>OW119927.1:81523089-82173089 GCA_933210815.1 Meta bourneti | reverse complement strand
GGGATCTATACTTTTCCCATGGGCTTTACTGTCTGGTAAGCATGGGGGTCACGACCCCAGGATGCGTAATCGATCGTTCTCTACTTTCTCCACTCCATCCTTTCTTTTCACTATTGCTTGACACTATGTCTTGTGTTTGGCGCAGCTTGGCCAAATATGGCTCTTTGCGCCATAAAACCCCAAACCAATCAATCTTGTCTCAACATGCTCGGGTCGTAATCTTTTGGATCATAATTTTATCCCTACGTCCAGGTAATGTGATATCCAATTCGCTTTGTTTTTCAGTTTTACAGCACGTGTATCCAAATAGCTAGGAGTAGCTACTTGGATTGCATAAAAATGCCAATAGAATCTAAAAAACACTTATTGACACACAGTTTCCAAATGGGAAAGTAAAGATCTGTTCTGCATCAATATTTCCCAATACAACAGTAACCGAATGTCGAAAAGTACAGAATCGTACATTGTTCCAGAACGAGGCTTGTTTTCTCCATTAAAACACAATAAATAACTGTTCCTTTCTACGTTCCCTACTCTGCACAGGTCGCGTGTAAAACAACTGTTACTGTCCACACCGTTAAGCACTCCGAAGAACGCCTCACGAAACCTAGTTGGATCACCAAAGAAAATTATAAACAATCGCTCACGCCCACCCTCCTAGCATTCCCAGGAATTAAGGCACTATATATTTTTGTCCTAGGGTACTGGTGTACATTCTTTCACAAAACATGCAAATTCCCGTCATTTTTCTTCTGGAAGGTTCCATATCACGCCAGAATTACATTAATGTCTTCTGGCACGCTTGCCCGAAGAGGGAGACAAGAATTTGTCCACCTCAGCAAAAAGTAAGTTTTCCAGCCGGTGGGAAGTTTTGTTGTTTCTTTTTGTTCAGCTTGCTTTTGTTTTTGCTATCTGGCCTTACAACATGTTTATTTGACACGCCACAAATTTACGCGGAGATAAAATGAGTGAACTGCGGTGTGGGAGAGATGGTAAATTATCTACCACTTTTGGTTCGCAATTAGAGGACAGCATAAATTGTCCTTTTAAAAATGTGTGGCAATTATTTGGCGTTAATTTCCCGCCGAGTGCTGTTGTGGGCGAAAACAAGAATGTTTTTTGTTCTTTTGTTGGGTGGAGTGGTGGAGACAATGATGGTAGAATTCTCTTTTGTGAATGGTTGCGGATTTTTTCCCTTTGCTGAAAACGTTACCATTATGTTCATAATATTTCATTTATCAAAGCTGTAAGTGAAATTTGAGTCCGAATCATAGAAGCGCGTAAATCGCTGTGCACAAGAATTGCAACTACTGCTGTTTGTTAGGAAGTAAAAAGCAAAGTGATTAATATCTTTCGTTAGATAGGGCATTGTGTGCTAAACAAAGGTAGGAATAATTATGAACTGAGAAATGAGTTCTCGAGATGAAAAATGAAATCTAAAACTAGATACCGAAATCGATATGACCTGGTATGAATAAAAACTGTAAGATAAAATATTCGTATATGTGGGATTAGTGTAGTGGTCAGTGAATCAAATCCATCGATGGGTTGATTAAATTTCTCAAATTTAATAGCAATTTCTAACCATCCTTTTGAACAAATAAAATGGCACTTTATCGTCACATACTTCATATCATAATCACGGGCACTTCAAAATATGTATTCAATTCGAATTGCTTGGAATTTCTTTAAAATATTGTTTTCATTTTCCCTTATAACGTATCTCGATGGCAAATGAGAAAATTATTATTCTAAACCTCTTGGATGTTTATCTTTGGGTCTAAAACTGCCCTGTAGCGTCCAGCCTCTGGTGCAAAAACCTGTTCCAATCTGTCATCAGTTCTGGCCCAATGACAATTTGTTTTTCCTACTTGGATTTTCATTCCCCTCGGAGTAATAAGGCAGATTTGCCTTGACGAGGTATCACGTCCTTAGCAAAATTGATCTGGTCTTGAACGAGATATCTCGTTGAAACCCTTGAAGAGTTAACACGGTTCTCGTAAAATCAACAGATATATACCGATATGCGTTGTAACCTATTTTAAAAATCATTTATAAATACATATTATCCAGTAATTTTATAGATGATCTTAACTTCTCTGTGCTTACCTTAAAAAATACTATCAAACTAAGGTGAAGCCAAAGCTCTCGCGTCAATCCTGTTGCACTCTCAATTAAAATCCTTCACCAGTTCTGGGAAAGGAACAATTTGTCCTTTCCACTTGTATCTTCATTCCCCTTGGAGTAACCGGGCAGTTTTGTCTGATATATCTCGTCCTTAGACGCTTGAGATATCTCGTCTTTAGCAAAATTGACCAGGTCTAGGACGAGAAATCTCGTCGAAATACTTGGAGGTTTAACGCATTTCTCGTAAAATCAATAGATACAGATAGATAGACGGTGTTAGCCATGTCAAAAATCATTTGTAAACATATCTACAGTAATTTTTATAGATGGCCTTAAGTCCACGGTGCTTACCTCAAAAAGTACTCTCAATCTAAGAAGCCAAATCTCTAGCGTCAATCCTGTTACACTCTCAATTGAAATCCTTGTCCACGGACAACTCAATCTCGGCATAGCTGTTTACTTTCAGTGTCAATGTAAACATTAACACTGCCCTCCGAAAGTACGAGGGAAAAAATCTCGAAAATTCGTTTTCGGCCGCACCCGAGGCAAGGAGAAATGCACTTCCCCAACACTGCATTTACAACAAAATGGGCATTTGTGAAGTCGTCTCTATTTTTATTGCGAATTTGTCTTCTCTGAGTATTCTTGAGATGGTTTTCTGCGTACCGCCGGAGGCTCTACCCTGATGTGATTGTGTTAGGTATTCATAAGTTTCTTTTTCTATTTACCGTGGATGCCTTTTTTATGCCCTATTTTTCATTCCTCTCTGAAATGGAGGAGTGGTATGAATCTCCGAGGAAGCGGGGCCCCCTCGTAATACAGCCCTCTTAGATTGGATATTGTGAAACGAATCATTGATATTGTTTTCACGATTTTTCCTTTTGTTTTCGCTTAGGTTTTGTTTGCTCCCCCATGAGCAGATGCAGAATCACTTTATTCAGTTGAATATTGCATTGCTTGGGAACGTTTTATTTCGTTCCGTTGATGGCCTCTGAATTATTTGAGAAATATCGAGAATTTATTGTATTGTGATAGAAAAAAGTACATCTATTATTTGTCTCTTAGGCTAAACTCTTCAAATTTTCGCATGCTTTTGAATGTGAAACATTTTATTCAATTCAAACAAAAGGTTTCTTCCTGTGTACCAGAGTACATGATGTCCAGTGTTTGGTAGAACAATTTACATACAAAATTAGAATTACAGTAAATAGTATATTTCTAGCATTTCAGTACAATTACAGCGAATGCAGAATCACTATGCATTATATTATTGATTGTTTCAAATCATCTTATCTTCTACGTTTATAACTGGAGAATTATTTAATAATTGATAATGTTTGTTATTTCACTACTTTACAAAAACAAACAAAATTAAAATTACAGTAGAAAAGTATATTTAAAGCATTTCAGTAGAAATGCAGCAAATGCAGAATCCTTTTGTAAATTTAATTATTGTTCGTTTCTAATTATTTTATTTCGCGCGTTTATAACTGGTGAATTATTTAAAAAGTACAGATAATGTTTTGTTATTTTATTATTTTACAAAAAGTATACCTGTTTGTCTTACGATAAATTCTGTTTTTTCTTCGAATTGTCCCTGTTTTGAACAAGTTAAATTAATGAAACTGTTTTTATTCATTAATGTAGAACTTTTCTAATTTGTGAACAAACTTTTTCTGTGTACACTACAACACGATACACACCTAGTAGAATAATCGCAAAATTATAGCTATGTAACAAAGAATACAAAACATGATTATGTATAGTAATTATGCACAAATTTGAATAACAGGAATAATACTTCTTAACTATAATTAATTTCCAATGCATTTTATAACCGTGTTTACTTAATAACTTTTGTAAAAACTTTAGAGATTGGAATGATTAGTTTAAAAAAGGAATATGGTTTAAGAGAAATTTTAAAACTTATTTTTAATTTTAAAACTAAGGATTTTTTGCCATTTGAGTTCCAGATTTTATGAAACATTAGGTTTGAAAAATATTTAAATGTTTCATTACAAAGGTAATTAGTTTACTTCAAATTCAATAGAAAAGTTTAAATTTACATCTGTTTTCTAACCTTTGATAATCTCAAATACTTGATTTTTGAGTTGATTCATTTCATAACAAATGCATTTTTTACACCAATGATCATAATTTGTGAGTAGTATGATTAATTATGAATTTGCTATAATACATACAGGTACATACACAAATTATTATTTATTTTACAAATTTTCGAAAGAAGCATTTTGGAAAGTAGCCATTATTTTTGAAAAATCCGAAATGCATTGACGAAAATATTCCAAATGTTCCAATGTAGACAAACGGTACATTCCATTTTCTAAATTTAGGAGCTTTTCTTTCTTATTGTAAAGTTCTCAACACAGAAATCCGGATGTGTCCCGTCTTGTTTAAATTGACAATATTGATCTGTTTTCAAATATCTATTGCAAAATATGTTCGTCATACAATACATGCCTTTCTTGTTTTTCTTAGGATTACTTCTTCCTACTCTGCTATAGTTCTTCTTTCTGTTGTTATCATAAAAATATATTTTGTCTGTATTATCTTCAATATTTTTGTGAATTGAATCTTATTGGAGCAAGGAAAGCTACAGCAAATGTGTCATAAATTTTGCTCATAACAAATTGATCGCATTCTTTCCGTATAAGTGTTTATATTATAAAATTTCAATACCATGATGTTCTCTGGATATTGAAATTATCTTTACCATATAAACAACAAACCTATATGCATTACTTTCAAATCAAAAAACTATATACAACAAAATAAGCAATGTATGGCTCATGATTCCTTCTTTCGTTTAACACTTTGAGTGTCACGAGGTTTCCGAATAGTGCAGTGTTGATTTTCCTCACAATGCACACACAAACACACCATACTGACTATATAATCATTCATTGATTGAAGGAATCCTAACAAAGATTCTATTATTCAAAAAGGTCAAAACTGGTTATAAGTGAAGCAAGGGAGACTGCAGGTTGCAGAACGGATATATACATTTGAACCACTCAGAGGATTAATATCAACTAAACTGTCCAGAGCTTCACGTGAGTTTTGGCATATGAAATGATAAATAATGATCACATCCTTTCTTTGGAACTGATCTGTTATTAGTTGAACGCAACACAAAACAAACATCGCATTGCATTCAGAGTGTGTATATGTACCGAAAGTTCTCTGAATACTACACGCACTTGCGAAACAAGATATTAATCTTACATATCGGAAGACTTCTTTCGGGTGCTGAAAATCGAAGGCGAGGAAAAGGGGAATTTTTATCTCACTTCTCGAAGACATTGTTGCATATGTAACAGAATCTCATTTAAGTAAAATTATTGGAATAATTCATCCTAATTAAATTATATCAGAAGAATATTTTTTTAAATGTAACATCGTAAAATGGGTGATAGAAAAAGTATGAAATGCCAACTAGAATAAAATCGGTGTAATGGCTTTTATACCTAGAAGCGTAGCTTATTAACTGAACCGTACCGTAATAAACTGATCCTTTCAGACACTTAGATTTTTGCTTTTAGCTCTCGATTCAATACAAAATGTTTATTATTTTACACCAAGCGCAAAATATCGAAGGAAAAACAAAGAACCCCATGAACACGAACAATATAACCAAATGCGAATGAACAAGAGGGAAAAAAGCGAACAGTCGATTTTCCAAGTTACTTCAGCATAAGAAAGAGAATCGTGTTCGGGAAAATAAACTGCAAAACCAAAAAAATTATTCTAATGCATTTCTTTCGTCGCGCCATGCCCATTTTCTTGCTGTTGAGTTAATTAGAAATTTAATTTTTAAACTGCAGGGGCGAAGCAAAACTTCCAGAAGTGTTTAATTCCCGTGAAACCCAGTGTTCCGTGAAGGAACACGGAATAGGATTTGACACAGCTTTCGCCGAAGCTAACCGACGAGCGTTCTTTTTTTCGGTTCGGGTGTTGTCCTCTGCTCGACCCCATTTTTCTATGATTTCATTTCGCACCAACTCATTGGGTGGGAGAACAAAATGAAGAGGGAGCGTTTTTTAGCAGAAAACAAGAGACACGGAGGCATTCTTATTAATTTGAGTGAAATTCCCTGTACCCCTTCGTTGCGGAGGTTCTTTTTTTCCCGCACCCCTTCCCCCGCTGAACTAAGAATGTGACAAAAAAGAACACTTCATAATTGAAAAGGGAGCCTCTTTTCACTTCAGTACAAAGGAAGGAGAGGAGATGGAGGGGTGTTTTTTCTTGTACCGAAAGTTTGCTCCTGTTATCAGGAGAGTTTCCTTTTCAGTTAAAAGTGAAGTTTAATTAATGGCTTGTTTCCGTTTTTCTTTGGAGATATTCAAGGAACCATATCTCGCTCTTTAATGAATTGAAGCTAACAATTTGTTTAGTGGGAATGGAAGTATAATTTGGTTGGACTCCTATTCTTCAATACTGGACATGTTTGAAGGATTTAAATATCTGTACCTTGGAAGTGTCAATGACAAAAGTGTCAATGACCATTTTTCAAGCTTTTCGCATGAGCTTATTTAGTAATTTTTATTACTAATACAACGATTTGATACTTTTATAAGGTAATGACAGGAGGACATCTTTGGCACTTTTTCTATTAATATGTTCATTACCTTGAAATTAACAGAACTCAAAATTACATTGGACATTGGTCCTTTTTCTACCTAGGTATTGATACCAAAATGACGCTATAGATGAGAATGCGAAGTTTAAATAGCTTAACTAAGTGTTTTTTACGGTAGATATGAAGTTTTACACATGTAAAACCCATATTTTGTAATACATTTAAATAGAACCTCATTTAACAGTAACTCGCTCTTAACCCTCCTAGTGGTTGTCTCGACGAGGATTCTTGTCATTATCAAAACTTATCAAATCCTTGATGGACGAGATATTTCTTTCATCAGAAGAAAACTAATCATATCTTGATCACGTCATCACCAAAAAATAGGCAATCGCTTGATAACGAAATATCTCGTCATTAGCAAAATTGACCAGATTTTAATGGACGATATATCTCGTCAAAACCACTGGGAGGCTTGATGAATTGAAGCTAACAATTTGTTTAATGTGAATGAAATGCAATTTGGTTGGACTCACTCAGTTGGAAGAACCCATTTCCTTTAATACTGGACGTTTCGTGGATTTAAATACACTACTGTTTGTCAAAATTGCAACACTATGAAAGAATCATCAGAAATGAATGAAATTTATTCCAAGTATTACTTATAGTGGCTTAAATAGACGATCAAATTTACAGAGCAATAAAACAAAAATAATGCCAAAAATTAATATCTTGTGCAGCCGCGAGAGCAGCGATGGGAGCCTGTACACATCGTGGCATCGAATCATACAGATTCTGAGTGTCATGCTGAGGAATGGTATTCCAGATGGCCTCTATCTGATCCCAAAGTTCAGCTGTACTCTCTTCCCGACGAGTGATACGAGCGAGTCGCCGTCCGATGTAATCCCAGACATGATCCATGGGCGACATACCCGGGGAACGTGCAAGCCATGGAAGAAGCGGAACCTGTCGTGTACTGAAGAAGGCATGTACATTCCGAGCAACATGTGGACGGGCTTTGTCTTGCTGAAATACAACTCCGGGAATGCATTTCAGGAGGGATAGGACTTCGGGCTCCACAACTTCCCTGATGTAGCGCCCGCTGTTCAGTGTCCCCATATTTTGGAGTAAGCGGGATCGCCCATGATATTCAATAGCGCCCCAGACCATAACGCCAGGCGTTCGTCTAGTATGACGCTGAATAAGACACTCCGGGAGAAGGCGTTCACCTCTGTAGCGTCTGACGAGTATGCGTCCATCGTTATAGTCCAGATTGTATCGGAAATCATCTGAGAAGACGACTTGTTGCCAATCGGCACGCCATTGGCTGTGTTGGTGAGCCCATTGTAGCCGGAGGCGTAAGTGGTTCAGCGTCAAGGCAATCCTGCGCAGGAGAATCCTCGCACGTAGCCCATGGTACAGCAGACGTCGACGAACCGGGGGCAGACAATAACACACCTGTAGACGTGCTCCAATATTGTGCCAACGCACGAGAGGAGGCTGTATGGTCCGTCACCGCCATGAGGATGAGGTGTCTGTCGTTCCGTAGTGACGTCATATTGCGTGGCCCACTTCCGGGGTTTCGACTTGTCCGGTTCTCCATGGTCCATCTCTTCCACACACGCATCACTGTTGTGGTATTAAGCCCCGTGCGAGTGGAGATTTCACGATACGAAAGTTCACCCTCACGGAGGTCAATCATGCGGCCCTGTTCGAACTCCGTTAGTTGCTCGTATGGCACTCTGCTGTTTTGGCGAGGCATATTGACTTCTAATCAATCATTTACAGCAGTCAAACGATGATACACACATTTTAACGCACCTTTACAGTGCTTTTTATACACGGCTCACTTGGAAGTTCAGAGGGTGTTTCTCGGCCCACACATGCTGCGTGATCGCAGTGCAATTCTAATCATTTGCATATCCTAACCTGTTTTGCATTTCCTGCATGTTTCGTTCAATTTGCATGATTCCTTCATGGTGTTGCATTTTTCACAAACAGTAGTTTATCCATGCTTTAGTAATAAAAAGTATCAGTGTCCATTTTTCAAGTTTCTGGCAGCCAAGCTTATTTAGTAATTTGTATTACTAATATGGATATTTTTGTAAGGTAATGACCGGAGGACATTGGCAATTTTTTCTATTACTTTCATTACTGTGAATGGTGCATTTTTCAACTTCGCCATCCACTACGCAGATTTTCGCTCGAAATTGGGTATTACGAATTCTGAGATGACTGATATGCATTGAACGTTTGTAGGTTCCTACGGTTGGTTGGGTTTAACGACGCAAGGGCCACATTTGATCAAGCTGCGTCCAACATCATCAAGTAAATAGACACATAGACACGCAGAAGGAAAGCTTTACTCACAAAGAGAAATAAACCCAAGGAGGAATCGAACCTGACAGGAGCCACGTACAAACTAGCAGGTTGCTTGCGCAATAAGCAAACTTAATGGGCCACGGCGGTATCCCGTAAATGCCAATTAAAACTTAATGGCTGTTCAAAGATTGTTACGTGAACGCTTCCACAATAGACAAGGGCAAATATTCAAACATATTAATGTTTGCACCGGCAGCTGAGTGAAACATAAACATTTCATGTCAGAGTGTATGATGTGGGTCGGCTGAAAAGTCTGAGCACTACAGAAATGGAAGGCGTTCTACGTAAGAATGAGAGGTGCAATTTTTATGCAGGTCTTCCATTTCCATTATCAACCCCGATGCATGTAATGCTACGTCAAGTACGAAATCCAAGCATCGAATGACGAAGTTCAAAAAAGGAACAATTTGCAAACAAGCAACCTCTAGAATCTACTCTCAACAGCAACAGACATACGTTCTTTGGCAAAAAAAATGCTGATGTTCGTGCACTCTTGAATTCCTTAAAATTTGGTCAAAATATTCGAATCACTCTGCATATAGTGGCCTCTAATCTTCATTGCCCGAACTACACTATATCTAATGTTGAACTCGTACTGCTAAAAATAATTTCTTTTCGATTGTACTTGGAGAATAAGAGCAAAGGGGTGTTAATATATAACTGTCGCCCAACTGCAGTTTCCATGTTAGAAATTCATTGCGTGTCAATTCTTAATGTTCTTGAGACGCAATGCGTCCCAATTAGATTTAACATCTGTAACAAACCAAAACAAAGTTTTTCTTGCAACGCGCACCAAAAAAATATAAATTGCCGCCTGCAAATCACCACTAGACTTGATACTAACTTGAGTTTGTTTTCATTCCGCGTATCTCGGAAAGAGGAAGATTATATTTCCACCATGTCATCATACAGAGCCATTTTCAATTCCGTTTCGTCTCCTTTTTTCATTTGGGTCGCTGAATAATCTACAACGCAAAATCGGGTTCCGAAAGCGGAAAAGAAACTGATTATGGACGGCTCGGATATCTAACGCCTCTGCAAAACACTTTTCCTTTTCTGGATTGGTTGGTGGAACAATCTCTGCACCCGCGCTCTGTACATCTTCGGATGAGATGCAGTTTGACTGAAGCCATTTCCATTTACTTAAACTTCTAAAGCGCGAGATTTCTGGAAGCCAGAGTTAAAAGTAAATGGGAAAAAACGACAAGAGTGAGGCGCAGACTAATTTAGATTTGGATTGGAAAAACAAAGTACATAAAACTTGTTTGCTCCTTTTCTCTTGAGCTGGGAAAGAAGGGAGGATAAAAAATTAAATTAAACGCTAAACAGTTTATTTCATTCAGTGCTCACTCATCTAGGAACGGAAGAAAAAGATGATAAAAAGTCAACAGTTTAATCTTTTTCCTTGAACGTTTTTCTTTTTTACGAGTAAAAGTTTTTGAACTAGGTGTACTTTAATTAAAATTATATATTTCAAACTGCGTTTTTAATCTTGTAGCTTAGGTTAAATTGATAACTGGTATGCATACTGGATGCGAAAATTAAGCATGTTGATTGTGGTGTAACTCATTCTTGAAGGAAAAGCTAAAAAATGTAATCGGATTTCAGTTCACTTGAACGGAATCGTTATTCGATTACTGAACATTCATAATCCGTTTTAATGAATAATCTAATTTTCCAGCGATAAATTATTTAACAAATTCAATAATCAAATGGTATTGGATTATATCTTTCATGGTTCTATAACTCTGCAATTATTTTACCTTGTGAATAGCTTTTACTTGAAGGCATACAAATTAAAAAGAGGCATTTTGTTATCTAAATATTTTTTTAAAAAATTTCCAATCATCCTTTGCAATAGAAGGATGTTGATTTTTATTAAACTATGCCTAAACGAATCTTCTTAAAACACGTATATCAATTGAAATTGAAGGAAACCAAACAGTAGAAGTGCGAAAAACACTTTACTATATCCACATGATCGAAGAATAATTTTAGACTAGTATTCATATTTGGTCACCAACTTGTTCAGGTCGTTATAATTTATACGTAACAGTAAATTTCATATTGAAACTATAATTATTGTAGATAGCAGAACACACAACTAAACTCAGAATTCATGCTCATAATATGTTGAACTGAAAATAATGGTTACAAATTAAAATAATCTGAAAAATAAAAGTAGCGAAATCGTATTATTTACTCCCCTTATTTTACTTGAACCCTTGTGGGTTTTCAAGTAAAAAATTCCTAAATAAAAATTATAACAATGGAATTAACCCTCTTGGTGGTCGGTTGTATTGACGAGGTATCTCGTCATAGAAAAACTGATCAAATCTTGATGGACGAGATATCTCGTCATTAGAAGAAAACTTACCAGATCTTGATCTCGTCATCATCAAAATATTGGCAATATCTTGATGACGAGATATTTCGTCATTAGTAAAATTGGTCAGATCTTGATGGACGAGGAGGCTCATTGAAATCACTGGGAGGGTTAAAACTAACGTATTAATCTTACCACGAGTGATGAATTTTCGCGATGCAATGCTTACCATTCATTATGCTTATTCGGGTTTCAAAATTATTCTCATTTTCCCTATTCATCACGAGCACCTCTTAGATTCCTATTTCATTCACTAATTCATCATAGATGACTCTAAATAGTCTCTTTAGAAATTGTACTAACTATAATTTAGCAACTCCAATCTTTTAAAGCAGATTAAAAGTGAAAAAGAGGGTTCGGAATCACAAAGCTCAGAAGAATTGCCCATTTCATACACAAGACGCGCAACTGCACGACAGAAAGGAAAGCACTAAACTTAACAAAATACGAGGGCTTTTTAAACAAAATCCGAAAACAGTTCTGAAGTCGGATGGAATCCCTTACATTGTAAACAATCTCCTTTTGAAATCCACGGTCTCAAAAATATAAGCATGCAGAAACATCTCAGCCAATCTCAATTCGTTGCGGCCTAATTCCGAACTTCTCTTTAAACCGAACGAGTCGGGCCCCAGAGGGTAGCGATTTTAATAAGCAGCATCGGCACTTTTAATGCTTTTACTGAATTTAAATGCGAAATTAAAATTTCAGTCTTGAGGAGAATGCCCCAGAGCACTCACGGGGACTTTAGAAGCATTAAACGCGTAAACACTTCTGACTCTGTTTACTTTGCATCCCCTACGGCCAACCGTAAACACTTCAGATGTTTTAATTTCAAAACCCTTCCTCAAATGGACGAGGAGACTGGTTTCATCACGGCAAATATTTCTCAAGGTTCCTGGGCAATTTCCTGAAGGTTAAAATGATTCTTGATTGCAGAAGCAGTTTTTGGTGCTGTCCTCTGGTCTAAGATGGGTGGTTTACAAGTTTATCTTACGATTTGAAGATTATTTGAACTAATTTATGATAGACAAGAGCATAACTGCTTTTTCTGAAACGGGTGACTAGGTTTTTTTTGGGGTGCAAGTCAAGGTTATGATCCATCGTATAAAAAATCCCGAAGAAACTAGGCTACATTCGTATATTTATTTAAATTTGAAACAAGAGTGTATATGTACATTTCTTAAAATTTGAAGAAAATTTTAAACTTTATAAAATTTAAAATTTTATAAAGTGTGGAACTGAATTTTTTGATACGGGTAAAATAATCCTCCAAGGTGGTTTCGACGTTATATCTCATCCATCAAGATGTGACCAATTTTGCTAATGACGAGATAACTCGTTATCAAAATATTGCCGGGGGGTTTGATGACTAGATCAAGATTTGGTCAGTTCTCTCCTCATGGCGAGATACTTCGATGAGACAATAAACAGGAATGTTAATGTGTAAGCCATGGCCATGATCAACCGGATGAAAATAAAAAAATCTTGAAGAAACAAGGGTATATTTGTATATTTCTTACAATTTGATGATAATTTGGACTCATTTTATGATAAAGAAACATAAAAGTAAATCAATCAAACATAAAAGTAAATCAATCAAACATAAAAGTAAATCAATCAAACATAAAAGTAAATCAATCAAACATAAAAGTAAATCAATTAAACATAAAAGTAAATCAATCAAGCAACCGAAGAATTATGACTAAAAATAATTATTATTTTGTTAATAAGTATAAAACTACTTTTTATTGCCTGAATTTTGGTGTAAGCAGAGGTCATGAATTCAAGCGAATAATGGTAAAAATTCCAGAAGTAAACACGGGGCCGTCGTGGCTCAGTGGTATACCCACTGCGCTAGCAACCTTCGAGTTGTAGGTGGCGCAGTGCATTCCTGCCATGTGTATTTCTCTCTTCTGTGTCAGTAAAGCTTTCACTGTGTGTGTCAGTTACTTGATATTGTATGTCTTGTGTCGATTACTTGATATTGTATTGTGTCTGGCGCAACATGGCCAAATATGGTCCTTGCGTCTTAAAACCCCAAAACCAACCAACCACAGGTGGCCCAGTGTGTTTACCCACTGTGCTAGCAACCTGCGAGGTGTAGGCAGCACAGGTTCAATTCCTGAAACTTGCGCTGGGTGTATTTATTCTGAGCCAGTAAAACTTGTGTGTGTATGTCCATTACTTGATATCGTATGTCTTGTGTTTGGCGCAGCATGGCCAAATACGGCATATGCGCCATAAAGAAAATCGATAATAAAACTAAATCAATCAAACATAAAAGTAAATCAATCAAACATAAAAGTAAATCAATGAAACATAAAAGTAAATCAATTAAACATAAAAGTAAATCAATCAAGCAACCGAAGAAATTAATTGCTCCTATTTCTTTGTCTTTAAAGTTCTTTCTTAAACCCTTTATTTTGTGTTCAACTCATAATTACTCCTTTATTTTTTAGTATTAGATTTTAATACGTTGAAAGTGGATAATTGGTTTAGAAAGAAATTTCTAGAGTAATTGCACGAGCAATTTAAGTGTACATTAAGAATACGTGTGAAAAAAACTTAATCGAACTGAAGGCAAAGAATTTAGTTAAGGAAGAAGATGGTTTATTATCATTGCTTGATTAAATTTTGCAGCAAGAAAATTTTTCTTTAAGAGTTCTAAGATTAATTTTTAAATTAATTTCACAATTACATTTTAAACTGTTATTTTAAGTTTTGCAATCGTTCGAGCTTAGAGTATCTGTCCTAACAAAGGATTTACAGGATTGCACATAAGTGCAAAAATGGTTATTGGTAATGCATTTTATAATCTCATTTGCGTGAAATTTAAGAGTTCATGCATCTAATAAACACACGTTATCCATTCAGAATGCTTTGAATAAATGTTTTACAAGAATATATAGAAGGTTTTTAAAACAGCTACGTTTTGATAACTTCTTTATCTGGTACATTGCGTAACTGCAGATAATGTTAACTATGACCCTAGAACACTTACAATTATAGAGAGTACTATATTTTTGTAAAGTTTGCTTTGGGTTATATTTTTGCAAAAATAATTACCGAAACTGAAGTGTAAGACTAAAAATTTTCGATTCCCTTTTCTTGTTCAAAATTATCTTCTATCTTCATAAATTCAAAAAAAATTATAAAAATAAACGAATTTATGGAAAAAAAATTTTAGACATTTCATGTGAAGATAAAATGCGTTAGCTTCAATACAGATTAAATTCCTTTTCCTAATCAATTTCTCAGTTAAATTTCACTAATTTGTACAATAATGGAAACAAATTATCTTGTTTCATCAGTTCTCTCTCTATCTCTATATTAACTCTTTTATACAAGATTATAAGACTCTTAATTACGTATATCGATAGCCCGTTGTGTTTTCCAGCGCGACGTAAATTCAACTACCTATCTTAATTAAGTATTTTTTATTTTTAATATCGCAATTTGTCTAGATGAATACCTTTGTGTAAAATAGTCATGCTTACTTTTCGCATATAAAAGGAAATATATTTCAATAAATTGATATACATCTAACAGGCCGTGGTGGTATTTTGCAACATTTTTTTTATTATTAGCCGCATATCAATTGCCAGGCAAAGCAGCTCAGTTCTGGAATTTTGCCATATTCGTCTGTATCCTGTGCAATAAGAACGTAGAAAAGAGGAAATATCACAATTATTGTCCTTCCAAAGTGAGTAGTCCTGTTTCCGCTACTGGGAGACTAGGAATTATATGGGTCAACTTGTATAACGTCGATGCATCCCCCACTTAAATTTTTTTTTAAATCTAGACTAGATAACTTGCATATTAAGAATCTGGCTCATGGCCTACAATAGTGGCACAAATAAAAAAATATGATTTTTGGAAGAAGTACATGTTTCCAAGTGGAAAATTACATTCATTCTAACGACAAATTGGCACGCCTCTTCATTCAATAGATAGCATAAGTGTTTTACAGATTGCATTATATGTTCATGGTAAAGAAAACTTTGAACCCATTTAACCACAAAATATGATTTATGCCACTGTTGCAGTCCATGTTGTCCTGACAAGGATTCTACAAGGGTCAGTCTTGGCCTGGTATACTACCATTCTTGAGACCCCTTAGTAAATTAAAAAATGAAACTGAAACTTTCCTAAAAGTTGAAGTGAAAATATAATTTCGAAGCCCCTTAGAATGTGAGATGGCTAAATGGGAGGCAGCCTTGTCCCGGATAATGTCTCATCACATACAGTACACACGAGATCTGTCCGAAATAAATAGATGCTCTGATGAACCTTTGGTGACCGTTTTGAACACGAGAGAAATTGTGCAGTTAACCGTCCGAGAGGTTTCGATGAGATATCTCATCCATCGAGTGACCAATTTTGCTTATGACGAGATACATCGTATCGCCAACCTTTTGACGATGACGAGATCAAGATCTGGTCAGTTTTTTCTAATGACGATATATCTTGTCCAACAAGATCTGGTCAGTTTTGAAAATAATAATTTAAAAATAACGAGATATTTCGTCGAGACAACTACAACCAGGAGGGTTAATATCACCACCATTCTAATGAAATAGACGGACCGTGTGTCCCCAGCTTCATGTTTTTCTTCAGATCCTCAGTTTGAAGGTCTTCGTGTGAAGGACACGCGTTATTGTGCGAAAGTACGAATCCTAATGTAGGACTTATTGACGAACGCGATGATAAACACTAGTCTGCAGTTTGATAGCCAATCGGATCAAGTCGATTCTCAAATTCACGTGACTCATAGTTCTGAGATCGTACGGCAGACTCCTCCCACATGCTCCGCCTATTTCATTAAAAGCTCGATGGTTGATATTAGTTTGCATCCCGCACTAAAGTAAAAATTGAAGTCATTACTAAAATTGCACAATAACTTCAAAGCACTTATTTCTCTCGTATTTTCTTCTTCCAAAATAAAATAATTCCTCTGGATTTAAATCCACATAAGGCCCAAACCGAAGAGATGGAAAAAAAATTCCGCATTCAGCCTCCGTGTATTTAGCAAGGCCCGGGAAGCGAGATGAAAGATTTCTCAAAGACCATACAAGGCTTAGGCGAGCTTAAAATTCTTTATTGACCTGGAAATGCATTTCGGGCAACTTTTCCCTGCCAGTGAGGGATTTTACCCCGAGCGGAGGAGACGACACAACCCCTCATAACCGAAAGTGGTAAAAATGAAAACCCTGCTAGGTAATACCGGACCCTCGCTTGAATATGAGGTCTTTCAACATATTTCACGCTCAAAGCCTTTAAGTGAATCGGGAGGATTAACAGGAGGCGTAATCCGACGAGCACTGCAGGGGCTTTAACGCCGGAGAAAATTGCGAATGTTCCCTGCTGTGGGGAAAAAAAGGGAGAAATATTTGTACTCTTTTGGTGGGGGGGTGAGGGATCGGGCACAAAGAACGGATTAGTCGGTGATTATTTACCTGTAAATTTCGCCAATGCAGCGTTTGGGGTTTAGTAACTTACCCGTAGTTTTCTAAGATCAGAGGGATTGTTGCTGTTTGGTAAGGTTTCATAATTTCAGTTTGTAGCTGTTGGGGCTCACACAAAAATACAAACCTTAGTCGGCTGTATCTATATATACATTGATTCAAAATTGTACTATCCTAAGTACGCAAAGAGTTGTACTATTCTAAGTACACTAAAAATTGTACTATCCTAAGTACGCGAAGAATGGCTCCTGGAACGGAACGCTAGCAATATCGACTTATCGCGTCAAGGAACAAACTGAGTGCCTTGGCACTCGCCAAGTACATGAAAGGTTACGCCAATTAAAGAATAGCGCCAACAACTGTCACGGAGATACACACGGAGCGAACAGTCGCTATTCGAATTTCTTCACGGCGGAGCTACGGAGGCTCGGTTGGACTAGCATCCGGAGGGTTGCGAGTTCAAATCCAACCAAAAGTCCGTTGTGTACAAAGGGGGCTGTTGAACGTTAAATCTGTCGTGGCCTCAAATGTCATCATCACGTTGGCGTGATGTGGAAGTTTTGGAGAGTGGGGTGCCAGCTCAGGTGTTACCTCATCTGACCGATGTACAAAATTACATGGTGGTGTTACTTTGGGATTGATCCCGGACCATCGTCAATAGCCCGTTATGTTGCTCTAGTGCGACGTTAATCAATTACCATTACCATCATGGCCATTTACAAACAGGTTTATAACCATTATGAGGGTTGCTGTTACACGAATTTTTCCATTACAAATTTTTGCTGCGAGTTGTAGACGACGCATCGATTACTGTAACTTACCCTGGGTATATTACTCTCTTTTGCGGTAGTAAAATTTTCCTCGTGTGTTTGTCCATTACTTGACGTTGCCTTGTGTTTGGCGTATCATGGTCAAATATAGCCCTTGCGCCATAAAAACCCAACCAAACATTATAGCGTTTTCAAATGGATTTGTGCTAATCCAAATAAAGTGTTTGCCATTGTGTTCATATTCCTTCCTTAACATTTTAAAATGTGCTTGTTCTCAGTTTATTACGTGTTTGAATTTCACGAAACTATTTACAAATAGGTTTGGGATAAACCTTTAAACAAAATTTTAAGGTTGTAATGGATCACCTACTAACCCTCTGACAGTCACATTTCCGAGTACTGTAGTATTGCTTCAACTCGTAACACACATAATGACTAAATAACCACATCGATTGGTTGAAAGAATCCTAGAAATGATTCTATTGGTCAAGGTAAAAACTAGTTAGAAGTCATTTGGGGAAGACTGCGAGTTGCAGAAGTTATATATACATGAGAATACCTCAGAAAGTTAAGCCATTTTATCCGTTTGAGGTCCCGGACCGTAGCCAATAGCCCGTATGCTGCTCCAGTGCAAAGATAATTAACTACCTACCGTTTGAGGTCTAAGAATACAAACTATATTAATTCATGTTATGCATAATTGCTTAAAAATTAAATAAATATTGGAACACGAATGAATTGTATACTTTGTTTTATTGTTTGACATTGATTACCACAGTATGACATTCTCTGTAAACACGAAATCTATGTTTGGATATTTTGCTAATCTGGTACACAGTATAAATGCTTTTCGACAAAAATGTGTTTCATTTTTTCATACATAATTTATGGTTATGCTTTAAATCACAAATTTAAGTGGTTTTTTGCTTTCGAATCTCAACTGATTCGTTCAAGCAGTGAGCAGAAATGTTTTTCGTTGTGTAATACCAACCGTTTAGTGTCGACACCATAATGAAGTCTCGGGTAATTGAAAATTGATTTTATAATAACTTTAGGTTCCAATAATTGCAATATTTTCGTCTATGAAAACTAGTAACGCAGTTTCAATGAATTTTTTTCCATGTGTGATTGTTTCTCTCGTGTTGAAGTGAAATCATTAGTTGAAGTCATGACATTTTACACGATCAAATATAGAATCTTGAAATAACTGCAGAGATATTTTGTACATTCCCTGAAATATAATAGTTAATTCGGTACAAAACGCGTTGCAATTCAACATTAAATTGTTGAGTGGAGTGTTTCAATGTCACTTAATGCGTGTGAAGTGGACCAAGCTACTCTTTTGAATAAACCATTCCAAAGAACACACTTGAATAGAAATGGCTCATTACTCCTTTTCGCATGTGTATCGTACACAGATTATGTGCCTGTTCTTTGAAATTACAAGCAAAAAATCGAATTTCGCGTGCTAAGTCTTCGACAATAAAACCGTTTTTTTTAAGTATGCAGGATTACGATGCATTTATGTCTAGTTTTAGACTTTCAGCACAATCGTTGTCAAAAGGCAATAAATATTTTAACGTTATTCCTTTGGGAAATGCATACTCCGTTTCCGTGACGTCCTAACTTCGCTTTCTTATTCATAATTCAACATTTTTCGGTTTGACAACTGAATCTCACTTAATCTGTTATGGATTACGCAACAGGATATTAATTTTATGATTTGAAAATTCGATGTCTGAGTAGTTAAAAATCTAAAAAGTCAACGCGTACTACATTTATGCTTATGCAGCAATACTTATCCAACAAAACTGTTATTTATGCTTATCCAGCAAAAATTTTATTCATGCTTATCCAACAAAAATTTTATTTATGCTTATCCAGCAAAAAATGTTTTTATTGAACACAAATGAGTAGTGCATTTAGAGTATGAAGTTTAACAAGAACGTGGGGAGAAGATGCAAATTTATCTACTAAAAGTACTTCATTGTGGAGTAGATTTACACTGATAGGTTTACACTATCATATTGTGAGTTAATTTTTGTAGCGTAGGCTAAGTTCACCACAATATTCCCCTCTAGAATTTAATTGAATTCTATAGATTCTACCACTGGTTGCAGTTGAGAAGAGAACTGTGTTAAAATAACGGGTTTACTTCTGTATGCAAGGTCCTCCAATGGATGATAGCGACCGTTTCACTGTCCTGTGTTGCATTTCACAGTCTGAGTGCGGCAGGCAGTTTGTTGAAATGAGGCGAGAGGCAACGGATAGTGAAGCTGTGATAAGTGTGAAAGAAGTGTTTACTATCGCAGAGGTTACGGACAGTTATTGGAAATGATATGCATCGCATTGGTAATTCAAATACTCATCATGAACCGTTATTGAAGACGGATCCATCAAAGACTGATCACCTATTGAGGCGTATGCCATCTGAAATATGTCAGAAGCGCCATCTAGCTTTTTTAAATGCGTATATTCACATCACGTCAACCAGTCACCAATCCTGCAAGATATGTGAAAAACAGTGCAACTTTGTCTACCTAAAAGTATCTCATGGTGGAATTTGGTTACACTGCAATACATACTGCTGTATTGTAAATTTTTGTATAACCCGTAGTGTTGCTGCAGTGCGACGTTATTTAGACTACACATACATTGTAAATTTTTTGTAGTGATGGCTGAGTTCAACACAGAATTTTTAATCTGCTTTAGTTTTGTTAATTTTTTGTTTTAAAAGTTTTATGTTATGCTTTGCTTCTTATAACGTACATTTTTGACTCATCACAGTTTTTACGACTTGAATAAAAAAAAAATATCTAGAATTCAATTCTTTCAATATCTTTAATTTTTACTTGATCTTAAATGTTGAAATTTAAAAAAACAAAAATTACTCTTATCTTTAAATCATTATGAAATATATTTTTAAAGAGTCTTGAGTCAGTAAATGGCAATGTTCCGTTAATTTCCTTCAAAATGACTACCAAATTCTTTTCTTTTGGTATCTTATTTATCTATATTCTGCATATTTTTTCTTAAAGAAGAAAATCGAACGATTCCTTTACATCAGACATTTTTTAAGGTACCAAGTAGATTGGACAAATTTTTGACTTTGTTTTAAAATAAAGATCTCAGCAAAGAAGACACATGGAGATCAATATAAAAATGCACTTTTCAAAAACATAATCCTCAAGTTTTTCTATAGAGATTTCGGAATAAAGAACTTTTTAGACAGGAAAATCATGCATCTGAAGAAAATTTGTATTATTTTGCAATTTCATAAAAAAATTTCTTATCCACAACAGAATTGCAAAAAACCTTCGTAAAAAAGAAGCATTTCACAAGCATCTAAAAAAATAAATCCAATATATTATTTTTTTGCACGTTTCATTCAGCAGATTTTAGTAATTATTGAAATATTATTTATACTCCCTCAGCTCTCGTCTTTGTCGCGCAGTGTTATTTTTAGAATAGGAAAAAACTGCAACCACTGATTTCTTACACAGACACGAGTTTGCGGAAGAAACAGCTTAAAAAAATTCCCCCAAATATCGGGGGGGGGAAATGGAAAAGATATATAATACTCATTAATGCGACGAGAAACTCAATAGCATAGCTTCATTAAGGTCAATCACACCCACAGCTTCAGGCAACTGCTGTTGCCATAAAAAAGGGAGAAATCTGGTAGTGGATCATATTTCCATCAACCCTTCCCTTCTATTCATCCCTCACCTTCATTTGGGTATGTTCCAGCGGCCTCCCCAGACTGAATCTCCAGCAAGATGCAAAGCGAATGACTCATGTCTGGCGACATGTTGATGTAGAGTCCCGAAGGCGTGATGGTCACGATGACCCAACAACTGTTCTTCGCGATTTTAATTAATGTTTTTTAAGTGAAGTGCTTGTGATATGGGCGTTTATCTCCTCCGAGACTAGACAACCATTCTTCATTACGCCGAGGAGTATTTTTTTGTGGGTGATGGCAATGGAGATGTAGGAGTTAATCAGTTTCTAAAGAGACATTAGCTGTACTGGATTTCCATTATATGCAGCTTTATTGTTTTAACTGAGATTTTTACTGATGGCTAATGTTTATTTGTTCTGCATTGTAACAGTCGTCTGAAGTGTTTAGTATTTGACGCAACGTTAGATTTCATAAAATAAGGTCAGTTCGTCTTATAATACTCTATTTCAAAGTATCTTCGGTCTTCAATATAAAAATAAGTTACTTTAACCCTCTGAAAGGTTCGCCCGTGTATATCCGTTTTGCAACCTGTAGTCGTCCCTGTGTTACTTCTAACCAGTTTCTACCTTCTTGATTAATGAAATCTTTCCTGGGATTCTATCAACCAATAGATGTGGCTGTCTAGTCTTGATGAATGTTGTGGGGCAATACTTTACTATTCAGAAATCTTGTGACGCTCAGAGAGTTAATCCTCTGAGGGTTATGCCCTCATTATTCCATCTTACAACTACCAGTTTTCCTTGCATGAATTCTAACCAGTTTTGACCTTCTTGATTGATGAAATCCTTTTCGGAATTCTTTCAACCAATGTATGTAGTTGTTTAGTCTTGATGTACGTATGTTGTATGGTAAAAGCAATACTTCAGTACTCGAAAATCTTTTGATGCTCAGAGAGTTAATCCTCTGAGGGCCATGCCCAACATTGTTCCATCATACAACTTGCAGTTTCCCCTGTATGACTTTTAACCAGTTTTGACCTCGTTTGATTAAAGCTTTCTTGGAATTCTTTCAACCAATGTATGGTGTGGGGTAAGAAAACACTTTACTGCTCAGAAATCTTGTGACGTTCAGAGAGTTAATCCTTGGAAGGTCATGCCAGCATTATTAAACCATGTAACTTTTCGCTGTAGGAATTTTAATCAGTTTTGAACTTGACTAATAGAATCCTTTCCAAGATTCTTTCACGGCTATTTAGTTCATTAAATGTGTTGTAATGTACAACCAATAGTAGACTACTCGGAAATCGCATGGCAATAGAAAGGTTAAGTTTGACCTGCATTCTAAATTCTAAAATATGAAACACAAGCTCTCACATCTTTTAGTGTATTACGTATGGTGACAGAAGGTTAGACAATGTGAAAGGCAAATCATTATTACAGCCAGAGATGATTATTACTAATCACATTTGTGCATTATTTTCTTTTTACCATATATTTTTATGTATTCCAGTATTCATTTCGACTTCTTAAGAGTTGTTGTTTTACATAAATTTCCTTATTTTCGTTCCACATAATACTTTTTCATAATTTCCATCAAACACGGAAATGCGTTGCAGGTTTGTGAGGTAAAATGTAAATCTCGCTATACTTATACACAAAGAACTTGCCATAAACCAGCGACTTAAATTTTGCACAAAACCTGAAACATCCGTGCTTCTTACTTTCGCATGAACAATGAATTCGCATGTAGACAAGAACAGCGAAAGGAGAAAATCGTATTCACAAATTAAGAACAAGCGCAGATGAAAGAGAACTCATTTCTTTAAATAAAAACGTTAATAAATTCTGTCGACGTACTTTTTGGTTCTGATGACTGAACTGCCTGGTAATCACATGTAAGAAATGAGCACCATTTAGTCCTGTCGCAACTAGGTCAGTCCGACTGATTAAAACTTAAGTAAAACGACGCTATAGGGGATACTAGTTCATTCATACTCTGGTCGTTTCTCCGAGGTGGAGCCTAATGTCAACCCGAAAACAACTATTGATTAGACCCCAGAGACAAGTGGGAATTAGAGACGGACTTGTTGATTTGTTTTAAAAATAAAAAGGTTGATTCTCGTGTATGTTTAATTTTCACCTTCTATTTTATTTCTAATCCTCAGAGGGGTTCACGCATATATCCGTTTTACTAGCTGCAGTCTTCCCTGCATAGCCTAGATTTCCTAGGATTATTTCAACTAATAGATGTGGTTATTGAGTCATGCGTGTTGTAGGATAAGAGCATTATGGCACTACTATCTAATATCGGGAAGTTCAGTGAGTTAATTGAATGCATTTTATTATAAGAATACACACGAAGTACAAAATGACCAGTTGCCAAGCGGTCGTCGTTTGAGCGTGGTTGGTTTTTGAAAGAATAATACGATTTGAAAGCACATTTCTGGCTTAATTAGCCCTCATGTAACAGAAAAGGACCGTAGATCAACAAACCAATTGTACTTATCTGCACGAAATGATCAAGTTCAGGGCCAATCAAATTATACACTTTAATTTTGATGCAAATCCAAACTCGTTCAGGGCCCAGTTGATGGATTCGCGTATTAGCAACCGGAGAGTTGCAAGTTCGAAACTCGTTCCAACTATATATCGTCGTGTTCGTGGGGCTGGTGCGCGAAATTGTTAATTAAAATATGTTCTAGTATGTAGTGAGATTCCCAGCAATATCAATGGAGTTAAGGTAATAATTGTATTAGCTTAAATATGAAACGATACATTTTTAAAAAGTGCTCTTTTTAAAACTCTTAAGAACAGATATATATCAGGACTTCTGACAAGACTAGCCAGCAAGTATTTTCCTTTGGTTACATTTTTAAGCACTTATAAAATGTATCGCTTCCTACCTTAAGCCAAAACAATTATTCCTTGACTACATTGATATAGCCGGGATTCTCGCTACATACTGCAACATACTTCAATTAATTCGAAACACATTAAGTATAGTTAACTGGTAAGCTTAATACCATCACAGCTTCTTCGCCATATTTGTAATTCTAGAAATACCCCAGCGAGACGCTCAGATTGCCAAATGAATGTGACCCTCCCAAATGCAGGATAATGATGAAATTAAACCGGAGCGCGCGTCCTTTCCCGGAAAATTTCGCCTGCACTCCAAGACGACCCTCTATCCATCGAGATCGTCTGCTATTAAGCTCTCGCCCCCCTCCCCCCGCATTCTTCGTCTTTTAATTAACATAAGATCAGAGAGCGCCTTTTACCTATTAAATCTTGAAGTCCTTTTCTTCTGGAATGCCAGCAATCACACAAAGCCTGGCTCCCGTATTTTCAACTTTACTTTGAGTCTGGCGCGCCTTTGAAGATTCCGGAAAAGGCCAAGCCGGTTGCTCTGCCTTTTGCCTTCGGAAGGGAACTCGGAACCCGGAGAGTTTTGAAATGCTCTGATAAATTAAAACTGGACTGAGTCTTTTAAGAGACTCCTGGGTTAATTGCTGCATCTTCTAGTGTGGTTTTCCGGGGAAATATTGCATGCGCGTGGGCTGACGAAGCGATTGGATTACTGGTATTGCGGCCTTTGAATTGTTTTAAAATCTCTTCTAATCAGACAATTGATTTATTGAAATCTGCGGTATGGGAACGATTGTGTGTGAATTCCAGAATGATTTCATGCTGAAATCCTGTTTCTGTTTTGGGTAGTTTTGCCGGAGAATGAAATCATTTTGATATTTTTGAAAGGATATTTTATCCAAAGTTACTCTATGAATTCTTACAGCATTGAATTTAAACAGAGGCACAACTGTGTGGGCTTGAGGCCTTCCCAGCTATTAAAAAGGAAACATATCCGTGTTTAATTAATAGTTGTCTTTTCTAGTGTGGTTTCCCGGGGAAATATTACTTGTGTGTTGGCTGACGAAGCGATTGGATTACTTGTATTGCGGCCTTTGAATTGTTTTAAAATCTCTTCTAATCAGACAATTGATTTATTGGAATCTCGGTATGGGAACGATTGTGTGTGAATTCCACAATGATTTCATGCTGAAATCCTGTTTCTGTTTTGGGTAGTTTTGCCGGAGAATGAAATCATTTTGAGATTTTTGAAAGGATATTTTATCCAAAGTTACTCTATGAATTCTTACAGCATTGAGTATAAACGGGAGCACAAATGTGTGGGCTTGAGGCCTTCCCAGAACTTAAAAACAAACATATCCGTTTTTAATTTATAGTTGTCTTTTCTAGTGTGGTTTCCCGGGGAAATATTACGTGTGTGTTGGCTGACGAAGCGATTGGATTACGGTATTGCAACCTTTGAATTATTTTAAAATCTCTTTTAATCAGGCAATCGATTTATTGAAATCTGTGGTATGGGAACGAATAAATGCCAGAATGATTTCGCACTGAAATCATGTTAACGTTTTGTGTAGTTTTGCCAGAGAATGAAATCATTTTGAGATTTTTGAAAGGACGTTTCATCGAAACAGGTAGTTTGAATTCTTACAGCATTGAGTATAAGGGCACACTTGTCCCCACAGATTAAAAAATGTGCATAAGGTTGTTTTTACATATCATTCATGCTTCCCTCAAATGCTTAATTTTTTTTGTGTTGTGAATTATTTTACAATTTATTTTACAAGAGCCTCACTTTTTAAGAGTTGTATAAAGTATGATACACACATTGAAAATACGTAATACTTTTCATTAATTGGTAGGCTACATTTTGTTTTTAGAAGACTCTGTTCGCCCTTGGAGTAATCAATCTGAAGCTGGTCTTTAGTGCTCTCTTATACTAACTACTCTGAAGTAGACTAGCTTTACTACCTGGTTTCGCCAGAGTTTTTGCTACTTCAAAACAAACAAATCACTTCTGTTTGTTCAGCAGTTTCGTTACGTCATCAAACAGTTTGTTGAGCTTTTTCCGATGCACTGTTTTGGGCAAACATGCGCTGGTTGTACCAATTCTTCGTTCATTTTTATTTATGACAGAAAGTTAACTCCTGTTGGAACAAATAATTATCCTTACATAAGTTTTCGGACTCTACCATTTCGTATACGTCGCTTAGCATCTTAGGGCCTTCTGTAGTCATGCAAGCCCATATCATTACGCTGCCTACAAATTTCACTGAACGTTTCAGCATTCTTTGTCAGAATGCTTCTTGTTTTACTGTCTAACTACTAACGCGCACAAAACAGACTTTCGTCATTGAACAATATCTTCTTCCAGCCATCCAGGCCCTATAATAGTCTTCTTTTGCAGCATCACGCTGATGATTAGTTTTCCAGAGTAATGGACTTGTGGGTGGAGGGGACACTGGGAGGCTATGTATTGTATACGTAATGGTGGTATCATATGGTGCCAGAATCTGACGACTTATGTGAAGATGATTATTTCTTTCAATAGAACTTAGCTTCCTATCATACTGAAAAGTCAACAAAGAACTGGTTCAAACCGCGCCAAATCAACATACTTTCCTGGACAGCAAAGTCGATGCATTAAAACCCAATTGAGAATTTATGGGGAATAACGAAAAATAAACACCAAGAAACAAAAGATCTTGTATGCAGAGTAAAATCCGTATGGGCATATCTGACCAAAACAGACTAAGCCGCGTGTATTTAACATGCCAAATCAATTTACGGTTGTTATTAAATATATAGGCGATGCTACTAATTACTAAATAACTATTTTCTAAATTTTTGACAAATCTTTGTATCTATCATGAAATTTTTTAATATTTTGAACAACAAAACTTTATTCCATCTTTTCATTTTCTTTAAACTTCAATTTTCATTTTAATTTATTACATACTCAAGTAAAAATGTTGTTCGAACTTTAGATTTTAAACTACGTTAGGGTTAATGTTATAAAAGATATCATCGATGCACACATAAAAACCATTTCACTCATAGTTTATTTCTTCGATTGATCTAATATTTTGACTTGGAGATATAGCTCACAGACACTATTCTGTAAGTAAATGTGTAAATAAACATTATTAAAACTTTTCGCTAAGCTTTTCACAACGTTCTTATCCAAAATTTAAAGTGAATCTCTCCTTTTTTATCTTACAAACCTTATGGTATTTTATTACATTGGTTTTATTATTTTACATAATAATCTTATGGCAATTCATAAATTTATATACATGAGTTAATGTATACATTTGGTTTGAAGCTGTTTTGACTTAACTAATTACTAGACTTCATTAATCTATTCACAAGAGCCCTGGTGGAAATCTAAGCTATAAATCTGCAATCCGAACTATAACAGTATTCAATTCAGCACCTAAAAATATATCTATAGTTCAACGAAAATAGCATGCTCAACTTATTCAAAGGGAAAATATACCCATCTTCTCAGTGCGCTACTACAAGTTTGTAGTGTGACGAAAAATTGTACAAATCTTATAGCCGCTGACTCACTTTGCGTACTTCTTTAGCTGTGTGCAATGCATAATTTATTTTCAAAAACATTACTGAGAATAACGAGAAAACTATTCAAATAAAATTGTAACCGTACTCTGAAAGTTAGAAGTCTGAAGAACTTTCTAGAACTGAAGTCCTTACACTCACGTGATAGAAGTGTGCTGTACAATGTACAGTTGACTACTAAAATCGAAGTACTGCATTTTCCGCGAGTATGCGAAACTTTATTTTACCTACATCATTAAAATAGATACATTTTTATACAAATGTGCTTGAAAACAACATTTTTATTCGAGCGAGTATCGTGATCGTTTCATAAAACAATTCAATTTACTCGGAGCTTGAACAAAATTATGTTTACGGATGTGTATTTCTATTTACTGCCTTTTTCTCTTATTTCCAAGCATAAAATGACACTGAAAGAATTTCACGCGGTTTTAAAATACGAACACTTTATACTTGAAGAGCATTTTTTGCATGCACGTATGAAGGACTGGAAATTTTTCATTTCTCTCTTGGCTGAATAAGTGGCAATCCTCCCTATTGCTGAGCAGCGGCATTTCGTAAAAATAGCTCTTTGCGAGAGGGAAAGTCATAAAATATTTTGTTTTATATTTCTGTATCTTTTGTAAATAAAGTTTGACGGTGTTATTTCCCTCAGCAGGACAGAATTCTTTTGAAAGTATTTTCTAAAGAAAGGCGTCGTATTTTCGTGGGAGTTCCTGGATAATGTATCCATTCATCCTGTTCTGTCGAGCAGGATCATATTACGAAATAGAATCTTACGCAGTGTTAAACTTTTTTTAAATGCTTTAAGCACCTTAGCTTAAACGAAGAGAAGACAAAATTTATACGCAACTGTTTATTGGCAATTCAAGCGGTATTATTTTCCTTTAAAGCACAAAAGTTATCCACCAATGATGTGTGTGTATTATTTTGTTTAAACATCCTTTGTTAGTAAGTACGAAAGAACAGTTTGTAATATAAGAATTCAATGAATCGTAATATATTTAGAATGATGCCTAGAAAATCAATTTGGGTCAAATATTTGATTGGATTTCTTAGTGTCTAAAATCCAAAGGCATTTGGTACAGTTAAAATTTGGCTAGAATTTAACTTTGTAACTAATACCGTATAAAATGTTACCAATTATCAAATAAATTAACAGCTTGTTTTTGTTTCACTGCACTATATAAACAAATTAATGTAACTAGTGTAATCTTTTTTACAGTATAAATTGGGTTGTTCGCTATATTTGGTATATTTGATAAACATAGATTAACATTTGAGCGTCACGAAATTTCCGAGTAGTTATAGTATTGATTTTACCTCACAGCACACATGGCTAAATAACCGCATGTATTGGTTAAGAGAATACTACGAAATATTATCTGGTTAACAGGGTCGAAACTGGTTAGAAGTTATGCAGAGAAGACCCCAGGTTGTATAACGGATATATGCGTTTGAACCCCCTCAGATGATTAACTTAAGATAAGATGAAATCTAACTGAGCTTTTTTGATCAGCGAGAGAGCATTATATATAGTTTATACCAGAGTAAAATTTTGTTTGTCTAGTTCTAAAGCACTCACTAAGCTTTTTTTTTAAAGCTCAGATGATTAGTTTTAATTCTTTTTCATTATATATCTTGCATTCAAGAGCATGTGCATTGATTTCATGCTTTAAAGGTCATGCAGTTAAGTTGTATAAAGACAGAAAATGAAAGTTGTTCTTTAAACTCAATTTCTTATGAAACATTTTCAAAGTAAAAAAGTAGTATGCCTTGTCTGGCTCCAGATAATCCTTTAATACGGTTTTGCTTCACTTTACTAAGTCTTTCAATCGGATCTCTGAGCCTGATTCTTCTTTTTCTTTCAGTAGTCTATCACCATTTTTAGGTTTTTAATCCTCGAATTTATAAAATAAACACTTGCGGGTTCTCTCTTTATTTCTCTCCCAAAATGAAAAGAAAAAGAAACATCTGAGGATTTTCTTTGTTGGTCGTAATAGGTCTTTAAGTTAATTCGTGTTGTAAAGAAAATTAAGTTCAGTTTATATAGCGATGCTTTAATCTACTAAATAGTTTACACAGCCTTTTTTTCATACATTTGGCGTAAAACTATTAATTTAACACCTATTTCAAACGGAAATACAATATAGTATGTGTTTGTTCTAGTTTGACTAGTTAATAAAATCTAACCTTAGCTACATGGTGAGTTTGAAGCCGTTTTATCACCATTGACACGAGTTAAGCTATAAAGCGTACCTGCATGCCGTTTTGTGCTAAGTGAACCTTAAATTCTATTTCAGAAAAACCACGAACAAATTCTCGAATATCTAAAGTTATTAACGGACAATTGTAACTGCCTGTATACCACGGGATCTGCTCTCGCCACCAAGTCAGTGGTGGCGATCAGTATGGGTGTAGGGCTCGTTCAGTGGTAGTTTCAGTGAATAGTGGTAGCTCGTTCAGTGACTAGTGGTTTTTCTGGAGGTTTTCAATTTTATTTTTGGCGAATATTAGCTGTGGGGAAAAGGGAATTTGCTAGTAAAGATCTCGGAAATAGAAATTTATATTTTCAATGTGTTTAGTGCGGCAATGTGACGAACTTCATTACATTTCTTCAAGCATTAGCTATGATAAATGGATTAACCCTCCAAGTGGTTTCAACGAGATATCTACCCCATCGAGGTCTGGCCAATCTTGCTAATGACAAGAAATTGCCAACTCTGATGACGAGATCAAGTTCTGGTCATATTTCTTCTAATGACGAGATATCTGGTCTACCAAGATCTAGTCAGTTTTGAGACTGACGAGATACCGCGTGAGACAACCACCAGGATGGTTCGGTGCACCAAAATAAGCATTTCATTTTATCAAAGAATGTGTTTCCGCAACGGTTTAATGTAGGTGTAAGAAGGCACTTTTGCACCGTTTGTAAATCGTTGTTTATTTTAACTTCACCATTCGCTACGCGGATTTCACACGGTAAGGAGTCTTACGAAATAAAAGACATGTATCGAACGTTTGTAGTTTCCTTTATAGTCGGTTGTGCTTTATGACGCAAGGACCATATTTTGCTAATGACGGAATATCTCGTCATCAAGATATTGCTGCCTTCTTTTATGATGACGAGACCAAGATCAAGTCAGTTTTCTTCTAATGGCGAGATATCTCGTCCCTCAAGATCTGGTCTGTTTTGCTAATTACAAAATACCTTGTCGAGACAACCACCAGGAGGGTTAAGGTCCGTTTCCATGGCAATAAAAAGGCACAGACTTTGGAAGGAGTAGTTCTCGAGGTAGACAGACAGTACTCGTGCTTGTGCAAAGAGTAAGTGCACAGAATACAAAGTAAGCTACATAAGTTTCCCATTCAGTTGGTTTCTTGTTCGCTCAAATCTTATCCTGAATGTTATACATTCCATCATTTTCTTTCGATTTCCTACCTCAAAAACAATGACGGTTCATTCGAATTCAGATTTCGCCTCGAAAACAAAATTAACAAGACTTTAGAAAACATTGTTCTACCCAGGCACCAGTACGTTGACTTCAAAGTATCTTCTTTGTTACAATCTGGGAGAATTCTCCCTCAGGCGGCAAAATTGAATTCTACAACGCCATTTCCTTTATTGCGTCTCAAAGACACGTCTAGGACACAACCGGAATATATCCAGCGTAATCATGGTATAAAGCCCAGGAAATACATAATGCGGATCTTTGCACACGGGACAATACGTTCTTTTTTTGTCATGGTCATAATATCATTCCTTGTCCAACACACAAGCTTGGAACACTTCAAAAGAAATACCCGGTCGTAAATGCGGAATTTATAACTTGATTTTCCAAACAGTTTTCATGCCGTCTTATTCAAGGAGGGCGAGCAGTTATCTACAGCCATCGTTCTGCGTTTCAAAGATATCGAAAACGTGACGACAATACTAAATGTTACTTTTCATTTGGCTTTCTGAATAAATAAATTCAACTCGAATAAATCGTGTATGTTCCTCTGTGGGAACGTGCCTCGACGGGTTTACCTATTCAAAACTTTTCTCGCTCGCATATTTCAAATAAGTAGCTCAGGGGGGTTGAATGAAAAATATTTTTAGACTCGGTCCTACGACTGGCAGTGGTGACAAAAATCATCTCACAAAGAGTTTCCAGTTTCGAAAGATGAGTTATTTCTCTTCATTATCCCCAGAGAGCTCATAGTTTGCAAGTTGACAAAGACTGATTTTTATGTTGAAAATTGGGAAGTTTTAATTAGCTGCGTGGTTGTGTCAGAATCCGAATTTATGAGCTGGTATAACAGTGATTGAAATCGAAGACATCAATTTTCTGAGTAGTATGCAGTACTGTGAGGAAATGACTTTTCGTTATAATCTAGAGAGCCAATCAATAAAAGTTAATATTTGCAATATGGAATGGTGCAATGCTGAGGTGAGTGATTATTAAAAACAAACCGATAACCCAAATGGATTGTTTACTAGTAAAAACTGTTTGAAATGTTTATGCAGTATGGTCAGAACCATAGATGTGAAATATAAATAGGCTGGGCATTGCTATTGAGAGGAGCTTCAAAAAGTGTTTCCAACATGTCGACTAATAGTCACGTGACTGTTTTGTGAAAAATTGACTTGGTTGCCCGATTTGGCACTTTATCCCCTAGTTTGGCGACATAACATCTTTTGAAAGGGTATATTTGTGTGTGAATGCGCATTTCTATAGAGTGAAGACAAAAATGGTGAAATCACCAAACTCCATTATATCGTGTGGTCCAATCAGATGATAAATCAATGGATGGACGTTTTCTACTGTCCCGTGGACCAATCAGATAATGAATACTCGTTTCAACCCGAAAATTGTCTAAGGATCACGCTACTACAAGGTGTCTGTCAATTAACGTGTATCTAATTTCTGTCACGTCTGCTATCAATTTAAAACTTACTTTCAAAACTCATCGACTACTAAAATCTTATGTACGTAAATTCGAATGATTTCCAGCTTTAATAAGTAACTAGAATAAATTTTATACTTTAATATTCTGTTTTATGTTTAGAATTCATATCAAACAACTTTTATGTTCGTATTTAAATCTAAGAATTTCTTGCAATCTCTGAAAAATAATTTTTATTAAAAAATTAAATATTCATTTTCAGAGTCATTAAAAGGGAATTCAAATGTGTAAAATTGATTATCTTATTCTGTTTCAATGAATGGAGTAATTTTTAAGATATTTGAAGTGTTTTCAAATTATCTGTATCATTATTAATTTCAGGAAGACGAAATTTCTCATTTCGTAAATAGATTTGAAAATTAAATCATTCAGTCTGCTTAGTTCGTCAGTAGCCCGTTGCTCCAGTGTGTCATAAATTCAACTTATATCTGCCGATCTGTTTAATCCAATTAAAATAACTATACCTTATTCCCTAACTTCAATTCATTGATGCTTTTTAAAGATGAGGTGGGAAATCTGTACATTTGTAATTTTTTTCTCTAAATATTTTAGTTTACGATAGTTTTCTGGTAAACATCAGATTTGTTTATTGCTCTTTCGTTATCACGTTATGTTTATGTTGATTTACTTTGAACTGCTGAAACATCATTAGGTGTTTTAACACTTCATTTTGGTTTTCCTCCGATGTGTTATAAAAATAATGATGTTTTGTTGAAATGTATACGGTATATTTAAGTGAAATGTACTTTATATGCTGTTCAAAATTATTTTACTTTTTGAAATTAGTTTTGAGCTTAGTTGCACCATAAATTGAATTATGTAACAATGAATAGTACATGGAAATCCTAAAACTTAAATATATTTTGCATGCTTTACGATAATAGATTTGATTCGAATAAATTTATATTCGCATAATGATTGAAATTCTATTGCATTTTTGTTTTTTATAAAACATTAAACTTTTACATTGTTTATATACGTAATTAATAGTAATACTTAAAGAATATGAGTGAAAGTAAGGTAAAAAAAAATTTCTCTATCATTATCTATTCTTTTTTATAATTTTCATTGTCAGAACCAATGTCTTAAGTCTGACAAAAAAAGTTTAAAAAAATTCCTTCAAAGTACCGCTAGTGAAAATCAATTAATCGTAGCAACTTATGGGAGTTCTAATTTATTACTGGGTATCATGGGAATATTTCCCACCAAGTAAATATCTGCGCAGTCGGCAAATTACCTCATCTTTTGAGCAAAGAACACTCAAAGAATGAAAGAAAGATTCCTCTTAGGGGTGTACTAAGTTGTGGAACATTTCGGTCATGTTTGACCACGAAATTAAGATCAAAAGAATTCTAAGTTAAGAAAAGGTACCAAAACAATGAAGACACTTGCGGAGTGATGTCGAATAAATAAGTTGCTCAAGTTTTTAATACTATAAAAGTAGCACTCTAATGAAAAGGTGGTGAATTCTAAATGACAATCTGGATTGTCTGAATGTTTTAGAGTGTTAATGATTATGTCGGATTTTATTATTTTAGCCTTAATGGGTTTTCCGTTTCTTATTTTGCCGGTTATAAGACTTTCAGCAGAATTAGTGGTGTAATTTGGGTTAAATTGGTTAACTGCAGATTGAAATAAGTGAGTAGCAAAATTAAGTTTTCCTATCAGTCAGCAACGCACGTACATTTCGGATTAAATAAAGACCCATTTTCTAAAAATCAATGTAGAACATGAAAGTTAAAGTAGTAGTTGTGGTAAAAAAAAACGATCACCACACACGTATTTAAAAAAATCAAACACTATAAAGGAACGTAAATAAATTATGATTAATTAATTTGTTATGGAGGCTTTTTATAAACTAAACGTAGATGGATCTAACGTTTTGTGGAAGAACGTATTCCTTTTAAGTATTCCATATTGGGTAACCTGAAGTAAAAATGCCGCGTTTAGGTGGTAGAGGCGCAGTTTGTCAGTCGATAATGTCTTTTCTGTGGCGTAAGGCGTCATTCCTCGCTCGGATTTTTAACGGCATGAAACATTTTTTGTCAAAGAATGTGTGTCCGGAAATGCCGCGTTTAGGTGGAAGAGGGCGCTATTTAAGTCAGTCGATAATATCGTTCCTGTGGCGTACCCCGTCATTCTCCGCTCAGATTGTCAACGGCAAGCTCCGAATTCGTGTAGCGATGCATGCCGTTGACAATCGGAGCCGGGAATGGCACCTCATTCCACAGAACCGATGTTATAGACTGATCTAAGCAGCGCCCTCTACCACCTAAAAGCGGCATTTCCGAAGACAAATTATTTAATAAAATTATTTATTTCGGGGCCCTTTACCACTCTTTGCAATTTGGTCAGATATTTCGAAACACCCTGTATACATAGTTATATTCAGTCCAACGCATGCTATACTTATTTAGCTTTTATGTATTTTCCTAGGGATTAGAACAACTATGGGAAGCAATTTTGCAAAATATCGCACCCCAGCTGAAATATAACTAAAAAATGAATTTCTAGTTCTTGTGCAAAAAGTCTAAATATATCCTGCGTGGCTTGAAAACTGCCACAACTGTAGATTCCATTAGAGGGCAATTGGCAGCAAGTAGAAGCTTGTATTTACAATCTTCTTAATCTTGAAACAAATTCTCTTTTCAGTTATATTTCATTTAATATCATTCAGTTTCAGTCCATTTTTTTATCAGTCAGCGTGTGTTATGTTCTCGAAACTAAAGTTATCGGATGTATTGCATGAACTGTGTTATTCATGTGAATGTGGTCTAAAATACTTGATTTAAAAGGACTGTTAATACTTAAAAAGTTTCTCTTTAATGCTTGGTTTTTAATTTTATTTGTAGATAGAAGTGTGAAATTGAATTTATTTGAGTATATCTTTACTATTCCATTCACTTACAGTGACCCTCAGGGGCACATGCCCTTTCTGTGTGTACGGGCTTCGCAGATCCGAGGTATCCAAGTGATCTTTTCTTTTCCCATCGGGTTTACTGCTCCCTAATACCCAAGCAATCTTTTTCTGCTTTCATCCCACTACTGTTCCTCAATCCCTCTTTTTTCTCCTTTCGTGACACATTTTACTCGACGTTGTCTTGTGTTTGGCACAGCTTGGCTAAATGTGACCCTTGCACTAAAACAGCCGAGCAACAGTGAACAAAGATGGCTGTTATCCTGTGGTACCGCAATCAGAAACACTTGCTCACATTCGAAACCTTATCACGGTTCCACACCGAATTAAAGGAAATTATCCAGAATATCCCTTATATATATGATCACTAAGGATAATCGTGAGCTGAATGCCTAATTCTATGTCGTAATGCTGTTTGCACGTTAAGAAGTGCAACGGCAAGCAAACCTTCGAGGGCTTTTGGAATCCTTTGATTTCCAGATTTAACCTTAGTGCGCAATTCAGCCAGACTTGCCCACGTAGACAATTTGTGGCAAACGAGCATTAAAATGCTTGTTAATTATTCAAAAAATGAAATCTGCTGGAATTTTGAATAAGCTTTCAATCGAGTTCAGATTTAAGTGAGAATTAATTTCCCTACAATCATGATTGCCTTGTTGTATAAAGCTTCAGTATTAAAATGAAGTCTTTGATGTGGTATTTTGTACCTGTTTAAATGTAAATATATTTTTATTTTTATTCCAACGCAACTTAAAATAATTCATGAGTCTTTTTTAATTCTCCTACGCTTGCATACATTATGTGTTTCTCTCAAAAGATGCAGTCTAAATAAATGATTAAACGGTATACTATGTCTAAGGCTAGAAATTTATAATTTAAATCGAGCGCTGGTTTTGTATGTTTCACTAATAAGGCTTTTGAGTTAGATTATACAACTGTTTTATTAGAATTGGAGCTGTTCCATACAATTTTAAAAAGATATGTTTATATTTTGGAAGAAGTATTTGTTTTCAACAACATGGTTATTTAAATTTAAATTTTAGCGTCAAAACTAAATAAATTAATTCTGTGTGAGATACTGATGTACACCTTTGACTGATGGAAATAGTTTAAAATAAATATATTACAAAAAATACTTAATTTAAAGAAATGAGTATTATTACAAAAAATTTCTTAACCCTTTATGCACAACTATACGTTTTAGATTTATAATGGAATAGTACGCAAATAAAGTGTTTGGACGTTTTTATTTGGAGTTTTCTCCAAAGATCCCTGGATTGCTCAACATTTATGAATGTCATTCATTCAAAATTCGGATACGGTAGTTTCATGCTTATAACAACTGAATTTTATAAAATTAATCATGCAAAGAGTTAGATTAGTTGTTTAATCCGGAGGTACGTTTAACAATCTGATAATTTTCTTCGAGTGAGAAATTTTGGAAACTTCGCTTTATTTTAAGAACATATATATGTTAAAAGAATGGAAGCACTAAAAAGCTGCAATTATATTTAATTCGCATTTAATTAATTAGTTTTCCTCTAGAATATAAATTGTTTTGAATGTTCTGGAACCTATTTTTACCCCTCCATAACTTTTGAATTGCCGCTACCCTGTAAATGGAGCAGCCGAAACTAGGAAACGCGATTCCAATCAAATCTAGGAATTTAACGTCACGGAAAGAAGCCATAAATATCCTACCGAAATGCGATTGTTACTTATTAATCAGATTATCTCATATTTCAGCGAACTACCGACGCGCCAACTACCAATAACATTTTGATGGGAAATTGCCGAGGGTGGACAGAAGAGTCCTCCCAAAATGGAAGGCTCTTCTCAAGATTAAATTTAGTCTCCTGCCGAGGAGATAGCCGTGACTTTATTGACAACTCAAAATGCTCTAAGACAATGTCCGCGTCGCACATCTCCCTCCCTTGGCGCCACCAATGATGTCTCTGACACCTTCAAGGGGGTCAAGAGGCTTGCTCCAAAAGACCCGTAAAAGACTCCTGAAGCATCTTCCTTTCAACACTTCCAGCCCTACTGAGTCTGCAGCACTTCCCATAAATCCCACCACCCCTTACGCTCGGTTGGGAAAGAAAGAAAGCAGGACTAATGGCCTCGCCCCGAAAGGAAGTTGGACTGCATTTTAAGGTTTAGCTTAAATTGCTAAGTAATGCTTCGTTTCCGGTGGTGTTCAGGTATGCGTAGAGGCCCTCGATGAATTAGGAAGTTTAACAACCTTCACAGCTCCCTTTTCCTGGAAATGTCCTTTTTCTGCTCCCCTTTTCCTGTGTCTGGAAATAAAAAAAATCGGGTTTCGTTTTTTCGCTGCTGTTCCTTTTTCCATTGAATTGGACAGCGAGGAAAGTGGGGAAAGGGATCTTCGAAAAAGTTCATGTGTTACTGTTTCCAGTTCCAGAATAGTTAAGGAATCAAGTATATATAAATCTATGCTCGTAATTAATTTGATAGCAATTTGTGTAATTCTAGAATAACTATACTTACCTTATAGTTATTCTGGAAACCTTACCTTATAGTTCCAGATATTCATTCAAATAACTAATTGTGTGTGTGAACTTCAGATTTAAGTATTTAATGAAAGAAACTTATCCACAATTCATATTCAAAGCATTCAGATTTGTGAAAAATCCACCGAATAGTTGAGAGATTGCTAGATTAATATTTATAAGCATCAGCATTAAAAGCTTTGCTGAATAGAAACTCTTTGAATTTTCATTTTCATGCTTATTTGTTCTCTATAAGAATTCCCCCCAAATAAACTCTTATCTTGAGATTTATAAATTTTCTTCAGCACTCATTCAAATAGCTAACTAAGCTTTATTATAGTTTATTTTGTGTAGCGACTCAGTAAAGTTATAAAATAAATTGAACACAGATGAATTTTAAAATTTTGAATCGATATTAAGTTGAAAAAACAGCTTGAAACATCACGAAAATTAAACGGTTCCCTGTTTACATAGATTTAACAGTTAGGTCTTATTCTACTCGATTGTAATTTAATGTTCTACTGAAAAGCATGGAAATATTTTTACTTTAATAACAATTCCAATAAGCGGTTATCTAGGAATACTATTTATTGAAGCTTATATTAAAACTTAAAATTATTCTTATTCGATTCTCTGGCATCAATAGAAAAAAGTCAACTTTCTTTGGTCAGAAATAAAGATCCGTGACTTATCACTTTTTAGTCATTAGACATTAGTATATAAATTTGATGTTTTTTAATTAAATTTAATCTAAATTAAATCAAAGATGTGTGAATTGCAGTCAACTTGAAAGTAAAATAAAAAGTTATCTCTCTCTCTTCTCTGAAAATCAAATAAATATTGAAGCTCAACTCACGAGAGTTTGTACTTTTAAAATAAAGAAAAACAAGTTCCTTAACCCTCAGAGTAATTTTAGAGTAATAGTACGATGTTTTCCCCCACAACACACGTATCGACTAACTAGCCATATTTATTGATCAACCCTCTTGGTGGTTTGTCTTGACGCAATATCTTGCCGGTAGACAAACTGGCCAAATCTTGTTGAACGAGATATTTCGTCATTGGAAAAAAACATGATCAACATCATTAGAAGAAAACTGACCAGATCTTGATCTCGTCATCATCAAAACAATCGGCAATATCTTGAGATATGTTGTCTTAGCAAAATTGATCAAATCTTGATATTGATGAGATATCTAATCAAAACCAACAGAATCCCAGGAAAAATTATATTGGTTAAGAATGTGCAAACTGATTAGAAGTCATTCAGGTAAAATGCAGGTTGTAGAACGTATAAATGAGTGTATGCCACTCAGAGGGTTAATTCTTATTAATTTTATGCATCTAGCTAAAGTTGATTTTCAAAACTGTTGTATGTATAATCTGCTTAAAATTCCGTTCTTTGGTTAATTTTAAGCGTGTTAACATAAAAATTCAGCGAACACTACAATTTAAACAACTAGAAAACTCGATGTTTACAAGTACCCGACAATATGCGTCGAGTGTTTCGTTCTAATGCAGTCGCAGAACTCGTGCGTGAATTATTACCCTTACGTGGTTGTTCCAAGCGTATTCTGTCTTGAATTATCGATATGGTTGTGGAACGATTACTCATATTTTGTATCAAATCCGAAGGCACTTGTAATGCTACTGTATTATTTATCAGTAGTATTAATAGCACATCGCGATAACGATTATTTACATGCAAATATATATACATATAAGCCAATACTTGAACTACTTCCAAACTGTAGCAGTGGATTTATAAGAACAACCAGTATATTATTATAGTAAAACTTATTGCATTTTTCATTGCAACCACGAAGGGAATTAAAAGTTATCAGCATCTTATTTTATAAATTTTAATCTCTGCTCAAAACTAATTATTCTGGTGGCCATAAAACAGATCGTAAAATATCATAAAGGAATTATTTTGATAAGTTTGCAAATTCATTATTTAGCAACAATTAACAGCAATTAAAACAACATTTTATTAACAGCAAAAAGATTAACGCGACAGAAAATATATATTCAGTGCGTTAATCGACAATAAAAAACTAACTAGTTTCTTAATACGAAATTTAACGCAATATGTCATCGATATTAGGCATGACTATTCACCTCCTTTATTAACTACTAAATGACTATAATTCTACAGAAAGTTACGAATCATACTTAATGACCCTGGTGGTTGTCTCGAAGAGGTGTCTCGTCATTAGCAAAGCTGACCAGATCTTGATATCGTCATCGTAAACATCGGCAATATCTTGATGACGAGATATCTCGTCATTAGCAAAAATGGTCAGATCTTGATGGACAAGATATCTCTCACTTGGAGGGTTAAATAATTGATGATGAATGGCTGTTGAGAGAGAATAAGTGAATGTTTCGGCAAAATCTTATTTCGTGTGTCATTGAAGTTCGTGTATACTTGTTTCGAATGCAGCCAATATTATTTTATTAATCACGTGTGATTAATGTGTAAATGTAAATCTTTGTAATGCATTGCGGCTTCTGAGAGACTTTTTATGTAAAACTAAATGGTAGATGGCATTAGTGTTTTTGTGGTAGACGTGCTTTCTGTACGTATTCCTTATTGGGTAACAACCAAAACCTCGCCTTCGTGTGGCTAATTTACACTGAAAATCTCTAAAATACTCAGGTTTCTTCTGAGTAATTCCCAAGGGGTTACATCTTCTTTAGGTGTACATGGGCTTCATGAACCCGAGGTACCCTAGTGATCTATTATCTTCCCATGGGACTTACTGCTTCTGGTAAAGATGGGGATCGTGACTACAAGATACCTAAGCGATCTTTCTCTTTCTCTCGATACTTTCTTTTCACAATTACTTGGCACTGTCTGTCGTGTGATTGGTGCAGATCGGCCAAATATAACCCTTGCGACATGAAACCCAAAACCAACCAATATTCTGGGCAACTAAAGTTAAAAGATCAGTCGTATAAGTAAAAAGAGTTCCGTGCACAGTAGTAAATCTATGTACGAGTTTGCTCACACAGCATTAAATCAGAATTTGAAATAAAACCGAACCGCGCACCCAGATAACAACCATAACTTATACATCTTCAAACGAAATACTAGTACACCGATGACACAAAAACCACGCACACTGCAGGACATGCACCAAAAAAAACGAATTTATTTCCACTAACCAGATGACCCTTTCGTCGTAAAAGAACACCAAACAATCCCCACGATTGTTCTTTTATTGAAGAGAAAGTGCTCCTTTCTGGGAGGATGGACTTTCGTTAGAGGCAGTAAAAGGAGGGTAGGCGAATGTGACAGACCTATGTTAGAAGGCTTGAGTCTTCTCCATTCCATTAACAAGACGAGCTGACTACTAATCCACGTCAGCTTTTCGATATGGGAGTGGTTGGTATTGTCAGAGTTTTGCTTATTCTTAACCTCGTCCGGTAGAGTACTCAAGAGCCATTCGTGAAGAGCTATATAGAAAATACCACTCCCTTTTTCTGTGCTTTAACGTTGGAGAATTTTTATTATTCCACACATTCGGTGGATGTTTTCTTGTGTTTTATGAGATGATGTTTTGTCTGAGAAGGCATTGCTTAGTTAAAATAATCTGATGGTGTCCCCTGTTTTAGCACCTTTCGATAATGCTCACTAGTTCAAAATCACAGCCTTGGGCTAAAGTTTATGATTAGATTTTTAGCTAAAAGTCATATTATTTTAAACGTACAGTAGTAATCGTTTGTTGTAGTGTCATAAATATTTACAACTCATACATATGTCTGTCTTTTTGCGGTGAAAATCAAGGACTTAAAATAGAAACTGATCTCTCACTTAGATTTACGTTAAAAATCGCCATTATTTTTCCCCGAAATTTTATTAGAGGATGGTGCGTATCTGGGCTTTCATGGACGCTATGCCACTGCTAAACCCTTGCCTTAACCCCCAAGTAGTTTGACGAGAAATATAGTCCATCAAGATGTGATCAATTTTGTTATTGACGATAAATCTCGTCATCAAGATATTGCCGAAACTTTTATGATGAGGAGATCAAAATCTGGTCAATTTACTTCTAATGACGAGATACCACGTCATCAAGTTCTGGTCAGTTTTGCTAATGACGAGACATCTCTTCGAGACATCACCAAGAGGGTTAAGTTTTTCATAATTGGTATTTTCAAGCGTGACAATTTTTGTAAAAGTGGGTTAAGCTCCCCACATGTGTATATTTGTCGTTGAACAGGACTTTTGTAGTTTAAACAAAAACAATTATTCACGCTTGCTTTATTCTCGTACAGGTTTCCTGGATCCGGCGCAAGGACCTCCACGTTCTGACAGTGGGAAGGTTCACCTACACCAGTGACCAGAGGTTCCAGACCATTCACTTGGAGAACTCCGACGATTGGACTCTGCAAGTCAAGTACCCGCAGAGCAGAGACGGGGGAGTCTATGAATGCCAAGTCAGCACGGTTCCCAAAATGAGTCACTTTGTCACTCTCAATGTTATCGGTAGGTTGCTATTTGCTGTCAGAAACTTTTTAGTTCAATGGTAGTTCCATGCTTTTATCTTCGCAGGTTTCGGTTTTCATATGGCATGCCAACAAAGTAGTCCTCCGCTATGAAACACCTGAAATGTTGCTCAGGTTTTGTATGTGCAATTGCATACGGAGATAAGTGTATATTTTATCATTTCTTTAAGTTCGTGAATGCTTGTGACCTAATGCATTGTTTTTATTTCCATCCATCTCTATTGAAGTGCCTAAATACGACGACAAGTTATCAAATAACACTAAATATGAGAACTTAATAGCAATAGGACAACAAATAATACTAAATATTACAAAGAATAACGCTCAATGTGCAAGAAATGACACGATAAGTTTACAAATAACACTAAATACGATAACAACAAATAAAACTAAATACGAAAAAACAAACAGCAAATAACTGCACATGAGAAAACAAATAGCATTAAATATGACAACATATAATCCTACATCTGACAACTTAACAAATAACTAAACAAGGTGGATATCATTTTTCTGTATCAAATAGTGAAACAAAAGGCCAACCTCAACTGGAGGAAAACATTTTTCAAGGAAAATAAATTTTATTAGTGTTACGTTTGTTTTGATTTTAGGATTATTGAATATTTATACTTACATTTTAGATACATATCAAGTTACATAAATTGCCTCTACAGTACATATACAACATATATTGTATTTGTGCTATAGATTATGTTACTATAGATTAAATACTATAGTTTACTATAGATTGTGTTAAGATAATTCCCAATTGTGTTTCTATAGATATATATTATATTTTGCTCAAGAAAGGTTTATCATTGTCCATTCTTACTGTAGTTAATTTGGTAACTATTCAAAATATATCTCTCGACAATTTCAAATGTTTGAATCTTCAGCTTAAATAAAAATTTTAGCAACAGAAACATTTCATTCAATACAGCGCAATTTAATTTTAGTAACGAGTACTTCTAATCCAATCTCTCTCTCCTTTGGGAGCTCAACTTTAATTAGTAAATATCATCTAATCGCAACATAGAACATATTTTCTCTACTATAGAATTACAGGCCATTGAGAACCTTTTTACCTGACAGTTTCTTGCCTGTTAGTTTGTATCAACTCGATTTTTGATTCCACCAATCATACTTTCGAATAAAAAATTGATCCAATTAAATTCCTGTTAGCTTAACTCAAGAGAGTTAAAGATGTAAACTAAACTAAAATTTAGACAACAGACGAGACAAGTTTTTTAATTTTATCCATTTTCTCTCAGCGTAAACTTATTCCTATATCTTCCACACCAATTTCAAGATAAAAATATTTTAATTAGTATTCTGTTACATCCCAATTAGTATAGGGTTATATCGCTTTGTAAATTGAATCCAGCTGCACCAACAAAAACACTAAGTGGTAAATAAGTGGTAACTTGTGTTAACTGCTCTCTCTAATGGTTATCTTATACACATACGCTACTAAAAAACTTAATGCATTTTAAATGAACTTGTGCACCATTGAATAAAACATTTTTTCGTTTGTTCTATTTAAATCATTATATTCTGCAATTCAGCAAGCATATTTTTCGAATGCTAATTGAACAAATGTGCACATTTACATATTTGTAAACGGGACAACACTTTATTGTATCTAAAAATAGCGAAGTGCATTATCTTCAGTCAACAGTAAATCATAACGATTCACTTTTTGTAGCAAAATTATTGTAAATTATAGTCACCTAGTTTTTAAATGCGAATACAAAATAACTTTCAGCATGAGAAACTATTTTAATTTTTATAGAAATATTATACACAGGCTTGTATATATGTATATTTCGGCAATTATTTTCAGCTTAAGTTTTGTAAATAATCTTGTATAAGAAATAATGTTACCTTTGAAACAAGCAGACTCGTGCATAGCATCGGAGTTTCGACGAGTTATCTCGTCCATAGTGGTCTGACCAATTGTGCTAATGACGAGTTATTTCGTCATCCAGATATTACCAATTTTTATGATGACGAAATCGAGACTTGGTCAGTTTTCTTCTAATTACGAGATATCTCGCTCATGAAGATCTGATCGATATTTCTCAGCTGACGAGATATCTCGTCAAGACAATCACCAGGAGATTCAATTGCATATATCTGTTGATGGCAAAGTGTCGTGACTCCATTTTATACCTTTCAATCCATGTATAAAGAACACATAGCATCTATATTCATAAATGAATTTTATACCTCTAAATGAAATGCAAATATCAAAAAATATGTCACGGCATTTCGTTTACTTTTACTGGTTCAGTTCTCATTTCCAATAAAATGGCGAGACAAAAAGAACACCTCGGTCATGCTACCATATTCATATTCTGAACTACTTCAATGTCAACCCATTCTCTTTTTAATAGTGGATTTGGCATTTTTTACGCTAAACTTTCGCCCGCATTGTCTTTTTTGCGCTGAATTCTAATTTCCAAATTTTTCATTGCATTCTGTAATCAGACTGATGAAGAATTTCATTAAAGTGGCAATCTTTTTTCCTGTGGATTTCACAATAATAATCAGCTCCCTAACACTAATCAAGCATATTTACACTAAGCGGTAAAATAGGCTAATGAAACCTGTATCGGTCTATTTTATATTATATTTTATACCAACTGTATAGCCATTCAACAATAAACAAATAACGTCCATTTTTCTCACATATATTAATGAAATATATAGTGTGTTAAGAAAATGTCTGGCCAAATTGTAAAGGGCGGTAGAAGGGCCCAAAATAAACATCTATAGAGAGGATACATTCATTAAGGACCAACAAATATCCATGCCTTACCCCGGAATCGAACAAAAACCTTTCAATCCAGAAGCAGCATTCTGACCACTGTACAACCTTTGATCAGCTCCTCCGTTTCCGTTCGCAGCCCCACACATCAAATGCATATTTCCGAATTCGTGTTGCGATTCTTTCCGTTGAAAATCCGAACGGGAAACGTTGCCTTACGCCACAGAAACTATGTTATCGACTGCCCAAAACAACGCCCTCCACCATCTAAGCTTCACTTTCATTGGCAAAAGTTTATTATCGGCCCTCTACGACCCTTTGCAATTTGTCCACATGGTTTCGAAACACCCTGTATGTAGTAGATAAAATAATATTAACACTCTGAAGGGTTCAAAAGCATACATGCGTTCTCCCTGTAGTATTCACAGCATGACTGCTAACCAGTTATGATATTGACCAATGTAATCTTTCCTATGATTCTTTCAGCCAATAGATGCGGTTATTTAGACATCGGATGCTGTTGGGTAAAAGCAATACTACAGTACTCTCAAATCTCGTGATACTCAGAGGGCTAGGAAAGATTCTATTGGCTAAGAAGATTAAAACTAGTTAGGGGTCTGCAAGGAAGACTGCAGACTGCATGTATCAGAACAATTAAAAATATAAAATTCTTTACTTGCATTTCATATTCCTGAATGCGTTTCAAATTTCGAAACATTACTTCAAATATTTTGGTGTTAAGCATTTGAGAATTGGAAACACTACTAGTCTCTATGTATCTATGCGTCTAGTTTAATAAAATCACACAATTAACGATTTTTGAAACAGTATCCATGGAAGGAAATTTAAAACCTTTTAGCCTATCGATTAAGTCATTATGTATATGAGGCCGGGAAGTTGGTTCGGCGATTGGCAACCATTCCCAATCAATGCTCATTTTTAATTCAATGAGGGCAATTCATGGTCACGTAAGTCCAATTTCTGTGGTGGATCACGCGAAACCCCGTTGTTGAAGAAACGTGTGGCATTTTTTTCCGATGCATTATCGCTGGTGTTCACAATACGGTAATTTTTAATGCTACTGTAACCATAAAGAAAACCTGAAACAAAAACGAAAAATTCGCGCAATAATTAGCGTTGTTTCGACGCAAACACGACCAAATGAATCATTACTTCTACATTGAGGATTCCATTCAAGCGGCAACAGGGTCATTTCTTAGGTATTAGTCGCCCACTTTCGAACTTCAGTGGCATTCAGAAAATAATTTCGTATAACCCGGTCTTTTTCTATCGGTTCCTATAATGAGAAATTCTTTTAATGATTTTTTCGACGGTTCGATCTATTAACCCTCTTTGTGGTTGTCTCGACGAGGTATCTCGTCATTCGCAAAACCATTAGCAGATCTTGATGGACGAAATAACTCGTCGAAACCACTTGGAGAGTTAACGTAGTTCGAATCCACAATGGAACGGGGCTATGAAATAACATGCGCATATCTAATGATTCGTACTAAACGAATTCGTTATAATAAATTGTTCCACATCAGTAAACACAGTAAGAAAACACGATCACTATCATTAGAAGGAAACTGACCAGATCTTGATGTAATCACTAAAAAAATGGGCAAGATCTTGATGACGAGATATCTCGTCATTATCAAAATTGGTCGGATCTTGATGAACGATATATCTTGTTGAAACCACTTGGAGGAGAACGTATTATTTATTTATGTAACTTAGGGCTTGATCACTGATCCAGCAACCTGCGATATGTAGGTGGCACAGATTCGATTCCTGCAATTCGTAGGTTCCTGGGTATATTGCCAGAAAACTTCCCTTGTATGTGCGTGTATGTTTATTACTTAATGTTGTCTGCCTTGTGTTTGTCACAGAATGACCAAATATGGCCAACCCAACTAACCAGTCAGCCTATGCGACTTATGAAAATTTTAGTTTCAGTGGTGTGAATATCTGCATCGTGCATTTAGGATACCCTTGGATTTCTAAAATCGTTTCGGGAAGAATTCGAGCCCTTTGAAATATCCCGTTCCAATTACCCTTGCCCTTGTTGCGAGATTTTCAGTATACTAATGTAAATTTAGAAACAAAGTATGTAGAGTCAGAAGTCTCTTATTTGTTTAATGTCGCAGACAAGCTGCGCCTGTGTTTCGGCTGTCCCTGGTTTTTCTACTACGATCAAGTGCACACCATTCATATTTTGGCGAGCTGTACGACTAAAGCGTCGTACCGATTCGGAACTAAAATAACCATCAATTGTCTTATTTCCGATGATCAGTAGTTTCAATCAGGAGGCAAGTTATTGATGCACAATTTGAAGGGATTCTTTAATTTTCAGAGTTACTTCAAGATTCAACTTCAGCTGACATTTGAACAACGGGTATTCATGGTCACATAACCTCAATTTCCCTGGTGGATGGTACAAAACAATATAAGTAATTCCCACAGGAAATAATTGCTTGTGAATTACACAATTGGTATTTGATAATTGTATTTTGCATTTGTGATGGTACTTAAAATACGGGAGATAATTATATGTACAAACCTGTCTAAGAATTCGCGTAAGTAATATCTCCGCTTTGAAACTCACATAACCCTGTTTCCAATTTTTTTCTCATTTATATAAAATATTATTTTAATTTATAAGAACTTATTTCTTAATTATTGCATTTAATATGGCAAACGTTGTATGCCATATTAAATACGTTAGGATAAATGCTTAGGAGAGGTTTTTAGAGTAAACAAACTACTGGAAAACGAGGTTTTCACTAAAGTTCACTCAGTATGGAATGCGTACAAGAAGCACATTATACCACAACGCAAGCGCCATCTACATTTAGCTTAACAGAAAACGACTCGGAGGCATTACCGCAAAAAATGTACCAAAGAAACTTCATTTAACAAATAGCACCACATGTTATCGAACTTGAAGATGACTAGTGGCATTCTACGGTACTCCACCTAGATAGCAAATATAAAACTTAGAACATTATGAAAATTTTGTAGCTTATGAGTTCTTACAATTTTATATTTAGCAAGTAACGATTAGTTTCTACATCAAATATACTAAAACAATTGTTGAATCCTCAAGTTTTGAATGCCCCTTACATCAAACAGTATAGCACATAACTGTCGTTACACAAGGTATATTTGCGTTATTGATCTCTTTTGCAAGATTTTATTCTCTAAAAACTGCGCTGGAATCTTTTTCCCACTCCTTTTTAATATTTTTACATTTACAATGATTTTATTATCTCATCTGGTGTTTGGCGCAACTTGTCCATTTCCGGACCTTGTGCCATAAAACCTAAATCAACCAACCACTAGGTATATTTGATACGGATCAATGAAACAGCCGTTACAAGTTACACGGATGCATAGGTTACATAGTCTTGATAGGTTTATACACACCAGTTAAAAAATAGAATAGAATAGCTATTCGCCATTCTGAGTTAAGCATCGTATCATTTCAAATCGACTTTCATTGGCTTTTTAGTAACTGTGCCATACTCCTGCATAACAATTTATTACTGTCTCAAACATCAACAGGAGGGATTCTGAGAAAGCAGTTTCATTTGCTGTAGGTGAAAACGATCCCGCCCACCACACCATCGGACTTGACATAATTGGCTTGTATGGTCAAACAGGTTGTCTTAGTCCAATAACGACCACTTGGAAAACCTGTTTTCCCAACGTGAAGTTCGAAGATTAGCTGACTGGTTCCATAAACATGGGAGTGGTTGACTGTTGTAGAAATCTTCCGTTATACGACAGGTCACGATATCAAGAGGAGTGGTCGACTGCTTAAGTGAACACTTTGCATTGAACTTGCCTATTCTACTCATCGACCTTCTAATGAAATAGACGGAGCATGTGCTAGCAGCTTTATGTTATTTCCTCCTGTCGCCTGGTTTGAAGATCTGTCACTTGATTGTTGGAATAAGCATACTAAACTATCGATTGGCTAAAGTGTTTATCCACAGTGATAAAAAACACTAGTTTGTTTCGATAATCAATCGGCTATGTCGATACGTAAGACCACGTGAGTTATCCTTAAGAGATCTTATGACAGTGAATCCGGAAAGCTACAGTATAGACCCCCCCCAATCCATTTGGCGACATTTTTTGTCGCCAACCCTGACGTTACTTGGCGACATTTTTTAACAGACGTATTACATAAAAATGTACATAAGTTGAATATAAGTTATTCTAATCTTTTAACAGATTTCACTGTAAATGAGGGTTTCCTGTTTAAACGGGGCTACCAGTTGTGAACTGAACCCTCAGTCGCACCCCATTCAATTTTTTTTGTAAAATGGAAAACGAAATTTCAAAGCAATCATTATAGAAACCCTTGCGTTTTTTTATGTGCAAAGAAATTGCACATTCGCCATAATAAATAATGTTAATCTTGATTATATATAAAAATACAGTTATCACAGTCAATATATAAGTCTGGGTTAAATATATCTATATATACATAGCGTAGGAACGCTGTAGGGTTGCTAGAATGGAGTGGAAAAAAGTGGGGGGTTACCAAAAACAACAAATCGCAATTGAAGGTTGGCGACAAAAAAAGTCGCCAAATGGATTGGGGGTCTATCTGCAGCTGTTCCGTGAATCCGCCCACATGTTACGTCTATTTCATTAGAGGGTCGATAATTCTACTAGATGTACTCTTTGTTATCTAGATCAGCCTATGACTATCAACCATTGTACAATGTTTTTAAAAACTTAAGTATCAAATTCAGAAATATTGGGAGACCAGAAGGTCAATGACATAATTCCGAATCCTTGAAATCCTCCACTTATAAAAGGTTTAATTAATTACTAGCCGAGATGAAAACCGATTATTCTAGGCAATTTCAAAGATTATTTCAACTTCCTTTTTAGAATTGTACTTTGTTACGTGCATTTCTCTTCACAACTTCAGAAAATGCATACAATTCGAATATTACATCAAATATTAAAATTAACACATTTAATTACTGCCTGGCATTTCAATTAAAATTAAATGTTCATCCTTCAGAATATAATCAATTAAATCGACGAATGTCAACATGTTTGCAATACATTAACGATATTTTTTCGTAATACAAATTCTTAAATGAGCATAAAAAATCCTTCGCTTAATTTCAAAGCTTATAATTAAAGGTTTTTAATAATAATATTTGATTATCTATCCCTGTCGATTCAGAAATCCATACCTTCTATTCATCATCTTTAAAAACTGAAAAATTAATTTCACATAAGTTGTTGTGTACATTGTATTGCGCTAATCTCAGTTTTTGAAAATACACATCATTGTAATGAAATGCACACAAAGAAATTAATTAAAATTCGTTTTTATTTATCCCATTCAATAACGAAAATTAATTCTCTAATGGGTTTATACTCGTCTTTAATTGCCTAAATGACATCTGGAATTTGCTTTCTATAAGAGTCATTTTGAAACACAATCTTATAAAAAAGTACTGTAAAATATTTTAATAGTGCGATATAAGACAAGATAAACTCAATTAGTGAGATGAAATATTTATGAAGCGTTTATGATGCACATTAAGTGCATTTTATGATGTTTATAAGAGGATAGGAACGGTTTAAAATTACTCTTTACAATCTTTGAATCGAGTTTGTAAACAGACCAATTCTGAAATAGTGACGTTAATTGAAAATACCAATACCAATACCTGAAATAGTTAAATGAATTTTTTTATTAACTGTTCATTATAAACAATTTAACATTTTTCGTCGTATGTTCCCAAGTTTGAGAAGCCCTCAGGGGCACATATGGAGGTGTGTACGGACAACACAACCCAGAGGTACCCGAATGATCTGTTGTCTCTTCTGTATTACCTTTGTCTATAGTTTTGCTTTTTCCTCCTTCGTTGTTGGGGCCGCGGTAGCCCGGTTGACATAGCAACCCGAGGGTTACGAGTTCTAATCCAACCAAAGATCATCGTGTACAAAGGGGACTGGTGCATGTTAAATCTGTCATGGCCTCAAATGTCCTCACGTTGGTGTGGTGTGGAAGTTTGGAGAGTGGGCAGCCAGCTCAGGCGTGACTCCTTCATCTGACCGTGGTTCAAAATTACGCGGTGTTCTCCTCGGATCTTTCCCTTCGGGTTTGATCCTGAACCGTCGTCAATAGCCTGTTGTGTTGCTCCAGAGCGACGTTGGTTAAAATACCTACCTACCTTGTCGTTTGGCGCAGTTTGGCCAAATATGGCCCTTGCGCCATAAAATCTAAAACCAACATAAGTTTGAGGAAGACACTGGTTTTGATTGGTTGACTTTGGTGTTTTATGGCGCAAGGGCCATATTTGGCCAAGCTCCACCAAACACAAGACAGACAACGCCAAGTAATGGGGACATACGCGTACAATGAAAGTTTTTGCTGAGAGAATTTACACCCATGAAGGAATCAAACTTGTGCCGCCTACAACTCGCAGGTTGTTACCGCAGTTGGAGAACCCACCGAGCCATGTCGACCCCACTCTATTCTTGGAAGCTAATTGTATTATTATTATTTTATTTTCATACTGTGTTATGCGTTTACAATGGGGCATGTTTCAAGTCGTAAAACCAAAAATACATCATTTTTTAATGGTTGTAAACGCATAATTTACACATTCCCCCACATTAAAAAAAAATAGGAATTTTGAGCTAAAAGAATACGGATGCTTTATTTTATTATTATTTACCAAAGTACTCGAGCACACAAAAAACTGCATTTCTGCAATCTTGCGAGAAAAAATGGGGGCATTACGACTGTACTTTCTCTTTTCTTTTATTTCCCTTTCTACCTCCTTCGCCCTACCTAAAAGCCTTGTAGCGAAATTGGAATTTATGACGCTCTCAGGCTAAAATCCTCGCATCGAAAAATTAAGGTTAGCAATTTGTTTATTGGCTGACTCTGGAACCCTTGAAGCTCTGGCACCCGAGATAACAAATTCAAAATGTTTATTGATATTTATCGCTGGGATTAATAAAATCCTATTGCGGTGCTTCAATTCAACCTACAGTTTAATATACGAGGTGACATTTTGAGATTTTTTCATTCTTTGTAGAGTTTTGTAAAAGCCTTCGGTGGAGGGCGTGTTTTATTGCTCGTACTAAACGTGTCTCAAAACTTCGAAGCTGGTTAATCTTCATACACTGGATGTGAAAGACATTTTAAATCACTTCTCACGTTTACTTAAACGCTGTCCGCTTGTGTGGGAAAAAGCGGAAATGGTTTAGCTTAAATGCCCGTTTTTTTTTGGAAACTTTTATGTTGGGGTTTGAGGTGGGTTGAAGGGTTTTGTTGGGGTAGTTTCTGGTTTAATTGATTGGTTGATCGGAGTAGAGTGCACCGTTGTCCTTTGGTTCGCGTTGGTGTTGAAGTGTGTGTTGACAAGCACTTACTACGTTTTTAAATTAATGGCATCTTTTCGAGAAACGAAATGGCGAGTTTGCTTATTAAATATGCATTACGGTGTAGGGGATTTCCATTTTGTATAAAACCCATTATTTGTGCCATTTTCGGGTTTTTTATGTTTAAAGGAAGTTTTTATGTTTTCACAAGAGGTAAACGGGTATTTTTTATTTTTATGAAAATATTTTCTTTTGAGTTGGGTTAGCAAGCTTTTGCTTTGAAAACTAACAGTAGCCCTCAGAGGCAGATCTCCTTCAGATGTGTACGGGCTTCACGAATCTGAGGTACATTAGTAATCTTTTCATCCATGTTGTTTACTGTCTTTAGTAAACACGGGTGTTACGGTCACGGGATACTTAAGCGATCTTTTTCTGTTTTCATCTCAATATTCTATTCCAACCCCCCTTTTTTCATTTCAACGACATTCTTTTCTTGAAGTTGTCTGTCTTGTGTTTGGCGTAGTATTCTATATTGATGGCGATGTCAAGGTACCAGGAAGGGATAACTTTCCTTGTTAGTATTCTTCCGACTATTCATTGAAATAGATTTGATTCACTGATGGAGCTTTCCCTGTAAACTTTGATGGGTTTTTACTCCCTTATCTTTGACCCATTTGTCACCATATGATGGGTCTAGATTTCCATGTAATTTAATTGTAAATAATTACCAGATGTGTCTAATAAATGTTTCTTCTAAAATTTATACTTTGTCAGTCTCTCCCTACATCACACTATGACCACCTTGATTCACAGGTAGACCGTTGTGAAGCTTTATTATTCCCTTAATGACATATTAAGACAAAATTAAATCCTAATAATATATAACTTTCAATTCATGTATAGACGTCCCTCAGAGGCACATCTGCTTTACGTGTGTACGGAACTTCACGACTATAAGGTACTCTACGACTATAAGGTACATCATGGGAAAGGAAAAGAGTGATCTTTTCCTTTCCCATGATGTTTACTGTCTTCAGTAAACACGAGAGTCGCGCTCCCAGGGATACCCAAGCAATCTTTTTTTCTTCTTTCATCCCACTACTCTGCTCCCCGATTCCTATTTTCCCCGTTCCCATTTTTTTACTTGAGGTTCTCTTGCGTTTGGCACAGATTGGCCATATACGTCCCTTGCGCCATAAAACCCCAAAACAACCATATATAGACGACTCCATAAACGAAAATTGATTTTTATAAATATCTGTATCTGGTTGAAGACCACAAATGCCACAGACAGTCTAAATATTTAAATAAAACACATCTCTCATAAATACGATTCTGTGTTTGCATCATAAGATACATACCAAACTTCGGGAAGGCTTCAAAGTAAATCATAACTGATCCCTCAACTGAAAGGAAACATATCCAAGGCGTGGGCATTTTATGTGCGAGGCTTGGGCCACCGATTCAGCATACTGCAGATGAACATATCTATCTGCGTCCAAAATGATTGCTCAACGCTATATTTCGATTTGGAAGATGCATGGCTCCTTTTCTCCCATATCATATTTATGTTCCGCTGAGAGCGCAATGTATATTTTTCTCTGTATCTCTCATGTGTGTATGCTGCGAAGGAAACGGAGAATGCTAGGTTTACTTTGAAATAAAACAGGGAAGCAAACGTGATGAATGTATACTGGATGCTTTTTATTTCTGGTAGAAATCTGAGAAAAATGTTACGGTTACTAGAAATATTCTTTACTTTAATACTGAATTTCTAATAACGGCAATTTTTATTTGATCAATGAGAGTAGTAATTTTGCACTGAAAATGATTACGGTTTTATGGCAGAATTAAAAAAATATATTTAGAGCCTAAAATGCAGGGGTACATCCAAATATAAATTATAAATAAGTGTATTACGATTACAGACAAAATATTATTACAATTACACAACTTTTGAATGTTCATTGTTAAACTGGGATGAACTAGTAGAGCGTCATTAGGCATGAAAATGTATACTGGTGTCAGTTTAATTGAGGTGTTGGTTTATGTAAGTTTGTAAGAAACATTCCTTATTTTAATACTGAATTTCTTTTGGGCAAGTATAATTGGTTTGACTTGTTTCTATCTATGCAATAAGCTCATTACCCAACCAATTTTAGAGAACTTGTCTAAATACTATGTGAAAATGAAAAGACTGGTCCAGTGTGAAACAAAGTGAAGGTGCCGAAACACCTAGTCATTGCTTTCGACGAGAAAAACTCCACATCATTCAGCGAATGACCCCAAAACGTTAATTGTCCCCAATGAGATTCAGAAGCTAGTAAAGAATACCAACACCGATTATTATTAATACAGCCTGGATAAGACGTATGACGACCCCAAATTTAGAAATTTGCAAAGGTTTAGGTAGCAAACAAAGGCTACCAATGAACACTGAATTTATGTCTAAAAAGGACTTCAAAATCCAAAGAAAATTAAGGGAATTAATGAAATACAGAGCGAGTCAAAAAGATCTTACCCCTCATTTGTGGAAGAAAATATTTAAATTTTATTCTGTTTCATACTAAATATGGCAATAAGACTAGTTTGGAAGAAGGAAGATAACAGCTTGGATGGAAGTTTTTCATACACCATTAGAAGAGAGGAATAAATTTTAAGAACTGCAGCAAGGATCCTCCAAGCCGAATTTATGAGAAAATTTGTGCTCACTGTATCAGTTGGAAATGGCATTAAAAGAAATATTGGACGACCTAGAAGCGTTCGTATGGAAGGTAACATACAAGCGTTCAAGAATCAATCTTGAATAAGTCCCAAATAAGTCAACTCGCAGATTATCACTGGAAAGCAAATGTGAAAACATTTGAGACCGCGAGAGATTTAACGTACATCAGCCCCCACGTACACAACGGTCTTTAGTTGGATCGAGTTTCAAACTCGCAACCCTCCAGTTGCTAGTCCATTACTCTACCAACTGGAGTAACACGGCTCCCTTTGATTCTAAGGAAGTAGATTAATTTTTTTCTGTTTGGTTTTTGTGGGATGCTCGTGAACCAAAATTGATCGGAAAAAGTAAACAAGAGCGAAATAGACGAATGTAAGATATATAGAGACACAATATAACGAGAAGTTACTGCTATAGTTGTTTGGTTGTTTGGGGGTTTTATGACACAAGAGCCATATTTGGCCAAGCTAGCTGAATTACCCTGCGTTGATTGGGTTGAATTGTTTATAATTCATCGTAATATACTCAATTATATTCCTATGGAGATTTCGAATTGTTTTTAGCCTCCTTTACCATATCTACGATAAAAAACAGACAACTTTCTATAAAAATAATCCTATATTATCATAAAAATTAACATTCTAATAATAAAGCAATAGTTTAAGAATTTACAGACGGGATACATAACCGATATGATACTGAGCGATTTTCTGCGCAACCGCATCCATCTGTGATTGTATCGTACTCTTAGATACTAAAAACCTCCAAGGTCATCTTGAGAGGCGATTCCTGTAGATGGTAACTTTGACGTCATCTGCACAGCCAGACTGGGAGAGAGCGCCCCCTAGCAAGTGCTCTGTCCTGGATAATGGGACGTTACACCCCTTTTGCACACCCAAGACAAATAGAATGGTGGTTAATATTTAGCCTACGTTACCCGAAGGGTTCCAAAGAATAAGTGTACCAAATTTGGTGTAGATTGGTTTACATTTGGTGTAGATTTGTATAGAGGACAGACAGGCAGTTGCCAACTCTGCTTTACATGCATAAATTAGACAGAAAGTCTAAACATAGTGCTTGTCTGCCACCCAGTAAGGTGGCTCAGTGGGTTTGTTCATTCCGCTAGCAACATGAAAACTGTAGACGGCGCAAGCTTGATTCCTGTAACTCAACCTCTGTGTATTTCTCCCCTTCTGTGCCAATAAAGCTTTCCTTGCGTGTGTATATCCGTTACTTGCGTTGTCTGTTTTGTGTTTGACGCAGCTTGGCCGAAAATGACCATTGCGCCATAAAAACCCAACCAAATTTGGTTGGGTTTTTATTTTTGAATCCAAGACCAAATAAGTTGGTCTTGGATTCAAATTCCGTTTTGTAAGCGCATGGGATGTTGGTGATTGCCCCTTAAGAGTAACCGCATACGAACAACTGGGTGCTCCCTCACAAATAGCCGCCAGTTCTAGCCCTGCAGAACCGAAGTCCAAAGGGGCATGTGATCTGGCTTTAAAGAATCGGTTATTAGGCAAAACATTAAACTAAGAACTACTTGCCTAGAAAATATTTGAGCTCCAAACCCCTTTTGAGTGTTTGTGTGTTAACTCTGTCAGTCGTCAAGTTCATACCTTTTGACCTAATGTCAGCTCTATAAATTTAGAAAGATATTTCCTAGTTTTCAAACTGTAAGATCCTGCATTTTATGCATCCGTATCTGATTTAAGGATCAGTCTGCTATTGATGGTGTTTTGTGACTCTGTATTTAAATCGGGGCCGCCATGGCTCAGTGGGTTTGACCACTGCGCTAGCTACCTGCGTCCTGGTTCGATTCCTACCTGGGTGTATTTCTCTCTTTTATGTCCGTAAAATTTCTTTGTGTATTTGTATTATTTGTCGTTGTTTGTCTTGTGTTTGGCGCACCTTGTCCAAGTGTGGCCATTCCACCATAGAACTCAAACACAATCAACGCTGTTTAAATCCAGTCACTGTCAAATTAGCCCTTACGTAGAAAAAAATGACAGAAGAGCGACAAATCAAAATGTATTTTAGCTTGCTATGACGCTATGCGAATAAAGTTTATATGACAAACAGCACTTATATATAGACGATAGATTATAATGGTTCGTCATCTGACAGTGGTTCAAAATGGCTGGCTGTTTTCCTCAAATCTTTCTCTTCGGTTCCGATCCCGGATCTTCGCCAATAGCCCGATGTGTTGTTCAAGTGCGACATTAATTCAACTACCTACCTACCTAGCTTATAGTGGGGGAAATATAAAAGAATGCGGCCATGAAAAATCTCTCTCACTAGTATATAGATGTAATCATTGAAAATAAAAAAAAATCCGTCAAAAATTATTAGTTTTTCAATAAACAATTAGTTGATTTCACCCAGTGATTTTCTAGATTATAACTCTAATTTTTTTGTCACCCTGTCTCAATAAATCGAAAGAAATAATTTACACCATCGGGAATGTCTCTAAATAGCGTGAAGCTAGCTAGTTATTAAGAGATGACCTGACGGTACTTCGCAAATTAAAAGAATAGTGACGTTTTATTTTCAGCGCAAAAATGAGTTCAATAGACTGGAACATAATACGATCATTTGTAACCACCTACACCTAATATTATATCACATTTTATGGTGCATCTGTCCTAAATGGAGCTACTTCTGAGCAAATAATAACTTATTAGCCAGGTCGAGAAAAATAGGCCGCTTTAGATTAAGGTCGTTCATTGATAGTCACTTATAATAAATGTTCTCTGATAGTTTTCTCTTTTAATCGTCATTTTTCGTAAACCATTAATCTCTACAGTGTATTTTTATCTTTCTTATTCATTAAGTATTTTGTTTCAAATATTACCCCAAAGTTTACAAATTAAGATTGATTAAAGATACTCAAAATCCTACCAAATCCTATTTGGAATTTTTAGATTTTTAATCTACTTTCTCTTTGGTTTATTGCTATACCTTACCTTTCTATGTCCTGTAATATAGCTAGAAATTTGTTACGCGTAGGGATGGGGATAAAAGAACAACCTGTTCTTTTTCACCTGTTCAAAAGGAACGGGAACAGCCTGTTCCCACTTTTCACAAAAACCTGTTCTCTCTTTTTGTATAAAAAAAACATTGCAATTTTTTTCTACTTCGATTTTAATATTACGGGTTAAAATGTGGGCATTTTACAGAGAAAGTAGTTTCTCTTTTCTCGAATTTTCTAAGTTCCCTAAAGCTTTTTGTATTTTCTAAATTATGCTAAGTCCGAAACACAGCTGTTCATCCTACAGTTCTTGACACTCTGTTTCTTGTTGATTTATTCATCCGTTCTCCGTCCATAAACTACTCCCTGCTCTGAGACTACATCCTGCTCGGTAATTGCTTCCTGCTCTCAAACTGTTCCGATCGTGCTCTCCGTTCTCGGAGCTGTTCTCGATGAACTGCTCCTGGAACAGGCCTCGCTCTGATATCGCTGACTGTTCCTGAAACAGGTCTCGCTGGACTGCTCTCGGAACTGTTCTCGCCTCTGCTCTTGTAGAGCTGTTCCCGACTGAACCAAGCACCGACGTTTGATGAATTTGTGAGGACTAGCGTAATAATTCATAACATGGTGATGAATTTATAGTTTTAAATTCTCTCTGGGTCTCCAATGGCAGCTAATAATGTCCCGAATCTGAACCATTTCAAGTACTGTTTGCCAAACAGATGAGGTGCCTAGGAAAAAACAAATTAGCAAACGAAAGTTATAATTTTTTTAGATTTTAATATAATTTTTAGGTCAACAAAATTCAGGACCCGATAATCACTTGGAAGACTTCTAAGTTTAGCTTTGCGCAATAGGGTAAGTAGGTAATTAGCGTCACACTGGAGCAACACAGCAGGCTATTGGCGACTGTCCGTGACCCATCCCGGAGGGAAAGATCCGATGACAACATCACGTAATTTTGAATCACGTTATGCAATAGGGAGTTGCCCTTTAAAAGATTATAAACACTTAAAAATTGCATACCGGGATTTCAATTGGAAAAGGAAATTAGTTTGTCAAAAACAGGTTAATTATTAAATAATCTATCTAAACACGTTTAGATTAAAAAATCACTTTCGCTTTTCAACACATAAATTTTATGGTGGGGTGCTTTTTCCGAGATATCTTTAAAATCGTAATAGCTGACTTAAGTGAGATCCCTTTTCAACTTTTTGAGAGTGCATGACACCCCAGATCCAAATATCCATCTTTCACAGTGAAAAATGTCCACATATTTAAAATTTTGCTTTCCATTTCTTTGTAAAATTAGGTTTTAAAATAAAGTTAAAAGCATTGCAAATCTTAGGAACGAGGAGAGGCGACCGCCAGAGAGTAAGCTTGACAACAAAACCTTGATCAGTAATAATTCCTTTTTTGAAAAATTTGTTTAAACGTTTCAATTCAGGAGAACTTTACAAATTTACGGTTATATTCTGATTTTCTTAATTGCAGATAGTTTGGTTCAGACTTGCCCCTTGAGACATAAAAAAATCATTCAATCGATTAACAATTTGAAGACTCCAAATTATTTTATCTTTCGTTTTCTTTCTGTCAAAACTAAAGAAAAATTCACCAATAAAAAAGCTAGCAGAAGTAATTTGTATTTTGTTTATATACGCATGCCTACAAAGTACTAACAAAGATATGTCAACAAAATCCAGTTCTAGTCTGTATCGCGAAAACTGCTGGCGCCAGTCTTGGAGGAGGAACAGGGCTTGCACATTTCGAGTAGAGACATTTGAGAACAGTGATGAACAGAAGAGTAGTTTAAGAAACAATTTTTTAAAAAGAGCAGAACAGCAAAGAACTGTTCGCCGAAAAGAAGATAATTTCCCATCCCTTGTAACGCGAGAGACTTCTATTTACTGTCTGCCTGATCTAGACATACTCTAGGTACTGGCGGTCACTATAGAAATTGGTCTCGTACATTTTGAGTGGAGAGTCTGATGAGGTTTGGTGAATTTGGCGATGGGTAGTTTAGCGTCGTTTTAAATGTGGCCCGTTGCAATCGTGTATCCTCTTATCGCATCAATGCCTGGAGTCAATTGTCGCTAAGTGCGCAATATGAGCTCAAATGCTTCAAGAATCTCCTACAGAAAATTGCAAAGTGCTTCTATGACAATAGAGAGCTTCAGACTTCCTGTCCGGAACAGTTCTCGGGGTATATATATAGACAGACAGTATATCCTCTATCTTCCTTGGTAAATAAGTACCCTCGAAAAACGCGTCTTTTTATAAAAGATATTCTGTGTACGTCTCATAAAATAATGAGCATATTTTAACACACAATTCACAAAAATTCAGAGGCTGAACGTAAAAATATAATTATTTTGAAATCTTAAATCAGAACACGGAAGACCATTCAACTTGCCATCCAGTAGAGGCAGAAGTTTGCCCATTTGATAGAAAACAATGCAGGATGCAGTGTCTTTTCCAATTTTATTTAGATGTGCCTGCAAATAGTAGTGACCTGTCACCAATCTAAGCTCTAAAGTACAAATCTAAAATTAGCTCTTAAGTACAAATCTAATATTAGCTTCTTGAGATCTCGGATAGAATTTGACTCATTTGCAGTTTGCTTCTTAGATTTTCCAACAGCTTTAGTCTGATGTTCACTCTTTACATTGATATTAATTGCATTTAATTTGTAGTGATTTCGATTGGTAGGAAGTCAGTACACGCATCAGGAACTAAAAAGATTTATTTACAGGAGTTATGTACATTATTGAACATACGTTCATTAAAAGATCAGTGTGGTGGTTATATACAACAGTGGCAGTGACGTATCAGACTATTCTGCAGAGGTATAGACTCCTCTGTATGTAGTCACTGTGGATCGCAACAAATTACAGAACTAAAAACGAGCTTATATAATTATGTAACTATTCATCAAAAACATACACTGAAATAATTAATCATATTTATATTGAAGGTAGCTTGGTTTGTTTGAGTTTTATGGCGCAATTTCCAAATAAATATTGAAGGACAATTATGTATTACATTCATAAATATATTTTTATAAAATTTGTTTTAAAATTTTTATACGACAGTTTCTCACCCCCAAATCCCTCTTGTCTACGTCATTTGCCCATTCCACTTGTTTACTCCGTTAAAAGTATCTCAACAGTTTTGACTGCATGGTTGTAAAGCTCTTTAAATTTTTAAACCAATGCAAACTGAATTTGCAGATTTGGATTGTATAAAACCCATTTTACAGAGTTTTCTCCTAGGCAAAGTTTAATAGAAAAAATAAACGTAGAGTGGCAAACCAATCCGAGCGTCCTTTCTAAGCCTACAAAATCTTCCATTTTTTTAAATTTATAGGCATTTTATCCTCGGAAAATACAGTATTTTAGTATTCGAAAAGTATTTCGCAAAATCCGCATATATTCTGTATTCCCCGTCGTAAGTACTTCAATATTTTTTATATACACTATATCCCACAGATCATATGTTCAAGTAAACACATATTTTCCGGTAGATAATACCCCTTGAAAAGATATCAGATTTGCTCTCCAGCTGAAAGTTTTGGAACAGTCGAAGACATGTATAGTGTATCTGGCAACGCATCTTCCAAAATAGCCCGTATGTTGCTTCCATAAGAAAAAACAACAGAAAGAACGGTTCAGAAAAAAGAAGGTTTTAAAGAAGAAAAGTTCATATGCATACCTACGTGATTCCCATACCGTCGTAGGATCTGATAATTTATTCAAAGCTTTGAATTTCCTTCGTTTTACTCGGCACGGAATGCCCTTGGAACGCCGTTCCTCACGCGAACGGCTCATCTCAAACAGAAATACAAAGGATACATTTTTGGAAGGAATGCCATTGATATCTTAGTATGTATGTATTTCTTTTGTGTGCCCTCGTCTCTTGCATGCGAATGTGGTGGTGGGTCTTATGAAAAGCTCGCCGATGTGGGAACTAAAATACATCATTTTAATGGTACGGTTTCGAGCGTTATTTTGTCACCGGATACATTGTGAGCAGTGAGTTAAATGCGAAAAGACAATTATTTAAAGATGGGCTGTTATTATTCCGATAACAGTTTAAATCGCAGTGTTATTACGAAGAAGCAGCTACCTAACGCTGTCGAAAATATTACCGATTAATGTGAGTAAAGTAATTTAAATTGAAAAAATGTTTACAAAAATTCAAATTTATAAGTATTAATTAAAAAATTTTATTACTTCTATTAATACTGAATGTATCCATTTATAAATATTAAATTAATTGTATTCCGTGCATTAAAATTAAATTTATTTATAAATAGTAAATATATTTATTTATATATCAAATAAATATTACATTTTAATGAAGCGAAACGTTAAAGTTATTAAATTTCCAAATCGCTTAATGATTAATTTAAACAGTTGATGATTCAAAATTAACCGTTCAAATCAATTTTTTAAAGTTAATAATAATTGTTAATGTTTGCTGTTATGGAAATTATCAACTGATAATAAAACAGATAATATTAACTGTTATCGCAAATTAACAATAACCGTTAACACCCGTTATTTGTAACAGTTATACCCATCTCTAATTCATTGAATTCATATTTTCATAGTGCTACCGATATTGAATATTAAAATGGTGTGTGATGGAAAGTGATGTTCAATAATTTATTGTTTTCAATTAACACATTCAATAGAAGTCTTGTCTAATGATGTGTAAAACAAAGCTTAAAGTGTCCTAAGACAATACGAAAGCATAATACTGTTACACAATTGCAGGTTCATCCAAAGAGAATTCACACAACACTACGATTCCTTACACCAACATAAATTAGTTGCGCAGTTACAATTTCTTTGGAAAGTTGTTGCTATCAAAATCTCTGTACCCCCTTCCATAGCAAATGTAACACATCCATAGACCCCCGCATTTGAAATAATCTTGTCTGCAAGAACCCATATTTTGGAGAAAAAATTTAGAAATTGAACATAACAAAACTAATAGAGGAATTCTACTCAAAAACAACATTATAATTTTAGTTACATCCTGACAAATATCAAAATTTTTACCATTAAAACTATTAAAAAAAATTGCACGGTACCCAAATAAGCATATTTTTTCAATTTATATTTTATAGCATTTTTTTAGAATGCGTCCGAGTCGAACATATCTTTCTCGAGTACTTTTTCCTTTAAAAAAATATTGAAAATAAACTATACTTTTTCTATATCAACACTTTTTCAAATTATATTTTATAATATTCTTAGAACGTTCCAGAAACGAATATATCTTTTTTGAGTACTTTTAGCCTTCAAAAATATTGAAGCAAAACCACATTCTTCAAATGAATATTTTTTTCAAATTATATTTTATAATATTTTAGAATGTTCCAGACGCGAACATATCTTTCTCGAGTATTTTTGCCTTTTAAAAATATTGAAGGAAAACTACATTCTCCAAATAAATACTTTTTAAAATTTATTTTATAATATGCTTAGAATGTTTCAAAGACAGACATATCTTTCTCAAGTACTTTTAACTAAAAAATATTGAATGAAAGCTACGTTCATCAAATAAAAAAAATCAAATTTTATTTTACCCTACTCGAGTATTGATAAAAAACTACTTTCTCCAAATGAACAATTTTTGTAATTACCTTTATTATATTAGAATGTTCCAGAAAGACGAACATATCTTTCTCGAGTATTTTGCCTTTAAAAAATGGATGAAAACTACATTCTCCAAAGATTTCTTCAAATCTTATTTACTAAAATTTCATCTACAGAAGGTACAATAACGACCAAACCCAATCGCGGCTCACCACTACCGTTTCCACTTATGCGCCATTGTCATATTCGAATTCTTTGAAAGGCCAACGCTAAGATCGCCTGAACGATGTTCTTTCCGAACATTCTTGGCAAGTCACCGGGATACGTTTCGGTTGATAGAGATCCCAATTGATTTTTTCCTTACTTCCCCTTTTCATGCGGCACCCAGAACATTTCTGCACGCGATTTTCTTCCAGGCCACCCACCAGATAATTAGTTACAGAAGCCATAGGGCGATTCGCAAAGTGTAATCGAACTTGTTGACACAAGGGCTCAGAATCGCGATTTTTCCCGTTTTGTGCGGGGTGGGGCGGAGCTGTCAGAAACTCGAGAACCTTGCTTCGGGCTCGAGTGTGTATCTTCCCCACGTCCCAAAGGATTGACGTAAATAAATGATCATCTGTACCCCTGTCAACAAGGGGAATTATATTTAATCCTGAAAAATTAAGCGCGAGTTTTAAAACTCTCGCGTTGTTCTTATTCTGGTGGAGGAATGTTTCAATCAAGCCATGGCGAAGCAAGGATTTTGTATGCAATAAGCTGTCGACAATGCACACAAATTAACACCCGACAATACTCTGTGAGAAGGAAGCTTCTTTTTAACAATGGATTCTGGTGTGCTGTGGTTTGATTAGGTCATTTTCTAAGTGCTTCAAGACTGAGATAAGCTCAGGAGTTGTTCTCGTCATCATGGTTCCAAATTACGAGGCGTTGTCCTTGATCTTTCCCTTCGGGATTGATCCCGGACCGTCACCAATAGCCCATTGTGTTGCTTCAGTGCGACGTTAATTCAACTACCTACCTAACTAAAGACAGGTAAACATTAAAATTATATTTTCTAGAGGAGCAAGTTTACCTATTAACAGTAACCATAAAACAATAACTCTTTTTGAAGTTGTTTCCCCCAATAAGCTATTATCAATTAAATTCCTCTTGCAACCTAGTTTCGAAATCACCACGTCATTTCCCCTTCCTGCTGTTACGAAAAAAACTTCAGAAAAACATCTGATTTCGTAAGTCGCTAAACGCCTTTTAAAATACAAGTAAACGGTAAGACCGTATATTTTTGAATTTACAGATTCCTATATTGAAACTGCAAACCCGTGTATCGCACTGCGTTGAAAAGTACATTGCTTATCTCTATTGATGGAAATGTCGTTACGCACATTCATACTTTATTTAAATCCATTTACATTTCATACTTTATTTAAATCCATTTATAATAAACAGGGTGGTCATAACCGCACAATAATTATTATACCAAGCAAATCCTTGACAAAAACCAGCCGTAAAAAAATTTCCATTTAAGGAATGGACGTGGCATCCGCTGATGCGTACCTACAGATGATAGCTCTCTAGGTAGTTTCGACGAGATATCTCGTTCAAAATTTGGTCGAATTTGCTAATGGCAAGATATCTCGTCCATCAAGATCTAGACGTTTTTGCCAATGACGAGATATCTCTTCGAGGCAAAACTGCCCAATTACTCCAAGGGAATGAAGTTCCAAACGGGAAAAAATTGTTCCTTGCCTAGAACTGTCAAAGCGAAATAGTGCAGTTTCGATGCGAAGATAAATCACCAGGAGGTTTAATGTACACATTAGAATGTGTATATCTATCAGGTGCTTATTTTTCGTACGCGTGTCTCTATTTAGTCTCTGGTACCTTTAACTCAAGAGAAGCCCAAAAGATTGGACAATAGCCCCGTTGTGTTGGCTCCATTGTGACGTTAATTAAAATACCCAATACCCTACTCAAAAGATTGGAAGTTTTGAATGACCAGAAGTGACGTCATGAAATATCACCTGAACGTCATGAAATATCATCTAAAGTTATGTGCAATCGAAAAATGGACAACTCTTTTTTGAAAAGGAATAACGCGTTATGATTATTGTGCAGTCGTGATTCATGTAGCCAATCATTGAAATGGTTTTCTCTAAATGAAATAAAGTTGATCAAAATGCTGAACAGCATTTCCTGCACTTTTTAATGATGTTAACCCTCATTCCCAATATGGCGGAAAGTACACTCAGACACGTTACAACATAATCAAATTGGCACCTGAACCTTCGCGGTAGCATGGTTGGAAAATTAACTGATTACCAACCGGAGAGGTCGTGTACGAAGGGGGTTGGTGCTCCTTAAATCAGTCGTGGCCTCAAATGTCCTCACGTTGGCGTGGTGTGGAAGTGGGGTGCCAGCTCGGGTGTTGCCTCGTCATCCAACCGTGGTTCAAAATTATTTGGTGTTGTCCTCCCTCTTTCCTTTTGGGATTGATCCCGGACCGTCACCAATAGCCCTTTGGGTTGCTCCAGTGTGACCTTAATTAAAATACCTACTTACCTGAACGTCCGCTACAATTCAATCGCACTTGTTCAAAGGCGATTCTGTATTTTTCGACATTTAGATTTATTCATTACCTTCTGTCATCAGATTATTGTTTGTGGCCGTCATGCCTCAGTGGGTACGTCCACTGCGGTGGCAACCTTTGAGTTGCTGTAGGTGGCGCAGGTTCGATTCCTGTCAGGTGTATTTCTCTCTTCTGTGTCAGTAAAACTTTCATTGTGTGTGTTTATTGCTTGATATTGTGTCTTGTGGCTGGTGCAGCATGGCCAAATATGGTCCTTGCGCCATAAAACCCCAACAAACAAACCATAATATTATTAGAATTGTGAGCTTTACTGAGCAGACAACAGAACTTCATAATTCAAATTTTAACACTCAAATTTAGCACATTTAAACAAATCTGCAAAATCTCCGAGTGATTTCTTGTAGCAGTTGATTTTGATCTTATGTACTTTTGCTGCAATTCGTCAACAAGGTCAACTTCTGTGCCACGTATGTTGATATATGTATACACAATTCAAAGATTGTCTTATAACCATTCCCAAAAAACTCTTTGGAAACAAGAAATATTAGCAAAGGCTTTTCCACTAAAGCTAAATGTAGATGGCGTTATTAATTTTGTAGTAGACGTGCTTCCTGTACGTCTTCCGTTTCAGATAACTAAGTAAAATCATCATCTTCTGGTGGCTTGTTTGCTTACACTGGATCCCTCTCATAAGTATTATTAAGTACATTTCTGTTTAAAGTGCAAACCTAGTTAGTAGTATGGGGGTTCCTTGAGCGCCTTTTCCAAGATGGCCGCCGTTTGATAAGGAGTTGACTGCTGATAAGGAGTTGGGCAGGATTGCTGATAAGGAGAGGGTGATGCCTTGAGGTGGTGACGTCATTGTAAAGAAGGTGTTGTTGTGTTGCCATGGTAATGAATCAATAGTAGCTCCATCTGGCGGGGGAATGAGAAACCACATATTTTCGGAATTAAAAAGGAATTTCGTGGATTCGAACCGGGGACCATAGGATCCGAAGTCAAGTGCGCTATCCGTTAGGCTGAAAGAGAGTTAGCTATGGGTGGTGAATTAACGTAGTGTTGCTTTCTCTCGGACTTAGTACTAAGAATGCGTTATGGGACTTGGTTTTATTTGATGAATAATTAATTTTTATTTTCCAATTAGTTGTGTGTTGGACTGATGGCGCCATCTAGTGATTTTAAAAGAAGTTAATCTAAGGAACGAATTTATTTTTGTCATTAATTCTGGGAATGTGCTATTTTTAGAAAATGGTTTGAACAATTGTGGTACAGCCATCTGGTGGTGGAAGAAGTAACAATTAGTTTTAAAAGATTTATTTTCTAGCTCTAGACTTGTAGCTTGATACTTTAGACTGGAGAATTTTTTTTTAAGAAAATTTTATAAAGACAGATTTGAACCCGGCAAAAGGTAATCGCGGCCGCCCGTTTTACACAAGCACTTTAACCGTTCGACCACGATCACCTACTTTTTAGAATACATATAGAATACTAGCTCGTGAAGTTACATCTTAAGGGAGTGAAAGTATGTGTTCTCTTTATTGAGCCCTTATTGCCCCTGTGAAGAATGAATATGAACATAAAACCCATAAAGTTGAATTATATATATATATATATATATATATATATATATATATATATATATATATAACAAATTCTCTTGAGGAAAATGTTTAAGGACATGTTTTGTAAGGAAAATTATTATTACAATTTGAGGGGGGGGCATTGAGATATGAATAGGACACACAGGCATAACGGTGTATGAAACATTACATTTTTAGGTAAATGATAGGTAACTAACCAAAGATTTATAGTATACATATTATAAGCGATGGCAAGGAAACGTATAAGATTGATATTATTAGAAGCCTCTGGAACTTTGGATAATATGACTAAGCAATGTGTGTGACAAACGTGGGAAATTGTTTTATTGATTAGATGCAATCTTAGGCAAATACATTCTACTCAAGATTTGTGATGGTAAAGTATCAGAATATATAACTCTCTGGAACGTGTGACAATATGACTAAGGATTTATGTGCAGATTAATTAAGATAACAGAAGGAGTTAAGCACGTAGTCACCGATAGGATACAATCTTAAGTAAATGAGAAGCTCTACTGTTTAAGAGAATGGTGCTGTTTTTCTGATTGTGGGAAAAGCAAATGAAACTACATCATGCCAATGAATCACATATGACATGCCCGAACTGGAACTTTCTATAGGGGTTTTAGCTATGAAATAGTGACGAAGGGATTATCTTAATACTTTAACGTTGGAACTCGGAACATAAGTAATTGAGGCCAACCAATATATGCGAAGATTTTAAGCGTATGAACACTACATGTAAGATAGAATTTATAATACGGAAACCTTTTTTATATTTTAATGAATTTATATACAACATGAGCTTGAAGAAAATGTGAATGTTTAAGAGTGAATGTTTTGTAGGGAAAATTATTATTACAATTTGAGGGGAGGACTTTGAGATATGAATAGGACACACAGGCATAACGGTGTATGAAACATTACATTTTTAGGTAAATAAGAAGTAACTAACCAAAGATTTATAGTATACATGTTATAAGCGATGGCAAGGAAACGTATAAGATTGATATTATTAGAAGCCTCTGGAACTTGTGAGAATATGACTAAGGATTGTTTTTGCACGTGCAAGTTAATTAAGATAACAGAAGGAACGGAGTTAAACACCGAGTCACAGATAACGATAGAAACTATTTGATAATAAGAGGCTTTTTAAAGCATAGTTGGAGCATCTTGGGTCTTTGAATTACTTTGCATCTTGTTTTGGGGTTTTTCTGCCCTTTTTTTACTGTTTTTAAATAAATCATGGATTCTAAGGACATTAGACCTGCAAAGAAAATGCGTGCAGACAAAGAACTGTGTTTGCAGAAATATTGTAAAGATTCTTTATGTTATGAGTATGGTAAACTGTTTACAGATCGTGAAGGCTGGGCATATTTTCGTCGATTGGAAAACGAATTAACGTACTTAAAGAAAGAGGAAACTACTATTGAAATTTATGGTAAAAAATGTACTGTGCCTCGGCAACTTGTAGCATATGGAGACGTAGGAATAAGCTATGCCTTTAGCGGATCTTGTATTGCAGCCAAGCCTTGGTCTCCTTTACTATTGGAAATAAAGGCAGAAGTGGAACGAATAATTGGCACAAGATTTAATTTTGTGTTGGTGAACCGCTATAAAGATGGTAAGGACTGTATAGGTGCCCATAAAGACAATGAGAAGGACGACTTGGATCTTAATGCACCCATAGCGTCTGTTTCATTTGGACAGAAAAGGCAATTTGTGTTTTCTAGAAAGAACTACAATTCTCTAAAAATTGTTCTGGAAAATGGAAGCTTGCTTGTGATGAAGTATCCAACAAACCAATTTTGGTTTCACAGCTTGCCCCGTGGGAATGCATTATGGCCTAGAATAAACTTAACGTTTCGTAAAATTCTTGTATAAAGCAGCGATAAACCACTTATGTGCCCCCGAACTAGAACTCAGTGTCGTACACTAGACGATATTTGGACAACGTTGCAATTTATCTTTGCCTTTCTGAATAGTATTTTTATAAATGCTTATATCTTGTTGTTTTTAAATAAATTTTTTAGCGTGTCTTACCACATATACTGTATTTAGGACTTTTTTATTACATAATTTTATAAATTGTTTTTAAAATGCAAGATCTGAAATGAAATTTTTCTTTGCTATAAAGATTTATGTTTTTAAGTTAGATGTTTTTACTCAAAAATTAATTATACATTAGATGTTATAGCACACATTTTTAATACAGAAATTTTGTTTTTAAGTATTGTACACACTTTTTAAGTAAGAGTAAACTTTTGAAAACTTTACAAGTCCCGTACTATGAACGTACACATTTTGAATAAGTTGTAATTGTATTGAAATCATTTACGCTATAAAATCTAAACCAACTGTTATTTTTTTTAAATAAATCTTCCTAAATTTTAGTGATTTAATTTTTATTATACAGATTTACAAACTGTTTTTGGATGAAATATAAGGATTTATATTTTTAAAAAGTAGATGCTTTTACTCTTAATTATATATTAGATACTATTACACATATTATTCATTGAAGATTTTTAAAAAACGTTTAACAATTGAAAATATATATACTTTAAATATTATTACAAACATTTAAATGCAATTTGCTTTTTATTTTTAATTTTACAATTAAGACATTTTTTAAAAGTTTGATTCTTAAAGTGTGTTTTATGCATAGTAAAAAAACAATACTAAAAAACATGTAAGAGTAAAAATATTTTATTCGTTAATTTGAAACTTTGCAAGACCCATACCATGTTTCCTTGCACATTTGAAGTCGTGAAAAATAGTTTATTAAAACCATTTGTCCTTGAAGTTATAAATTAAATGTCCTTTTTCTTTTATGCTTTTGCAAACCACACATTTTACTAAATATGAACTTCCTTTTATTTGAAAACCTTATGCATATTGTGCAGTTTAAATTGCAGAGCAAAATTCCAATACTGTACGAAGCTATAAAGTATTTTACAAGATATTTCATATTGTTCTCTTAATTTACATCTAATTTATTACTACGTTGTAACGGCAGCTAGGGAAAAGATCACCACGACAACGTGGGAAAATGGAAAATCTTGTTGACTCAGGTGTCGAGAGGAAAAGCCCACACTCCATAACGACCACCCGAAAACATCTTAATGATTTCTTAACGACAGCCAGCCAGCAGGGGTCGGAAATCGCTGTGGTTTCAAAACAAAGGGCAGGAGCCTTTCTGTCGCTCTCTTCGACATTTCGAGACCAAGAAGATTGATATAAATGATGATGAGTTTCCGACAGGGTTTGATGGACCCTTTCAAGTCCGCCGAAGTCTGTCGTAAAAGTTGAGGGGAAAGACCAACGTGAGACAGCCAATCAAGAACGTGAGAAATCTTCAACACCCAATCCAGCACCGACTAAAAGGTGGACCAGAAACGGAAAGGAGGAGTCGATAAGCACCCAACATATAGAGAGTTTTTGGAGATATCATCAGAGAGAGACGAGAGAAGAGAGATCACGAGAGAGAGAGATCACGAGAGGAGAGACGAGAGGAGAGACGGAGACAGAGGATCACAGAGGATCAGAGAGCTTGGAGAGAAGCGGTCAACAGAGACCGTGGATTTGGAGCTTTTGGAGCTTGGTGAATATCCGTTCACTGTTGTGCATTTATCCCACCTTGGGATCCTATACTCGCCGGAGTATTTTAGTGAGAAAGGCTCGACCGTAGCCGTAAAGGAGAACCCTCCTAGGGATCCGTGTAACTGTTCATCCTAGTAGTGATCCTGTCCAGAAAGACTGAGATTTCCTGCCTTGGAACTCTGTACTCATTCGAGTAATTTTGTGTTGAGAATAGGCTCACCCGTAGCCGTGCGTTAGACTTCCCCGAGCGAAATTGTGAGGCTCGCCAGCAGCCCTAAGCGCCTCGATAGAACTTTGGACCTTCCAAGGAACTAATATTAATGAACTTTACATTCATTTTCCGACTTTTTGTACAAATTGTAAAATAAACCAATTTAGTCCAGAATCGGATATTTTCAATGGTAACTAGTCTAGCTACCCGTGAATCAAGACGTTACAACGTTAAAGTGGATAGCATGTGAGTTTTCTGTTTTTAAAAATAATGTGTGCACATCTGTACTGCTAAGCAAATTAACTTCTGCCTTTTCTTGATATTTAATGCATAATCTAAATATTTACGCACACCGCTGATAGTTTTACACATGAGTAAAATTAAATAATAACTGAAATTTTGAATATTAGTGTGAATTTTAAAATGAACAAATATTGCTGACATATTGGATTAAATCTGAATTCTATGTATTCTCAAAACAACACTGCAAGAAAAAACAGAGACACTTCTTAAACAGATTGAAGGAAGTCACATGGAAAGAAAGTAAATTAGACGGAAATTAGAACACTTTTTAATAGAAAAAACATTGATTCATATATTTTACAAAACTAATACATTGTAGTAAAAAAGAACTTATTTTTACATACTTGCATTTTTTAAGAGACACATGTTTACGACGAGCCAATTATTAAATGCCATCACCTCAGCTTTGGGGCAATGCAAATTATTTTTGTGATGACCACATGATAGTTTTTGGATCTTTTTGTTGCTACTTAGTGCACATAGTACATCGAATTTGGGACACCCATATTGTTCCAAGTTGATATTTGGAATATTCAATGCATCTAGGCGTTTCTTTTCCACACAACCACCTTTGTAAGCAACTAGGTACTGAGTGGCACTCTTGGTCTGCTCGTACAATTCTAAAAGCTTAGAGTCTAAACTTTCTAAAGGAGACACACTTTCCCATGCCACGGGACAGAAAGGGAGACCACATATGTAATTTTCAACATATCGAACAGTTTTTTTATCTTTTGCACTCAGTTTATGCTTATAAGGCGATAAGTTAAAACGAATACTTGAAGCTACTTGCGATTTTATGGCGATGTATCCGTATTCACGTACTAAGAAACCCTCTTGAGTCTGAAATCCGTCAAAATCCACAATTGCACAAATATTAAACATTGCTATTGAAATATGCTAGCTGTTCTTGGAAAAAGAATTGTAAACTAGAGGCATGAAGAACTGGACTATATACACTTGCTAATCAGTGAATAACACCATACACTTACTAATCAGTAAAGTTAAAATTTATCTTAGTCTTATCTTTTGTGAGTAACTATGAGCGCATAAGTGAAGAATGTACTCAGAAAACATGTGCTTGTGATAATGCGCCAAGTAAAATTGTGTGTTGTAATGCAAGAAGATTTTTAACGAAAGGATATACTTAAATGTGCATGTGATTTTTCTTTTTACTCTACCACTAGTATCTTAGACAAGTATCAGATTTTTTTTAAAAAAATGACGAAGAGAAACTTTTCAACACAATCTGTACTATAATTTTACACTTAAGAGTAACAGAGCATAATATAATTTTAAGGAAAATGAGTAATCAGTATGCAATTTTGAAGCCTAAAGTTCCAAATATGTCTATGCTCAATAAACGCCTATCTACGTTTAGAGATTGGCCACGCACAGATGTTGACATTAGGGACTTGGCCGAAAATGGATTGTATTATACGGGTGTCTCGACGGGGTTAGGTGCTATTGGTGTGGAGGAGGGCTTGAAAATTGGCAAAAGGAGGATATAGTCAGACACGAACACATAAAGTTTTATCCAAAATGTTTGGTAGCCCAACAAGGACCGATTGTTGACCCTAGATTAAAAGGAACACCCATAGATGAAATTGTGCAGGTGTTGGATGAAACAAGCAATAATGCCAATGTTTTTATTACATGCATGAGATGTACGAAGAGTCTCTCAACGTGTCCTATGTGCCGAACCAATATTTTACGTAAAATTAAAACGTACATTTGTTACTAAACAGTCTATTTATTAGTACATGTAGTAGATGCAATTTCAAGTGAACACAGTGTGGAAGAATTGTAAAAGGGTGGTTTTGAGTTGAATGTCATGAAATTAACACTTGTACTACAGCAAAAAAAAAGACTAATAAGGAAGTTTAAGACTTTTCTAAAAATCATAAGACTTTTATCAAGGACTTGTGGAAAAAATCTTGTAGGAAAGACCTTTTTACCCCTTATAAATATATTGACTATTTTTATTATTATTTGTTGTTTGTTCATTACATGTTAAACCTATTTACTAAAGAGGAATTTTAAAATGCCTTAAAAAAGGAGTTACTAAATGCTTTAGGAAAAATGTGTAAATGTACTTTATTGCAAGAAAAAGAACGCTTGAAATAAATATTCATCTTGCTATTATTTTTAGTACTTATCAATCATCTTGGTGTATTTTTTATTTTCTAAATTAAACCTTTCGTACTTTTAAATCTTAAAACAAAAAGAAAGGAAAAGTAACCATCTAGAATAGTAAACACCAAATTAAAAAAAAAAGATTTTTTTAAAATATTTTCTTATAATTTTTTACCTTTGCCTTTTTTGTTGTTGAATAAACATTGTCATACAAAATTAGTATATTTGTTGTGTAGAATATTTTTTTTGAAAACACTGAATTGAAGAAAAAAAAGCATTTATTGAAAAAAGAATCAACAGTTTACATATATTTGTAACAACATATCTTACAGGTCTTTTACATACATCTCTCTAACAGTATTGAAAATATCTGTGGTATTCAAATTCTCAAAAACATTTTCCTCCATTATTATGTAATAAAAGTTTAACAGTTTATTGCTCTGTCTTACAAAATTAATAGCAAACTCTTTCCAGTTAACAGCACATAAAGCAAGGGCGAAAAATTCGCAAAAGCGTTCGTCAACGCTCATCGTCATACATTTATGTACAGATTGATTGACAATTTCATTCTTACAGCCTAAACAGTCAAAAAGAATATTTATATTTTTTGACACAATATCCTTTAGGCACTTGCAGAGAGAAGCTATGACTTCTCTCCAACAATCAGATTTAATGGTATCACTGCAGTAAGGTTTGTAACTTTCACCAGGAAAACATTTTTTGATTTCCTTATCAAACGGCGGCCATCTTGGAAAAGGCGCTCAAGGAACCCCCATACTACTCTAGTTTCTAAGTAAGAATACACAATTTATACAAAAAATGTAGCTAATTCAAATGTGAGGTATTTCTTTTATATTATCCTGAAATAAAAAGGGGTTTATATATTTTTATCAGAACATAGCGTCTTTATAACATTGTGTATTTAGACAAAAAAAATGCTTTCAAAGAGCCGATTTTTATTTGACCATGATTGGAGAGTTAGTTATCTAATTTATAGAAGTGGAAAAACATATACGTATTACAAAAACTATACACTTATGTAACGATTGTTTTATTATATATACTAAGATCAAAGATCAAAATTCTAACGTGAAAAAATATCTTGTTTCCGATTTATTTAATCTTCAGATAAACATGGTTGCTAAAGGGAAGTCTCATATAAATAATTGATGTATATACTTCATATTTGTAAACAGAAGCTTGAAAATCCGTTTTTAAAATAATAAGTGCACTCTGAAATTCCGAACTATTTAATGATGTTGATGTTTTCATTTCAACGGAGACTGAACAACAAGTATTAAAATGTTTGTGTATTAATAAAGATAGATTTTTTATGCAGTGCATACAATTTTAATGAGTTTTGGGAAATTCTTTGTGCAGTTTCATGTTGCATTTGTATGAGATATTTTGTCAAAATTGGGGTGTTTTTCAGAACAAAAAGTTATAAATATCATACCTTATACAAGTGTGGGTTTGTTACAAATAAAAAATGAATTTTAAATTGTGATACTCAATGATAAAAAATAATACAAACAAATTCATCGATTATCCAAATTTATTTCGTTTCAATGCTCCTTTATGTTAAGAAAATATTAATTTGCGATGACTTGAAACAAATTTTTCGTAGACTAGAAAAATGTTTACATAATTTTCATTAAAGCATGTGAATAAAATGAAAATGGTAAAGAGCAATAAATAAAATAAATAATTTTAAGTTGACATATCTGTTTTTAATACGTTTACAAAACCTTCAATTCCTTGAAATTTGACTTAAATTTTGTTATTAACTGTGTTTTATGTAAATATATATTTCGAAATTACTTTTTCACAAAAACAGACATAAATTGAAATCAATTCTAGAATAACCAGTGTGTGACCACATTAGTAGAGCCACTTTGCAAGAGATTTTCTGAGTTAGGGGTAAAAATGGAAGGCGGGGCTATATGACAGGTTGTGAAACCAACTGTTGAGAACTACTTATTAAAAAAAAATTCATATGTATGCCATAAAAAAATCAAAAGAATTTAATTCAACCAGGCTTTCTTTTTATTAATAAATGGTTGAAATATAAAATTGTTAACTTCTAAAGGTGGTTTTACCCATTGTAATTGTAAGTTTTTGAACTTGTATACTAAACCATGCAAAAGGAATTTTCTTAAAAGTGTCATAGAGTGTAGAATAAAACGAATAACAAACTACAATATTTTACCTTCACACAAAAATCATAAAAAATACTCTGCCCGATAGCTGAAGGAAATTGTAAAATGGTAATAGCTCTCTGAAATTATTTACCAGTTTAAATTTGTATTAACGGCAAAAAACAAATATGAACCAGTTTAAATGAGATATTTTTATGGACTTTGTCTCTTGTTACTTATTTTATAAAGATTATGGAAAAATAAAAATTAAATTATGGTTGATAATGGGATGAAATTTCCATCATAAGAAAATCCAAAATTCATTTACTCTGAATTACCTATACGAAAAGAGTGTTAACTAATTTATGCCTTTACAGACTTCACGTCTCATTAAGTAACTTTAAAAGCACTTAAAAGGTAAAAAAAATTGTGCCTTTAAAAGCTATATCTTTGAAGCATCATTTAAGTATTTCCATGTTCTCCCTTTTTTCCATTATTAACTTTCTTTTAATTTTGAGGTAATAGAAAATAATTAACAGGCCTAGAGTTTTTCAAAGAAAAAAAGCCGCTAGTTTTGACAAACTTCACGGTGTTCATAATTTAAGTTCACATTTCTAAAAGCTTTAAAACCTGAAATATTCATGCTTCAAATGTCAAGCACAAGTTCAGGTGGTGAAAATATTTTTCTAATGCAAAAAATAATATTCAGTCCTGAAGATCGTTAGATAAAACCGCCATTTTGATGTTGAATATTTAGTGGAACAACTCAAGTTCAAATATTTTTATTGCGGTTGAACGATTGATATGCTACTCTTTGTTTCTTGTTACATTCTAGCATGGTGACACTAATCGGAATCAATAAGTGCTAATTTATACTTATCTGGGGTAAGTTGAGTTAGGTACAGTCTGATGATTACTCAAATGGGGAAAATTTAGGACTATTCAACTGGGCAAGTTCTACTAAAGACCAGGAAACCCCGCTGTGGCTGGCGTTGGTTTTCGACAAGTTCCAAACTGCGACTGACAATAGATCAAAAAGTGCTCGTTCAAATGAAAGACATTGTTGACTTAAAGGCTCGCTTTTAATTTTGTTTGTTGCTAGATATCTCGTCTATCAAGATCTGATGAATTTTGCTAATGACTAGATATCTCGTCCATCAAGATGTTGCCAATTTTTTGATGCTGACGAAATCAAGATATGGTGAATTTTTGAAAAATGAGGTATCTCGTCCATGAAGATGTAGTCAATTCTGGTAATGACGGGATACTTCGTCGAGACAACCACCAGGAGCATCATGAGATTTCCTATTAGTGTAGTATTGCTTTTACCTCACAATAGACATTACAAAATACCCACATCTATTGGTGAAAAGAATTTTCGGAAAGATTCCATTGGTCAAGAATGTCAAAACTGGTTAGAAGAAATGCAGGGAAGACTGTAGATTGCTAGTTGGAATTATGCTTGTCAACCCCTCAGAAGATTATAATCTATAACGTAATCGTGACGATAAGTTAGGTGATCTTTTTGATACATAAAAAAGCTGGAATAGACGTAGATGTTGAAGAAGTAAGGTTATTTATGTAAGAGACTTATTGTTTTCTGTTACTAACAAGACTTTAAATTACGCCGCTTATCATAAATACATGTATATGTCCGTATTATAAATGCTCGTTGTTACTACCTATTATTTTTAGTATTGAATAAATTTCTATAAGTGGAAGTATAAGGAATTCCCGATTTCTCCTCTTAACTTTCCAAATGGTCTTGTCGATATATCTCTTCCATCAAAAATTGACCAATTTTGCCAATAACGAGATATCTCGTCATAGGCAAAATTATGATGGTAAAAAAATGGGAATGACGAGATATCAAGATATTGCTGATTTCTTATGACGAGATCAAGATCTGATCTGTTTTCTTCTAATGACGAGGTATCTCGTCCATCAAGATTTGGTCAGTTTTGCTAATGACGAGATATCTCGTTGAGACAACTTCCGGGAGGGTTAAATTTTTGAAAAATACAAATAAATATCGGTGAAATAGAATGGCTCTTGTAAACTGAAACAAAGCAGGATCGCTTTTCCTTTCAACTGACACCGGGAAAATTTATGTTTATTTCAAACGACATTCTCGAAATTCAAAGTCTATTACACCTTTTTCTTTGGGGGCCTTTTCTACGCTCAAAACTCTGAAATTGTAGATCAGACGCAAGCAGTGAGAACTACTTTCAGCCCGACTCGGGATGCGAGATCAGAGCCTTTTGCGCAGTGGCTCCAAAAGGTGAAAATGGCTTTACCGAGAGAAAAGGAAGGGCCTTCAGATCATTTTTCATTCCAAAACAGTATTTTGAATCATTTCGGGGGATACTTCTTTTAAGATATTCGAAGCTGAATAGTTCGGATGCTCTAAGCTTTGTAAGAAAACCGTTGCTCCAGGCTGCGAAGGTAAACGATATGAAAGTGAAAGATTGTTTCAAGCGGTTCTGTTTTTCTTCTCGCCTTGATGTGCCAAATATTTCATTCTATTCTATTTTCCAGAATGAACACGATGGAATGTGTTTGGGGTTCGAAGTGAATAGGGTTTGATTCGATAAGGTTCTTCAGACCTGAGAGAACCGCCTTCGGCTGGAAACATTTATCAAAATATTTTTAAGAACGTAAATATGTTGATTAAAAGGGCCTCAGTAGAAAATATTTTCTTGGCTTCATGGCTTTGAAAAGTTTGATTTCTTTCATGTAACTTTTACAAGAAAAGAACAATGTGTAAACTTCTGACCTTTAACTTCTAGGTTGAAGCCATTGTTGTTTTGAACACATTTTGTTTATTGCAACCCATAAATGTTTAAGTTACCTTTTCTATCACTCTTTTCGAACTTTGTTGTACGCTTACATATTTTGAGTGCTTTTAAAGTTTCCCAATGTGAAATTTCAAATGATGTGGTCGGATATATATTTGAAGACAAATTCAATTTATTTCATATAGTTCTAATGCCTGCATGAAATCGTAGGCAACTTTTGTTTACATTGTTGAATATTGAGTGCTTTGAATAAGAGATTTTTAGCTGTTTAACCCTACTGGTGGTTGTTTCGACGACGCATTTTGTCATCAGAAAAAAAAACTAACCACATCTTAATGGACGAGATATCTCGTCTTTAGAAAAATCTCGTCATCATCATAAAAACTGCAGTATCTTGATGACGAGATAGCTCGTCAGCAGTGAAATTGGTCAGATCTTTATGGACGAGATATCTCATTGGAACTACTTGGAGGGTTACGAATAAAATGGTTAAATTTCCTAGTGGCCTAGTTCTTGTCCCATAAAATTGATCGTTAGGCTTAACTTTGTGCCCGTAGTGTAAGAAAGGACGGTACTTAAGTTCCGAACATTGACCACGATATTGAATTGGTTTTGCAGATTAATTCAACTAATCAATTTTTAATGAGTAAAAGTTTTTTTATCTCGGCAAGGAGCCCATTTTTTGTTTTTCTTATTTTATAGACCAGTTTGTTAGAAGACTTGCGTTTACTGAACCATTGTGGTGATATTGGCAAACCTGTAAACAAATAAGCAAAACAATGACATTCACATTGATCATGCGATTCATAGCCTCTTAATGAAAGTGAACTGTTCAGGAAAGGTGAAACCAGAATTTAGGTGTGGACTTTATACCTATTGCAGAGCATTCAGAATGGATTTGGCAAATTTCCACAACGATACAGGTGCTTTGCCATGTAATCATGTCCAGTTACGACCGAAAAGCTCCTACGACGTCACTTTGGTCAATTCGAACGATCACCCTATGAGCACTCCCCTTCCATGATGGTTGTTCAGGGTAGCAGTAGTGCAGGACATTATCATTATCAAACAAACTCTCAGATGGCTAAATGGTCTGCAGTATGAGGTTGATAATTTTTGAATTCCTGTTGAATTTATCGTTTTTACTGCCTCATTTCTTTTCTACTGGTACCTTTCGTCTTTTTAAGGAAATTTTAAATCGTTTCTTTCTTTACCGATTGATAATTTTAACTTTCAATTCCTTATGTTGGAAATTATTCAGTTCCTTATATCCTGGAAAAGTAATTAATACAGCAAATTCATAGGAAACTGAACCAAAACCTAAGCCATTTCGAACGTTAAAATAGAGAGTAAATCTTGCGCAATAATGGCTCGTTAAAGCTAGAGTATATTTACAGTGATCTTCCTTTAACTCCCTTATCGAGAAATTTACTGACCTTAACTTGTAGAAATAATCTTGAATCTTGCCAAGTCGATTGGTTACTAGGCGAAAAGCTTTGTGTTTTCTTAAGAGATCCTGATTTGAGTTGTTCTTGCGTTGCTTCTACCAGTATTGTTGAGTAAGGTTTCAGGTCCATTCATTCCCTACTTATACAGATTTGAGTTAAACAAGCCTCGTTTGCTCTTGTGGAGATACAAGAAACTCAGACCATTACCTTTTCAACTGCGTCCACGCCAAAATTCATCACATCACTTACCAACAGACAATACTGATTAGCCTGAAACTATTAAAAAATAAATATGCAAGATACAAAATCGGGATATGTCTGAAGGGATGGCACTTCTGCCCAAGATACTTCTATATATGGATTCACATTAACTCAAATTTACCTCCCCGTCTCTCCTCGAAAAGACTCTAAGCCATATGATGAGACAGAGGATGCAGCCCCAAGAACAAGATTTAACCTTCTAAGTGCTTTCGATGAGATGAAACTTCCATCAAGATCTGACCAATTTTGCTAAAAGGAAATATCTCATCGTCAAGTTATTGCTGATTTTTTATGATATGATCAAGATGTGGTCAGTTTTCTTTTAATGACGAGATATTTCGTCCATCAAAATCTGGTTAGTTTTGCTAATGACGAACCCTCCTACTGGGTGTCTTGACGAGATACCTCGTCGAGACAACCACCAGGTGGGTTAAGCAGATCGATGAATGTATTCACTTATCCTCAATATCCTTTCAACAAACCGACTTATCCACAATACACTTTCAACTGAAATCTACTACTTATAAATTACCTAGATCATTGGTTTATGTATGGTATAATATTTTAGTAGAATTTCAATCTGTAAATATAATTTACATCTTTACTATACTTTGAGAGTGAAGCGGGTTTTGACATCTTTTATTTAGAAGTATTATTTTTTCTTGTAATTATGATAGCTTGTATTCTATACACTGGATCGTAAGTAATACAAGTTATGCAGTCATTAAAGCTAACGAATTTTAGATGTACCCAGCTGTGGTTGAAATAAATGTCTATTTTCGGTGTAGGTAGATAAGTAATTGCATTTACAGTGCACTGACGTAACACAACGGGCTACTGGCAACGGTCTGGGATCCGTCACGAAGGGAAAGTACCAACTCGCGGCTCTGCCAAATGGGTTACCGCCCCCTCCATATTCTGTGATAGAAGGCTTTACTTCGCTGGAAATCGCAATAAACTCAATTTAACTAGTTGTGTACCATTTTAATGTAATGCAGATTTGAATTGTAGAAAAGTTATTTTGATTTAAGTATCCAAGGACTAACTAAATCCTGGATCTGAAGAGCTATGCATGTCTGAAGGTTCCCATAGAACAAAAGAGATATAACATTCTAATCAAGAATAATGTATGGAAGATATGCGAGAGCTGGTGAGGGCAGTCTATATAGACTACGTTACGTAGACCATTCGAGTTGAAGCCATGTGTTTCTATGGCATTTAGTCCCTAGTCCGCCTAAATTGCCTCTTTCAAACTTTGCTCAAAACAACTTTGCTACCAGTCGGCTTTGAGAGGGTTTATTAAATAACTCATACACTGTCCCAGACAGTCCAAGAGGTTCTACTGTTGGAGCTTAATGCCTTTTCACTGGTCACAACTGCTTAATGGAACATCTCTTTCCCATTGGGCTTGATGACTGTCCTCTTTGTAATCTTGACCAAACCTATCAACTCCGGTCGTTTGAACGTGAGCAGTGCACTTTAAAGCTTTAATGTAAAATCCAGAGGTTCTGAGAGACTGGAAGATAAGAGATTGTGTTTAATGTCAGTTGAAATAATCGTTATACAAAATATCCTTTGAAACCAGCTTTAAACGACAATACACACGCCAATGAAAGGGCTTCTGTACCTCGACTGTTCCAATCGTACTTTGGTCGGCCTTATACAGTGTGCAATTACGGAGAGAAGACAATCGACCTTGGATTAGTTGATTTTTGAAAAGGTATGATGCCTCGTTAGAAATATCCTACCATACGTCAAATGGTGATCGCAGTGGATGGTTTTTCTTCCACCAACTGGTAATCACTGCTATCGCTTTCGCACCGAATGATACATTTAGAACCAGAATCCGTGCAAACCTTTTGGCGGTTATCGTCTCAACGAGGTATCTCGTCAATACAAAACTGACCAGATCTAGTGGACAAGACTTCTCGTCATTAGAAAAACTGAATAGATCTTGATCTCGTCATCAGATATTGATGACAATATATTGATGACAATATATCTCGTTCTTAGTAAAATTGGCCAAATCTTGATAGACGAGATATCTCGTTGAAACTACGATGGATGAGGTGCCATGGAAGCGTTCCAACCTATCAACTAATAAAAAGAATAGACTCGTTCGAAGCCATTTGCCACTCAAATCCCAATTTGGCGAAGTCGGATTATAACCGAGAAGTTAATGCTCTGATCCTCCGTTCAACAGACTATGGGTTCTAATACCGATCTTGGCATAGATGTTTGAAGTAGTTCAGAATCTAATTTAAACCGTACTTTCCGGTTTAATTAGCCCACATATAGCAAAAAAATACCGATCCAATTATGTTAACGGTTTGAAGTATTATATTCTCAGTTGAACAAATATTTCGATAGTTCAATTGGCGTTTTACATTTGAGTTTTGAAAACAGAGAGTTTGTAAATATCGATATGTAGAGATGTGGCCTCTGAGGAAAGGAGGAGGCTGGGCTAATTTGCCCACCTCAATTTTAGACTTCTAACGTTGTCCCAATTTGGTTATGGTTTTAATTCTCCTTTTCATGCTTAACCCTCCAATTGGTTTCGCCGATATACCTCGTCCATCAAGATCTGATCAATTTTGATGATGACGAGATGTCCCTGTCATCAAGATCCTACCAACTTTTTGATGATGACGGGATCAAGATCTGATCAGTTTTCTTTTAATGATCGTGTTTTCTTCCCATGACGAGATATCTCGTCCAACAAGATCTTGTCTGTTTTATTAATGACGAAACACTCCGTCGAGACGACCCCCAGTAGGGTTAATGGACCATGCTTATTAAAACTGGAAGTTGCCTGACACCAAAATCACTAAAAATAGCATGCAACTGTTTGATGGATCTTTTGTTGAGCTGATTAATTTAAAATCGACTTAATCCGAAACGAATATAAATTATTTATTTCCCACTTAAACCCAAAATTTCTATGACCTAATATTATTCGCACTAATCAGTGTTTAAAAACTAATTTTTTCGTGATAGTGTGATTAATTTCACTCCTTTAGGTTGTCAGGAACCTCGAATTGGTTTCAATGCTATTTCAAGTGAGATTTAATTTGCTAAATGGATGAATTGTTTCCACTTAAAATTCACGAAAATAACTACCCCATTGTACTATTTCTCAAACATATCACAAACTTCATTTACAATTGAAATATGCAATCAAAAGGAAAACTCGCGCTTCTTAAATAAATTAACATAAACCTAAAAAGAAAATTCTAAGTTGCCGTAATTAAGTTTATGTAATTGTGAAAAATATACTCCCCATTTAATTAAGAAATACTAGACCAGTGCCAGAATTAAAACAAAGACTAGTTGAAATACTTTCTCCTCTTCCCTGAATTCAATTTATTTTGTGACCAACAAAAGAACACAAATTATGTTAAAATATAATAAAAAAACAAAACGAATGGAACTATTCACATCTTATTTGAAGAAAGTTGTTACGTTCTCATTCCATTCTTTGAGAAATATTGGGAATAAACAACATATTTTGATGTTGACGCGTAAAAAACTCAAAAACACCCCTTGTTATTCTTCGATACAGAAAAGGAAGGGGAAAATAACTCGTTCCACTTCAAAAAAAATAACTACATTGCTCTGTGCGTAGCATGGATATATTTCAAAATAGAGCTATGATCTGTCGTATTTGTATTTGAAAGCTTTTGTGTTCTGCTAGTTTGTTCTCGACAAAGAGGATTTCGTCTCAAACTTATTATGTGCATTCCGCTAGTGGAATGGAGAAAAATCTTTTGTCGTTTATATAATGCTTCCCCGAAAATGGGCTTTACTTTAATGGTTTTAACACAATGGGTGATAAATAAACAAGAGGAAATTGTTAGCGCTTAAGTTTTACGTGTGTTCGGTTAATGGTAATAATGATTTTCAGCGCCATTTTCTTTCATGATATGTCATCAGAGTTGTTCCTCAAGTAAACCTAAATAGTATTTTGAAGCATTACGTTAAATACTACTTTCCGCATCCTTCAACAGATGGTGCCTGATGTTAATACACAGTAGTTTAACCGTGTAGTTTTGTCCTTAAATTAAGTAGTATTTTTCTAAATTATCTGCAACGATTTTTAACTTATAACATCTAATTACATTAGAGGTAGGTAGTTAAATTAGCGTTGCCCTGGAGAAACACAACGGGCTATTGGTGACGGTTTTGGATCAATTTCGAAGGGAAAGAATCGAGGACGACACCTCATCATTTGAACAATGCTCTAATGACGAGGTCAACACCTTAGCTGGAACCCCACTCTCCAAGCTTCCACGACACAAACGTGAGGACATTTGAGGTCATGGCAGATTTGACATTCACCAGCGCCCATGTACACGACGGTCTTTACTTGGATAGATTTTCGAACTGGCAACTCTCCGGTTGCCAAACGCTTCTCTTACAACTGGGCTATTGCTGTCCCAATTACATTAGAAACTTATGCCAATGGATACGTAAATAAATGCGAAGTCATGTGTACTTATGGCATTTTCCACTGTCCTTTCTATCATGTATATACAGTGGTACCTGGCTTCGTGAGAACCTCACTTTTTGAGAATCCTCTGTTCATGAGAGAAAATAGGCTGGCCCTTGACTTTTTGGCCAAAAACCTGGATTCGTGAGAACGAAATTACCTCTACTCATGAGAATTAACGTTGAGCTCTCCCAAGCTCTTTTACCTCTGAAAATGAGAATTCACCACTTCATTACCTCTACTTGTGAGAAAGAATGTTTACATCACAAACAATGAACTGTTTACTTTTGAAAATGAATCTGTCTGAACACACGTCTAATGTAGATTTTTCTACTCAAGTCTTTTCAGTACGCAACCATGCCTCCTAAGAGAAGAAACGTGTCATGCCTCACGGCTAGTGCTAAATTGAAATTAATTCGCGTCATTGAGGATGGGAAGTCGTTCGCGGCCGTTTCTGAGGACTCTGGAGTGCCGTTACCTACTGTTTATAGAATCGTTAATAAAGAAAAAAAAATAGAGTAGAATCCGAGTGCACGGATGGACACGGCAAACACAAACGATCACGAATCGGAGATTTTCCTGTTCTAGAACGCTGCCTGGTCGAATGGATAAAAGAACACCGAGTCGACGACATAACGGTGAGTGGAGTTTTATCAAACAAAACTTTGTTTTACAAATGTCCCCCCACAGCAACGTATACGTTTAATGGTGATCAATGCCACTGCGGTAAATTTAGTAAAGAACGCACAACACTACTCCTTGCTGCCAACATGAGCGGGACCGAAAAATTACCGTTATTGCTGATTGAGAAATCCAAAACTCCACGCTGTTTTAAGGGAGTGAAAATGTTGCCGATAAACTACAAAAACAATAAGAAAGCTTGGATGACGCGGGATATTTTCTCAGATTAGCTGAAGAGTCTCCACCGACAAATGAAGTTGAAGAAAAAATTGTATTGTTCATCGACAACTGCTCAGCCCAAACCATTCTGCCTGAACTGGACCACGTGAAAGTTAGTTTTCTTCCTCCCAACACCACAAGTAAATGGATCAACGGATTATCAAGAACTTTAAGCTCCTGTACAGGAAAGAGATAGTTCGACTCATCATCTCCATCGAGCAGACTTCACAGCAGCGCAACATAAGCATACTTTGTGCAATGCGACGTGCTAGAAAAGTCTGGCTTGACGTCAAATCAACCACAATAGCGAACTGTTTCCGAAAGTGTAGATTCGTCACCTCGATCGGAGAAGTACCGCCTTTGGATGATGAAGTAGAAGTAACACCGGAGGAATGGGATACAGTTCTCCATCAACTTCCATCTTCTTCAGAATGTATTGAAACGCCTACATTCTTAGAGTGCGTGTCCGTTATGATGAGGCAAAGATTAGTGGTCAGGCAACGAAGGAGGACATTGTCGATCGCTGCCTCAGTCTCACCCGTATGACAGCGAAGATGACGAATAAACCCCCACTGTTACTAAAAAGGACGCCCGGAACGTTTTGAATGATGATGCAGCAGTTTTTTTAATCTATCGAGAGTGAGGGAACATGTTTTGACCGTCTGCATGACCTGGAAAACATGATTGCTCAATCCAATTCCCGAAAAGCAGACAAAATAACAGATTTTTTAACTGAAATTTAACTGAAAAATTGTAATTATTAGTAATTATAAGTAATTATGTAGTATATTTCTGCACACATATTGAGTTTTCAATGTTTTTGAATTACTCTATACCTTGACCTAGAGACTCGGTTGGTGAGAAACCTGGGTTAGTGAGAAAATTACGTTATCCCCATCGGATTCTCGCGAAGCCAGGTTCCATTGTATAGATCTTGAGCATATGTGTAAACTTTGATAGAACCAGTATCTATATACTCTGACTGTGGCAAACTGGAATTTGAAGCATTTGGTCTTGAATGAGTATTTGTTAAAATAAGGAGGAGGTTCAATGTAAACATTGAATACCCACAACAGGCGTCTTTAGCGGCAATCTCCATATGCGATTCCATGTTGTGAATGGAAATCCTTTCCCCTGACCAGCTTACTATCTTTCCAAAGAGGGACTTTTCGAGGTCATTCGCATTTTCACTTTAGCCGCACTTTACCTATATTATTTCTTTATCTGATTTTTTTATTAAATTACTTGCACTAAGGTACTAGACAGTCCTATTGATTCCTCTGAAGGAATCTTCGGTCTTCTTTTGATCTTCTTCTTTTGATCAGTCAAAGGAAGGAATCTTCTTTTGACTGATCACGACAGTCCACACACCTGCACCGACAGGACACCTGTAATACTGAGGCTATGGATGTTCACTCGGTTCTTTATCTAGCATAGGTAATATTTGGTTGTAAATATTGCACTAAGAACTTTAAATGCGAAATTCAGAGACGTTAGGAGGTCAGAAGGTTAATGACGTTATGCCAAACGCCTAGTAATTGAAATCACGATCATGGATCACGATCACGGTAACGGACTAGCAACCAGAGGGTTGAGAGTTCGAATATTTGTACAAGACCGTCGAGTACAAAGGGAGCTGGTGCATGTTAAATCCCTCGTGGCCTCAAATGTCCTCACGTTGGCGTGGTGTGGAAGTTTGGAGAGTGGGGCCCCAGCTCAGGTGTTGCCTCGTCATCTGACCGTGGTTCAAGATTACGTGGTGTTGTCCTCGGTCTTTCCCTTTAGGATTGATCCCGGACCGTCACTAATAGCCCGTTGTGTTGCTCCAGTGTGACGTTAATTAAAATACCTACCTACCATTATAATACAAATAAATATAAATCTAGTCAAAAACTTAAACTATTAAAGTTTATGTAACACTTTATAGAGTAATATACTTCAAACATAATAAAACAATCTATATTCCAATGAACTATAACGGAACCTAATATAGCAAAGGAAAGGTGTTTTCTATTCCAAAAATTATTTAATTTATTGCAAGACTAAATACTTTTTTTCTTATGAGTAACTAGCCGTAAAAGTGCAAAAATAGCTGTCCAAATAAATCATCACCTAAATTTATTTGACGATATCACAACTAGAAATTGGAAGCAATTAGTTTCGATTAATCTCGGAAAAAAACTTGGAAAAAAACGTTCCACTTGAAAAGCGAAAACTATTTATATCAGTTTCAATAAGGGTTTTATAACAAATGAATTTTCGAAAACTCTAATATGAAAGTATTGATATTCAATATTTCTGGCTTATGTGTTGTGCTCAGGATTGATAAACCAATTTCTTGTAAAAAATAATATTAAGAGAAGAGTATAAAATAAAAAATGTGTATGGGCGTTTGTTTCTTTACGGTCGGAAAGTAAGATGAAAAAGTAAATCGAATAAAATAAGGTTGCTGGGTAGTTTTATTTGTATTTATCTGTTCTTACGGTACAATTTTTTTACTATGAAGCAAAATTCGATGAAGATTTTGCTCTTCCAACTTCAGGTGGTGGAAAATCTCATAGGCGCGTTGCAAATATTACTTGTTCTTAGGGAGAACCCTTTTATGTAAAGTGCACGTTTGTAAATCTATTTATGAATATATTCAATTGAAAATGGATCTTTGAATAGGAATATACTAGGAACCATCACATCTGCTTTCGGGGTCCCAGTACTAGCTTACGTACTGGGCTACAGCAACAGGTTAGGTGATGGGCCCCTTATAGAATGCCAAAGTGCATCGTATGTATCCATGTTTTAAACTTGTTCATAAGCGTAAATATGTTGTTCGCTCTTCCTTTTAACAAGAGAGTTTATTGTAAATGTCATGAAAATATTTATAAATTTAGTGAAGAAGTAACGTTAGTCAGTAAATACACTATTACAATTGAAAAATCTTCACATTTCTCGGGCCTCTCGTACTAGTGTATCGGCCTGTTTGGTTGTTTTGGAGTTTTATGGCGCAAGGGCCATATTTGGCCAAGCTGCGCCAAACACAAGACAGACACCTTAGTAAAAAATGTCAGGAAAGGGACAACATGATTGGGCAATATAATAATAGGAAGAAAGCAGAAAAATATAGCTTGGGTATCCCGGTGCTTACTAAAGACAGCAAACCCCATGGGAAAAGGAAAGATCACTAGAGTACCTCTGGTCTGTGAAGCCTGTAATAACCTAAAGGAGCCCTGTCTGTGTGGGGCCTGTGTGCCCCTGAGAGCCCGGCCTGTGTGGGACAATAACACCTAGGACCTGAATAGCTGACTTTAATCGAATTGTGGCCGTTTGAAAGCGATTAGTTAGTAGTGGAAAAACATTTAAATATGTTACTTTTCATCCTATCTCAAAGTTCACATAAATGAAGTGATCCGTATACTTCTGGGGGCATTCCACCGTCGCATATGGGACACGCACACGAACATTATACTCTTGAAAAGGGCCATATATAATTTATTCTTTATTAATTATAGGGGGCCGTGATAGTCCGGTTGGAAGAGTAACGGATTATCAACCGGAGGGTTGCGAGTTCGGATCCAACTAAAGACCGTCGTGTTCAAAGGGGACTGGTGAATTTTAAATCTGTCGTGACCCCCAAATGTTCTCACGTTGGCGTGGAAGTTTGGAGAAGGGAGAACCAGCTCATGTATTTTTTATTGAACAAAAGCAAACTCCCCGTTCACCACAGAAGTACAACACGGGGCTTACAGAAGCAAGTTGAATTAACAAAGAAGCAGTGGAAAACAATTTAACTAAACTTACAAGATTTTATGAACTTGACAAATGAGTAGAAAAGTAGATTAGATGTAACAAACACATTGAGTTTCACTGGCCTTGTTTTACCTAATTTTCTCAAATCATTTTGTAGGTACATTCTTGAATTTTTAAATGCAGGACCACTAAAAAGCTAAAAAGCAAATGCTCCACATCTTGTGACTGCTTTTTAGAACACTCGCACATATCATTAGTCCGAAGATGGAACCTATATAGATATTTAGCAAAATTTCCATGGCCAGATAAAAATTGTGTAATTTTGAAGTTTGTGAAGAAAAATAATTCTGAGTTCAATCTATGCTTAATAGTAGAAAACAATTTTTTGGTGTGGCCAGCTTTCTAAGACGAGACATACTCTTCGTTCCAATTAGCAACACGCTTGTCATAATATGAGGCTTTCAAGTAACACTTAGGAATGTTACAATTTACATCAACTGCTAAATTTAAAGCGTTTTGGGCTAAAAAATCAGCTCTTTCCTTCCCGTAAAGTTCCAGCTCATGTATTGATCTCGTCATCTGACCGTGGTTCAAAATTACGTGGTGTTGTCCTCGATCTTCCCTTTGGGTTTGATCCCGGACCGTCGCCAATTGCCAGTTGTGTTGCTCCAGCGCGACGTTAGTTAAATACCTACCTATTAATTATAAATGTTTTGAACTTAAACTATTTTCCTTTCATTTAAGCTAAAGTATCCTAAATTATTAGTGGCACATCTTTACGTGTGAGCGGGCTTCGTGAATCCGAGGTCCCAAGTGATCTTTTCTTTTGCCATTGGGGTTACTTTGTCTTTAGTAAACACGAGAGTCGCACTCGCGGGATACCCAAGCGATATTTTTCTACTTTCAGCCCACAACTCAATTCAACGACCCATATTTTTCCCTTTCACGATATTTTTTACTTGACGTTGTCCTGTGTTTGGCGCAATTTCGCCATACATGCCCATAAAACCCCAAAACAACCAACCTAAATTATTTGGCATATCTGTCATTTCTTTTCTATAAAAAGAGCTAATACTAAGACGTAACGTATGGAATATCTGCCCCCGCCCCATTGAAATATCCCACACTTGATAGTAGCTAATTTTTATAAAAATAAGTGACCCCCAGAAAGTTTTTTGATTAATAAAGATTAATAAAAGATACTGTCATTTTCATGACTGAAACCTGTGTGACTTTCCTACACGTGCCAGTGGAATGTCTCTTACAGGTATCGCAATATCCATTCGAATTACCCCCTTTTAAAACAAAACCTTCATAACTCAACTGTACTTAAGGGCCGCGGTAGCCCGGTTGGTAAGTGTAACGGATTATAAATCGGAGGTTGCGAGTTCGAAATTCGTTCTAACCAAAGACCGTTGTGCGGAGGGCTAGTGCACTTAAACATTTCTTGGCCTCAAATGTCCTGAAGTTGGCGTGGTGTGCAAGTTTGGAGAGTGGGATGCCAAGTCGTGTGTTGACCTCTTCATCTGACCGTGGCTCAAAATTACAGGGTGTTCTTCGCTGATCTTTCCATTCGGGATCGGTCCCGGACAATCGCCAATAGCCCGTTATGTTGCTCCAGTGGGACGTTAATTAACCACCTATCTACGCATACGAGATAGTGGAATGTCTATTATACGTATAGTAGTATCCAATCGGATTAGCCCATCTCCAGTGGGACGTTAATTAACCACCTATCTGCGCATACGAGAGAGTGGAATGTCTATTATACGTATAGTAATATCCAATCGGATTAGCCCATCTCCAGTGGGACGTTAATTAACCACCTATCTGCGCATACGAGATAGTGGAATGTCTATTATACGTATAGTAGTATCCAATCGGATTAGCCCATCTCCAGTGGGACGTTAATTAACCACCTATCTGCGCATACGAGAGAGTGGAATGTCTATTATACGTATAGTAATATCCAATCGGATTAGCCCATTTTAAGACAGAATCTACGTGAAAACTTCCAACTGTACTTAGCGAAAATTAAATGAGATATTGAATTATGTGCGGCACATTCCAAAAAAAAATGAACAATTAAATGAGTAAGGAGCAGAATAATCAAAATGTATTCGTCTTTCAGAAGGAAAACAAAAATTAAATCAACGACTCCAGAAATCCAATTCCACTTTTAATAACAACTGCAGAGATCCGGAGACATGTTTACAAATATGTTCACACTCTACCGACGATCGATAGCCAAGCAGCAGCCTTACTTATATCGATATATGCATTTTTTTCCTATCCATTTTCCTTCATCGAAAAGCGTTTTTAATTAAATCCCCTCGAAGAATGACTCACCAGATGGCGCTGTCTCCCGAGACAGCGATTTTCCTTAATACTTCTTTCTTTAATGAGTTTGAGGTTATGAGGCGATGGATTGCATATGGCTGCGAGACATACGCCGAATAAAAATAGAAATAAAATTATTTTTCGGGAAAATTATGATAATGGAGGGAGTGGAAGTCTGCTATGCAAATTAAGGGCGTTAGGTAGTGAATATTTTCTGAGATGGATTAAAAAACACTTGAAGGTCATAATAGTCTAAATGCATCGTTTTTTGTTAAGAAAATGTCTGCTTTTAAGGAGAACTTATTCAGATGAAGTTTTTATTCATAGTGCTTAGATGATATTTTAGATGACTAGCAATCAAGAATAGAGTTGATCTCAGCAAAAGACATAAAATGTTTAGACTTCAGTTTTTATATGAATTGCATTATAAGGATTGTTGATAAGTTGAATATAGTTAGCAAAAGTTAAATGAAGTAGAAGAGTTTGAAAGTACTGTAAATATTTTTCTCTGGTTAAAGGTAATCGTAGATATAGCAGATATTGTTATTAACTCGGAGTAAAATTTGATTCACAAATGTTTTATGGATTTAATTTAAATTGAATAGGGACTCATAATACAGAAAATATTCTCAGTATAACTATAAAACGATATTCTCATTTATGAATATTAATATTTTCAGTTGGGACTAGTTTACTGATAAATATAATCGGAAAAAGTTGTGTTTTTATAATAAACAGGGTGATTCTACGGTCATGGGACAAACTTCAGGGAGTGATAGAACACAACGAAACAAACACTTTCCCCCATAGAATGTATGGTCGCTAGAGGGCGCTTTCCATTTCGGCACAAACACGGTCCGACGCAAGTTGGAAAGAAGAGGCATGAAATATGGAAACAATGCTTTAATGTCAAATAAACATCAATAACTGCTTGACAAAACGAAATAATACAATTAGACTTGTATAAATTAAAGGTAAGTACAAGGAACAACGAGTAAGAAAGAAATGACATGTACAAAACATGAGAAACTTTTCACATGGAAATGAAACGACATGTACAGACATCAGTCGGTAAGTACAACGCAAATGCACAATTACAGAAGCTGTTCAAAATGTCGACCACCACACCTCGCATCGCCGACGTAACGCTTTTATACAAGCCTTTGACTGCGCTCTCTAGCGGCCAACCGCTGCAGTTGCGACCATATATTCTATGGGGGAAAAGTGTTTGTTTCGTTGTGTTCTATCACCCCCTGAAGTTTGTTCCTTGACCACCGTAGAATCCCTGTATATACACGTTCAATTTTCAATTCTTTTTCTAAAGTTTGGTAAAGCAAATCCATTAATATACACGCGATATCAGGTTCCTCATGTTCCGTCCAAAAAATGGTACTTCAATTGGCCTGTTTACTAATTAAAACATCTATATCATTTGAAAGTTCTCTACGTCCTAAGCAATTTTTAATTAGCATAAAAGCAAGAATAGAAAATATCGTTGATTAACACAGGGAAACTTTTCAGGTGATTAGTAATTGTTCTTACCGAAAGAAAAACTGTTTTTTCTTTTTATTTAATCCTCCCAGCATCACAATATTTCCGAGTAATTTACTACTTTTAGCCGCAAAATACGTGACGAAATAACCACATCGATCGGTTAAAAAAATCCCAGTCTTCTGAGGGGTACACACGCATAATTCCACCTTACGACCTGCAGTCTCAGCGAATATATTCAGCGATAGTAAGAATAAGAATTAACCTTCTTACCCTCAATCTTCGTTCTGCCACCCGCAGTCTTCCCTACATGACTCCTAACTAATTTTGACCTTGATTAATCGAATCCTTCCTGGGATTCTTTCAATCAATAGATGTGGTTATTTTGTCATTATGTGTGTTGTGGGGAGCATTACTACACTAATCTGAAATCTCGCGAAGCTCAGAGGGCTAAGGATTCCATTGGCCAGGAAGAGGCAAAATGGTTAGGGGTCATGCAGGGAAGATCAAAGGGTGCAGAACTGATATATGCCCTGTGAACTCCTCAGAGTTAACGAAATATTTACGTCAATAAAAGTCTTTCTACCCATGAAACCTTGCTTTAAATGCAATTGTACGAACTCTATTACAGTTACTCGATACAATCACGTTTTGTTCTTCTTTTAGTATACATAATACATTTCTTTCTTCCTATTTTGCCTTTTCTTGATATTTAAGCCCTCAGGAGCACAGTGTGTACTGGAATCACAACCCCGAGGTACCCTAGTGATTAGTCCTGTCTTCTGTTTTACCCTCGCCTATCATTCTGCTTTTCGTTTCCCCCTCTTTGTTTTGTTTGGCTCATTTTGGCCAAATATGGCCCAAATTAATGTTGTAATTAAATACTCTCGATTGTCATTGCATTTTGGAATACATCCTCCTCAAACTATCTTTGTTTTCTAATCATCAAAACCATGATTAAATCAACGAATTCGCTTGAGGTTTACTTATGCAATGTACCTAGTACTTTTTGGCTGAGTGGCTGGTGACTGAAAGTGCTGCTAAGGAGTTACAAATTACGAAAATGTATTTTATATTTTGAAACGCATACTTGGTACACAGTAAAATAAACAGAAAAAAAGCACGATGCTATTAATACACGGTAAAAACATAAATATCGGTCAATGCCGAAAAGCAAAGTCTGCACTCATCCATCTTCCACAGCAAGGAAACTAGACGTCTGGAAGATATGATGCGAGACGTTTTCTGAGTCGCGACTCCCTCATAAAAACACCCCACGACACTCCCTAGCGGAAAATGAACCCGATTCCGACTCAACTTCCTCGTCTTTCTTCCTAAGTCTTTTGTCTCTCAACAACAGAATATGATTGGTATACAAACACTCCATAACAGCTATTCTTCGGAGGCTAATCCGAGAAATCTCTATTATAAACCCCTCTGGAGTGGGTACGAGAAAGTGAGAAAGATAAATAGGGACGGGAAAAAACATGGAGATAGTGTGCCTTTGCAAAAGAAAGGATCCGAGAAAGGAGTAAATGTGTAAAAAAGGAAGCGCAAGATTGGAAACATCATTACTTTTCCTTCTCTAGAAATGCAATACACAGACAGAAAATGGTTTGTATGTACGTTGGTAGGCAGAGTATATGGTTCCGAAAACTTGAAAGGTGGAGTCTGGAAAAAGAAAGAAACGAAAAAGAAGCGAACATATGCTTTTTTTTCTTGGTCATTTGCAGACAGGGTTTCTTTGAAGATAGGGTTGTTCGATATTTGTTTTTTCAGACTCCTTTGCCTCACAGTACGAAGTTTTCCCTCCAGTATTTTTTAACTTCTCTTCTTTCGAGATCTGTTTCATTTGGAACTGTCCTTTGTGCGGAGGGTGTTTTTTTATTTGTCTTTTAGAGGAGTGTGTCACCTTCGTGTGAGATCTTGAATTTGTGGGACGCTTATTTTGACAAACGGCTCTCCCGGCACAAAAGCAATGAAAAGCGAGGAAGCTTATTCTCTTTTCGCTTTTGGTGTTTGCATTCGGTGCGAGTTGTCTCGAAATTGACAAGAAAGGGGAAATTCCGGGTTCCTTAAATGCTTTCTTAACAAATATTTACCAGCTGCGTGGAGAGGTAATGCCATAATTTATTTAAGTGGAGTAAACTGTTTGGGAAAACTGCGAATGGTAAAGTAATTCACTTTCTTGGAATCAATGAAACCCTATTCTGATTATAAGTGGCGTTTTTGAAGAATCAATAATCCTAGGAAGGGTTCATTATTTTGTATATAACCCTGACTTTAATAAAGTAACTGTACGAATAAGGTAAGCTGACTTAAAAGTTGAGTTTGCTCCCTATAGATACTGTAATATTTTCGTAATTTGATTTATATGAAGTTATTTTTTATTGCTGATAATACACTGGTCCAGGATAACAATCGCTCGTACTTAGTCATCAGAAACATAATGCCGCTTCTATCGTCAACTGATCCTTGAGTTTCTCCCATCACAAGTTCTCTAGCTGAGTTGGTAGCGTCACTGGTTTCAATGCCACTGGCCCAAACTCAATTTTCCAAAATTACCTTACAACTTAAATATTCTTATGTAAAAAATTCAATTCAACTTAATTCCGTATAATAAACCTATCATGTAAACATATCCCGTTAAGTTGCTCCATTGCGACGTTAATTAAAAATACCTACCTGCACAACTATCATGTTTTAACATGAATTAAAACTTTTTTCTTCCTGGCCGATGAGCTTTTTCTTTTTAAGCTCCTAATTCCTTTATCTAAAGTTAAACTTTTTTCTTTCAATAATCTAGTGTGCAGTAAACGTGCCTTCGATGCTGTGGCTTTCAAAGTTATGTGATTTAAGATTTGATATTACTCTATTTTTTAACAGTAAAGCAATTAAAAAGTAGACTCACTTGAAAAGATTTGTGTGAAAAACATGAATCTGTTTGTCATGTACTGTTGAAAACTTGGATTTATAGATCTTATTTATTTTGTAATTCTTTCATTTATCCATGGGAAATTGAACATAGACTTACAAGTGAAACTTATTAAAAAAACATATTTCTGTGAAAACGAAGACAATGTTTAGTTACTAAGGTAAACTCTCTAAGTGTGTTTTTCAAGAAGAAATCTAGAAAAAATGGCTAAATGGACTTCAGCAGTATATGACCACCACATTATGGTCCAAAAGAGTCAATACTCATCTTGAAAATTCTCACTTTAAGTTTCACTTGTTTGTAGAAGAATACAATTGGTATGGTAATTGCAAATGCATAAATTGAGAGTAATTTCAATTGAGATTTGGTGATTTTTACAGTTTAGAAAATGACTCCAAGGGAATTGAAGGATATTTAATCAGTATATGTCGATTGGGTATGATCTTTTACGTTTTCGTCGAAATGGAAAAAAAGAACAATTCACCTCGTCAAAACTTGATTATTCACTTTTTATGTAATAAGTGAGCTTTTGCACATATTTTATTTATCTCTACTATTTACTACGAATTTCTATGAATGTATCAAATGAATATTTCAAGGGCAGTAAAAATATCTTTGTCAAGGTAAAAAGGGTAATAAACAAAAGGGAATATAGAAATGATTGGGGATAACAATCCTAGTGGTAGTACCTTTATCTTATTGGACCTTTGCAGGAAATAAAAACATGTCACAACACTAGCGCCACCTAGTAGTAGTCAAGCAGGTTTTTTTAAGATACTTTGGTTATGATTTCCAGTTTGGTTACATTCTTTAGATATGGTAAATCGTTATTTTAGTTATTGATTTCACTTGACAATTTTCATTTCTTTTTGAAGGAGCTAACAATGAAAATGTTTAACTTTAAAACCAGAAAATTATTATTTTATTATTTAAAAATGTAGTTATTATTTTATTTTAGATACCTCGTTACCCAAGTACCCCACGCAACTTTCACCAGATATTATTTGGACTTCAACAGGTTTTCATTTTAGTTTTATTTCTTTTTATGATTTGCTTTAATTTTTTAAAACATTATGATTTAATTATTTTAATTTTGATTTAATCTCGCTTATTTTAATTTCCATTGTACTCTTATCCAAGAGTAGGATACCTAGTGTACATATTTGGTGGTAGACATAATTTTTAATTGCAATACAATTCATTCTATGAATGAGTGCATGAAAGTTGAGAGTTGAAAATCAAACGTTAAGTTTTAAAATAACCTGGTTGTGACGTATTTAGTTAAATAAATTGATTTTCTACCTGAGTTAACCGTTCTTTTGATATGGGAAAAGACGCGGTACATATGGATGCTAAAAAATTCCAAAACAAATTCAATGGCGTTGCTTAAAATGTGATTAAAAATTGTTTCAGCAAGTTTTCTCATTTTTGGCGCTATTGGGATCTGGGAAAAATTAGAGCATGTTTTATTTTTTACAATTTTATCAAAATTTGAGGTTTACTATCAATATAACTATATTCAGCAAATTGAAAATGGATACATTTTAATACGTTTTTTTACGTTAATGTATCGTAGACATAAGGGTATTAAACACATTTTAATTTAACTTAAACTAAAATTCGATGGCCACTTTATTTGAGGTAAAATCTTTTATACCAAAGCAATTTTTATTTTGAAGTAAAATCAATGCATCATAATAACGTCATCAATCATTTCAATGCAAAAAAGATAGATAGTTTTGAAGGTTTTTCTATACCAGGTTTCCGTAATTGGTACACGATGTTAAAATGCAGATCACCGGGTCTTTAATTTCTGGGAAATTCAATCACGTGATCACTATTAGGAACGTGTAAAAATATCCAATCGGTATTTAGCGTGCGAACTGATTTTTACGAAACCTAAAGTTTGCTATAAGAGCCTTAAATACAATTTGGCGCAAGAGACATTTTCAGTTTTATGCACTGGATTGAAAAATAGAACTTATAAGAAATCCTTACATTATCAAATCGAACGTGGAGCTGTTTCCATTGACTTGAAACATATTTTTATGAAATCTTCAATAGCTTAATAAAGCTATTGAAAGTTCGTAGTCAATTCTTCTGGTTGTGAAATGTTAGTTTCTTATAAAATATTGAAAAGATAAAACTATATAAACGGACACACTGCTTTCGTTATTTATTTAGCTCCTCTGACCCTGGTTCTAAATTATGAGATTTTGTCTTAGGAGCTTTCCCTTCGGGATTGATCCCTGACCGTCGCCAATAGCCCGTTGTGTTGCTCTAGTGCGACGTTAGCTCAATTATCTGCCTTTCGTTACTCAAAAATTGCGTTGAAGATTGTCATTTCACACTGCAATTAAAGAATAAACCCATTCCTTTCGGTATATTTGCAAAGTTGTACGATTTGGGAGGTACGGTAAATATATGCGGGTACAATTTTATATTGATTATACAAATGAAAATTTAAAAATATAATACTCCAATAACAGATAGACCTACTCAAAATCAACATAGCAATCTAAAAGTCGACATCAAATGCATGAACAGCTCCATCCAGAAATCTTAATTTATTTGTAAATGTAATTTGTATTTCGTATAGAATAAAAATGTGTGTCATATTTAATTTAAAAAAGTATTTAACTTTCACTTAGAGTAAATAAAAATTGTATATATTTAGTTCTTAATATTCCTCTACTTCCTTTTAAAAAGTAAAATTGGGCTTCGCAGTACATGTGAACCTATAAAACCTTTTCTATCTCTGAAATTTTAGATTCTTAATAAATCCGGATGAACGATTTGCTTCACAAATTCCGATTGTTTTCTTTCTCTTAATTTTTCCCTTACAGTACCTCAGAATGAAGTAGGTACACATTGGTCGCAAGCTACAGTACCTACAGAATACGACTGGTTGCAACGAACTCCAGGATTTATTAAAAACGATCTGGGTATGACTGTTTAATTTTGATGTGAATATGCACATTTCAGAACTTTTTATTGTAGTTAAAAGTTACTTATTTTGATGTTCTCTTTTTGAATGACTTTTTAATCGTAGTTTGAGTAAGATTTTATTTCCATATTGGCTGTATATCAGTTTAAAGTTAATTGTTTATATGACGGGTTTTATGAAGTTTAAAATTTAGTGGTAGACATCGGCCTGCTAATTGTTCTGTATACAAAATTCACATACATGTTTAAGTACATAAAATGTAAACAGGGAAATAGAAAATATCCCTCGAAGCTTTGGAAATTAATTTTGATAAGTACCTTAATAAATAAAGAACTCTTTGGAGGATATAGATATTAATAAGTACTACAACTGAAATTAAATTAAGAACAGTGATTAAATCCAGTATTAAGAATTTAGGTTAAAGAAACATTCACAGAATATTTGTTAAAATCTTTATAAAAATTAATAAGATTTGTAATAGGGGTCATGCATTCTTCAGATATGTTTAAATGTAAAGAAACAAATTATTAGCAGTTACCCAATAGGCATTACTCACAGAAGATAACGTTTCACAAATGGGGGACAATTTCATCTTTATAAATACAGTGAATTATTGATTTCCTTATGTACTCGTATCTTAAGACTGTTACGATCTGATGAGTTTACCCAATCCAATCCCTATGAGCAAAACATTTTGTTCAATTAAATGTATATTTGTTCAGGGTATTTTTATAGCCCGTCTCCGACGATTTGGCATTCGTGTCCCGTGGTTTTGGACAAGACTATTTGGTATGTTAGGAACAAGTTAAACGTAAACAATGCATTCCCACATTTTGTTTTTTAGCAGGGTTTCTAGCTAGCTCCAAGTTTGATGTTGGAAGCCACAGCAGTGATTACGAGTTGATAAATCAAATAACCACCTATGGCGATCGCCATACTAGATTTTGGATATGGCAGATCTTCCCCATGCGACCTTAGCTACCTTTGTATAAAAAGACTTCCCCCTCGTCATGGGCCTTCTTAATGGAGTGGAACTATAGTACAAAATGATTATGGTACTAGCACTCAATTTTACCAGGGTGAATTAGTCAACTGTAGATTGAAAAAAGTAACCAGAATGATCATTTTTTTTCTTTCGTAGAAAAATACTAACTCCATTTAAGTATCAGGACAATAATTTAGGTGCTTTTTGACATTTTTATAATTTTACTACTTTTGACGCAAATCGTATAAATATTCATATCCATACATATAATACATTTCAAATGTACCGCACCCCTGTTGTATGACGAATGTCTTTTGTACAGAGAAAGCAAAGTTAACAGATTTACCATGCTTCAAAAATGGTAGAAATCTGATAGAAAAAAATGGTAGAAAGAAAATCTGTTTCTAACAAACTTTTAAGTGATATAATAAGTTGGTTAAATGTAGCTTCAATTCGTTAGTAGGCAAACTTGACCTTCTGTCACTAAGACAGAAAATTGTTAATACTTCAAAAGTCTAACTCGTCCATCAAAAACTTTTAATGTCAGCAAAGTTCTATTTAAAATTTCCTTATGCAGTATCAAATTAAATTCTTTGTGGGGTTATTGTTAGCTGCACTTTAAAGCACTTATTTCTCATCATTAACTACCCCATCTTCCAGCTTTTCTTTCTTAAAATAAAATTATTTGTCTTTAGGACTCTCGACGAACATTCTACATTACCACTTTAATCTTTTATATTAAACTTTTTTTCAAACAGAATTTGTCTATTTCGTTTTAAGCCTCTTGTGGTTGTTTCGATGAGGTGTTTCACCATTACCAAAACTGACCAGATCTTGATGAACGAGATATCTCATAATTAGAATAAAATTTAACCAGATCTTGATGAAAATGATATCTCATAATTAGTAGAAAACTTGGCAAGATCTTGATTTTATCACCAAAAAATCGGCAATACCTTTATGAAGGGATACATTTGCAAATTTGGTAAAATCTTGATGGACGAGATATCTCTTCGAAACCACTTGGAGGATTAAGGCGCAGTTATTCGTTTCAATTTTACATTGTGAAACCTTTGTTAACAATCCCAGATCAAATTTACACGAGGTTCAGCCTTCTCTTCAATGTCTCCAGTTATGCAAATTTCCACAAGCTGTTTCGCCTTATTTTGTGATTACAACCCATCAAAACATGCTATTCCTTAAGGTTCACACAGAAGTGTACTTCAAATCCCATAACGCCTTTGGTATTTTCATTAAAACCAACGTATCTTGATTTGAATTTTTACTTAGTTCAGAAAACTCTCGAAATGACGAAATGTATTAGGTTAATGGCAATCGAAGTTGCGAATGTACAATATGGATGCTAAATTATTCACTGGAATTTTCGTTTATTAAAAGCTCCATTCAGAATAAAACTTAAGCCCAAGACTACACCAATCTAATTGAAAATCCGATGTTCTCCAAAACCTCCGTCAGTGCGAGCAAATTCCCAAGTGTATTGCATTCAAGGCTTCTATTCTTCTGATTGAATGAATCTGGGGCATTTCCCACTCCTATAATTTCCCGAAATTCCTCGAGACTACTCATTTTAATCCCGCGAAAAAGTAGTCCCCTCCTTAAATATCGGTTAGGATGCAAATTTCGAGTCGATACCGAAAACGGATTTAGATCAGGACGTCGTGGTGTGTTCTTGTAATAACAGCAATCACATTTCCTTTCCTTACTGGAGCTTTAGAGATATCAGAATACTAAAAGTGAAATTTCTGCGGGACATACATTCAAGTTCACAGAAGAGAAAGCGCATTTGAGGGAATACTCTTTTGTGAAGTATTCAATAATTTATGTAAATGCCTCCAAGCGCGTTTCTCTCGGAGGGGTTAACCAAATGGTTTGTTCAGCGTTGCAAATTCCCTTAGTTCTTTAAGAATTCCCCTTCGAAATCAAAAGTATCCAAGTCGCGATGAATATTCAGTCACACATCTGAATAGATTATTTTCAAGCTTATGGTATCATGATTATGGGTTATTGGAAGCCGGCCGTAATTCAAAATGAAGGTCAAACTGCATAAATAATCAATAGTATAGAAATATTTCATTGTGGCGCCGTTTTGACACTGAACTAGTAATGCTAAGCTGAGACTAAAAATTGTTTTATTTTATTAATATTTAAGTATAATATAATTTTTTATGGGTATTATAAAAATGGGCTTTTTTCAAAAGTGTATTTATCATTCATGGTATCTATAAGTAAATATTGCTTCCATTTATTTTCGTGCGTAAGTAATGTTACAAAATAATATACCCATGTATTCAAAGTGATGAAAGCTCTTGAAATTACAGTAGCAATAATACACAATTCAATGTCTAGAGTAAGAAGAATTTGTTCCTATATACGGTGTAGTCGTATATAGGAATAAATCTTTAGGCGTGTATGGGCATCACAACCCCTAGGTACCCGAGTGAGCTGTCCTCCTTTTTATTTTACCCTCGCTTACACTTCTGCTTCTTGCTTTTATCCTCCCTCGTTGTTGGCTTGTGTTTGGCGTAGATTGGCTTAATATGATCCTTGAGCCATAAGACTCAACACCAACCAAGTGATATACTGTGACCAAAATAAGAGACAGGCGAATACTTAATGCATAAAATGACAAAAACAACAATTACATCAGAAAAAGGAGGTTTTATAAAATCCCTTTTTATTATTTTAATATATAATAAAATAGTTATAAAGATATGAGAAAGGACAGTATACTGTATTAAAAGTAATATTCAAAAATTGATTACAAATTACATTTTTTGAGCTTTTGCATCTATGGTTTTCTAAAATTTGAAAAATATCAAATTTATGCTTAAAACAAGCAAAATTCTATATACATAAAAAGCAACAGAAATAAAAGCAACTAGTTTTTTGAAGGCAAATATAAAAGCATAAAAATATCTCCATATTTTATTTCCAGTGATTTCATTAATGTTAACATATATCCGCACCACTCTCGTTAAATCACTAACTATGAGACAGCTGCTTTCAACCAGATTTTGAAAGCAAGCAGCAAAAACTAAATTAAAGAAATATCCAGATTTGTAAAATATTAAATAAAAAACCCAGTCATCTTCCTGGAAGCATCCAATGCAATTTAAGTTCCAAGAACCAGCAATAAATTGGAATTCATAAATGTCACAAACGGATCATCAAGGTAGTCAGACGAATTAAATTGCAAGTATATCTGCAAAATGTGTAAGACTTTCCAAAGGAATACAACGAAGATGTCCATTCTTTTATTGATTGCTTCCGAATTCTATTTTTTGTTACTTCGCCCAATTTTTTTCGGAACGTCTTTCACGGTCGATATATGCTGGCGTAAGCTTTGATGATTTAATCATGTACTTTGGATCTTAGTCTTAGTTGGGCAGGATTTTTGCCCTTTTATTTTCGGTTCTCTCTTTTTTCGTTCCTGGTGTAACATCCCTTTGGCAAAATCGACATCTTATTCTTGTCGCGGGGACTTCATAGCAAAAGGTAGAAGAGAGAGAGGATATTCTTTTTAGCTGTAATGACTCGAGAGGAAAAGAGAGGAATTAATTGATCGATCTTTCTTGTTTTCTCTGAATTTTTTTCTCATTAGATGCAATAAATCGGGTGCAGGAAACGAGGGATTTGGTGATCAATTGAGTGGTAATTTTGGATGAAACATAATCATTGTTTTTCTACTCTCCTTGTCGACTTCAAGTATAAACACGACAAAAAAAACTCTAGAATCGATTGAGTGAAGGAAAATATCAATGAAAAAAACTGAGGACGTAGGATCAAAATTATAGCCGTGGATTATTCAAATGCCGATAGGGACTCATCAATTATTTAGAATGATTTGTATCGATTTTTGATACGCTGTAATGGAAGGGATGTCTGGGACGTTGAACAAGCATTACAGTGTAACATGATAGACTAAATATAAGTGGATACTCTTAGATTATTGGTTATTTATAGCCTAGAGATGTATCAAAGTCTTTGCTTGTGCGCTTGATTACAAGAGAGTAGTCTAGCTGAGTGATTAATATTCTATCAACCCTCTGAGCTTCACGAGATTTTCTAATGGTGTATATTACTTTAACACCAGAACCCACAAAAAGACTGAATAGCCACATCTAATGGTTGAAAGAATCTTAAAACGGATTATATAGGTTAAGAAATTTTACACTGGTTAGAAGTCTTGTAGGTAAAACTTCATGTTGTATGGTGGAATAATACGTGCATGACCCTCTTGAGGTTAAGTTGGTTGTATATGTGTATAACAGGGTTTAATTCATACCCAGATCTAAAAATTTAGTTTATAGAATATCCCTCTTTTAATTGCTGATATCTAGTCGAGATTCTTGATTTTATTTTCATATACGAATATTTTTCTGTGCTAAACCCTCCTTGTGATTGTCTCGACAAGGTATCTCGACATTGGCAAAACTGATCAGATCTTGATGGACGAAATATCTCGTCATTAGAAAAACTGACCAGATTTTGATTTCGCCATCATCAAAATATGGCAATACCTTAATGACGAGATATTTCATCATTAGCAAAATTGGACAGATCTTGATGGACAAGTTATCAGGACAAGATTAGAGTATCTTAATTTTCACCCCATTATATGCATATTGTGACACTAAAATTTTGTATGAATTATTCGCTTACACTATAATTTAGCTAGCATATTTGTGAATAGGTTTTTTCTGTTATTTGGCAGAACCACTATTAGAAACAAAAAGTATGGATGTGGTTTTTGTTAAAGAATAGAAGTAAAATTGTTATAATTTTTCTATGCGCCACTTTCATCACGAATACCATAATTTTGTCACCACTGCGCAAGTTATTGTTTCTCATCGTTCAATTTCAAAAATATTCTTACTTAAAACCTCTATTTTACACTTCATAGAAATGAGAATCACCCAAATCAATTTTATTCCTAACTTCTCAGAAGGTCGCTGTTTCTAATGTTTTGCCAACATGCATAACAAAAATCAACGAATTTGTCATCTTTTATCATGTCTGTAACAACAGCGCAGGTCGAAGAATATTCTATATTTTACAAAATATTTATAGAAATGTTTACCTACCTACAGCGACCATTTTTCTGAAGTGAAATCTACTCCGTTTTATAACTTCTCTCAGGAAGTCACTAATACATTGCTACCCAATTTTTAGAACCAGTATTTCATGAAGCAATTACTGTTTTCTAATTTTCTTGAACAACCGACTAATCATTCCAATTGCAAGCAATTCCTCGAAAAAATGGATTTTCATTCCTGTGACATGTTCACGAAAATGACATTTCAATTCCCTTTCAATCCGGCGGAGTGCCAAGCGTTATGATAGACATACCTTTATACCATCATCAGTCACGAATTCTGGAGACTGCTACATCCGAATCTTGGCTTCTAAATTCAGTCTAGAGGTAGAGAAGATTGTATACTATTCCTCCGTCTATTTTATGATAGTCATTTAGGTTAGGCCGTTGTGGATTGGATACTCTGAATACAGGTACATATTGATATGTGTAAGGCAATCTAAATCTAGGCCACTTTCAAAAGGTTTTTACTTCTGTTATCAATGTCATTATGAGAAAAATCACGTGCTTCTTGACTAGTCACTTCGTTGGATCACTTGCTCGCGTGTTAGATATAACTCATTGAATCTCAGAGCACCTCTACTTGTTCTTACATGCAAAATAACAATTCCATGTAATTTTTCTGCAACTCTGTTTCAGCGTAGTTGCGAGTTGACCTATGATAGTGTACATGTTCGGTCCAGACACTTCATTGGGTTGGAGTCTTTTGGCGCAAAGACCAAACACGGACAAGTTACGTGACATTTCATTGGCATAGGTTGAAAAAATTTACTACGCAATATTCTCATCCAAAGCAAGTTCTAATGTGGGTCCGCAATGAACAAACTTTTTATACTAGATAGCACTTTGGGCCATGTAATTTTGAAACTTAGTTGAAAGCTACTAAACTATCTAAACAAGTACTTTTTTCCTGGTGAGTAGTAATTGGGAGGAATTGCATTTTTTGTGATACAATTCATAGTTTCTATTTGCTTCGACACCATGCGGGTTCCTCTTCTACCGTACTATTATTATCAATAAATATACTATTTCGGCACACTTGTGTGTTGGTATGATCTATGAGCATCAGAACCATGATGAAGCTGTAGGTTCACGCAAGTCAAAGATATGACGGTCACTGAAATTGGACTAGATGTCTATGTATAAATTTCACTTAAAACCCTGCAAGCTTAAGCCCGAGCCAGGCTATAAAAGGTAGGGCGAAAAAATACGGTTATAAGGCCCTATCCGTCCCCTGTTTAAACATATCAAATAGGGTTCAAGTAAGGATAACCTGAAGGACACCTACCTCCGGCTGTATATGTTCACCGCTTAAACTTGCCAACTTGCTGTAAGCAAATTATGCCTGATTTTCTTTTTCACGACCATGTGAGAAACGATTCTCGCCAATAACTGTCGAGACCCCAGCCAAAAATTTCTTGGGGCCTTCCCCAAATCCGTAGTGTCTTCACATAGTCAGAGCGGAAGGACTGCGCCCCAATTAAGAAGGTATAACCTACGATCATGTACTTGTTTCGTGCAGACACGTCATTGGGATACGTTGAAAGAATTTACAATCCAGCTAGCTTTCTCATTCAAAATACGTTCTAATGTGTGTAGTGGAGTCGCAACCAGCAAACCTTTTACTACTGGATCACACTTTGGACTGTTGTTTTTAAACTTCATTCAAAACTGTTTTAACAAGTAGTTTTGTTCTTGCTGATAGCGTTTGGGAGGAAATAACATTTATTGCGATACAATTGAGAATGCATATATGCTATGACACCATGTGATTTCCTCATTCTGTTGTACTATTATTTCCAGTAAATCTACTGTTTCAATACACTTGCGAGTTTAACTGTGGTCGCGAGTACCTGTTTGCTGCAGACACACCATTGGAATACGTTGAAAGAATTTCCAATCCAACTATATCTTCCTCATTAAAAACACTCTCTAATGTGCGTAATGCAATCTGCCAACTTTTTACTACTAGATCACACTTTGGACTATGATGTTTTGAAACTTCGTTCAAAACAGTTTTAAGAGTAGTTTTGCTTTCTCCGAGCACCATTTGGGAGGAATTTCCATTGATTGTGATTCAATTGAGAAACAACTACAGTGGATTTCTCAGTCAATGAAGTTAAACACAGAGATGTTTGTTGAAACAAAATTTATATTCCCCAGCAATTATAAAGAGAAATGAATTGATTGTGTAAAAGCCTATCTATCTTAACTGTATACATGAGATTGAAGTGCCAGAGTGACCACCCAGTTCTTAAAAAGTCATTTTTTAAACGAGGTATCCCATGTCCAATCATACACATGTACCTCACTTTCCTATCTGAAACCATGTAGGCCTTTGAATGGGTACAATTAGATATTAAGAACACTAATAAGTTTAAAGAGAAAGTAATTTTCAAAGAATAAAAAAAGGTATAGATAAAAGAAATACTTGTTTCTTAGTGTGACTCTTACGAAAGGTTTCCTACTGAATGCACCTTTACTCATATTCGTACAGGATGTCTGAATCTTCTGAAGCATTGAAATTTGTCATTGATGAATCCCTTTCAAATAAATGGCGCAGCTTTGTTTTTGGATCTTGAACCGTAAAACCCAAATTACCTACCTACTATTTCAAATGAAACATTGTTTTCAAATTTCTATTTGCTATGACAGCATATGGGTTCTATTATTTTACTTAAAACTAAAATGATATTTTAAAACTCATTCTGGGTTTGTCTTGCATGCAAATAATTTCTCTAAGGTGCTGAGGTAGAAAATTAAAATAGAAGTTCTAAGTTTGCATAGGAAATGTAATTAATTATTTCTTCCAATTAATTTTTATTGTTACCTGCTAAATGTTTCAAAATGTATCAAACTAAATTCTGCAAGATTGCTGCGTAATCTATCTGCACAAATCAGTAGAAAACTAAAATATGCGTCTCATTATGGTTGTCCATAATTAATGGTATGAAATAAGTATTCATTATTCAATCTTTAATCAGGTCATTAGAGACATTACTACAACTCGTGAACGAAAATCTATACTTAGGCAAATGGATTAACGGAGTTCATCTGAATGTGAAGACTAATGCTTTACAAAGTTAATGAACTATTTACACAAATATTTTATGCGAAATGTAAAATGTATGTAAACAGATAATTTAAATTTTAATCAATAGATCGAAAAATCTTTGATACTTAAAAATCTAAAATAATACTTGAAAAACTAATGTTGTAGGATGTGTGACATTTTATTAAAATTTTATCACTATATTTTTTGATAAATACACTTTCATTGCAAATTTTTACCCATGATATAAAAATTCAAATTCCTAGATTGATTTACATCTTGATTCCTAAAAGTTTTTTATGTTCTCCAGATATTTCTAAAAGATTTCAGTAAATGCTGAAAACCTTATCAAAGCTAAGTGCTTTCTATTGATGAAAACTGTCGTTGCGTAGATAGTAAACTAAATTAAGAAAAACACTCACTGTCTAAAGAAACTTGCTTTCTGAGACAATACATGATCATTGTAAAGCTTCGATACATCATCCTAGTACTCAGTGGCCATAAACTGAGCTGTAAATCATAACCCCCTTTTTTGTAGTAAGTATTGATTAGATCTGTCGTTCGTTATTAATCTACTAGGAGATAATATAAAAAAGGCCATGAATCTTCAGTTAACGACGAATCTTCAGTTAAAGACGAAGGAAGCCTTTAGGCTTCCTTCGTCTTTAATGTGTGCTAAACCTATTTATATTAATTCGTTTAATATTTGTTAGTGTTTTTGGCTAGTAAAAAAATTCGATACTTCATTACTAACTTACTTATCGATATCGATTAGTCTAAGATTTTTTAATGAGCTGTTTGGTAACCATGTATTGCTATAGAATATTTCGGTTTTTATTTTTAAGTATTCTCGTTTGGCAAATAAGATTATTTCTATTTTTATTTAGTTACATGGCATAATAGATGATTTATATTCTAGTAATGGCTTCAGTGTACCAAACAATGATAGATTACATGTTTTATTTTAAATGTATTGTGTAATAATAAGAATATATTCTTATTACTTGTTATAGGTAATATTTGTCTTGATTTGTAACGTTAAATGAAATTATTTGTACTTTAAATCATTTTAGTTGGAATAACAATAGATTATCTCTAAATTTAACAAGATTACTTATATTATATTCAATTATTTTGCTTAATAAGCACCATATATTACTTAGATTATTTTTATGAACAACAAATACACTACACAACACTTTTTAAACTTAGTAATATATTTGTTATATATATTATTTCTGTTGAGTACAGGAAATTACAATAGGTTATTTATGTTTTTTTAAACTTATCTCTTGGTCATAATACGTTGTTAGATTATTTTTACTTGATTTAAATAGTTTCAATTAACAAATTATATGAATTTTCGTTTGTTCGGTTTAGATTGGTAACAAACAGATTATTTGTTTTATTAAATGACATGCTTTGAAACAATGATAGGTGATTTATCTTTTGTGTTTGAATATGTTTGGTGATAACAATGTATTAAGAGGGTATCTGTTTTGATTTTTTGAATATTTCCACCAAGTGGTACCTACTTAGATTTATATGTGCCTGTGATCTAAGAGTTACTTTTTGTTATATTTGCAATTTTTATTTAATCTTCCTGGTGGTTATCTAGACGTGGTACTAGCTTAGCGTACCAGATATTGTTGGACGAGATATCTCGTCATTAGAAGAAAACTAACCAGATCTGATCTTGTCACTAGAAAAAACTGACCAGATCTTCAATTCATCATTAGTAGAAAACTGACCAGATCTTCATCTTGTCATCATAAAAAAAATTGGCACTATCTTGATGACGAGATATCTCGTCACGAGAAAAATTGGACAGATCTTAAACGACTCGTAGGATTTAACAAGATATCTCGTCTGAGCCTTACGTGTGGTTCGAACGAGATATCTCGTCGAAACCACTCGTAAGATTAATGGTATTGTTTATAAGGATTTATATAAAAGCATACTCATGGTACAAAGCTGAGCAGGGAAGTTTTATTTTATTAAATACCATTGCTTTACTTAACAAACGTATGGTTGAGAATAATTTCCTTTCGTAGCTCACAAAATAAGTGGCAGGAATGTGCGCAGTGATTACAAGTTAGACTAATTCATCCTCAAGCAATAATGAATGTGATAGCACCAAATTTTTATTGCACCATCCCTTCTGTACGCTGCTCATAAAGTAGAGGTAAAAATGAGCTATGCATCAAATTATCATAATAATTTTGTTAGATTATGTTGGGAGAGGATTGCCTCTTGTAAACATTATGTTTCCCAAAAAACATTTGTTGCACGTATACTACAATAAAAATGGCTTCATTGGAAGAAATGGTAAACCCCAAGTATGACTTAAGCTATAAATCATGCAAGGTTGTTGAACCTGCTCTAAATTAGTTTATATTCTGCTTCATTTATTAATTTCATCCTTACATATAAATATAACTAATGATATTTAAAGAACAAATGTTTACGCTATTATGATTCTTCCACAGCCGTGAGTTTGTAGCATTTGTAATCTAGAATAACTCTGCTCGTTTATGGTAACAAATGACTCATTTACTTGAGCCAAGAAAAAGCGAAGGGTCCTTTATCAAGTGTCATCAGCTTGAAGCTGAAATTAACTCATTTCCTATTGCTCTTAATCAAGCTATGATGGTGAACCTCCTGGAACTTAGAGCCATTAGACATGCAGTGAATTTGTCAATCTCCTGCGTAATCTAAATATACGATTCGTGTGTGGCATGTAATGATTTATATGAAAGTGATATTGAAAACGAGGTTGTGATGTAAATTTAAATTAATACGATCAAATCTGTTTAATAATTTCGCTTTAATTCAGGTCTTACTCGATATGCCATTCCTCAGTCTGAAGGAAGAAATAGCCATAGGCGTTATTATCCTGGAATCATTAGTACCTTATAGCCATACTAATCGCATAAATTAAGATGAGTCTGAAGGCCTGGGATTGCTCAGAAAATCTACCTCATTAAATTTGGAGTAAACTATCGTATATTTCAAGCTGAATTCTCGGGATAATTCTCATAACTTAGAGGAAATTTATCATTTAATTGATGATTAGAAGAGATTTAATTGATGATAAAATTAAGTGTTAATTTTATGGATAGATTTCATGATTCAGTCACTTAAAGGCTGATGATTTTAATGAAATTTTAATTATGGATTTGGTTTTTATACCCCCAAAGTATACCTTTTCGTAAAATTTAAAATTGTTCGAATATTAATTTCATACCTTCTATGACCTATTTTGAGTTGTGACATACAATTGTCTTTGTTTTTCAAATTAAGGCAGACCAGTAGGTTTGATATACAAAAAAGTATCAGAGTAAAACTAATGAGCTAATAAGGCAACTAACTAAAACCGTGTGTAGCCTCTTGCTTTGATAAACAGTTAGGTTAGACCTTCCTAAATATTTCATGTATTTATTTAACGCAATATCTCAAAATATTCTTAAAATCTCTCCTAGGGAAATGTTTTCTAATCGTTTGACATTTTTGTGCACAATACTTATTGGGTCGTAAATGAAATCTTAATGCAGTGCGTTTTTATACCAAGGAATGGCAATATAATCTGTAATTTGTATATTTTACTACATTAATGAATACAATGTTTACTTCTGTATGCTGCGTGAGTAGTGTAAGTTCGATGTAAACGTAAAATGGAAATAGTAAAAGTGTAAGAATTTCGCTTATGTCAAGTTTCAATTTGATCCCCATTCTCAGAATGGATGGAGAAAAATAAGAGTAAATATGAATGGAATTAACGATTAAGTCATGTAAGAATAGAACTACGGTACGCTTATTTAGTAGCAATTGAACTTTGACTACACTATTGTCTCAAGACAAAATTAGATAATAAATGAAAGGCACACCGCAGTGGCATATTTGTGCAATGAGACGAGCATAATTCATTAAGTTTCAAAGTAAATCAAAATATCCAAAGATCTGGAACCTCAAAGGATTTCTCAGTACACTGTATGAGCTAATGCATTGATTGGATGTTGTAAATCAGAGGCATTTCACTTACTTTTGTCATTGTTATTATCCTGAACACTTTCATGATCGATTGCGCTTGCATACACCAACAGAGCGTCTCGAAAATGAAAAGCAATATGTATACTCGCAGTTCGGGATCAACTACCACACAATTAGTTTTAATTAAAATCCAATTCCAAAACGCGACGACTTTCCCTCATGATACCCCAGCCTTAATTAGTCTCAGCTAAGGACTAATTACACAACCGCAAAAAGATCGTTTCCTGCGGTTATGATGCACCCCTTTGATTTTTCCTTTTGAAGAATATTTAGCCCCCTCCCCTTCCTTTAGTCGACCCCTTTCTCTTCATTTACACATTCAGACGAAAAACCCAAACACAAAAATGATAAAATTTAAGCGCTTTATGAAAAAAAGCGTTACAAATAAAAGTAAAACTGAGAAGAAATCGCCAAATGAAATGCCATTACGGTAATTATCTCATTTAAGTGTCCCATCCAGAATGGCTTCTGTATGTACTCTCCCTCTCTTCCATGCTTTTTTTCTCTTACATAAACCGGTATCTTCCCTTTTATAGTTCAGTTTTTAAGAGTTCACTTCGGCAAATAACATTAAAGCCGTTAAATGGGGCCCTCAATTATGCTTATCCAAACAATTTCAACTTGTACGGAGGAAGCGCTTAAATTACTTGGCGAATGCGTTTGGTGGAGATTCCTCCCCTGATAAGAGGAAGCCTCTTCTCCTCTCAACACTTTTTTGTTTCTGTTTTAATCGTGATTTAAAATGGATTTTAAAAGGAAAAACAGCAAAAAACGCCCATCTTCCTAAGTTGGGTTCTTGGAGATGTAGAGCGAAGATACTGCTCGGTCCTGAAAATGTTTTTGGGAGACGATGTAAAGCGACTCGACTAAAAGGGAGTGGCTTAATGAAAGCCCGTTAAGTCGGCGCTAAGCGAAGATGATATTTATTGAGGTATATATAGAGCCACCGCACATAATGTTCTTATTATCTTGTACCCAAGTTAAATAGATTGTTTAAAGTGTAATGCCAAGAAACTATGTGTAAGTGTATTGTTAGATATAGGTAGATTGTTTAACGTGTAATATGAAACTATGCATAAGTGTAATGTTAGGTACTGCTCGGATGTGTTGGGGAGACGATGTTAAGCGACTCGACTAAAAGGGAGTGGCTTAATGAAAGCCCGTTAAGTCGACTCTAAGCGAAATTATATTTATTGAGTTATATATAGTGTCACAGCACATAATTTTCTTATTATCTTGTATAATAGTTAAATAAATTGTTTAAAGTGCAATTTGAAACTGTGATTAAGTGTAATGTTACATATAGGTAAGGTTGTAATGTAAGAACGAGGGTACTGCTCGGTTCTGGGAATGTTTTTGGGAGACGATGTTAAGGAACTCGACTAAAACGGAATGGCTTAATGAAAGCCTCTTAACCTTAAGCCGTTGCTGTGTAACGTTACACACGTGTAATACTTGGATAAACCGATAAATAAACCTATGTGTTAGCACAGGATAATCTTTGTTTTGTAAAATAACGTTTTCGATCGACCTGCTCTGTTGTATGCTCGAGCTATTGTCTATTGTTGCACGAGTTATTGTTTAACCTACTATTTGTGTGTGATCTTGTCTACGTGGGCATCTCTACTAAGAGCTTCCCAACTTTTACCAGTACATCGCAGTTATGAAATAAAATCATTCATAGGACAATTTACAAACAATTCGAACGTATATTCCATTGTTATTACACCCCTAGGAAACATTTATCTGACATTTTTAAATTATGTGTACGTTATCTATCGCTCTTGGCTGTAATAGAGACACGGCTCAATAAATCACATTTTGAGATAAATTCTAATTAAAATGAAATCTTAATTCTGGAGATAAATCTAAAATTTTCATTACATTAAAACGCATACCATGCTGCAAAACATTTCTGCATTTATCGCACCAGAAAAGATATTTGCAAATTTTGCACGTCCATGCATAGTTCTGTTTTCCTAACACAGGGGTTTAATGTAAATTGACTAGAAATCCCTATGGGTGGTTTTGTGTAAAAATGCTGTATTATTTGTCTAAACGCAAGATTAAATGCTTTGTTGTAAATAAAAATATGTATTTAATATGAATGAAAATGAAATGCTCCGAACTAATTTTTAAAAAAGTTTTAACAAATGCATAAAAACAACGTTAGTCATAATACTATACCGGCCTATCATACAGTATTATAGCTAATTTCAAATTTTTAACATATTACAATAGTAATGTACACATATTTAAACATGCAACATATTATAATATATAACATAACGTAACCTGTGTAACGTATTATTAACAGTAACATATTTAGTTATACATTCGATGGTGTTTGGTTGAAAGATTGTAATCTTTATCTGGGCAGACTTCAAGGGCACATCTTTATGTGGCATCACAACCCCGAGGTACTCGAGTGATCTGTCCTCCCGTCTACCCTTCTATTTTTTGCTTGTTTCCTCCCCATTGTGTTTTTAATATGTATTTTCATTGTTTTTAAATTATGTCTTGTGTTTGACGTAACTTGTGTTTTTTTGAACCTTCCACCATAAAACCCAAACCAAGCAACCTCATCAAAATTTTACATACGCGAAATAAGTCTGCCTAGTTGAATCCATTCGATGCATTTAGTTGTGATTTTATATCCTTTCTGCTTAGTCAATATTTTTTAGTGGTATCTCAGTTTTCGAAAAAATATATGCTTAAAGAAAAAAAATATGCAGGGTGTTCCGAAAATATGTGGTCAAATTATAAAGGGTGTAGAGGGGCCCAAAATAAACATTTATATAGAGCACACATTCATTCAGGACGGACAAACATCCATGCCTAACCAGAAATTCGAACCAGGAACCATTGAATCTAGAAGCAACATTCTGACCACTGTACAACCTTTGAGCAGCTCGTCCATTTCCATTCGCAGCCCCATACATCAGATTCATATCTGTGATCTCCGAATTCGTGTAGCAATGTATGCCGTTGAAAATCCAGTGGGGAATGACACCTTAAGCCACAGAAACGATTATTATCGATTGACCTAGACAACGCCCTCTACCACATAAACGCGGCATTTCCAGACACATTATTTGACAAATTACGTTTATTTTGGACTCCCACCAGCCCTTACAATTTGGCTAGATATTTTCTAAACCCCCTGTGTAAATTTATAGATACAAAAGCCAAAAACCATTAGTGGCTCATACGATCTTTTGCCTTTACCCGTTATTTAGAAGGGTATACGTGTCTAAATATAATATATAAAATCGGTTCACTATACAAATACATTTGAGGAATTCAGACCTACTCTCAGTTTTCGTTATGCTTCTTTCCAATTAATCTTTCCCCAAACTTAAAAGAATTTAACCTTCAAAATTCCCTCAGGATTTAACCCTACGATATTCAATGCTCCTTAAAAGTAATTGAGTTAAGGTTTTCCTGTGCTGTAGTTTTCAATTCAAACTAAATTCGCATTTGCAAAAGGCTCAAAGGCGCGTTCTTGGAATATTTCACTTTTCTCTCTTTTGCTCGCATATTTCACTAATTTTCTCTCTTGCTGCAGAATACGCCACTGTTCTCGATTTGGGCGCATCTCTTTTACTGTCGACAGCGGTACGCCTATTCACTCCTTCTATCGACTGTATTAATCTATTAATATAATTTAATTCATTAGCGTCTTTCTCCAATTGTTTACCCATCTATTTCTACCTTTGCATTTCACCTTTTCAAGAAAAGTAATACAGCTCTAAGTATATATATCGAATTTTACAAGCGTAGGAGGGTTGGAAAAGCTTCTTTTTCTTTCCAATTTGAAATTTGTAGAATTACATTGTATCTCTATTTAAAATTTGTAGCACATTCAGTGTTGTGGTAACCTGGTCGGAAGAGTAACGTATTAGCAACCGGAGGGTTGCGAGTTCGAAACTAGACCCAACCAAAGACCGTGTACGTGCGGGCTAGTGCACGTTAAACATGTGGCCTCAAGTGTCCACACGTTGGCGTGGTGTGGAAGTTTGGGAGTGGGGTGCCAGCTCAGCTCGTCGTCATCTGACAGCGGTTCAAATTTAGGAGGTATTGTCCTCGGATCTCTCCCGGACTGTCGAAAATAGTCCATTGTGTTGCTTCAGTGCGACGCTAATGCAACTACCTACCTGTAGCGCATTCCTGATTTGATTTCTTTAGTTTGTTCAAGTTTATAGAGTAAACAAATGCCCAAAAATTGAGGATAATTCTGGCAATATTAAGCAATAGTAACAGCTCTTCAGTTTTAGTTTTGATAAGTTTTTATGGTCTCCTTGTTTGTGCAGGTGCATTATTTTTAGACTTTGTATGGTTGCTCTGGTTGCTGTTGAATATCATTTTGTCTCAGCTTGTCCGCTATCGAACCTTGCGCCGTAAAATCCAAACCAGCCAGAAACCACGCTAAAGATGCTCATTGGGCGAACGCATTATTTATATTTAACCCTCTCGCTGGCTATAGCGACGAGTTATCTCGTCAATAGTAAAACTGACTAGATATTGATGAACGAGATACCTCGTCCATCGAGATCTCGTCGTCTCGTCATTAGAAGAAAACTGATGGGATCTGTTTTCTTCTGAGTATGATCTTGCCCATATCTTGATGGAAAATTGAATATGATCTCGTCCATATCTTGATGGAAAATTGAATATGATCTCGTCCATATCTTGATGGAAAACTGAATATGATCTCGTCCATATCTTGATGGAAAACTGAATATGATCTTGTCCATATCTTGATGGACGAGATAGTAGTTCGGTCATTTTTAGAAAACTGACTAGATCTTGATCTCGTCATCACACAAAAAAGGCAATATCTGGATGACGAGATATGTCGTCATTAGCAAAATCGATCTGATGTTAATAGACAAAATATTGTCGAAACCACTTGGAGAGTTAAGTGCCTCTAATTTAAGACTCATCCAAAACCACATGGACCCTCAGGGACACATCTCTTTTAGGTGTGTACAGGCTTCACGAACCCGAGGTACTCCAGCGATCCCATGGGGCTTACTGTCTTTAGTAAACACGAGGGTCTATAGATACCTAAGAGATCTTTCATCCCACTATATTCTCCAATCCATCTTTTTCCCTTTCATGACATTTCTTGCTTGACGTTGTGTTGTGTTTGGCGCAGATTGGCCAAACATGGCCCTAACGCCATAAAAACTAAAGACAACCAACCAACAAAAACCGCGTGATGATACCCCAACTCGCTAGACTATACTTCTCATTTGTGTATATAAACTCTTTCCCAACGGGACTGAAATAAACTGATGAGTGTGGTGTTTTTGTGATTTCAGAGAGCAAGGCCAAAATCATCGGCGGTCCCACCCTGTACATCAACAGTGGCAGCACCATCAACCTGACCTGCCTGGTGATGGAGAGCCCCGTACCGCCGGACTACGTGTTCTGGTACCATAACGGCAAGGTGATCAACTACGACTCGCCGCGGGGCATCAGCGTGCACACGGAGAAGGCTCAGCGCACCACCAGCAAGCTGCTCATCAGTAACGCCCAGCCCAGCGACTCTGGAAACTACTCTTGCGTACCTTCCAACGCCGAGCCCGCCGCCATTGGACTGCACGTTCTCAACGGTGAGGCTTGATTGGATGTTATTTCTCAATAGGCATGCCTGGGGACACAAAGGATTTGACACGTACCATCGCCTTCGAGGTGCATTTAATTGGGTTACTGCTTCTGGTAATCATTGGGGTCGCGACCCCAGAATGCCCGCGACCGATTTTTCTCTATACTTTCTTCTCTCTATTTCTTTTCACAATTACTTGACATTGTCTGTCTTATGCTTGGTGCAGCTTGGACAAATATGGTTCGTGCACCGTAAAAACCCAAAACCAACCATTAAGGTTCACTTAGTAGAGATCAACATTTTTTACCATAACAGTGTAGTGTTTTTTCTAAATTTTGCGTTAACAATTATTACATATTAATACTAACAGTTTTGTTATCCGCTAGTAAATTAACTTAACGGTTATTATTTACTTTTAAAAATTAACATTTAATTTTAAGTAATGTTTGAATCAGTTGTCCCATGAAATGTAGTATACAATGAAGCGCAACTAAGAGATTAAAATATTAATTTAAAAAGGGTAAAAATGAGTTTTATATCGATGGTAATATTGACAACTGATGAAATGTGGTGTGGTATGAAAGGTATAAAACAAAAAAAACATTTATATAAAGTTTAAAAATCCAATGAGGTACAAAAATTTAAATAGATTTGTGTGGGGATTTTCTCCCATCAAATCTTGCAAGTTTAAAATTGGATTGTTAAATTTCGACGATGATGGTTAAAAAGGATGATGGTTATATTGATTAAAATACGATGAACGGTAAAAGGGACCACACACGCGTTAAGCATAGGGGAACTCTCTCCTAATAAAAGATGCCTGTAAGTATGTAAGAGAAGGAAAATTATTTCTTTACTAAAGTGAATTAATACTTAGTTTGCTAACTTAAGGGAGTCCATTACTTTAAACGTATTTGAAATATCAATATCACTCGCCCAAAACAAGTACACTTTTATGCAATAAATAATTATGTTTTTACGCATCATTGTATTTACTTCAATGAATATAAAGTGAGTATGTAAAAAATATTGTTCCGCATAAAAGTAATATAAAAATGTTTATTTTGTACTAAACCAAACAAGTTTCAAATTATTAAAGGTAAAACCAATTAATTTTGTTCATTTTAATCGGAAGCACTTGTAGCATGAATGAAGTCAATAAATTCTAGTGAAAACTTGAATCCCAATATAGCAAGTTATATAGGGATTTTTAATTAGAATTAGGAAGTCTTACAAAAGGAAAGCATCCGACCGCACATGTAAACAGCTTTTAACATATAAGAAAAGTTTACCTCTCTTTTAAATATCGTGTTTGGTACGTGGGAGGTACTGCAAACACATGAATATTGACTTATCTTTATTAAATAAGACGAAGAGATTGAAAAAAATATCTACAAATATCTTATAAGATATATTTAAAACTTGTGTCAATTTTTGGAAAGTATTATTCATATAGTAAGCATGCCTATTGTTGGATTTTTAAATTAGTTATTTAGTCGCCACTTACTAAGGCTATGGATTGTGGATTTTTCTTTATAGATCAAAAAAGTTGTTTTTATGGCGCACGATCCAAAAATGGATCAACCAAACACAAGATCTGGTCCAAAAAGATTTTTTAACGATACTTTTCAGATATTTTAATTCATATTTTACCAAACATCGATGTCAGGTTTCATTCCTCCCTTAGTGTATTTCTCTCTTCCCTTGTGAGTAAAACTTCGTGTGTTTCCTTGATAATGTTTGACGTATTTTGCCAAACACGGCCCATGATCTATAAATCCTAAAAACACAAACATTGAACAATTAATATATCAAAATCGTTAGTAATGCTACATAAGTGCATAGGGAAAGATAAAGTGAAATCTCAGTAAAACTTTATTATCAGATTTGCAGACTCATAAGACTGATCAAATCTACAAATGCTTTTTTTTCTGTCAGTTTTCTTAAATGAAATGTTAGGAAGCTTCAAGTAAAGTGATATTGAAATAACAGAATAAAACCATTGTTTGAGTATTAGATTTGGAGTAACACATTGCGCTATACATAGGACGATGGTAAAATAATACAGTTTATCACTGGAACTTGATATGGTTCTATTTATTTCATGCTTGTTTATGCTAGTCTTGTCATGATGTCTTTTACATGTATGGTAAATTCGAATGTCAATGCACTGTCCTATACATAGTACGATGGTAAAGTACGGGTAAAATAATACAGTTTATCACTGGGACTGAGAGTTCCATTTATTTCATGCTTGTTTATGTTGATCTTGTCATGTCTTTTATATGAGTATTAGATTCGGAGAAACGCATTGTCCTATACATAGGACGAAAGTAAAATACGAATATGAAATAAACATGAAATACACAGAACTTTTTCGTCCCAGTGATAAACTATTATTTTTACAGTTTATTACAGGGACCTGAGAGATTTCATGCTTGTTTATGCTTCTCTTGACATGATGTCTAGTCTCTAGTGATCGAGTGTAATATGTTTGTTTATCTTTTAAAGAAAACACGCTTGGTATAATATTGACTTTTCCCCTTTCTTTAGGTGAACATCCCGCCGCAATGCAACATGGTAAACACACGTCTTCTGGCGCCGGTCTTCCAGCTTCTTGGAACATCCTCCTTCACCTAGTCATGAACATTGCCCTCGTGGTTTACAATAAACGGTGATAACCTAAGCCTGAAGGCTTATTTTTACATGCAATAGATCAACAGGAAGTTAAACACCAGAATGCATCAGATCCAGAAATCTACAACAAAGAAAACAAAATTTAATATTGTACACCTCCATTACTGTATTAAAATGAAAGGAAACCCCTGGACATGTCGCGCTACCTGGTGGTGAGATTTTAAAAGTCTTGAGAGATGGAATAAGTGGTGCATTTGTGCGAACTAATCGATCAACTAAGTATTGAGCTGGACTCGTAGCTCCATCTATGGGACAAAACTGGATCTAAACTTTACGAGACAGCGGTTGCTGATGCACAGTTTTCTTTCGTTTTAGCTAAGAAGTCTAAGTCGAGAGGAAAACAGTGATTTCGGAACACTTTTTAATCATCCACCAAAACGATTTTGGGGATCGGAGCTCAATACAAGACGACTGCATTCGAAACTTAAAAAAAGGGAGAATTCTTGTCTTCGATTGTGAACACAAATGGGTATTTTGCAAGTGAGCTTAGTGAAGGCTTGAGGCAATGGAAAATGACTCGTGATTTTCTTAGATTTGGACTGGGCAGCAATTGTCCTGCAAAACAAAAAAGGAGAATCTTATTACAGTTTGGTAGTAAGATTTTGGAATTTTCCTGAACGAAGGATACCAATGTGTTTACATGTGTTAAATAATAAACGTTGTATTTAAAAAACAAAACCATAACCCCTGTAGAATAAAGAAATATAAATATATATAATACCTACAGAAAAATTTCACTTTGTACAAGACTGAAGCAGGTGATTCACTGCTCAGTACAGGACACAAAATACTACGTGTTTCATTTGTTGTTTTTAGTTCATATGGTACTTGTGTTGATTTTCGTGGTGTTTTAGAGAATTTTTTTAAGTGGTAATGACTCCCTGAATGTCAACCAGCATCGGAGATTGTGTTCATTATGCCACTGTATGATTTGTATATGGACTAGGTTGGAGATTCTTGCACAATCTTACTGTCATCCCGACTGTAAACTTTCGGGTGCTCATGTGTTGTAATAATTTAATATCACCGGAGGGTCCATTAAATATTTTGAAGCAGTTGATGTATTTATCGAATTACTGTTAAAATCCCGAATGAATGTTACGTTTTTCAGTTCCTATAACGTTTTTTAATTTATTTATTTATGTTGTACATTTCTTGAGTGCTGACTTCTGTGTAAATATTCCCCAAGAAATGAATGACACTAAAACATTTTTTTCGCATGTCATGTGTTATTGATGATGTACTGTTTTTATTCTTACTGTATAGTTGTAGATGCGAATTCAAAACAAACTCCAAGTATATTGAATTGTAAACAGGAATACGAGTACTATTTTTCATGTTACTCTACAACGTAACCCTCCTGGTGGCTTATCTTCGCATCGAAAACTACCTTATAGCGCAAAACCCCCTCTGATGCAAAAACCTGTTCCAAACTGTCACCAGTTCTTGGGCAAGGGACAATTTGTTTTCCTACTTGGATATTCATTCCCCTTGGAGAAATAGGGTAGTTTTGTCTCGACGAAATATTTCATCCTTAGCAAAATTGACCAAATCTTGAACGAGATATCTCGTTGAAACACTTGGAGGGTTAACAAGTGATGCACAAAGTCGGCAAATATGTACTTTCAAATGTTATAATCTACACGCTTACCAAACCTATTGATTCCTACAAACGATAAATTACTCTATCCATCTTAGTTAAAAATTCTTTCTTTCCAATTACTTAAGGATTCAGACTCCTAAGTACTCAAATCCCTAAGTAATTTACCAATTACTTAGGGATTTGTTCACACTGCTTTAAATCAGACTTCAAGAAGATATGTTATTTATAATTGAAGTACACCTGAAACATTTTGAAAAATTGATGTGCACAAACTTAATTAACAATTCGAAGCAAAACGTAATACTGCCTATATTGAACCTAAAAAGGGGATTCAAATATCAATAAAGTACTGTCACCAAAATGTATGGATTTCAATACAGTATTATAAATTAGGAGTCAAACTACTTTTAATAGTTTAAATTTTTATACGCATATTCATGGGTACTCATGAGCAGTTGACAATCAGCATTTAAGAATTAGGTGGCACATTTGATAGAAGTTCTATATTAACTAGTATGATTGCCGTCTACTTTTTATAGCAATAAAGAGATTTAACTATTGTACAATGCAACTACTTTCAACCTATCAAATGAGCGATGTAGGTTTAAAAATACTGCGGATAACCAATGAGAGCAAACTGGCTAAACAGGCAATCTAGAAAAAGTGGAATCATGAAGTTTACAATCACCAAGGTTAGTCATACAATAAACTTTGGATAGGCGTTATATCAAGGGTAATATCTTTCATATTGATCTAATTGAGATAATGTTATAGTTATAATAATATTATTAATCAATCTACCTGCATTCTTTAACTCGTAAACACTTAAGAATTTCACTTAACCTCATAAGTGAATAGAAGCGGGTTTTTTTTTATCAAAGACATTTCATCTGTAACAGAAGAAAACCAAGCATCAGTTTTCAGAATATAACTGATTCGATCTAGAAAAAATGGAGGTAAGTTTTTATTATATTGGCACAAATGTATTGCTTAATAGATTCGTCATAATTTTATAATATTAAAATTCGTTGAATTAGTTTATTGTTATGAAAGTATGATTTCTTTTAAACTCCCAGAACGCACCTAAGAAAGAGTAGAATTAAGCTGAAACGGGGAAGGTATCACAAGCCTTTACGGATAATTTAAGAAATCTATTTTTATTACATCATTAACAGATTAGACTTTCATTAGACAAATGTTAAATAGACTGAATTACTTTTTTCCCCAATGTTATTCTCTTCATAAAAAGTTACTTTAGAAAAATCTGATGGATCTACCCAACGCATGATGTTAGTATACAAAAACGGGGTAATTGCTCATAATGGAAAAATGGAAAATGCTAGCATAGAATAAATGGAGATGCTCACTTTATATTATAGATTGCTTACTACATGCCTTACATGTAAATATAATTATTAATATACATCAAGTTTTAGATTCTTTTCAATTTAAATATACAAAAACAAAGGTGGAAAAGTAAAATTACAAAGGTATTTATTATGAAACTTCAAAATAAGTACCAAAAATCCTAAATCTCAGCTAAACTATTACCAAATTGTATGATTATATCCAGATTAAATTTTAAAATAATAAGGCTATGTCTGATCCTTGACAGCTTGGAAAATTTTATTTCGCAGAGAGAGAGTACTAAATATAATTATATATACACCGATACCAAAATTATGACAGAATCCTTTATCTTAATACATGCATTTACCCATAAAAATGTATTATAAAGGTGGTGCATAACCCTAAAAATAGGGTACATTTATTTAAAGGAAAACATCTTTTATTTTAGTACAGTGCATAATATATTAAATCCAGGAGTTTTCACTTTTGATAGAGAAGTCTTCTTGTAAGTTTTCCAGACTCCCCAATCTATTTCTGGAGTGACTTATTCCACAGAGAGAGCAGAGATTTATTGCTGCAGAAATAGAAGTTTGATATAAGTTAAATTGCCGTTGGTAAATCACCCACCTGCTTGTTAATTTATACAGGAATCTAAAAAGTTAGCAGCAGTTTCCCGAACTCTTAGCTAAGAGAGTGACTAAAAGGGTTTCTATGGGTACCATCTGTTGCTGTACATGATTCTCCTCTGAGATTCTGCTACTCTGTAATAAGTAATGCGATTAGTTTCTTGACAACTACAGGATGCTGGAGACTATATATATAGAAGACTCTAATTCTTGAAGAAGTTGTCCAATATTTATCGACACGGCAGTTTCGTGAAACGTAAGTCGAGAAATATGAATCTTGTTTTGTTCCTTTTGCATTCACTGTTCAATGTTTGATTACTTATAGTTAATTCACAATTATTAGAACGTGAGTTACATTACAGATCTAAGGCATATGCTTTCTATAACATTTTTCTAGAGATCAGTAGAAATAAAAGCCGTGTTCAAAGGAACTATAAATCTCAATAATTTATTTACTGAATGGAACAGTTCATGTTTGATGAAGTTTAAGCCTTTCGAAGGTTGGAAAGTCTAGCATCCCACTTCCATTAAATGGATCAGGCTAGGTAGTTATTTTAGGTAAGGCTGATAGGTATATACATATTCTCTCATTTGATATTCTGATGTGTTCTTTAGATGGACGGTTGAAAGATAAGGGGTTCCATCATCCCTTAACACTAATTTTTCTAGAAATTGGTAGGAATAAAAACCATATTTATAGGAATTTATATAAATCTCAATATTTTATCATGTACTGAATGGAACAGTTCATGTTCCGTAAAGTTTAAGCCTTTAGAGGGTAGAGTAGTTTAGAACCTCACCTCCTTGAAGTGGCTCAGGCAAGGTAGTCATTTTACATAAGGCTGCTAGGAATATGAATATTCTCTCATTTGATGTTTTGAATGCTTTAGATGGTTGATAGATAAGGGGTTAACGCCATCCCTTAACACTCCTGGTGGTTGTCTCGTCATTAAAACAATTAACCAAATCTTGATGTACGAGATTTCTCGTCCTTAGAAGAAAACTGACCAGATCTTAATCTCGCCATCATCAAAATATCGATGACGAGATATCTCGTCATTAGTGAAATTGGTCTGATCTTGATGGATGAGCTATCTCGTCGAAATCACTTGGAGACTTAAAAACAAAACTTAATTTTACTATGTGAAAAACATTAATATAAAATGATGGTTGTCACCCATATAGTTTTTCCAACGTAGTGCCGTTCAAGAGTTAAAATAACACATTTAGCAGTTCTTTTTCTCATAACTAATTAAAAAGTCAAACATTTTTTAACACAAATAAAATACAATAACGCCTTGAATCTTAACCAAAAACAATTGGTTAAGAGGGATTTAACACAAATCGAACCTCATAGAGGCGAACTTATGGATATTCCAGAGAGTGACTCGAAATTCCTTGGCCAAACTTTAAAGGTTGGTGGATGCATCAAATTATTTTTTATCACAGGAAGTGTTCGCAATTTTTACGCGTAGGTGATGGCACGTTTGTAAATCATTTTTTGAACATCGTCATTCGCAACGAGAATTTATCACGTGATAGGGCATTATACGAATTCCGAGCTGGTTGACATGCATCTAAATGAGACTGCTAATGGTTGGTTGGTTGGTTTGTAATCGAATTTACGTAGCACGAGCGATACAACGAGCTATTGAAGCTGCTAATGGAAACAAGAGTTTCTCAAAGATTCTACCTTAATTGGAGGATTTCTCGCAAATCACGTAGAATCTTCCATTTCTGGAGTGCTCAAGCTTCTCGGGGGACACACATCATGCCTCCTGACATGAAATATTCCAGGGGTGCAAGCGTTAAATGTTTGACGATTAGGCACTCACTTAACCCTTCTGATGGTTGTCTGAAGAGATGTATCGTCATTAGCAAAACTGATTAGATCTTGATAGTAGAGATATCTTGTCATTAGAAGAAAACTGACTAGATATTTATCTCGTCATCATAAAAATAAATCCGCAATATTCTGATGACGAGATACCACGTCATTAGCAAAATTCATTATATCTTGATGGACGAGATATCTCGTCAAAAGCACTTGGAGGGCTAGTGGGGAAGCGTTCACTGTACAATCTTTGAACACCTCATCGGTTTCCATTGGCAGCTTCATATGTTAGATGTATGTTGAGAATTAGAATCATGATTCATCAAGTGAGAAATCAGCGTTGTGAATGACAGAATTTAAAAGAACGATTCTCAAATGCGTTCAAATAGCATTTACTACTAGTAGCTACACTACTACTAGTAGTAGCTACACTACTAGTAGTAGTTTACTACGAGTATCTTCACGCAACAGTTGCGGACTGACAAAACTTTATTTTGGTGCACCCTACAACCCTTTAAATTTTGGTCAGGAAATTTCGACTCTCCCTGTACAATGCGACTGACATCTTAAATCTATTTCTTCGTGATAATTTGAATAATGTTAATTTCTTTAAAACGAATTCCAGTAATTCAAATTTTGGTTAGCGCGAACTAGTTTAAAAGATACAAGTATTTGCAGTGAATAATCGACGTAAGTTAATTCCGGATTCTAATCATCTCCTAGGCCCCTTGGGAAAATCTGACATTATTGAATTTATAGGGAACACGTAACCGCAACGTTTCACTTGTCTAAATCCCCAACAACTGTATTACTGATTAAAAGCGAGTTTTAAGACATTGGGAACGTAAGAAAAATGCTGTAATAGCTCCATTTCACTTAGACATGGAATCTTGACATGTATCTTAAAATTAAGTGTTTTTAGTGATACTTTTCGGAATATTGAGCAAAAATTATTATGCAATTTATAATAATTATTTCGGTAATTGATCACATAAGAAGCTTCCTCAGATTTGTGCTTTGTAAGCTATAACTTCATCGATAATACTATGGCTTAAACGTTACTAATTTTGAATATTCGATCAAAGACGTCTTAACATGATTCAAAAGAAGTCAATTTCTTCCTCCCGCTAGAACTACGTTTAGATGAAAATGAAATGGGGAAGGGGTAGTCTAATATTCTTGAACAAACATCTATTCGATGCCAGGTTTAATTTGAAACAAATCATTCTCTTTTGCTTTTTATTTTTTAAAATAAAATGTTTTAGATCTTTACTCTAATTTTTAAAAATTTAACATTCTTGTTAAAATATCGCATGTTCTTAAAATTAACTAAGGTTACTGATGTACTTATTCAGTTACAGGAAGATTAAGATAAAATATTTTAAATACACCTTTTAAAAAATTTGCAAATGATGGAATAGCTTAACCTATCTGAAATAAAACACGATAGAAATTTGCCCAACATTTTTTCGAAAGTATGAAGTTTAAAAATTACATGCAAATCACAAGGTAGAATGAAAAATACAGCAGGAACAGTGTTCAATGTGTAGTAAATTATTTTAATTTCACATGAATTCACATTTAAAGGATCAGGCTTTCAACTAAACATTTCCGCATATTAACAGTAGAATTAATTTCCCAGGCTGAAAACCTCTTAAAATGATTTTCTACAGTTTAAGAATATTTGCCAAAATCAAGAGATAAAATTTATTAACTTAACTATTTACCAAGAGGTAGGTATTTTAATTAACGTCACACTGGAGCAACACAGCGGGTTATTGGTGACGGTCAGGGATCAATCCAAAAGGGAAGGACCGAGGACAACACCACGGTCAGATGACGATTATTTACCAAGAGATTTCAAACATTTTGATGAAATCTCAAAGGAAGACAAGAAACTACTTAAAAGGATTATCACCCTATATTTGGATATATAAACGAAGCTTTTAAGCTCTTACTCATCAGAAAATATTTCTAAGCTCAAATGAAGCAACTGGATAGCTAGTAATTTGCAGCCACGACAAATTATTTATTTGAAGCATTTTATGTCAAGCTAAACAGGTGGCGATAGGGTTTTTGTTGCAGAAGGGGCTTCTTGCATGCATTTCGGAAGTGACATCTCTTGGCTCGTTTTTCGAATACGATTTCAGCACGTCGCCAACAGAAATTCCTATATAATGAATTCCAAATTGACATGATAGATGATTGTTGGGGCCATGGTAGCCCAGTTGGGAGTCGTGGATTGGAAACAAGAGGATTGCGAATTCTAGACTCGATCCGACCAATGGCCGTCGTGTACGTGGGGCATGTCACGTGTACGTGGGGCATGTTGGCGTGGCGAGGAAGTTTATAGAGTGGATTGGTATGGACTCGGACCGTCGCCAATAGCTCGTTGTAATGTGTCCATATCTAGATGCTTGTTCAACGCCAGGTTAAACGTCAAAACGGTAATGAACTACATTTTAAGGTGATCCCTAATTGTATCATGCAGGTAGGTAGGTACTTTAATTAACGTCGCAATCGAGCAATACAAGGGGCTATTGGCTGTGGTCTGAGATCTATCCCGAAGGGTAGGAAGGTGGGTACTTTCATTAACATCGCACTGAAGCAACATAACGGGCTATTAGCGACTGTCCAGGATCAAACCCGAAGGAAAAGTTCTGACTAAAACACTTCGCAATATTGAATCACGGTCAGATGACTAGGTCAACACCTGAGTTGGCACCACACTCTTCAAACTTCCACACCTTTCTAACGTGAGCAAATTTTAGGTCACGACACCAGACTTCACGTGCATCTTTTATTGAATCTAGTTTTGAACTCGCAACCCCCCGGTTGCTAATCCGCGACAACACCAACTGGCTACCGCAGCCCCCAGAACATATAGAAACAGACTAGGGGCAATTCTCGAAATAAATTCATCCACTTGCATGAAAGAATCCGGAGTGAATCTGACAGCAAAACTCGATAATTTATACTTACCTCACTCGAGTTAGTCGTCAGGATCGAGGAAAATATATGTCCACGTTATTCCCTTCGAAGGTTTGAATCTTCTCTTGGAGGTAAAACAAATATGACCTGTCTTATATTTCTCCCAAGGACTGGGTTCAACTAGCTTACTGTGTCACTTTTACTTCTCTCGCCATCTGTTTACATTTTGTTATGGAGCAGAGCTTCATCGGGATCTATTTATCATTTTGATGCGTAAAAACGATAAGTGCTTGCCACTCCAAGCATATCTTTCACGACATACTTGGTTCGACTGTTTTATTTCCGGGGTTATGGAAAAATGCATAATATATTGTAATTTATTCGGTATGCAGGGGTAGTGCCGATCGCATTAAAAGAATAGTATACTAGGAAGATCGACTTTCCAGGAAAAATGTAAGCCATATTATAATTACATGTGTTGAATTAAATAACTAGTGCAATTTGGAATTGCTATTTTTTTATAAGGCAGACTTTTGAAGCTATTTTTCAGACACACTTCCTGTATTAATAAATTATAAGGTTCACTTTTTGAGTTGTGACTGCCGATCACTGTTGAGTACTGTAATCCACACGGACTACATGAATAAAATTAGCGTTCAAACTGCAGTTCGGATTTTCAGCAAAGAACATTAGAAAAAATTCGTCATTGAAAAAATATTTTTTCAATTATCTGAGTGTCCTGTATAAAAGTATAAAACTAAAAAATATGTATATTTAAAAATTTTGTATCACGCATAAAAAAAGTTGTTTTCCTTAACATACTGAACTTCACGAGATTTCCCGACTAGTAAATACTATAGTTCTTACCCCACAACACATAATGACAAAATCGCCACACTAATTGGTTGAAAGAATCAGAAAATATGCTATTGCTTCGGAAGTCTAAAACTGGTTGGAAGCCATGCTAGAAAACTGCAGGTTGCATTATGGAATGTGCGTGTGCAAGGCCTTCGTAGGTTTAAAATTCATATCCCTGATGTGGTATGAATTTTAACCCATTAAAACTAGCAGATTTAGTGGGTTATTATTTAGTGGAGCAGATTAGATTAGAGGCTACATATATGTGCAGAAATTGGAAAAGGGTGTAAAGCCTCTTAACCCTAAAGCCTGTTTGCACATCAGCAAACTGCAACAAGCTATCATTTCACCAGCAAAGTCAATCGACGTCGAAAGTAATGTTTTCGCAATTCATGTGGCGTTTAATCTGAATTATGTACCTTATGTATCAGTTCTACAAATCATGCTTTTAAAGATTTTATATTTTATTACATTTTTTCTGAGAGCTTTTTCATGGCGAAACGTTAAGTGTATAAATATGCTTTAACAGTGCATAACGCTTGAACATTATATTTCTGTATTTTAATTCCCATTTGTCAAAAGGTCAAGGTAAAATCCTAGACCTTGACCTTTTGACAAATTTGACGGTTTTGACGTTTGACCTAGGCGTGATTTCAATTTCCTATCGTAGTAATTGTTGATATTACTGATAAGAATTGAACTTTGACGAACTTTGGCCGCAGTAATCTTTAAAAAATTGCTTCGTGGAAATATCTAATATTAAGGTGACAATATCTATCACTTCATAAATTCGAAGGATAATTATTTTACATTTGCTTTGCTTATGAAAGTTTAAAAATTAACGCTAACTTAGATTTAAAATAGTTTCCCAGCTTTACAAATATTTGTGATGATTGAAATATAAAATTTATGCGTATGATTTGAAAATCTGCTTGACATTCTTAAAGGAGCATGTTTCATTCCTATTACTTTCTATTTAACACTTCCCCATTTATCATATTTACGTTTTACCGTCATAAGAAATAGAGTATTAAAGTTAATAAAAAATGTATTAGAAGTACCGGATATTTTTGTATGCCTATGGAATCATGATAAAATAAAATTATGCAATCATTCATTCCTTATATTTTTATGTCTATTAAAGAGTAATTCAGAAACTTTTTTAGCATCTAAAGTAATTTTTAAATGAATTTTACTTTTGGTTGCGCGCCACCACGCTCAAACCATGAATCCACAAAATTGTTTCCAGAAGCAAACGTTTTCGGTTTTGACGCCTTATGAAATATTGATTTTTCATTAAAAAGTAATCGGTCTATTAAAAGTGTAGGTATCGATTTAAGTTGCGAATTGGAACTTGTGCTTCGGCATAAAATGAATTATCGAATAAAAGCAAAAATTGCCATGAGTGAAAAAGTATTTGGTTTTTCCACGTGGTGGCGATTTTATTGTTTGGATTGATTGTGAATTTGACTCATTTTCCGAAATCTAAGAGTATATAACGTTATGTAAATTTTCCAAAAAAAATTCTAAATTGTAACGGCCGGAATGGATTGACATTTAGTAATAGGAAATGAAATTTTACATTCAAGTTCTAAATTAAATAGATAATCAGTTGCTAGCTAGTTTTTATTACATCTTTTTTCTATTGGTGAATTTCTCTGCTAGTAAAACTTTCCTTGTGTGTGTGTTGCGGTATTTGACTCCCTTTAGATAAGGGGCTTTTTGATGTCAATAAAATTAAATGTTTAGTGCACTAAGTGAATATCTATATATTAATACGTGAAGAAAAAGCTTTGTACCCCTTTTTAAGCACATTGCGCGCACGGAGGAGTATGAGATTTGGCATAATTAAAGTTCATATGGAGAAGGAGTGCAGAAAGATAAAATTAATGTATAATATGCGTTACAAATATATTAAATTAAACAAAATAAAACATTTTATTTTACGTTCATATACTGTAATCTATATATTAATACGTGAAGAAAAAGCTTTGTACCCCTTTTTAAGCACATTGCGCGCACGGAGGAGTATGAGATTTGGCATAATTTGCCACCACATAAGTTAGTATTGAAAGTTAATTGCATTGTTTTGCTGATCAGAAACTTAAATGCAAAGGAAGCATTAGTCAATGGAACAAGAATGCGCATCAAATTTATGCATCGTAATACTATTGATTGCGAAGTTATAACTGGAACCGCACGCAATAAGAGAATTTTGATTTCACGAATGAATTTAACATATTCCGGAACTATTTTACCATTTAACTTTCAAAGAACTCAATTTCCAATTATACCTGCATTTGCGATCACAATAAATATGTCTCAAGGAAATATGTCACCATTCGAAAAAATTGGAATTTTACTGAAGCAGCCAATTTTTACTCATTGTCATTTGTACGCCGCAGCAAGTAGAGTTCGATGGTTTGAGATTTTATATTTCCGAATATAACGGTCAAGGGCATTTAGCAAACGATGAAAGAGTTTTTATAAAAAACATCGTCTACACAGAAGTTTTGAATCATTAAATTCATTGTCGAACTATTTCAAGTTCAATGGACAACATTTATTTTTTAACCACCCGGTTTTTTGTTTCAATAAAAAATATATAAAAAAATACGAAGCACGTATTCCTTATTTCATTTTTTGGATTTATTTTTTATTTAAATTTTATATAATTTGAAAAAGATAGGCAAATTAACTGTGTAGCCTTGGCGAAACCTGTGGCCAGTATAGCAATAAAAAACCCAAGAAAATGTCAAACAACGCGTTATTGTTTTTTAGATATGGCTTAACCAAGCTATACCGCATTTTTCCTATGACGTATTTGTACATGCTCGCAGCTTACGTAATAGAACAAAATTTAAAAAAATTATATGCAATGAATATAGAGGTATACTCTTTGACAAAAGTACCTTATTAACGTCCAAACTTAAAAATTAAATGAATTATGGTCGAATTTCGACCCCTGGGCGACCACTAGTTTATTTAAATACTTAAATGAATATATATATAACTAAACATATATATGTGAGTAACCATTTGAATGCTAAAGGAACATTTTAAAACACATTTTCAACTACTTTAAATTAGAACATCCCAAAATTTACTATCCACCATTGATTTAAATTCTTAAATTGTGTGAATAAAATTCTCACTACCGCACTTCATGTAAAGAAAAGCTAATAGAATGAACTAAATTGTATAGTAAGTTTAGTTTTAACAGATATATTAATTCCCTCTTTAAGGGTTGTAATGTACTTTAAGGAACGTATACTAAACCAGTCAATTTAATTAAGTATTTGATCATGTCTTGCGTGTTCACGTTTTCCTCCTAGTTTATTATTTTCAAATAAATTGTCTATGATTAAATTGACAATGCCTTCCAAAGCTAAGCACGAAAGTTGTCAGAATTCTTAAAATTATCTCAAATTTAACTCTAAATTCTACAAGTAGATAATTTTTCAAATCAGTTATTTAAGCCTTTAAATGTACTTCATACTTTGTACATTTTGGAAAATTCTACAGTGCAATGAATGTCTGTAGGAGCTTTATTATCGAATGTGTCTACCCTTTTGTTGCAAAGCTTCGCATCAACGGTTCATCCCTTCAACCCAGTCGATTAAACTGTCAATTGCTATTCCTCTAAAAGACAAGTCGACATTTCTTCTAAGGTTATCCCAAAGATTTCCCGTGTGAGATTGAGATCTGGGAACTAGACCCTTGGCCACTACATCCGAACCATACCCTCATTCCCAATGTACTCTTCCGCAGGCTTTGATCTATGGACGAGCTTTATCGTCGGTCAAAATAAAATCTAGGCGACTGCTGAAGCAGAACGCATCACTTACGGGTTTTAAAGTTGGTTTGAATTTTCTGGCGTAAGGTCCGAAAACGACAAGCTGCGTCATGTAGGATACAAAAACCTGGTTTCGATACATTTCGCTTGTGAACATGTGTAGGTCAGTGAATGTAGGTAGGTATTTTAACTAACCATGCCACCGTGAGGACATTTGAGGACACGATAAATTTAACATGCACCCTCCCCCTTTGTACACGACGGTCCTTTGGTTGGATTCGAATTCGCAACCTTCCGGTTACATGTCCGTTACTCTTCCAAACGAGCTACCGCGGCCCATAGGTCAGTGGAATCTCAATGGAATTCCAGCTCAAATTGTCACACTATCGTGACTGAAGACGTGCTGTTACGATGTTATTGGTCAGGTCAACGATGTTAATGGGCTGGTCGAGTGTTCATCGTTCTCACCACTCATTTATTATCAAATTTTAGAACAAATTTGCATTCGTATGTGAAGAGAACATTGGACCATGCTTAAGTTCAAGTCACATGGGTACTTCTCGGTTATCTCCGTTTATTGTTAATTTTCCTGGCGACTTTTTGGCGACAAAACGATAGAAGCGAAAGTGCAAGTCGTTTCATAGTATGCATTGGTCCTTTTCATTGTATGCAATAAATCTTTTTTCCGCTTGCAGAATTACCGGGTTATATCGGATTGAATTGGATATCAAGATTGAAAGTGATCAGAATAATCATTTTTCTCTTTCGCAGAATAATGCCAAATCATTTAAATGCGAATAAAATAATTTTTTAATACCTTTTCGACATTTTTATAATTTCTACAACTTATACAACTTAGTTTGGTCACAAATCCTATACAATATATCCATGCAATACATTTTACATACATAGCACCCCTGCTGTATGACAAAATGACGAAAGGTGACACTAAGGAACTACTACAAAAGACGATTTTAAAGACAGGATTAGGAATGCCCTTTCTTAAGTTCTTTTCCTGTGAAATTGCTTAACTTAATTCGTAAAAATGATGAATATACGGCGAATACTTTCGCACTCATAGTTTACCTACCAATATTTTTGACTTGTGGCACTCTTACACCAGGAATGCAACATTTTCGAATTTCGCAAGAAAATTTGAAATTATTTACCTACCACCTGCGCGAAAGCATTTCATAAAAGTTATTTGAAATATTTGACAAAATTTATTCAACATACTTTATTCGTATTCTGCAAATTTGTATATAATTATTAATTTTATACAAATAATTTTGTTTTCATTGCTATACTGAAATTATAATTTGGAAATTGTTCTATTAATGATACCACATGATTATCATCGTAATAATTATTACGTTAGTAGGTATTATAAATGTTGCAACTGTGAAAAGGCACTACTTTTTACGAAAGTAGCTCAATAAAAGTTGTATTTAGTTACTACGAAATAATAAAAGCATCGATAGATGGCAGCACAAGTAAATTCAAATGGCGTCGAGGATGTCTCTTGTAGCCATAAAAGTCGCCAAGAAAATTTGACGATAATCGAGAAGTACCATCACATGCTTACAACACCATCAGTCGTGCTCCTTAGGCCTAGAGACTCAAAGGATTGGTTGATTGTTTTTAGGTTTAATGGCGCAAGGGCCATATTTGGCTAAACAAGACAGTCAAAAAATGTGAAAAGGAAAAGGGGTTGAGCGAAAAGAGTATTGGGATGAAAGCAGGAAGACTGGGAACATGACCCCGTATTTACTAAAGACATTAAACCACCAGGCGAAAAGAGATCACTAGAGTACCTCGGGGCCGTGAACCCCTTACACACCTAAACGAGATGCGACCCCTGAGGACAAAAAAGTCCATTTAAAATAGGATGTGAAAAAGTAAAAATCAAAAATTGAATCAAATAACGCGTTCATTCAAATACTGAAACCTATTACAAACTTTTCGTTAAGTGTATTTTCAGTTGTAATTGCATGGAATTACTATATCGGTTCAATAAGTTGAACAATATGTTATCACAAACACAAATCTTGAATTCACGACGAGATTTCCAATTACAGGTCAAAATATTTAATTGAACATACACGATGAACCCTTGTTATGCAATTTGTTTTTCAGAAGCAATTGATGAGATGATTATACCTTAAGTGTTACGCCCTCAGGAGCATACCTTCTTTAGGTTTGTACGGCTTGACAACCCCGGGTATCTGAGTGATCTGCCCCTTTTTTCATTCTTTGTCCCTTCTCTTCTGCTGTTTTTTCTTTTTTTTTCTTCCTCCCTCATTGTGGTTACCTCTTCGGAGGTGAGGGCTCCTCTTGAGTAGCTTTTAGACACTGTTAGTTCTAGCTTCTCACGGGGATTATATCACCCACGTGTTTGCCGTGCGTGGAGTCCCGTGTCCCTGGAAAAGAGGATCCTGGCAGTTGAGGGGCGATATACTGACCCAACATTGCTTTGGCCTCACCTTCAGGTAAACGGGATGTGTGCATTGGCCGTGTGCATCGATTGGCTGGTTAATTGGACTTTGTCGTTGGCTAGGGCTAAGCAATCGGCCACTTATTGGACACCTCGTTAAGGGTGTAGGCTGTTTCAGAGGTGCACCTTGCGCGTACAGTCACCGACAAGCAGCGGTGCAGTTGTTTGCATCCCCTTGTAGAACTTCGTGGTGGGTGGTGCTGTCGGTGACCAAATACTCTATGAAAAACGAAAATACTTCTCCCCCTCGTGGAATGAGCAACAAATGAACCTAAATCTTTCAAACGCTCGTTTTTCAATTAAACCCTTGAACAACTTTCTAAGTACCAACGCAATTCAAAATTCTTTTACTTGTTTCACCTTTCTTGATCCACAAAACATTTAAACCTTTTCTAGGCATCGTAAAGTGTCTTAAAAACTTCGTTTCGGGGATCTCCTGGTCGAAATCTCAAACGAAAATCAGATAAATTACATAACTCAAAAACTCTTGGCTCTTTCACTATTTACAGTTACTCCCCACTTCTCCCTCACGTGGCGTCATATCCTAACCGGATCTTTTTCACCAGAAGAAATCCTGGAAAATATTCGCGATCAGCACGTAGCTGATGTTCGGCGAATTATAATACGTCGAGAAATAGTTAAAGTATGTCCACAGGGTTCGGTGCTCGCCCCCGACCCTGTGGAACATATATTTCAACAAAATATTAAAATTAAACTCAGATGAAATCTTTCTCCAGGCCTTTGTGGACGACCTGGCGTTAATAACGTCGGGAAGTACGCGAAGGGACCCTGGAGTTAAACACTAACCAGGCGCTAAACTCAATAGCTAATGTCCTGTTAAAACTAAAATTATCACTTTCCATCGACAAGTGTCAGTCCATCATTTTGGCAAAAAACACTAAACTTTCTAGGAATCCAATTTTTAAAATTAACGGCAATAGCGTGAAAATAACCCCCAACTTAAAATATCTAGGTATTATCTTTGACAACGGACTCACGTAGAGCGAGCACATCGCTTCCCTCAGATCAAAATGCTTGGCGATAGGGGATCCCTTGGTAAAGTAAAAGAGGGTGTTGGGGCGTCGGTGGCCAGCTCCAGAAGATTTGGTACCTAGCGGTTACTGAAAAGATCATCACTTATGGAGCTGGCATTTGGGGAGGTAATCTTACTAAAGAACAGAGAAAGAAGCTTCAGTCAATTCAAAGAGTTTTTCTGTTAAAAATGACTGGGGCTTATAGAACCTCCCAACCGACTCCCTTAATGCCCTATGCGGGATCCCCCGCTCCACGTGACTCTGAAGTCACTTTATTCAAAATTCAAAATCATAAAAAGGCGGCTGCCCGACACGGTGCTCAATCTGTCACATTAATTTAGACTATAATCGAACCTTAATAGACATTCCAATCAGTAATTTAGTTATTAATTTTCAACCAAAATTAATAAACCCCGGTTATGAGGTGTACACCGATTGCTTTGGTATTGATGGTAATATCGAGGCCTCGGTGTGCATCTTACAAAACAATCAGCCAATCCGAATTTTAAAATTTAAGCTAAGTGGCCACAACTGTCTTTCAGGCAGAGTTGACGGCCATTTATAAAGCGATCCTTTTTGTAATAGCAAATAAAAAAAAAAGAATTAATATCTATAGTGACAGCTTGAGCTCAATCCAGGCCTTTCAAATCACCATTTATTAGATCTACCTACGTTAATCAAATTAAATCTGAAATTCCCGACTTTACTAACCTTTTTGGCCTGGATTGGGTTCGGGCCCATGTGGGAATCACTGGTAATGAGCTGGTCGACCATCATGCCAAGCTGGACGCGAGCTGTGGCGAGGGAGATTAGATGTTCTTGTAATTTTTGATTGGCAGGAACATCATACTAACTCGGAGTCTGGTCTCCGGCTGAAGAAGTTCATGCCGGAGATCAGTACTGCCTCCCTCGTCACAGACCGATATTTGATGTGGTATTTAACGGGAAACGGCCCGTTCATGGCCTACCTCAAGCGATTTGGGATAAAAGACACTGACCTCTGCACTTGTGGGATGATGGGCGACGCCGACCACTATCTCTTCGGCTACCGACACACAATTAAAATCATATTAGAGAGCTAACGGACTTAAACAAGCCTTCTTGGCTCTCTGGTATACTTAAAAATGAAAAATCTAGATCTATGGTAAGATCATGTGTGTTGGCGGCCTGGGAGGTGGCGGGCGGCCCACCACCCACAGATTAATTTATTCTTCCGTGACAGCCTGACACCTTGCCTGGTGTTTCCCCCTTTTGTTCTGTTTACTAGTTTTATTTTTGGTCTCTTTTAAAGTTTTAAATATTGCATTTCATGTGTAAATTTCGCTTTCATTTTTACTTTCTCATTTGCTATTTATTATTATTTACATATGTAAATATATCAGATTTCATTTATACGCCTCATGATTCACTATATTTAATCCATTATCACTATTTCATAAATCATTGTTTTAATGTTTTAGATTTACTATATTTGTCTTAAATTTTTAAAATTTTTAGTGTTCTATTATCTGTTTTGTTACAATTTAACGTGTATTATATACGTGTGTACGTCCCTGTAAACCGGCAAAGTGTTTACCGGTCGTCGTATCAGTTATATTGTTGGCCCTGTTGGCCTGTTTTGTATATTTCCTTTAGTAAACAATAAATGGCGGTGCCCTTGGTGCTTGGGGGCGCACGTGGGGGGTCGGCTGTGCTTCCCGCCGTTGGGGCGGGTGGCTCGCTGTCCTCTTTGTGCTGTGGTGGAGGTCTCCCCCACTTCCCATGCAAAGGCTCTATGCCTTGCTCGCGAGCCGGGAAGTGGTGGGTCCAGAATATGTCGAGATGGGAACCCCCTTAATACCAAACACCTTATCTTCACGTTCGACACACCAACCCTGCCGACACAAATCACAGCCTCTTATCTGAGCTGCCCAGTCCGAGCATGTCCCGAATCCTCAGCGCAGTTTCGTCTGCCAGAGTTTCGGACATTCGAAGATCTCCTGTCGCAGCCCCAGCAGATGTGCACGTTGCGGTAAAGTCGGTCACGACAGCGAAGGATGCGTCGCGCCGGCTCACTGCATAAACTGGATGAGACCATCCCTCATTTTGCATGACATGTCCGAAGTGAGTTCTCGAGGAGGAAATTCAATCTGTTATGGTTGAACCGAAACTTTTCTTTCCCGATGCCCGAAAAATAGTTGACTTACGAATACCCAAAACAGGGATCTCATACGCGACAATAGAAAAAAACTACCAAACAGCTACTCAGATAGAATCACCCTCAGCCATCCAAAATATATTTGCTCCAGAACAGAAAAACTACATCTAATAAAGGCTCTTCACCTTCCAAAAAATATTGCACTTCCTCCCCGAAAAGGAATTCCTTAACATCATCCAAGCAACCAACATCTGCCTCGTCCTCAAAAGAAACCGACACCTCTTCTCAAATTCCGATAAGTAAAGAACAAACAAAAAGCATTTAAACGACCTATATCTGACAGCAAAATATAGATTCAAAATTTATAAAAACCTAAATATCTCCTTCGGCAAGCTGCCGAAGAACTAGAATTAAGCCTCCATGCATCAGATTTTTTTAGTGGGCGACGCAGATATGGAGGTACAGATTCATCATGAACCTCCAGGAAAGGATAAATGAAATTCCCTACTAAACAATAACTTCCTTTATTTCTTGGAACTGTCGTGGTTTCCCGTCTAAGAAAGATGACTTGAAGGATCTTATATCCTATCACCCAGCATGCGTGGCCCTTCAAGAGACATTCTTGAAACAACAATTCTTCGAAAATCAGAAAGTATAGTTGCATTTGTAAAGATGTTGATTCTAGTATTACAGTGTCTGGAGGCGTGTGTATCTCAGTTTCACATGATTATCCCAGCACTAATTTCACTACACACATCTTTGCAGGCTGTGGCTGCGAATCCATCTGCATTCCCTAGTTAGTCTGCTGTCTACCTACCACCAAATGACGTAATCCAACAAGAGGAACTAAACGGGCTGGTAAACCAACTTCCATCCCCTTTCATACTACTAGGTGACTTTAATAGTCACAGTACCTTTTAGGGAAATGAAAGTACGAACCGTCGAGGTCAACAGATCGAAATGTTTATTTCCGATCACAATCACTTTTTACTCAATACCGAAGAGAAGACACTTTCATAAACCCACTCGGATATTCCATTCACTAGACTTGACCATTTGTTCTTCTCTTATACCGTTGAGTTTTGCAATTGGAATTTTATGGCGCAAGGTCCAAAAGCAGACACGCTGCGCCAAACACAAGACAGAATGTGGCCCAATAAAAGTATAAAATATTAAAAAATTATTTTGGTCTAAAATAAAGCACAGCATGTGGAAGAAGATATTTTATTTTATTTAAAGATATGACAACGCACAATACTAAAATATGCCATCAATATAAAAGAATCATGGTTGATTTGAATTGATGTTTTAAAACATTTTGACCAGCAACAAGGTGTATAATATAAAAAGGTATGATTAATGAGTTGTGAATAGTAAAAAATATGTATCAAATTAGGTTTAAAATGTCAATGTACACTGCTCGCCACCCAAATTGCAACACCAAGAAAGACAAGAGATATCACAACAAAATTTATTTTGTAGATAACATGTTGACCAAGTATCAAATGATTAAATTTATAGACTTCTGTGAAGTGTGGTTCCTGCCAAAATCAGTAGCCAGAGTAGCCGCCATTGTTGGAGATCACCGCTGCCACACGCCTCGGCATTGATTCAAAGAGACTTTGGATGTGTTCTTGGGGTACAGCAGACCAAGCAGCTTCCACACGTTGCCAAAGTTGATCTGGTGTGGCAGCTGGGGATGTATTCTGGGTCAATCGTTGAGCAACCATGGACCACATGTTTTCTATCGGCGAAAGATCCGGAGAGCGAGCTGGCCAGGGAAGCAATTCAATCTGGCGATTGACGAAGAACCCTTGGACAATGCGTGCCACGTGTGGTCGTGCATTATCCTGTTGAAATATGGCTGTGGGCAAGCCCTGAAGGTAAGGAAGGACAACTGGCTCCAACACCTCGGAGATGTAGCGCTGGCTGTTTAAAGTACCGGCAATGCGTACTAGAGGAGTGCGAGAGTGATATCCAATACCGCCCCATACCATAATACCCGGTGCAGGACCAGTGTGGCGGTGCATAACGCAGCTGTTCAGCATCCTCTCTCCACGGTGTCTCCAGACTCAAATCCGACCATCGTGGTGTTGCAGACAGAAGCGTGACTCGTCAGTAAAGACAATTTGATTCCATTCTGCCGTCCACATCCTTCTTTCATCTCACCATTGGCGGCGGAAACGTCTGTGGTTCTGCGTCAAGGGTAGACGAAGCAATGGACGTCTTGCGGACAGACCACTCTGCTGTAAACGGCGTCGAATGGTACGCGCAGACACTGGATGATGCGGTACAGACTGAATGTGCTGTGCTATGGTTCGTGATGTGGCTGAGCGATCCGTCACTGCCATACGCACAATATGTCTGTCATCACGTGAAGTGGTGCACTGAGGTGGATGCGATCGAAAACGCCGGTCCGTCGTACCCTCCTGCATCCAACGATCACATATCCGCATTACAGTTGTTTGGTTTCGTCCAACACGACTACCGATTTCCCTGAAAGATAATCCACAATCTCGGTAGGCCACTATCCTTCCTCTGTCGAACTCGGATACTTGATCAAAAGGTGATCGCTGTTTTCTACGAGGCATAATTGATCGTTTTTTTGAAAAAACCACAAGAAAAACACAATTGCCGTACTTGAAATCGTCGAAATCTCCAAGGCTTAAATAGCGCTTTGAAGTGGCGCCACAGGCGCGCGTGATGTGCGTCTGCGCTGAAATTCTAATCATTTGCATATCTCACCTCTGCTAATGCATGTTGTAAATTTCATATTATTTGCATGCTTCCTTCAGGGTGTTGCATTTACGGTGGCCAGCAGTGTATTTAAAAAGAAGATATTTGAATAGGTATTTTCTCCAATCAAATCTCGTAGATATAAAATTGTGCTTTTAAAAGATTTGATGCGTTGATGAAAAACAGGTCAGACAATTAAAATGTGAAAAATAAAAAAACGGAGTAGAGCATGAATTGCAGATGGGTGCGCTCTCCTAATAAAAGATGACGATGAGTGTCCAATGTGAAGTTTTGCAATTAGGAATGATTTCCATAACAGTGATCACTTCCCCCTTTTCGTCTCACATGTCAGTAACAATAGAATGAGACAATGTCCCCCCACCTACTTGTACCATCGAGCGAATTGGGTTGTATTCTCACAACTTGCAGAGATTACGGAAGCAATGGTTAAATGGGATGATATAAGTGAGGCAGTGAAAAATGTCACCGATGTTATTGAAACTGCCAACAAGACCAATCCAAAGAGTCCTCTAAGTCACATAAACTTTGTAAACCACGGTGGAATTAAGCCTGCCAATCTGCTTACAAAAAGCAAAGGAAGTTATGGAACAATTTGGAGATACCAACTATTACCAACATTTTCGCTTTTAAATAGGCCAAGGCATTCGCTCGTAAGGTGAGACTTCAGAGCCAGAGGTTTCTTGGACGATATACGTCTCTTCTATCACATCGTCGACATCGAACAAGCAGTTGTGGAAGAAAGTGAAAGCAGCGAACGGTCTGTATCAGGACTTTTCAATCCCCATACTAGAAACCGGTGCTGCTGTTTACACTACTCCACTTGACATCACCAACGTCATCGGAGAGGATTTTGCTAGTGTTTCCAGCTCCGACTCTTATAGTTCAGCTTTTTGAGCGACAAAGCGTCGAGCTGAGAGAACACCGATTAATTTCAAAACATACGCACCCTCCCTTATCGAGCTCACGATGTTGGAGTTGCAGAGGGCACTACCTAGGGCTCAAAACACCAGCCCTGGTACGGATGAAATTTCATACCAGATGCTTCGCTACCTGCACCCAGATTCATTACAAAACTAACTTCTGTTTAATTGGATTTGGAAAGAGCAGAAATTTCCAACTCTGGAACGAAAGCCTGGTGATTCCCATTCTGAAGCCTGGAAAGGACCCAAAGATCCTCTGAGCTATCGTCCAATTGCCTTGACGAGCTGCCTGTGCAAGACTTTAGAACGTATGGTCAATACCCAACTCATACATACTCGGGACGAACAAATCCGCAACAGAGTGGCTTCCGGAAAAGAATGCTTGTTCTTGGCGCAGCTTGTACTATCTTGGACCTTGCGCCATAAAACCCAACAATCAATCAATTCGGAAAAGAAGGTCCACTCTGGACAACTAGAGAACCGATATGGGTAGAGAGTGGATATGCACCCGACTTTTTCTGATTGGCTAATGCGGCCGGCAGCCATGTTTTTCCTTTTCAGGTCAGTTAAACATGGCGGTTGTACGTTGGTGATTGCGATTTTTTGTTTTTTTTAATACACTTGTAATTTACATAATTTTGAAGGTAAGAACGCTTTTTTTCCATTTAATATTGGTCAACCTACCCACTTAATGATCAAAATAAGGTGTAAATTGTTAATAACATTAATTTAGACAACTAAAAAGAAGCAAATTCTAACGTGGATTAATCAACATAATTCTAATTGAAAACATTAAGTGTATAAGATGCTTGCTAATTTAATGTATTTTTTTACATATGTATATTTAAATTAAAACTTTAGTGGCCTCGCCTCCCCCTTTAAGACATCTTTAATCTGTATTCATAATTCGTTTTGAGTTTGGACGTAATCAACGCACTCTTTCAAAGTAGCGATTCATCGCCAAGGTTGTCACGCCCTTGCTGTTTTTACCTTGTTTATAGCCTTATATTTCTTGATTGCTCGATTTGGAACAGTGGTAATACAGGACATTTTTTGGCGTGTTTTTTTTTCGGATTTCGGACGTCGATATTTGATTTCTTTCGCATTTGTGTGGCTGTTTTGAATTTTTTAATTTAAATATTTTATTATTTAATCAAGATTTACATATTTAATCCAGATTTATATATTTAATCCAGTTTTGTTTTAAATCAAAATGTCTTATTTAATCTTGAATTATTGTGTTTATTGAAAGGAAAAAGTTTTAAGATGTTAATATACTATATGTTGTTTTATTTTAAAAATTTCTAATTATGTGTTGTGTTTATTAATTAATCAAATTGAATATTTAATCAAGGCGAATGTGCAAGATTTTGGCCCTTTGCGACCATTTTGGTCACCAAGGAAAAAACACACCAAATGTCCTATACTACCGCTGTTCCCTTGCTTTTTTAGCTACATTTCAGGAACCGACATATCACTATACAAGTGGGGGCATGAGAGCAAATATTAAAATTAGCTCTATAGGAGCCTCTTTTTCTTCGCTCCCATAGGTCTAATGTTAATTTTCTTAAACCCCTGCCCACGGAGGAGCATATATTTATGAAGAATGCAGTTGTCTGTAATTAGTTTTTTAATATTTTTCTTTCTGCTAAATTTAAACAAATTAATCTGAACCTGAATTTTGGCTTTATAATGTTAACTTTTAACTTAATTTACTTCACAAATCATTTTTGTGCTGAATTTTAACTTTTATCAACAAACATTTTTTAATGTAATGCTGACTCTAAATATATATTATAGCACATACAGTTAACTTGTAATAATGTATCCGAGTTGGTTAGTTGGTAAGGCATCTGCTGTGGACTATTGCTAACTTATTGAGCAGGGATTCAAATAACGCCAGTTATAGTGTCTTAGAAAATGGAAGATGAGCCAGCCTTAGGGTTTGAACTACCAAATTCCCCATAAAACTCTTTTCTACCGATACGGAACCCTTAATTCAGGGCATTGCGATCTAAGATGATCCGTCGAATGGCATATGTAACACGCCGGTGCCGTTCAAATTCTCGCTTCCTCCACTTTTGCTCATTAGGATTTGGGTTCCTCCAATTCGGCCGTTCGTTCTTTTCTGGCTCAAATTTCCTCACTACTACAGGTTTGTTTTCAGGTTTAGGCTTATCTGGGAAACGTTTTTCTGGGAGCTTAGCTGTGAGAGGTTTCCTAACAGTGCGTCTAGCGGCTTCATATTGATCTAATTTAAATACTAATTCTTCGGGGTCTACTTGGCTACCCATTGATCTATGAACCTTAATCTCATGGGAAACTCTCCTTTTAATTTGATCTGTTAACATTGGTTTTTTGAGGTCCTCTCTGACTCCATCTAGCCATCCCCTCTAAGTAACTCCTTAACTCAAATACTAGATCTTTCCAGGGTGCTCCTGGTCGTCTCTGATGCTGGGTAAATTTGGTTCGAAATGTTTCCAGATTTAATTTAAATCTATTTAGGAGGGTACTCTTAACATGATCGTAATCTTCTGATTTTTCAGGGGGCTCTCTCATGATAATTTCGCCAATATCCATCGGGAGTAAGAAAAGAAGGTGAGTCACCCAATCAACCTCATCTATTCCCATCTTTTTCATATTGTCTTTCAAATAAGGTGAGAAATTGGGCCATGTCTGGTTTTTCCGTGTCAAATTTTTGCATTACAGATTTCAAATTTTTCGTTGGTCTAGAATTATCCGTTTGTGACGAACCTAAGCTATTTGTTTCAGCGGCTTGCGTAATCCTGAGTTTCTCTAACTCGAACATTCGCTCTTCCGCGTCTCTAGTATGTGTGTCAGTTATCTCCTGTATAACCTGCAACTGAGCCTTCACCCATTCTTCGTCGTACTGTGGGTGCTCCGATATCTTTGTGGTTATATCTAACACCCTATCATTCGGTCCTAGGTCGATACTGAACTCATAAGCAAGTTTCTGCAAATCTGCCTTACGTTGCCTTGCTAAGAACGCCATTTTAAAATTCTCCTGTCCCTTACACACAATTATACACACAATAATATACTAATATGAGTGACCAATACTTAAAACACAATGCAACACTATAAAACAATGTACCTTAAATTTCAAAACAATCTTAACTCAAATTTCACAAAATATACTAAGCATAACTCCACACAGAATACTTCGGTAATTTTTAGATTACAACAGTATTTAATTTCAATAATTGTCTTTTACTCTAATTTCAAAGGAAAGCTTTCCTGAATGGTAATGCAAATAGCTTTCTAAATTTTCCAAATCAAGCACTTCCTAAATGTTGCAACCACTCAATTATACATGCAATATAATTTCAAATAAGATAATTTTCCTTCTTAATTTCCAATTTCTAGCACAATAATTTACTACAATTTTTGCCTCTAAAGTAAAATCAAGCCTTACCTGCTGTCGTGCTGCACAGGATCTCGTCGCTCTCATCTACTTAGGGTTATTGGTCGGTCACTTTCCACACAAAACTTGGTCTTCTATTTTCTTTTTCGGGACTCGGTGTCTTTCGTAACTGTCTTTCGGACCAGGTGTCCTTTTTTCCGGGACTGGATGTCGAACGATGTCGCTACTTCACCAGGACTGGATGTCGATCGGTTCCGTTACTCCTTCAGAAACTGGATGTCGAACGGTTCCACTTCTTCTTCAGGAATGGATGTCGATCAGTTCCGCTACTTCTTCACGACTGAGTGTCGATCGCTTCCGCTGCCACCATATAAGTAAACTAGTCTGTAACGTCTTGGTCTACGGGTAGCTTGGACTAGTTACCATTCAAAAGTGATCGTTACCATCCGTTTCTAGACTATTTTATTTACACTTTTTACAATTAGTTGATACAACGAATGAAGAGTTCATTTAAAAGTTCAAACTGGAATTCCCGAGCGATAGTTCGTTGGAAAGTCCAATGTTTTATCGAGGTGCTTTCTGTGGCTGCTGGCCGAGCCTTTCTCAATAAAATACTCAGACGAGTATAGAGTTTCAAGGCGGGATAAATCAGCCTTCTTCAACTTTGATGAGCTCAATTCTCCACGACTACTCGGGCGAATATTTTCACAAATTACTCGGAGGACTCTCCTTCACGGCTAAGGGCGAGCCTTCCTTAATAAAATACTCAGGCGAGTATAGAGTCCCAAGGCGGGGTAAATCAGCCTTTTCTAGCTCGGATGAGCTCCAATCTCCACTACTCGGGTGAGTAGTTTCTCCCGAAAGATTGCAATCTTTCGCCGACAGTGAACAGATGTTCACTTCTTCGACTCTCGTCTCTCTCCAAAAACTGTCTATCTCTCCTCTCTCTCTATCCTCTCTCTCCCTCTCTATTCTCAAGATCCAAAAAACTCTATATATCCGGTGCTTCTCGACTCTTCCCTTTCGTTTTGGGTCGGCCTCTTAGTCGGTGCTCATTGGCTGTTGATTCCCTCACCTTCTTCGGACCTTCCCGAATGGCTCTCGCACGTTGGCCTCTCCCCTTGGCTCTTACGTCAGACTTCGGCGGATTTGAAAGAGGACCATTAACCCTTGTCGGCAATGGTTATCGTAACTCATCTCCATACCCTTTTGTCTCGAAATGTCATAGAGAGCGACAGAAAGGCGCCTGCCTTTTGTTTCGAAGCCACCAACAGTTTCGCCTCTGGAAGAGGTACTTTTTCTATCTGCCGTTAAAAAAAAGCTGCTTCGGTGGTCTTTCCTTTCGGCACTTGATCGCCGGCAAGATTGTAAGAGCTTCCCTATCTGTCTTTAATCGGCTGCTTCGATGGTCGTTCCTTTCGGCGTTTGATCGCCGGCAAGATTGTCCAGTTTCCTTAGCCGTCGTTACAGTGGTATCTTAACAGAGGTTTTTGAATTTCTTACTATTAAGGTCAATACATTCATTGATAGCCACGAAAAAGAATGTACACTTGTATTAGATGAGATGGCAATTACTGAAAGTGTTGACTATGACACCTCAACTAATACTTTGGACAAGTTACATTACCTGAGCATGAAGGTCAAGCAAATCATGCATTATTGATTATGCTTGGGGCATATCTACTAGATGGAAACAAACCGTAGCATATTATTTTACTGGAAGTAGTGTGAATGGACGTGTTTTAAAAGTTATAATCCTGAAAGTAATTGAATTGGCCGAAAGTATCGGCTTGAAAATTAATAGCATTATATTGGATATGAGCTCAGCAAATCGAGGCATGTGGCAAAGTTTGGTATTGTTTGTATTAGGTATACCAAAACAGTCAGCTGCATTCCCCATCCATTTGATTCATCAAGAGTAATACATTTTCTCGCCAGATGTCCCGCACCTCCTTAAAAATATAAAATCGTCATTGCTTACCAACAAATTTTTTTCAATATCTTCCCGAATTCAAGATAAACATAACTTGTAATCAAACATTATAAATGGTGAACATTTGTCCCAACTAGTTGAGTTTCAGGAAGACATGAGTTTAAAAATAGCTCATAAAATAACAAACGAACATTTAAATGAAAACCATTTTGACAAAATGAAAGTTTGCCGCGCCACAACTCTTTTCAGTCACGATGTTGACTGTGCAATTAACTTAATGGCAGAGGAAAATGGAGATAATGATTTGCGTACCACTGGTTGGTTCACATTCACCTTGTCCGTAAATGGTTTGATTTAATGACATCTAGAAACCCAGTTTTGGCTCTTAGAAAAACAAATGTCCTTAAGTATTCTGAAGCAATTCAATTCTTACAAGATGTCAGAAATTTTTTTTATCTCTTTCAATAGCTAAAGATGGTCAAAAATCTTACTGGAAACCTATTCAAACTGGAGTAATCCTTTCTACAACATCAATTTTAAATCTACAAGAAACATTTTTAAATAAGTTGAACTTTGAATTTCTTTTAACCTAAAGATTTACCTAAGATTGTTTAGAAAACTTGTTTGCAGTTGTAAGATCGAAACGAACTATTCCCACAGCCCTCCAATTCAAAAATAATTTAAAGGTAATCTCTGGATCAGTATTTGAAAAAGTAGTAAAGGCAGTTATGATGTAGACGAAACTGTTTTTCTCAGATTTTCTTAATGTCTTAAATGATAAGAAACAGAATACCCCTCACACTTTCATGTTGCCAAAAAATTGGGATGACCCTATGCTTAATAATCTCACTTTAAGTTTAGTTGAAAAAAATAGTCTATTATATAGCTAGCTACATTATTTCACGTGTGAATTTATTAGACAAGTGCTGTGAGAAATGTATGTTTTGTGGGAAATAAAACACCTGTAGAAGGGGATTTTTCAAACTTAGTGAGATTAAAACAATATAAAGATCAATGTTTATATTTTGCAACCAATGAAACATTTGAATTTTTTTCTGACTTGAAACAATTTTTCGATCTTTAGAACTCCACCTACTATCCCAAAGTACTAATTGTAAATATATAGTTAATGCAGAAATTAATTCTGATTTGCAAATAAGTAATTTTAGTTTTCCTGAATGCCATAATATCAGTCTAAAATCCAAAATAGGTTTGTGGTTTTGAGATTAAAAATTTTTGGCTTAGAAAAAAGACGATCAATTGAAAAACAAAAAGGTTGAAAAGGCATGGCAACTTAGGCAGCAAGAGTATGGCTATGCGGAATATGGCATTGCGTGTATAATTAGAGATGAACCAAACATGGGCGCGGGATGTCACATGTAGTCATCATACATTGTCACAATAGTGTAGGGTGACTGGCGGAAGTTAGGTTCACCAAAAGTTTCAACTGTTGATGGTGTTCCTACAAGATTCAGATTTTCCCGTAGTCCATCGGTTTATTTAAAAAAACTAATGAAATAGATAAACACTTTTCCCACTATAATTCGTGTTGTACCAAACGATTCAATGACTTTGTTATCATTGGATGTGACATTAAATTAGCTCACCTAACGATTAGTTCTTTCACCTTGTAACTTTCAAATTCAATCGTATTTTTCAGTGATACATTTTAAATCTTTTATTGCTCTGTATTTTATGTATATATTGTATGTATTATATTGTATATGGAAATGATGTTACTTTTGGTAATTATAGGGTTTGGCATGGTTTGTTGTAATTTTACTTAAGAAGGATTAAATGTTAATGTTTGTAAACACTACACAGGTTATCGTGAAAACTGTTAATTAATTTTAATGTATATAGGTGGTAGTTATGTCTGATCAAATATTTATATGTAAAAATATTAAGTAAAATATCAATATGACATTATTTGAGACTTGAGTACCCGTTTGGGTTTTCAAAGAAGTTGATAACCGGAATCGAACACGATGCTGTTACTAAGATAGGCAATAAACTGAAATAAAATACAGGATGATTAAATTTAGATCTGTTAATATTATTAGATATTAAGTACTGTTTGATCATGAGCTGTTCTTCCAAATTTTGATTGTATACAGGAGATGTATAAAAGTGAGACTTTGTTTTTTTAGCCTGACTTATTTTAGAGAACATGTCAGTAATCTTGCATCGCTTTTGTGTATATAAGAGGCCAGTATTGGCCGATTTTAAAATCTATAAGAACATAGAATGTTAAATAAAACTGATATTATTGTTTGAATTCTTGGTTTTCGTTTTGATGTTGAAGCATGTTGATAACTAATCGAACATGATGCTGTAAATTGTTTTTGCAAATTTAGATCCCGGAGATGATTCCTTGATAAATTGTTTAGAGTTGGTTGTTGCTTGAAAGATATTGGTCAAAATATTATTTATATGCGATGATTTTATTATATAAATTATTTATATAAATTATGTTGTACACAGATGTATATTATGAGATTGCCTTTTGATTGTCTAAGTTGTCGGTTACAGAAATAGAGAACTTATGTGTAATTTGGATTTGAAATTGCTGAAAAATTGGAATTGAATTCATAATAGCTGATTATTTTAGCATAATTGGAATCCGGACGGGTTCCGACTGTACTGTTTGTTGATTTAAATTTCTAATACAATGAATCATATAAACCGATATATCGGATGTAGGAACTTAAAATTAATACTGTATATAATTTAACACTGTATATTTACTTTGAGGCGTCTCCTATAAGCCTCTCTTTCTTTCACTGGAACGGCGTCTAATATAAGCCGATTGGTTCGAATTGGATCTTTTCTTTTTCCAATGGGTAAACTCTATTAAAAGGGGTTCAGTCTTTGAATACTTTATTAATCTTCGAGAACAAAAGTAAAAGTATGTAAAGTAGAGTATATTTTGTAAATCTTGTCATTTCTATCGGACTCGAGAGCAAACTTTGTAAGTCTCCCCAGATTGGGACAGAGCTCGAACAATTGCATAATAGTAAATTGTAAACTATGCACTGTTGCCAGTAATTAAAAAATTTATGTTAAATTTTTTTGGAAATAAATGCGAGTTCACTGGTGCTGAGAGGGTTGCTCTAGCAACCCAAATTATGCCAAATGGCCAACGCCGGAGCGGCACTTAAATCTCGAAATACCGTCACTTGTCATCCTATCGTCAGATATTTTTACCATCTTGCGTATCTTGCAGAGCAAGGGTTTCTATTCTGTTTTGTTGGGTCCCAAGTCACGTGGGCATCAGGGGTAACGAGCTTACAGACAGTGTAGCGAAGGCAGCTTTCGTTCCATTGCAGCAAGCCGTTCCTCTAAGCGACATCAAGATGTCCAAAAAGGAGTCCATCGACTCCTTGTGGCAGGAGTCGTGGAATCTGCAAGTTACCAACAAACCGCATTCTTTAAAACCTATCATTCATCAGTGGCTAGTGTCTCCAATGCGGAGGACGGATGTCAAACTGACCAGCCTTCGCATTGGACACGTTTCACCCATCGTCATCTTTTGTTGGGTAAAAGTCCACCATTTTTTCCTTCATGTTCTTCAGATTTCACAGTTCATACTTTAAATATTAGTCCTGCTTTTCATCATCGCGAAAAAAATTTTAAAAGTACATTTTTAAACTCACAAGATTTAGTTGGGGAATTTCCCCATTCAAACCTTTTCGCATTTTTACGTTCAATTGTTTTTTTACATCTCGTCTAAATTTTTTGCAAATTCAAAATGACCAACAATCTATTTTATCAAATTATTTTATAATTCAGTCTTTTAAATTTCACTCTGAAATTGTATGCATATGTAAATAAAATTCATTAGTTATGCTGAAGTCAATGGTCTTGTTTTTATCGTCTGACTATTTTTATATTTTTATTCTCATTTACACATTTTACATGTTTAAAATCTATCTTTTATCTTTGTCTTGGCTTTCATTTTGAAATATCTTGTACTTTATTGGGTTCTATTCTATCTTGTGTTTGGCGCAGCTTGTCCGCTTTTGGACCTTGCGCCATAAAACCCTAACATCCAATCCTTAAGTGTTAAACATAGTTAGCTTTAATCCTGCGTTTTCAGTCGAACTACTTCATTTTTCATATCTTACCTCCATGATCCAGCTGCTTCGTCCAGGCAAAAGTGGTCATCCTCCATGTAGAGTTCACCTTTCACTGTGCTGACGCCCCAGATATTATCTCGAAAACTTCGTTGTTTCATTCATACTCCAATACGTCACTGTAAGAACAAGAAACATTGTCACACACAATCAGTCTTTTAAGCATCAACTTACGGTGAATGCATATTTGTTAAAACATGTTTAATTAGAAACTTGGATTTTAGATGGATATGGAAGCCTAAATTCTATTTAATGTGGCAATTTAAAAGTTTTTATACATCTAACTATTTAGCATGAAAACAACGTACAAAATATTAAACTAACCTTTCGAAAGTTTAAACGACTCAACTGGCTTCCGAAGCTGGACACGTTAGCAGACATGAATTAAAACGGGTTCACGCTATTCACTATCCACCCAACTAAACAGGGCCTCGGCTGCGAGTTCGATTCCAACCAAAAAACTGTTCAAAGGGGGCTGGTGCACGTTAAATCTATCGTGGCCTCAAATGTTCTTACGTTGGTGTGGTGTGGAAGTTTGGAGAGTGGGGTGCCAGTTCAGGTGTGACCTCGTCATCTGACCGTGATTCAAAATGGCGGTGTTGTTCTCGGATCTTCCCCTTTTGGATTGATCTCGGCGGATCGTTGCCAATAGCCCGTTGGTTTGCTCTAATACATTAATTACCATTACCACCACCCAACTAAATCAAATTAAACTTCGATACACTATGACCAACGCCAAAACCGTGGTACAAATAAGAAATGGCGCCAAAATTTTGTCGCCAACAGGCCAACTTTTGTGGGTAGGTATTTAATTAACGTCGCACTGGGCTATTACGACTGTCCGGGATCATTCCCGAAGCTACTTATGTGAGCTAAGACTATTCCACTATTCAGCTCAATCTGATTTTTTTTCTCGCCTCGAAATACTACAGCGGCTTTCAATTCAGATGAGCAAATTAAGTTAATTTCCTAACATGCAGTTTTAATTTGGAATGTGAAATATTTACTTGCCTGATTTATCAGCTAAGTGTGAATGAGCATGATCAGATCGGGGGTAGGTATTTAATTAACGTCGCACTTGGAGCAACACAACTGGCTTATTGGTGACCATGATCAAATCGGTAGGTAGGTATTTTAATTAACGTCACACTGGAGCAACCCAATGAGCTATTCATGATCAGATCGGACTGGATACCTTCTAAATGTAGAGTGAAGACTGGTTAATTTCTAGTATATAGTGCAGTCGCCAAGTTGGCATTTTATCAGTAATGCTAACCCAAGGCTTGTAGGTAGGTAGTTAATTAACGTCGCACTAGAGCAACACAATCGACTATTGACGACGGTCTGGAATCAATCTCCAATCCCAAGGTTTGTAGAAAATGAAATATTAGCCATTACCATTTGGGATTAGTTTGGCGACGAAAAATAGAAATTAAGCCATGTTTGCACCATTAACTAGGGTTTTACCTTTTTTTAATGGGCCGCGGTGGCCCGGTTGGAAGAGTAACGGACTAGCAAACGAAAGGTTGCGAGTTCGAATCCAGCCAAACACCGTCGTGTACAAAGGGGGCTGGTGCACGTTAAATCTGTCGTGGCCTCAAATGTCCTCACGTTGGCGTGGTGTGGAAGTTTGGAGAGTTGGGTGCCAGCTCAGGTGTTGCGTCGTCATCTGACCGTGGTTCAAAATTACGTGTTGTCCTCGGATCTTTCCCTTTGGGATTGATCCCGGACCGTCACCAATAGCCCATTGTGTTGCTCCAGTGTGACGTTAATTGAAATTCCTCCCCCCCTCGGATCTTTCCCTTTGGGACTGATCCCGGACCGTCACCAATAGCCCGTTATGTTGCTCCAGTGTGACGTTAATTGAAAATACCAATACCAACCTTTTTTTAATAATAGTCCGTTGTGTTGCTCCAGTGTGACGTTAATTGAAAAAAATACCAAATACCTTTTTTAATATATGAGGAATTTTCTGTCAAGCTAAATGGAGGTGGTAGTGTTTTTGCGGTGCCAGTTGAAGTGTTGACCTCGTCATCTGACAGTGGTTCAAAATTACGTGGTGTTGTCCTCGATCTTTCCCTTCGGGTTTGATCCCGGACCGTCATCAATAGCCCATTGTGTTGCTCCAGAGCGACTTTAATTAACAACCTACCTATCATTCAAAGTGGTGAAGGCTTTCAAACAAATTTTTAAAATAGGTTGATTATTTTTTGCATGCATAAATGAATAATTTGTTTTCTTTCCGTCTCCAATTGATTACAACTTTCCACTTTAAAAGCCATGTAAGGTAATTTGAAATATCACTCTTTTCGGATCTTTCCCTTGATCCCGGACCGTCGCCAATAACCCGCTGTATTAATCCAGTGCGACGTTAATTAACTACCTACCACAGAAGTAGTTTCTCAACTTGCACCATTTTGCAGTTTAACGAATCTCTCAAAGGAATCCTTGCAGCACCACCCTACTGCGAAGTATTTTTACTTCAAGAGTCCCAGTGAATTGGGAATCATCCGGCGCCATCTGTTACAATATTTTGTTAGCCAAGGGTTGTATTTCTAATGTCCCCTTAATGTGGTGGTCCGTGTTGTCAGCGGTAACAGATGGCGCTGCCTGCCGAAAGGACTTATTGCTTGTATATGAAGGGTTTCTTTCTTGGAAGCAGGATCGGTAGATTCCTCAATACATGACCCTTAATTTAGACCCACGGGAAAAAGGAAATAGTTCTGGAAATGCCAGCGTGAGAGAGAATAATGGAAAATTCTGATATAATTAAGCTTTGTAGTTGAACTCCTTCAAACTAGTTAAATCAAAATTTAAAACAATGCAAGTGAAATAATTTTGCTATGCACGATTATGAAAAGTAGCTTGTATACCTAACGACATAAATTCCGATAAATGGAAGTTTGAGAACTTCAAATGTATTATTTCCATGCATGACCTTGGAGTCAGGAAACATTTGGAAGGATTAAAAAAATTGTATTGAAATGGGGTTGGCAAGCAAACATTAGTTCAAAATTTCACTAATAGAGGCCACTGCATGTGTTGGATGTAAAAAAAGTAAAAGCGGTAAATCAGCTGTTGGTAGCTAATTTGAACAATGAGTGGTCGCGAACATTTTGAAAGTACAATTCTATTATCATCGTTTGTTCCAAAATAATCACGGGTATAAAACTCAAGTTTAAATTTCCTTCGTTTATTGGTTGCGAATACTTTTCAAAGAAAATCCCCTAAGCTACCTTTATAGTTTCGTGCTTCAAAATGTCTGTAGATAAACACCAATCTTTTTAATCCTTTTGGTGCAAACTACAATTTAATGTACTCATTTTTCTGGTTTTTGTGAAGTTTTCACGAGCCTACGGTATTTTGGAACAAAATCTAAATTAGGTGCAAGTTTTCACACAAACTTGAAGCACTCCAAAATTCTACCCTCTGTATCATGAACAACCCACGGTATTACCGAAATACCAACAAGGAATTTCAGGAAAAATTTTTTTTGGAAAAATTAGCAAAATTTCTTCCGCTCCCTTCCTTGCAATGAAAACTCAGCTGTAGCGCAGATCCCCAGATATGACCATCGTCTACCAATTAACAAAAACAGACCAAGAGCCATAATGAATTATGCTAAAAATGTAAACAACTTAAATTCATACTTTTGATTTAAAATTCAAATTTGTTAAAAAATAATTAATATAGTAAAAAATTAAGCTAATTTTCATTTGGGAAATCATGCAGTCTTTCAAGCCTCCTAATTCATAATTTTAATACTTTTAAATGCAGTAGCAACAGGTATTCTGAACTGATATTTTCTGAGATCTCACTCGAGGGATGGGCTTGCCTACCGCTCATTCAAGACCCTCGATTTCCCCAGCTCACCGCAAGGTTTCGAGCTTGGGTGGGGATCGGGGTTTAGTGGCTTTTGATCCCCATCGCACGTCGGAGGAACCGGGCAACCCATCCACGGATTGGGAGAGCCTACCTCCAGTGCGGACGCGCACGGCCGAACAATTTTATTAAAAAACCAAGATCATAATTACAAAAAGAGTCCCGACAAAAATGGTTCGTGGCACGGGCTCAACGCACAAAGGTGCGGAGAAAAAATGAACTGGCCATAAAAAAGGGCCAAACATGATAACAAGAAAAATAATTACATAAAAATAGTCCCGACAAAAAATGGCTGTGACGTTGCCTCAACGCACAAAAGGTGCGGAAGATATTAATCATCAAGAAAAAGCCAACAGGGCCATAAGGTAAAAAATAAAATTCTAAAATAACATATTTGCTCGAAGCGGTCGTCCAGAGTTCCGATGGTGTTTAGTCTCTCTCGATGGTAGGAATGACTCTCCAACACTCCAAGATCATCACCAGGCTCCCCCTCAAATGTCCGGAGGAAGGTAAGTAAACCCCTTTTTTCTTTTTCGTCGTATTTTTCGTTGTGGTGTGCTGTCAAATTGTTAATTTCGACTAAGTCCCTTTAGTTGTACTTCTCTTTTTTTTCCCTTTTCTCCTTTCAGTTTCTCGTTGCGGTGTGCTCAACGTTATCCATCAACTCAACTCCACCAACCAACAGTGAAGGAGATAAGTCATTTAATCAGATGTCAGCATATCCAAGGATCTGTAACACTCCGTCCAGCGGTGACAGTATCTAGGGCAGCGACCAAGGGAGACCACCAAGAGAAGAGGTTCCAAGCCTTATCCCTGGGGCTCCAGGCACTCCACACAGCTCTCACAGGTCCAGCCCCGTCAGGGTCCTCACCTAGCTGTTAAACTGGACAAAATTACAAAAACACAACAAGAAAAAGAACCCCGTCAATCGTTTTTATTATAGGCTGTACCATAAACTCGGAATGAACAGAAATACATCCAACGATCCCGGCAACGGGCTCGAACCCGAATGCTAACGCATAATAAGTCCCAAGCTCAGAATGAAACTTGGCGCCCTATATAGGAGATGTACCAGTGGTAGAGACTAAACGAAATTTTTTTTAATCATTAAAATTATTTTTAAAAATAAAAGAGGCAATTAAAATTAATTAAAAATCAGACAACTATATTATACTTAGTTGATAGTCATGATTTTAAAATTCATGCAAAGCAGGGAGAGGATCCCAAAGCGCAGGCCAAGGAAGCACCAAATATACAATTAATGGACAAAAGTCCGTGAAGAAGAAATTTCTATTAATCATCTTCTAAATAGCTGTTAAAATGTAATAGACTAAAAATAGATTGGGGTAAAAACTCTACAACCGTTATAATGTATCAACATGTAATTGAAAGTTTTTATTAACATAATCACAAAATTCTTCCATTGTTGGACGGGAGTCAACTGCAGAATATGGAGCCCGGGAAAAACAGAGGACACATCCAACTTGAATGAGCACGTAATGAAATGGAAACATGAAAGATAAAAACATGAAAGTTAAAACACTTAGGATAAATATAAAAATGATTCACAGATAGTTTAAAATATCAATATAAAAGAATAAAAATTAAATAGCTAAAAGTAGATGGCAGCGGAGCAGGTCAACTCATAATTAGTCAGGCCGACCAGCCACCTCCGCGGCAACCCCCACACACCTCCCGACCCTGAACAGAGCCCGTGGATTGGCTAGAACTTTTTCCAGCCAATTGATTTTGAATTCATCCGCGGGCCTGGTCAGATGCCAGGGAGACGAGAGGGGGCAGCCGAAGAGATAGTGGTCGGCGTCGCCCACTTCACCGCATGTGCATAGATCCGAATTTTTGATTTTGAAGCGGTGTAAGTAGGCGACAAATGGTCCATGTCCCGTCAGGAACCAGACGACATACCTGTTGGAGATGAGTCTTTTACCACAGACCCCAGGGAAATAGCTTTTAACCCTGAGGCCTTTATCAGAGTTATTGTAATATCCCTGCCAGTCCAATAGTGCATCTCTTGTAAGCATTTTTTTTATGTAGGACTTTGGGGCAGGGACATTAATATCCTCACCGCCAACAGTCCCCAATTTGGCAAAATGGTCCGCCACCTCATTGCCAGGGACACCAGCGTGAGCCCTGACCCAGCTTAGGCCAATTCCTGATTTATTGTATATATCTTTTTTAATCATGTTTACATATTTAGATTTAATTTTTGGAGATTGAATGGCCATAATTGAGCTTAGACTGTCAGTATAAAGGTTAATTCTTTTGTTGTTATTAGCAGACCAGGTTATTGCGCGATGGATGGCGGATAATTCAGCTTGAAATACAGAATTATAGGGTTTGAGTTTGTAGCATAATATAGTTTTAAGAGAATTATTTTTAAACATGCACACGGAGGCTCCGACATTGCCATCAATGCCAGAGCCGTCCGTGTACACTTCCAAGTCAGGGTTAGTAATTAATTCAGGAAATTTTAATATTACTTTGTCCGGTGATATAGGGGTGGTTTGGATATTAGAGTCATAGTTTAATGGTGACAGTCCAAGCAAAGCCGGGTCAGGCAGCCGCTTTTTCCAGGTTTTAAAAATTTTAAAATATTTCAATAAGCTCACGTGGAGGGGTGGTATTCCAGTAAGTAGGTTTAGGGCATCCGTAGGGGCGGTTCGATAGGCTCGTGAGATTTTAAGAAGATAGGGTCTTTGTATTGACTTGAGCCTATCGATTTGCGCTTTGGTTAAATTACCGCCCCAGACACCAGCTCCATATATTATCATCTTCTCAACCACCGTCTCGTACCAGATCTTAAGGAGCTGGGCCTGGACGCCCCAGTCCCCACCAACAACCCGGGAGAGAGTGTTTCCTATCTGGAGACACCTCTCCCCAAGTGAAAGAATGTGCTGACTCCACGTGAGCCCGTTATCTATCACTAAACCTAAAATTTTAATAGAATCTCTGATCTTCAGAGTGCAATTATCAATTTTAAAAATAGGATTTCTCTTAAGTTTTTTGTTATTTTTAGAAAAAATTATAGACTGGCACTTGCTGAGTGAGAGTTCAAGTTTAAGTTCTTTAATTCTATCGGATATTAATTTAAGCGAGTTGTTAGTGTTGAGCTCCAGGATCCTTCGCGTGGGCCCAATGGTTATTACCATTAGGTCATCTGCGAAGGCCTGAATATAAGAATCGTTAGAATTTAATTGAAGGACAGAGTTAAAGTACAGATTCCAGAGAGTAGGCGCGAGGACCGATCCCTGTGGACAGCCTTTAGTTATTAATCTGGTTAATGTTGTAGTAGAGTCTGAATAAGTTATGGATCGGTCCGTAAGGTAGGAAGTGATAAATTTAATGAAGTGGTTAGGTAAGTTTATAGAGGTTAATACGGACTCAAGCAATTGCCAGTTCATATTGTCAAAAGCAGCTGTGATGTCGATGGCAGTGAGAGCGGAGTGATGAGTCTCAGTATGCTTACGAATTTCATTAATGGCAACATCTAGGGCCTCCTCACAGGACCTGAGTTCTCTAAATCCAAACTGCAATGGGTGGAGTATATTATGGGTCTCCAACCAGGAGGTCAACCTCCTGGTGAAGACCCTTTCTATTATTTTGCCCAGGGTTGGAAGTAGGCAGATGGGTCTATAGGCGCCACAGGAGGATGGGTCCCTTCCTGGTTTCCCAATGAAGCGGACACCACCACCCCTGAGGCACCTTGGAAAATAGCCATACTGAAGACAGGTCTCTATTGATTTTAATAACAAATTAGGATGGTTCTGAAAAACAAAAGTCCAAATTTTATAATCTAAGAGGTCCGGGCCGGGAGCTTTACCAGATTTTAAGTTATCGAAAGTCAGTTTTAATTCATTTAAAGTTAATTTTAAATTAAAGTTAGGGGGCATAGTATTATTATTAAATGAATTAGAAGTTTGAAGGTCCGAGGGGCCAAAAGAATTATCCATCAGTTTTGAAATTTTTTCGCTATAGGTTAAGTTAGGATCATTAGAAAAAAACAGCTGTAGATTAATATTTGGTTTGTTTTTCTGAAATGTATATTTAAATATGGTACCAAATTTAGTTTGAGTATTTGCACAGATTGATCGCCAAGATGATCTCTTGGCGTCAATTATCTGAAGTTTATATTTATTTTTAGAAGTTTTATAATCAAGCTCCGCGGCAAGGACCTCATTAGGGGGAGAATTATTATTTTTAAGTGATATGAACTTCCTATGCAGAGCCGTGGTCCTATTCCTTGAGGAGGCCAAGTTTCCTGTCCACCATTGTATCTTTATTTTCTGTTTTTTAGGTGTTTTCTTCAATGATTTGAGAGCTATTGTTTTAATTTGAGTTAATAAAGTTTCAAAGTAATGATCAATATTATTCAAAGAGTTAATTCTATCTGATAGGATTTCCAAATTCGGAGTTATTTGTTTAAGTTTTTTAGGGAAATTCCCCAGACCAAATTTGGTTCTGAGGAAAAATCCCGATAAGGCTATTGGGTTACTATCCAGAACAACAGACAGGTATCTATGATCACTGCAAGTTTCCAAATTAAGTATATTCCACGAGTAAAAACATGTTAAAAGAAGATTATTAATAAGAGAGAGGTCGGGCCAACCCCTGCCCGTTGGGGCGAGAAAGGTGGGCCCGAGCTCCGGAATGTTAAGGATGTTAAAACTAAATGTATTACAAAATTCCAGAACTCGACGCCCCCTGACGTCCTCAAAGCTGTAGCCCCACACTGGGGACCTCGCATTGAAGTCACCCAGTATGAGGAATCTACTATCATTGAAATTCAATGTGTCAACCTCCTCAAATAGATGGTAGATGTCGTCGTGAGGAGGGAAGTAGATGCAGCCGAGCATCAGAGGGCCAGAGTCCGTGGAGATCTCAGCAAAAACAGTATTATTAGATTTAAATTTTAAGTTCATATTATAATTTTTAGTCAGAGAAATTATAATTGCGTTACCCTTATTGGATTGAATCTGCATGCAAGTTGGTGGAGGAGACAAAGGTTTTGATTTAACTAAATATGGGTCCTGTATGAGTACAAAATCATAATTATTTTCGGTTGCAGTGATCAAGGCCTGGCTGTGTGCCGGAAGTGAGTGATTTGTGTTTATTTGAAGAAGTTTTAATTGAGACATCACTCCGTACCATAATCAGTATTGGCGGCCAAGAGTGTTTGTTGCCGTTTAAGATTGGGGCATCTCCGGTCCCTGCAGGCATGACCTTCACTATATTTGGTATTGAATTTAGAGTTAGACAATACGCAATTAACACATCGTTTAGGTGAGTTACACTCATTAATTAAGTGATCACCTCCGCAGGAAAGACATATCTTATTATTATTACATTTAGATCGGGTGTGGCCAAATTGGCCACATCCCGTACACTGACGTATACTTTTGAATTCGTCAACTCTGATCCGCTGCCATCTGATGTACAGATGACCAGTGTTAATGATAGGATGAAATAAAGAGGGTTTAATAGTAACCACCCAGTGATGACCTCTTGCCGATTTAATTTTGAATTCCACTCGGAGGTCTCCCTCCTCTTTAACTATCTCATTTTTTAGTTTGATTTCTTGAAAAATATCCTCTGCTTCAATGTCTCTGTCGACATTGAGGAGGATTAGTCTAGGGCTTCTCCTGGATGGCTTAGCTATGTTAAAAGAGTTGGAGATGTCCTCTCTATGGCCCAAGTCCCTCTCCAAATCAGCAACCTGCTCCACCGAATCCAACTCGACAGCCACGCCACCTCCTCCTATCTTCCTAATGTTTTTAATTTTATGGGTAGAGCCCCTAAGGGCCGATTGGATTTTCCCCATATTATCAGAAGTATCATTCTCTTGTTTAGGCCTCAAAAGGAGGACATGATTCTGAGGAGGCAATCTAGGGCCAGAAGTCCCGGAGGGAGTTCTAGCCGCCATATTAGCATAAGAAGGAAGGGGGACAGAGTTCATTACTTTAGGACTGTCTTGAATTTCCTTAATTAATGAATAGGTTTTATCAGATATTGAGGTAAATGTATTCGTTAACAAATCTATAGTTTTATCTTTTTCGTCAGCTCTACCTTTATGGTAGACAATATCAGTTTCTAAATCTTTTATGAGTATTCGTAGTGATTGAACATCAAGTTCCCTCTGGGCAGAAATCTCGTCCACATCCACGACCGACCCATCCAACTTATTTTCCAACTGTCTAATTACTTCATTCCTCTCCTCAAGCAACTTCTCCATTTGCAGAAATTTCTCATTGGATTTTTTATCCAAGACAGATGGAGAGCCCGCCAAGGAAGAACGTCTTTCATTCACAAAGGATGAAGAGGAGGCAGCCCTATTTCCCATTTCGACAACAAGATCGGTTATTATCCTCATACTACCCGTAAGGCCCTGCTGAAATATTACAGTCGAGACCTTACTCGAGCGCTTTTCGTTACAAAGAGTGATTATTTCGCCTAAAGTATCATATAGGACTTTAATATTAGGGCACCTAAGCTCGTCCCTGGTAAAGCCAGCTAACAGGGAGTCCAGACCCGGCGTGCAGGAAGTTTTATCAGTTTTATTGTCTCCGGCCATCCTCCCTTACGGGGGCAGGCCAGGAGGTCAAGTCTATAAAACAGTAGCCCAGGGAAAGAGAAATCCCCACCTATCGACGTAATATACCACTGGTAAAAGGGCATAGAGCCCGCGCCGGGCCGGTTGTGACAAACAGATAAAATAATACAATACAAGATGGCACACACACAGAGTATCCACACAACGTGGCAAATTAGACATAGGTCACTCCCCAAAGGGAGAAAATTTATCTCAAAGAAGAAAGACACAGCTACTAGTTAGTATACTAATTCAAACTCAAGAACAATTTTTCATATAATTTCCCGCTGATAACTATAACATAATATGTTCCAGCAAAAATGGCGGCAAGTAAAGAAGGGGCGTAGCCGAATTCAAACAACACACAACAAAATGGCTGCAACTCAAAAATGAGCGAAGCCAAACACAGAATTTCAAGTACAGAAATGGGTATAGACTTAGTAAAGTCTAAAACACAACGTTTGGAGCCCAGATATAATACACCAGGTAATGGCACATTCAATTGTAAAGGGGTTATAAAATAGAACAATTATAACATATATACAAGAGCACCTTTCCAATCGTATAATTAACTTTTTCAGTTATTAAGTTAGACCAAAAATGACAAGAACACACTGACTAAAAATCTAATATAGCCCAAGAATCAGCTATATAAGTTTGATACAATAAGATTATCTTAATAAATTGATAAAATAATTGAAAGCACACATAAAAACCTTCACATCAGGAGCTCTCGAAACACACGACCGCTCTCGAGCAAGCCAGTGATGGGAATGCCTACCGCTCATTGTAACGCCTTCTCCAACCACACCAACTCGAACTACAAATATCGTGTCAGGGATCAGATATGCGCCTAATCGAGAGACAACAGACTGCCGTCAACAACTTGGTCAAGTGGTGCAACGAGAATGGTCACGCTAACCCCAAGCAAGAGCTGCTGTGTTCATTTCTGCCGAAAACGAGGTCTGCATCCAGACCCTGCAATTAATTTAAACAATTCACAAATACCAGTAGTCAACGAAGTAAAATTTCTCGGAGTAGTTTTAGACAGCAAGCTCACCTTCCTCCCCTATCTTACATCTCCGAAGGAAGTGCGAGCGATCCTTGAACATCCTCAGTATTATCTTCTTGTAACACATCTTGGGGAGCGGACTGAACATCTTTATTCCGAGTACCAATCTATCATTCTCTCTCTCGAATCGACTACGGTTGTATTGTATACGGGTCTGCGAACACCTGTTTTGCGGAGATTGGACACAACCCATCACTCTGCTTTGAGAATATGCTCTGGGGCATTCCGCACATCACCAGTGAACAGCATCTATGTGGAATGTCACCAGCTACCAATTGACCTGCGACGGAAGAAGTTGTCCATCAGCTACTATTATAAGATCATATCATCATCCCATCCTTTGAAGCATATGACTCTTGCCCCAGGTTTGAATCGTCTTTACGACGCCCGTTCCTCTTCCACCAAACCTTTTATTCAGAGGACAAATTCCATCATGGACCATTCTAACCTTAATGGAATTATACCCCAACAAAATGAAGATTTTAGTTTCCCATCATGGAACTTTCCATCTGCGAATTTTATCAATCCCTTCATTCCGTACCCAAAATCTAACACTGCTCCAGCAATATTCCAACAACTATGACTTACATCGCTGTCAGTTTGACATCTATCTACCAGTTTTCACGGATGGGTCTGAAGGAGGAGATTATGTGGGCTGTGGAATTGTGTTTCCTGACACTATATATAGTTACGGAATTCACACTTCCTGCTCCGTCTACACTTCTGAAGAGGTGGCAATTTATTACGCCCTTCAGCAGATATCCTCTAGCATCCATCGTAAGTACTGCATTTACACTGACACCATGAGTGTATTACAACAGCTGGAACAATATACCATCACCTGCCATCCTGCCGTGTTAGATATTTTTAACATCTTGCGTACATTGCAGAGCAAGGGCTTTGATATCTTGTTTTCTTGGGTCCCTAGCCACGTGGGCATAAAGGATAACGACCTAGCTGACAGTTCTGCGAAGGCAGCTTCCATTCCACTGCAGCAGGCCGTTCCTTTTAGTGGCATCAAGATATCCACAAAGAAATTCACCGACTCCTTGTGGCAAAAGTCATGGAAACTACAGGTCAACAATAAATTACATTGCATAAAACCCATCATTCATCAGTGGCCAGTGTCTCCAGTGCGGAGGTCGGATGTCAAATCGACCTGTCTTCGCATTGGACACACGATTCATCATCGTCATTTTTTATTAGGATAAAGCATACCCATCTGCAATTCATGTTCTACTTCATTTTCTATTTATCCCATTTTAATTATCTGTCCTGTTTTTCATCATCATCGTATCAAATTTTTTAAAAGCACAATTTTAGATCTACGAGATTTGATTGGGAAAAATCCAAACCTCTTCTCATTTTTAAATGACATTGGCTTTTTAAACCTCGTTTGATATTTTTACTATTCAACTCATTACTCACCTTTTTATATTAAAAACCTTGTTGCTAATCAACATGTTTTAAGTCATCAATTCATATCAACTATGATTTTTTATAGTATATTGTTGGTAAATTCTAGTCTTGTGCTATCTTTAATCAAAAATAATATCTTCGACATGTACTTTTATCGCTATCTTAGACCAATAATTCTTCAATATTTTATACTTTTACTGGGTCACATTCTGTCTTGTGTTTGGCGCAGCTTGTCCGTTTTTGGACCTTGTGCATAGAACCCCAAAATCCAATCCAAACCAACCACACCAACTGCTATCTCCTTGATAACCTGACACCCAAGACTTTACTACATCGTTGAAAGTTTCTGATAAACTAAACGTATTCGGAACACAAGGACTTTGTTATCTGGAGACAGGCCTTCGGCCCAGGAGCGCTATGAAAAATTCACTCACTCTACAAGTTTTCACTTACTACTCAAACTAATACTTTTTTTTATCTTAATAGCTTTAAATAGTCCGGTGTTGCTCCTGTGTGACTAAAAATTCAACTACTTTCCTAAATAATTTTACTGCATATCTTACTTTATTGGCCGTCAAAGCAAATCTTTATTTCTTCAAATAGCCAGAATGCTAAGTGCAATAGCTCTTTCTCGAACACCATCAATGTTGATTATGTCAAGTTTGAGATTATTGAGACTGGTGTTTACTAAAAATGTTTTTGATCCATTTACTAATTTTATTAACTTTAGTCCCTTCGTTGTGAGTCGATTTTTTAGTTTGACTGAGTTCACAGTTGCGATCACCAAGAGTAATGCACATCCAACAGTGTCGACGCATAGAATGAGGTACAAACTGAGGTCAACTGACTACTGCTATAGCAAATAAGAGCCATCTATCGGAACAATCCACTCTAGCAAATCCAGGTGGCGCTTGTAGATATACACCCCGATGTAAATACGATTTAATTTTGTTTCTCCCTTAAAGTGTAAACAAGTTTTGAAAAACCCTATTTCTTCAAATTGCCATTGTGACTTTTGATTTATAATTATAAATCCCGCTTTCACAAAACGATAACAAAGGTACTTATAACACATGCCTAAATACATCTTAATGCAGACAAACGTTAATAACGTATCATTGCAAATAAATGAACACATAAGTAATAAAGTATTTTCCCACAGCTTACTGCAGTTATCAATCAACGTTTTTTAAACAATATAAATCCTTGGCGCAGCTTGTCTATTGGTGGATATTGCGCCATAAAAGCCCAAATTCCATTCCAAGAGAAATCTTAAAGAAATTGTGTGAAGCGCTCTCCAGTGGGTAATGCATTATTACTGTACGGCACTCGTGGTAAATTAAAAAAAAGGACATTACGAGCACACAATTTATTTCACTTACATATGTTGGGGTAGGTATTTTAATTAACGTCGCACTGGAGCAACACAAAGGGTTATTTACGCAGGTTGGAGAACTAACACTAAGGTAACAATCTTTCTGGTAGACAGCGTTTTCTATATGAAATTTGGTGGATGAGTAGTTTGTCCTATTATCATTTATGTTATGGTGGATGAGAAGTTTGTCTTTCTATTATCATGTTTGGTGGATGAGTAGTTTGTCTTTCTATTATCATTTATGCTACACAAGGGCTAGACCGATGTAAAAATCTGAGAAATTATATACTATATGAGGTGATTGAAACTTCTTTTAAATACAACGCAAACACGATCGAAGACATTTTTTACTTCTATGTAATACCGGTAAAGATGATTATCAGTAACTTATTTCATTAAAAATATTTCGAAATATCATAAAAAATCTACAAACTATTACTTGAGAGGCTAAGGGCTTACTATTGAGTTCTTGAATAAAATTCTGCTGCCAATTAATGTAAACTTTTATTCCGAGGAAATTTTAAGGCCCTCATATTTTTTCATTGTGTCAAATATGGGAGTTAAATTAATATCATGTAATAATCATATATATGTGAGGCAAGAGAAGCGAAAGTCTTTCCCCATTCTCATTAGAACACTCAATCATATTCGCATTCCGGGAGGATCTTATTGGTTGGAGTTCCATGCGTTCTGCTCACTGTTCTGATAGGTTGGAGTTCCGTGTGTTCTGGTCACGATGGAAACGCTCAAAGCAGAACGGGAAAATAATTAATTCTAACTGGAGAACATCAGAATTTTCGCATGTAGTAAGCAGACCAATTTTGTAAATATTCCATCTAATATATTTCATATCATCGTTAATAAATAGTTTTTGAAATGCGAATGCTTGACTTCTTAACTGAAAATTATACGACTGCATTGGTCTCAAGTTGGGGCTATTTCGGGTTTGATATAAATTTAAAAGATATATAAATTTTCCTAAAATGAATTTAATCATAAATTTTATCTTGAAACAAGTTAAACTAATATTTATAAAACCAAAACGAGTTACCGAATGGACAAATAAATTTGTATTCATATCCACAGCTCTTACAAGTCAATTGTCGATTTGGTCTTTGGTTCAATCCAGAACTAATGCGGGCAAGTGAATTTATTTTCTGGCGCACTAGTTATTTTTGTCATTAGGTGGCGGACGTAGCTGGCTTTTACTTTAGTATTTACAGACGAATAGTTTATAAATTGAGAGGAAACTAAATAATTCAGCGGGGTTTTTTTTGGTGGATGGTTTTGACTTTTTGATTGAATTCAAATTTGGAGTTTCCTGGAATTTGCATTATGTTCGCGATAATAGTGATTCGGGAGCTTCTTTCAGCATCAGCAAAACAATTTTTATATTGATATTGTAGGATATTCTCTCAATCCTCGGCATACATCAGCTCCCTCTGTTGAGCGTAACTACTAACTTACAGTTATAAGAAATACTCCCTCATAAGATGTAATGTTCAGGTGTAATTGCTAATTGAATAAACATATTCAGTCCTTTAGATGTTATGGTGCTGTTCCTCTCTGTGATGATGTAGACTCACTGGACCCCCACAATATTAAAGATTTCAAAACACAAATCAGACAGATGGTAATAAATAAAAGCCGGTACAAATACGGTACTTACCTGTGGTTGAAGCATTTGCGATATTCTAGCAGTTTGAAATGTAAATTTATATATCGCTTTGAGTTAAAATTACATTTTTAAATACGCGTTACGTTTCTGTAAGTCGTGGGTTCATACTTTCATAAAAATGGCAATATCGTTTAGTTTGGCACAGAAAAATGAAAAAAAAAATTGTTTCGGCACAAGTTTCTAGAAACATCAGAATAAAAAATAAATGTGTTTGGATAATTTAAGAAAATGCGACTAAGTGGTTAATTAAGTTACTTAAAATAAGTGGATAATTAAACACTTAAGTAATTTAAAAATACCTCTGCAAGAAAAATATAAAATTACGTTTCCCTATAATATGTCCAATTACTAAACCTTGTGCCATAAAAGGTAACCCACCAAACATAACAGTATAAAGGAGGTATATATCCGACATCTTGAATGACAGAACATTCAACCCAAAGAATGAGGAGTGAATAACGCAAGACATTTCATGGAATTCCACTAGATCCATTCTCAGCGCATTAAGAATCTTGTACAGAAGATTCATTCGTGAATGTACCGTGGGTAGGTAGTTAAATACTGTCGCACTGGAGCAACACAACGGGTGACGTTCCGGGATCAATCCCTAACGGAAAGATCCAAGGACAAAGCCTCGTAATTTTGAACCACGGTCAGCTTACGAGTTTAATACTTGAGCTGGCACTCCACTCTCCAAACTTCCACATCATGCCAACGTGAGGACATTTGAGACCGCGACAGATTCAACGTGCACCAGCCCCCGTGTACACGACGTTTGTTAATCCGTTGCTCTTTCGCCTGTGCTGCGGATGTACCGCAAGTGTTAATAGGTTGGTGCTACCTGTGAATACTCTGAAGGTCCAAGTACGCAAATCTACAACTATTTGCTACACAACATTTATTTACGACACAATGGCTACTAATATAATGCATTAACTATTACATTATATACATCAATAACAATTACATTACATACACTCATGTCCAAAAGTTAAGCATAATTCGTAAAAATGCGAAAAAATCGGAGCAAATATGGAGATTCAAAATCACTTGTGTAGAATCGTAGGACGAAGGTAAAACTTTGTGCATATACAAAATAGTTCAATCGACGTCGACATGCACAAAACACCGGCGCACGTCGGAATGAGTATAAAACGGTCTCGAGCGGCATGGCCAGTTTAAACAGAAATTTCACAATTGTTGTGGTACGGAGCGTTGTTAATCGATAAGGACGAAAGATGTCACAAAGATGCAAACTGGACATGTTTGTGAAGAAACGAATTATTGGAATGCTGGAATTCGGTCGATCCCGAAATTTCGTAATATTAAATAACTAATAATTCGTAATATTAAATAACTGAAATTTTCATTTAAAAATTTCAGTTATTTAATATTACTCATGGGTAAAACTATCAGCGGTGTGATTAAATCTCTAGATTGTAGTGAATCAATCCACGCACCAAAACGCACCAACACCCACTACGCGGTAAACCTGGAGGTACCGGACGAAACCTCTACAAGATTATGCATTAACTATCGAGAAAAGGCAAAAGTTAATTTGTTTAGCAGCACATAAATGTCCACATTATTTTCAAAACAGAAAACCCACATGCTATCCATTTAACGTAGTAATGAATTCGTTTAAAATTAAGAGAGCAATATGAAGTATCTTGTAAAATATTTCATAACTACGTACAGCATTGGTATTTTGCTCTGCAATTTAAACTATACAATATGCATAAGGTTCCAAATAAATAAAAGGAAGTTCATATTTAGTAAAATGTGTGATTTGCAAAAGCATTAAAGAAAAAGAACATTTAACTTAGAACTTCAAGGACAAATAATTTTTAATAAATTATTTTTCACTTCTTCAAATATGCAAGGAAACATGGTATGGGTCTTGCAAAGTTTCACATATTAATGTATCAAATATTTTTACCCTTACAGTTTTTTTACTATGCATAAAGCACACTTTAAGAATCAAACTTTTAAAAGTGTCTTGATTGTAAAATTAAAAAATAATAAACAAATCTGCATTTAAATGTTTGTAATAATATCTGATGTATGTTTCAATTGCAAAATGTTTTCTAAAAATCTTCAATGTTATAATGCGTGTAATAGTATTTGATGTATAATAAATTTTTGTGGAAAGACATCTAACTTTTTAAAATATAAATCCCTACATCAAAGAAAATTTCATTAAAAACAGTTTGTAAATCTTTATAATATATTAAATTACATCACTAAAATTTAGGAAAATTTATTTAAAGTAAACAATAATATTCCAGGAAAGATTAATTAAAAATAATATTTAATTTAGATTTTATAGGATAAATGGTTTTAATACTATCACTGCTTTCAAATGTGTAAGGAAACATGTTCATAATATGGGTATTGTAAAGTTTAAAAACTTTTAAGCTCACTTAAGTGTAGAATATTTAAAAAAATTCTGCAATAAAATGTGCGCTATTGCATCTAATGTATAATTAATTTTTGAGTAAAACATAAATCTTAAAATCAAAGAAAATTTCATTTCAGAAATTCAGAACTTGCATTTTAAAGGAAAATTTATAAAACCATGTAATAAAAAACAAATAATCCAAAATACAGTGTATGTGGTAAGACAAGCAAAAGTTTATTTGAAATAGCAATGTGTAAGCATTAAAAAGATCTCCAATATTCCCTTACGATCTGCATTTAAATGTTTGTAATAATATATAATGTATATGTTTCTCTCTCCAATTGTGTAAAATGTTTCCTAAAAATCTTCAACATTAAAAATATGTGTAATGGTATTTAATACATAATTAATTTTTGAGTATAAATATTAACTTTTAAAATATAAAATCCTTATATCAAAGAAATTTTCATTAAAAAACAGTTTTTAAATCTATATAATATAAATTAATTCCCTAAAATTTATGAAGCTTTATTCAAAGTAAAAAATAATATGCTAGGAAAGACTAATTAAAAAAATGACATTTGATTTAGTTTTTATAGGGTAAATGGTTTCAATACTATTATAACTTCTTTAAATGTACAAGGAATCGTATTCATAGAATGGATTTTGTAAAGTTTTACTCTTACTTAAGTGTACATTATTTAAAACAAAATTTCTGCAATAAAATAGGTGTTATAGCATCTAATGTATAATTAATTTTTGAGTAAAAACATCTAACTTAAAAAACATAAATCTTTATAGCAAAGAGAAAATTTATTTCAGAACTTTCATTTTAAAAGATAATTTATAAAACTATGTAATAAAAAAACAAATAATCCAAGATACAGTGCATGTGATAAGACACGTAAAAGTTTATTTAAAATAGCAAGATGTAAGCATTTATATAAATATTCAGAAAAGCACACAAATTAATTATAGCGTTTTCCAAATACCGTCTAGTGTACATCTCTATTGACACTGAGTTCTAGTTCGGGGGCACATAAGTGGTTTATCGCTGATTTATACAAGAATTTTACGAAACGTTAAGTTTATTCTAGGGCATGATGCATTACCACGGGAGAAGTTGTGAAACCAAAATTGGTTTGTTGGATACTTCATCACAAGCAAGCTTCCATTTTCAGAACAATTTTTAAAGAATTGTAATTATTTCTAGAAAACACAAATTGCCTTTTCTGTCCAAATGAAACAGAAGCTATGGGTGCATCAAGATCCAAATCTTTCTCGTTGACTTTATGGGCATCTATACAGTTCTTACCATCTTTATAACGGTTCACCAACACAAAATTAAGTCTTGCACCAATTATTCATTCCACTTCTGCCTTTATTTCTAATAGTAAAGAAGACCAAGGCTTGGCTGCAATACAAGATCCGCTAAAAGTATAGTTTATTCCTACGTCTCCGTATTCTACAAGTTGTCGAGGTACAGTACATATGTTACCCTAAATTTCTATAGTAGTTTCCTCTTTCTTTAAGTACGTTAATTCGTTTTCCAATCGACAAAAATATGCCCAGCCTTCACGATCTGTAAACAATTTACCATACTCATAACATAAAGAATCTTTACAATATTTCTGCAAACACTGTTCTTTGTCTGCACGCATTTTCTTTGCAGGTCTAATGTCACTAGAATCCATGATTTATTTAAAAACAGTAAAAGGGAAAAAATCCAAAGAAGCAAAGTAATTCAGGGACCCAAGAAACATAAGTCCATGCCCCAACTATGCTTTAAAAAGCCTCTTATTTATCAAATAGTATAATCAGTATCTATCGTTATCTGTGACTCCGTGTTTAACTTCGTTTCTTCTGTTATCTTAATTAACCTACACCTGCAAAACATAATCCTTAGTCATTTTCTCACAAGTTCCAGAGGCTTTTAGACTTTTAATCTGATACTTTACCATCATAAATCTTGAGTAGAATGTATTTGCCTAAAATTGTAATCAAATCAAAAATTTCCAACGTTTGTCACACACATTCCTTAGTCATATTGTCCCAAGTTCCAGAGGCTTCTTATAATATCAATCTTATACTTTTATCATCATAAATACTACGTATGCTTTGGCTAGTTACCTCTTATCTGCCTAAAAATGTAATGTTTCATACACAGTTATGCCTGTGTGTCCTATTCATATCTCAAAGTCCTCCACTCAAGTTGTAATAATGATTTCCCGACAAAACATTCATCCTTAAGCATGCACATTTTCTTCAAGAACATGCCGTATATAAATTCATTAAAATATAAATTTAAAAAAAGATTTCCGTATTATAAATTCTATCTTACTACAGTGTTCAAACGGTTAAAATCATTCGCATACAATCGGTTGGCCTCAATTACTTGTGTTTTCCGAGTTCCAATATTAGAGTATTAAGATAATCCTTAATTTTATTTCAAGTGTTTTCATACATATATCCTCGCATAAAATTAAAAAAAAAGCTAAATCAAAGATTAAAAAATAAAGCTAAGTTATTCTGACTGCATGGTGGTACCAGTCACTTTGAAAAATAAGTTAAAAAATATAATTTTAGCCTATGCACAAAATCTCAATACTATTATATAAAATACATTCGTTTCAAAATCAACACCTAGATGGCTCATTTAACAAAAATAGAAAATTTATGCAAGAGAACTTGTTAATCTATATTAATAAAGTAAAAACATAAAGAATTCAATTCGTTCCTTAGATTAATTACTTTTAAAATCACTAGATGGCGCTACCAGTCATTATGTAAAAGCATTTACTAAAACCCCCATGCAATTATTCAAACCATTTTCTAAAAATAGCACATTCCTAGTATTAAGATAAAGTACAAGTCGAAGAGAGAGAGAAAGCAAACACTACATTAATTCAAACGTTTTGTCCAAGTCCCAATGGCTCAGTGGTAGCGTACTTGACTTCGGATCCTATGGTCCCCGTTCGAATCCACGAAATCCTTTTTTAATTTAAAATAATATGGTTTCTAATTTCTCCACCAGATGGCAATGCCAGTCATTCATCACCATGGCAACACAACTCCAACAAAACGACGCCATCTTTACAATGACGTCACCACCTCAAGGTATCACCCCCACCTTATCATCAATCATCCCTAACTCCTTAACAAACCGACGCCATCTTGTTCCTCCACCAAAATGTAAACAAACGGCCGCCATCTTGAAAAAGGTGGTAAAGTGATCCGTCTACTACTCAGCAATTATGCTTAACTTTTGGACATGAGTGTACATCATGCCAGAATGGAGGCAGGTCCTTTACCATCTTTTACCATTCTTTTAAGGTGAGGCATGTAAAGATCGGAACAGGACCTTTGCATGACCGATTGCTAGGAAGAGATGGGCGATACTGAATCGATACTTTCAACTCTTGGTACCTTGCCTTTTGGATAGATCAGCAGAGTGGATTATACATTTTGGTGAATATTGTTGCAGACTCGGGAATAATACCGAGCGATGTGTACCAGTAAGGATATCAATACTCTGAAAGAACTCATTCTGTGAAATCCGAGTATCGGACAACTATCCGTTCAATTCGGATCGGACCGGTCCATTACTTTTCCCAGGATATGCTAGTCCGATACTAAAGTGACGTGAACCGCTGGTGTAAATATCGGGGGAAGGTGATGAAAAGAAAACAAGGGGGTGGGTGCTATGAAACAAGCTTTTTTTCGGAATCGAATATAGATTCTTTACAGATTGGTACTTTTGGTTCGATATTTTATGAGTATCGATGTTACAGTGAAAGACCGAAATCTGGAGAATGTCGACTTTCACCGGTGAATGTCAACATTCACATAGTCGCTTGGTGTATGTCCGAAATATTTGCTAAATACCCTTATTTCTGACTTACACCGGCAAATGTCGACATTCACCATGCACTAATGGTGAATGTTGAACATGTCGGATATTTATATTTTCTTCTCCGTATTTCAGTTGCGATAAAACGTCACAAGGGTGACGTAACTTTTTCGCCTCTCTTTCTGAGAGGAGTGACCAAGAACTTAAAACAAACAGTACATTCTAAATGAGAAAAGAAAATAATAGTAATAAAAAACTTACTTAATTATGTGATTCAAATCTTATTTATTGCAACAACTTAAACTATTATGACACTTTGAATTGCACAAGAGTACCTTGCTTTTACAACTGCATTTATTTGTGGAACACTTCCTTTTCCAATGACAGCGTGTATAGCCTTGCCCCCCGCTTCTCGAATTAGCTGCAGCTGCTTCTCTCAGCGACATTTCTTGAAAAGAAATCTCATCTATGGAAAGTAACTTTTCTTTACAAATTACGAACTGATTACGTGTGTAAAGCTGCTTGAGAGTACCATTTTTATTTGCCAGTTTATAGAAGTCGGAGTCTTCTATTCCAACAACAACCGCTAACACATTTCGGCTATCTGTACGACCACGGTCGACATCAGGGACTTGTATTCGTACAGTATCACCAATTTGAGCAGGAGGAAATTGTTTTTGTGAGGTTCGTAACATTTCAGAAAGTATTTTAGAGTACTTTTCTTGAGAAAAATAAAAACAATTGTCTTCTCGTTTACCCGCAATTAATGCATTTAACTTTTCAAGAAAATCACGATTCACTGTAGTATCCATTCAGTATAAATTAGGGTATGGGAAAAAAAACCTCGGCTCCTCTCTTTTCGACCTCCACCAGAGCATATCTGTGATTGTCGACATACACCGGTGAGGGTCCGAATGTACAAGAATGTAATGAAATATTCGATCTTTCACCGACGTATTTGGAATGTGTTGACATTCACCGGTGAAAGTCGACATTCTCCAATTTCGGTCTTTCACGGTAACATCGATACGACATGCTTCGATGTAGATCGATCCTGAATATCGATACTTTGACTATAAGTACCCATCCACAGTGATGGTCCGAGTTAATCTGTTCAAACCACATCCAACTGAGAACGGGAAGAGTTTGATCTACACCCGTGTGGATTCGATTGATTAATTCGGTAATCACGTGAGTGCTGCCACTCTATGATTGGATCGAGCTCAGCAGGTGTTCACACAAATCACCTTGTCGAGAGGCTCGCAAGTGTTTTGAAGTTGACTTCTGTCAACAATTGCGCAGATTTGTGCGTTCTTTGCATGCTTAACGTCTGGCAATGTCCACTATACATATGACAACTTCCCCATAGATGTTAAATAGTCCGCGTGATGCTACATCTTAGAGTAACAATGCTGAGTATTTGAGAGCAAAGACACATCTCATCACGTCTCATAAGACATATAAAAGTAGAATGAGCAATGGTAATCATTTTATGTGCCCAGGATCATGTAACCAAAACTAATAGTAACGTGACCCTTAGACTGCTTTCCTCTGCTGGGTGGAGTGAGCTAATCACATTCATTCATCATATGATTGGTCCACGGGAGAAGACGACCATCCTTTGATTCATCTGATTGGTCCATTGTTTGATCATCTGATAGTCTGGTGATTTCACCACTTTTGTCGCTACTCTAGAAATAGATTCACTAACCTACCTTGTCAAAAGATGTTACATGGCCAAACGAGGCGATAAAATACCAAATCGGCTAACCAAGTCAATACTAGTCGTCATGTTGGTCACACTTTTTGAACCTCTTATCAAAAGTAAGACTCAGTCTACTTATATTTCATGTCTATGGCCTCAACCTTAACCAAAGCTGAAAACTAAGAAACAAATCGTCGCCAAATGCACAATTTCTTAAACTTCTTAGAGCATTTCCCTATTTCTTTTAAAATATGCTTTTCTCTCTTTGAATTCCACCTTGGAGATGTCAACTTCCGTTTTGTGGTCGATAAAATCAGTTTCCCGAAAAAATCCAGTGTCATATTTTCCCAACCCTATCTCTACCTCGCTTTAATGCTTGTTTAGAATGCAAATGGAGGAAGAGAATTTTAAATTTAAATTTTTTCCTCCAGCGTACTCGGTATTTTTGGCGGAGAACATATCTCATACTTCTGCCCAGTATTTCCATTTCAGGATGACATTAATGCCCGTATGACGCCGTCCTGGATCGAATTGTGGACGAGATCTCAATACAGTGCAATTCGGGTTTGAGATATAAATTCCGGACGGCTAGACTTCTATGACTTTTATTGCTTGTGTGAGTGGTGATAAATTTCTTTCACTTAGTGCTCGTGTGATAAAATGCAGTCTTTAGGAATATGCAGTCCCTTGGAAAACATTCGTTTCTGAATGCGGAAGGTGCCCCAGGGAAGGCATATTTTCTCACTGTTATCTTTTTGAATTGGGAATATTCTGATACTACTATATCAATTCATAGAATGCATTCTTTGGACTTGTCACTTCAAAGCGTTTATCTCCAGTATATTCCCATATTAGTGTCCATGTAGTCAAGCACAATGGTATACTGTCATTTAACTTGTTCAACATGGATTCTTAAAACTATTTATACTTAAGTTATTTGTTAAATGCATATATAAACACTGCATTATGTTTAATGCCTCTTACTGAAGTCTCTTTTTTCTGATAAAAAGAACATTTTAAACATCGTAGGCAAACAAGTGAAACTCGCCTTGTAAAAATTTTTGATAAATTAATTTAGAATTTCTAGTCCAATGTGGTCTTTAGACTGGTGAAGTCCACTAAGTCATTTCTTATTTGCATGATGGGTCAGATTTCTTCTTGATAAACACACTTAGTGAGTAAATATTTCACCCTTTCGTTTTCTCAGATCTATGTTTTTTGACTTAGTGTGGGTAACGATAGGGACCCACATTAGTGAAAGTGGGAAACACTTTCACACACAACAGGGTTATTCTGACAATTTCATCGATTTTAACTTTTTCGATTCTTCGAATAAAAAAATCAAAGAACCTTTGTTTGATTTCGAAATCTGACTTTACAAGGGAACATTAAGCCTGTCTAATTTCATCAGAAAAGGATTAGTAATCCCTTTAATTAAAGACAGAAATGAATGGTAGTCGCTTCTTCGAAGTGAGGAAAAATATAAGTTGAAAGTTCGAGTTCTAATCTTCAAATTGTTCATGGTACTATGAAAGACAATGCTATACACTACCATTTACGAGTTGTAAAAAAAATTCTACGAATTAATCGTAAGTTATTATTTTGTGAAAAAATTGGACAGAATTGTTTATTTTGATCGAAAGTGTGCTTTGCACTTATGTTACAACCTCCTCAATTCAACATCGTATGATGATTAAGTCTAGAAAATTTTACACATTACCTGATATTTTACTATCATTGGAAATCTGATTACTTTATACTGTACCACTAATATGGGAATTTATAGGTTTCACAGACAACAGCGCATATTGTAACATTAAACCCATGTCTATTGTACTTGCTGAAATCCCAAATATCAGGATGTTTTGACTTCAACAACTGACCTCGAAAATCATTTAACCAGATATGCGTAAGGCGACAAGTATTGTAAAATTGCGTCAAGGAGTAAAAGTATTTATTTGAACATTAGCTTCCATTACTATTGCTTCCATTTACTAGCCTTATTTATTACATCTACTAGCACTATTCGGAAGATTCGCCGGTACCAGGTACTGGGGTACGAGAATAAAAGGGGATTTGGTAATCGGTTGGTAGGGTTTAATGGTACAAGGTCCAAAAACGGACAAATTGCGCACTCAAGATAAACAATAAAAACGAAAGATAAAATGTTAGTAAAAACATCAAAATCCGAAACGAAACTACTGAAGTCGTCAGCGATGAGTGAAGTTAACATAATAAATGAAAAAGCATTTGCTTACTTTCACGATTTCCTGTTATGCTGACTCTGGCTCCAAAGTTCTGTGTGTGTGAATGTGACCCCATTCTCCCTCCCCCTTTCACTTCTTTTTCATCTCAGTTGTTTTTTCCTAAAGCGACTGCGATCGTATATGGATCCAAGCCGTTTTTGTATTCATACAATTTAACCCTTATTAATATGTAATTTTATCTTGTAAATAGCCTCTTAACCCTCCAGATGGTTTCGACGAGATATCTCGTCTATCAAGAACTGACCAATTTAGCTAATGACGAGATATCTCGTCATCAAGATAGTGGCAATTTTCTTATGATGACATCGAGATCTGGTCAGTATTTTCTTATGACGATGTTTCTCGACTATCAAGATCTGGTCAGTTTTGCTAATGACAAGACGCCTCGTCCAGACAACCACCAGGAAGGTTAAGGAAATCCTCAATAAAGAGGCTGAGGAAATATGAAAACATTTTGTACCGCAGTGAGCTCTTTTTTAATTAAGAATTAAAATCGGGTCTTCTCTTTTATTTGTAGTAATGTGTTGCAAAGTAAGTGAGGACAGGAAAAGAGAAATATAGATATGTACAAGTTAACAATTTTGTACTCACAGGGACCTGGAGCAGAGAGGGTCTCAAGCCCCAGGATCAATCAAGTTGGGGCAGAGTCCCCGTTACATTATTTTTTTCTCATGCCTGAGCAAAACAAAATGCGCAATTTGATAAGGAAATATTAATTAAGAAATTAAAAAAATAGCTCTACACATCATTGTTCCTTAACTCTCTCTGGTCAAATATTACCCTTGTGCCATAAAACCGAACCCAAACAACCAATCTTTACACTTTCAGGGGTTTTGGAGCTTCTGGCATCCCACCTCCTTGAAATGGCTATAGCTAGAAGTTTAAATGGTGGTTAATGGTTTAGAACTTAAAATACTTGGTTGTTTTCATGAATCCGCCATCTAATCTAGTACCGAGATTCGTTACCTAACTTTGTATTTGATCTCTGAGACGAACCTATGCATGACATGTGAACATTATATACCTATTTTAGTTTCAAGAAGAAACTTAATTGGTGATTTTGCTTACATAGGTTCACACTGAAAAAGTAATTTTAAAGAATGAAATAGAGGCTCAGAAAAATGTTTTAGTACATCTGCCATGAAGAATATGCTTTAGGGAATGCCTCAAAATGAGCGTATTTAATGAAGTCGAAAGTTAGTAATCATTTCGTAAGATTCAATTCCAAACACTAATTTTCAATATATTTTTTAATTTATGTAGTTTTACATAATGCAAGTTTTTTCTTTGCTCAAATTCCTATTTTTGCTTCCAAATTACGTGATTATTTCAAGTTAAAAGGCACATTTTGCAACAATTAAATAATGGGTTTTAATTTACTGCAGTAAAATGTGAATTAATAATTAACATCTCGCAAAAGAAAAGAACTTAAATGTAAGGAAGTGAACATTTGCGAAATGGCCCAATTTCCATTTTTAAAAGAAATGTTTTTTAACTTGTAGAGAATTTCTACATAAGACTCGTGAATAGGTTATGTATAGCCACAAGTTGAAACATTTTATAAACTGGATTTCCCATAGATAGGGCCCTTCGGGGGCACATCTTTAGGTGCGAACTGCTCTTCCCCCATGGGGTTTACTGTCTTTGATAAACACGGGAAAACCCAAGTGATCTTTTCTCGTTTCCTCCTACTGTTCTATCTCCCATCCCTCTTGCTTTTCGCTTTCATGTGTCTTGTGAACAGCATTGAAATTATGAATAATTTTGCTTTGAAATCCAATTATCATATCGTAATCAATCATATCCATCATATTAAGATTCCATTTTGAGTTTTCCGATTTGATTTGTAAAAAAAATTCCCATCACTATGAGTTATGTTTAATTTTTACTTTATAAAATGACAGTACTTTTTCTGACCCGCATGTTTGCCGTGTGCGGCGTCCCATATCGGGGGAAAATGGAATCCTTGGGTACCTTTTGGCCCATGCCTCAAAGTAGACGGGCGACCAGAGTGAGCCCGCTCTGGTCAATCGGTTCACTTAAGTTCTCTGAGTTTCACCATGACAGTGCTTAGCCCCTCTGTCGTGCTGGACCACTGGTCTTAAGTATTTTGGATTAATGCCGTAGCTAGGGATGCCCTAGGTGAACCGGCGGATCCACATCCCGATACTGTAGCACTATATCATGGTGGTACCTTGAAGTGTGTGCTGAGGCTGGAAAGTTCCAGAGCCAGCAACCACTTCCCCTTGTTGGACACCGTGGTGGGTATGGGTCCACCATGAAGATCTGCGGTATGGTGATCTTTCCATAAAACTATCTGCATATCAATCCGAGCAACTAATGAAATTAAACCAAATTGGCGAACTAAAAGTTAATGTAACTTCACACAGAACTCTAAATTCTAGTCGTGGAGTTTATATCTGAATATAATCTTTTTAATGTATCTGAACAGAAGTTTTCGAATTGAAATCTAAGGCATGCTTGTTCAGCCAAACGCATCTGTATCAAACGAGATAACAGTATTAACACAAGACATGTAATATTAACATTCAACACACCAGACATGCCAACTTCCATTAAAGCTGGATACTTAAATTGCAGTGTTAGACCGTTTGATTCCAAACCCTCAAAGATGCTTTAAGTGTCAGAGGTTTGGACATTCTCAGGCTTCATGCCGATCACCTGCAATTTGTGCCAGATGCTCAAAACCCGAACATGGCGAAAACTGCACTTATGAACCTGTATGCTTCAATTGTAAGGGAAATCAACCTACTTACTAAAGGTCTTGTCCTCAATGGAAAAAAGAAAGAAATCCAAAGCATAAAGATAAAACAAAAGATTTCAAATCTCGAAGCAAAAAAACTAGTAGAAAGTCAGACACCAAGAGAAAATATTTCATACGCATCTGTAATTAAAACGATGAAATCCGTTGCTATCCAGATTCCATTCCCAATGAAGAAATTGAAAATACAATTGTGCAAAACAAAGAAACAATCATCCAAGAAAATGATGCAACCATTAAAAAATCAACAAACACAAACATTCCCAAACCACCTGTTCCTAATCTTAAACACACTTCTAAAACAAAATCACAAATGAAATTACATGCTATAAAATCTAATAGAATCGATGAAAAATACTGGGAGACTTATTTTCATCTGAATCATCTGGTGAGAAAATGAAAATAGACAAAAATAAAAAGAGTAAGGCCAAACGCAAAAAAATCTCTGAAAGAATCATAATGGTTGAAATAATATTGAAATTGCGAAGGGGGGAGGGGGGCTGCCGTAACCATGTTGAGAATGTGGAGGCTTTGATTGATTGTTGCCATCTTGTATGTCTTGGTCTGCAGGAAACTATTTTGACACCAGAGTATGCAGAGAAAAATTGGAAGATATATCGCAAGAAGAGATAATTTAAAAAACAATCATGCTAGTGGTGTAGTGGCGCTTCTGACTTGTCTGGATTGTACATCTTCGGCTGTTTAAATTTCACACTCAAAATTTTATGCATTTTTTATTTTGTACATATGTAAATTAAAAATTCTTCAGTCTCATTAGTTATGCCTCAGATGATGATCTTGCTTTTACTATCTGACTAAATATTTTTATTCTCATCTACACATTTTACATGTTTTAAATTTACCTTTTATCTTTGTATTGAACTTCATTTTTAAATGTTCGGCGCCTTTATTGGGCTATATTCTGTCCTGTGTTTGGCGCAGCTTGTCCACTTTTGGACCTTGCGCCATAAAACCCCAATATCCAATCCAATTCCATAGATAGGGATGGGGAAAGAAAGAACAACCTGTTCTTTTTCACCTGTTCTTCAAAAAGAACGGGAACAGCCTGTTCCCACTTTTCACAAAACCCTGTTCTCCGTTCTTTTTGTAAAAAGAAACATTCTAATTTTTTTCCTCCTTCAATTTTAATTCTAATTCGATTTCTAAGTCCGCTAAAAATGTTCGTATTTTCTAAATTATGCTGTCCGAAACACAGCTGTTCATCCTACAGTTTTGACTCGCCGTTTTCTGTTGATTCACCCGTTCTCTGTCCATAAACTATTCCCTGCTCTGACTACTTCCTGTTCGGGAATTGATTCTTGCTCTGGGATTACTTCCCGTTCGGGAATTGATTCTTGCTCTGAGATTACTTCCTGTTCGGGAATTGATTCTTGCTCTGAGATTACTTCCCGTTCGGGAATTGATTCTTGCTCTGAGATTACTTCCTGTTCGGGAATTGATTTTTGCTCTGAGATTTACTTCCTGTTCGGGAATTGATTCCTGCTCTCAAACAATTTTCCGTTCTCCGAGCTTTCTCTATGAACTGTTCGCGGAGTGTCCTCGGAACTGTTCTCCACTAAACCAAGCCCCGACATTTGATGAATTTTCGAGGAGATTAGCGTAATAGTTGTGACATTTTATAATTGTTAGGCAATGACATGGTGGTGACTTTTTAATTTTAAACAAATTAAATTTTTTTAAAAATGTTATTCATCAAGATTTTGTTCAGCTTTTTCTCTGGTGGTGCCACCTACTCGTTCTCAGGATTTGTAATGCTTTTAACTTTATTTTAAAACTAAATTTTATAAAATGGAAAGCAAAATTTCAAATGTGGACATATTTCACTGAAAGGGAGATTCGGATCGAGTATGTGTGTGTCATGCTCTCTATAAGTTGAAAAGAGATCTTATTAAGTGAGCTATTATGATTTTAAAGATATCTCGGAAACAAGCATCCCGCCATAAAACTAATGTGTTGAAAAGCGAAAGTGATTTTTTGTTTTGTATTTTTCATGTTTTAAACGTGTATAGATAGATTATAAAATAATTAACCTGTCTTTTCTGACAAGCTAATTTTACTTTAAAAGTGTTAATTCCGGTATGCGTTTTTTAAGTGCAGTTCCCTATTGCATAACGTGATTAAAAATTACGTGCTGTTATCCTCGGGATGGAACACGCTCCTTCGTTTTGTTGACTAAAATGACCATTTTGGTGACTTAAAAATGACATTAAAATCTAAAAAATTATTACTTTCGTTTGCGAATTTGTTTTGTCCTAGGCACCTCAAAGCTGTTTGGGTAAACATACTTGAGATGGTTCAGATGTGGGACATTATTAGTTGCCACTGGGGACCCAGAGAGAATTTAAGCGTTTCGATTTGCAAGAACTTTTTCAAATTTACGGATATTTTCTGATTTTCTTTTCTTAATTACTGATAGTTTGGCGCAACTTGGACAGATTTGCCCCTTGCTCCTTAAAAAATCAATCAATCGATTATAACAATGCGAAGACTCCAAATTATTTTATCTTTCGTTTTCTTCCTGTCAAAACTGTTCTTTAACCTGCTTTTCTGTTCACCTGCAGTTTTTGCGACAGTCAGGGACTGAACTAGAGAAAATCTCACCAATAAAAAAAAGCTAGCAGATTAACAATGCGAAGACTCCAAAGTATTTAATCTTTCATTTTCTTCCTGTCAAAACTAGAGAAAATCTCACCAATAAAAAAAGCTTGCAGAAATGTCATTTGTATTTTGTTTATATATGTATGCCTGCAAAGTCCTAACAAAGATATGTCAAGAAAATTCAGTCCCTGACTGTCGCAAAAACTGCAGGTGAACAGAAAAGCAGGTTAAAGAACAGTTCTTACAAAAAGAACGATACAGCAAAAGCCGAAAAGAACAGTATTTCCCATACCCATAGAACAATTTTTTTAAGTTTTCTTATTCACACAGTGCTGCCATCTACAATGCTCAAGTGTAACCAAATGTGTATAAACAAATTTTTAAAATATATAAATTGAAAAAATATTACCTGTGTTAGTTCCGAAACAATGATGATGCATAATTTTCATCATTTATTTGATATAAATATTTTCAAAACATTTTTCACAATTTCAATCGATAGTATTATGAAATATTAATTTTTTAGAAGAGATGTGTATTACGAAAAATTATCTGCGTTGCTAGATGAAAGACTTCAGGTTATTTTACGGCACTGAACATCAAAGAGATACGAATTTTTTTAATAACAATCATGTCAGTTTTGAAAATGTTTTGAACTAAATTATTATAAATTTATTATATTATTTTGAATTAAATTATTATAATTATCTTAATTAAAATACGAAAGAAACTTGAGACGAAAGTATTGATTCATATTAACATTGTATCGTGGCGCCATCTTACGTTCTTTGTTCAATTCCAAAACAAAACTTGTCAACACGACTGGAAAGTAAGCAATATATAGGGTTAATTGAAGATTATAATTTTAGTGAAAATTTAAAAAAAATCTAATTCACATTTTCGATAGTGTCATTACTGTATTTTTCAAATTTGAATTAAGTAAATAGATTAAAATATTGTTTATTATTCATTAACCACAGAACAATATTTGAAAATTGGTCACTTGAAAAATACCTAAGATAAAGCGAAAGAATAGATGTATCTTCAAGGCCACCGATACATGGTGTTTTACATAAAATTTGATGTTTTGTATTAGTTTTTTAATCGGACTTTTTATCCAATTTATATGTTAACGGACATGCTTTTGTGTTGATATATGGCAATAAAACCATCTTAATATTAATTTTCAAGAGAAAACAATGCCACTTAAGTAATAAAATTATTTCCAAAATCAAATAGCTTCAGTTCCAAATAACAAATTATTAAAATAATTTATAAAAGTGTTAAAAGGGAGTTTAAAGAAACGGAACAGATGAAACTCACTTTTTCTATCTAAATGTCATCCCAAAATATTGCTGCCTTTTAACCAATAGGGTTCCGCTAAACAAAAAATAGAGGAATTGTTTCACTTTGACGTAAAATTTTTTTGAAGAGTTAGGGAGATTCTTTTTTCTAATTACGAGAGCTCTAATTTTGCAGCAATTTATTGAGGCGTAATAAATTATTCATTAATATCACATATTTGAGCTTTCTTTCCTTTATGCCAAGTTAGCAAATTTGTATAATTTCACTATAAATAACTAAATAAAATGTTCACTCTTAGTAGATAAATTTGTTGACGCCATTTTTTTTCAATTAAATATATATTAAGAATACCTCTCCCCTGAAATCTTCACATGTGCAAAGTATTTGACTGCCTTTTATTCTAAATACATCTCACAGAAGTATCTAAAAATCCACAATCCTACTTTAAAATATCTAGGTTTTCAACCTGATGACTTTATGCTGTACTATTCTTACACCTAAAACTCCGTTTAATTTTTTTAGAGGAACAACCTCAGAAAAGTTGTATAAGCTTTCAGAAACTCGCATCCAGATTTTTGGCGATCGAAATTTAATGATGAAATGAGAGATTCTATCTCATGTTCCAGCCGGAACACAATTTCTTAATTATGTTACACATGAAGTTCTTGAAAGTTCATCGCTGTTTTTAACTAGAAGTAAAATTATTTTAATTTATCAATAATAGAGACAACTCGCACTAGATTGAGAAGATGAAAAGTCCAAAGTACACGCAATACTTTAATGAATACTTCTACACACAGTATGTACTTTTACCCTGTTTAACCCTCTAGGTCAGTGATTCTCAACCTTTTTTTTGTCGCGGCACACTTTTAACGATTTCTAAATTTGGCGGCACACAAAGAAAAAGATAAGTTTAAAAGTTGTTTACTTACCTATAATACACTGTGTAAAATAGTTTATGATAATAATTGTGAATGCAAAATAAATAATATAATATGTACTACAAAAACAACAGTACGTTTATTAAGGGATTAATTACAAGGTAATAATAAGAATACTTTTAATGAGAAATTTGAGCTTGATGTTTTTTGATAATTTCTGTTAGTAAAAAGAGAAAATAAAACTATTCTCATACTTCTTTTTCACTTCCTTTATACATTATTTGATTGAGGGGTGGAGGTGGGGATACTGGGAACACTTGAAATTTCTTCACGTTGGGGCGAATATTTCACTTTATGAAAGGTCAGTTATCGAAGATAAAAACAGTTAAAAATTATTTAACTGTAAATGGTATTTAACTAAAAACAACAGTTTTCTTTTACAGTGTACTTTTCTTTAATTTAAACAAATTTTACTCGTAATAAAAAAAAGCATTATAATTTTTACTATATACATTTCTAAAATCTGGCGGCACACTCTAAGAATTTGGCGGCACACAAAAGTGGCGCGGCACAGTGGTTGAGAATCACTGCTCTAGGTTAACCTCCAGGAAGCTTAAAGGGACCTCACTGAGTAAAATGACTGATACGTACTTCCACCTCATTTTCATTGGTTTGTAGAGTAGTTTTTCTTGATCTTGTTAACGTTTTAGTTACGTTATTTTTGAATTTATGAGCACGAAAAAAATGGGAGGTACACATATTTCAATCTCAACGACTTGATTAATATTAAATTACGTCTATACCACCTGTTATTAGAATTAATTAATTATTTTTCGTCAACCCTCTGAAGGGTTCACACACATATATCCGTTCTGTAGTCTTTGCTGCATGACATCTAACCAGTTTTTAATTTCTTGATCAAAATAATCTTTAATACGATTATTTCAACCAATGTTGTTGATAATCTCCATGTCTAGCTCCAGCTAGACCAAATCCACAAGTCCGAAGAAAAGCAGGTGACAACTCATGGATGGAGGAAAGTTCAGCCTCTGTTAGTCGCAAGGACCGGAGCACCCGAGAAGTAGAGGACTGACTTAGCTCCTGTGCCTGCAGGTTTTAGCTGAGTATAAAGGAGTGACCACCTTCACGCCTTGGGTGACTACCAAGAGTAAACACTCCGCCCATTGTCACCCCTATTCACTACTTCAACCAATACATGTGGTTATTTAATCATTAAATGGGTGGTCTTAGGTAAAAGACATACATTACCAGGAAATCTCGTAACACCACAGATGGTAAAATAATAAAATTACCCTTACTGCAAAATAGTTTTCTGTTCCATACGTGCGTCAAAGAGTAATGTACAATACTGTACGATGACACATTTAGATTTTAATACTTTACTAATGCTATTTTAATCGAAAAGAAGAAACATTAAGATTTTGCTTTTCGATCAAGAAAATCTTAAGATATTTTTACGCTACGTTTAATAAAATAAGTTACGCTTTAGAAAAGTTTTACTCCCCTATAGAATAAGAGTTATTTAGATAATATTAAATTGTCTTTGTGACTAAATAACAGGAAGAATATTTTATAACAAAACCGATTTAACGAGCGGCAATGATTTTCTAACTGAAATATGCTTTCATGAATTGAAGGCATCGCTGACGAAAGAATATTTCAAGCATTTTAAAGTTAAGCAAAATGCTGGCAAGGCTTTATATGAATTGAATTAAAGAAATGTAAGATTTTAGTACATTACATCTTTTCAATTAATTGTCTTATTAATTCAATTTTACCTAAGTGTTCATATTCTAATTTTTCTAGACTTCACACTTTCAGGAAAACACAATGAAACCAGATTAAATTTTTAAGAAAATTCAACAAGGGCTGTTCCAAGCCCTTAACTTAGAGGAGGAATGCAAATTCCGTTGGGAACATTTCTTGATGGAGCTGTAATAATTAACGAAAATTCATTAATGGAGGCAACGTTCTTAATGATTCTTAATGACGTTCTCCAAACAATTGAATGTCTTACATCCCGCAATTTAGAGCCCCGAGGAGCCGAAACGGGGCGCAAAGCCCTTACTTCTTTTAAATCCTCCCTTTTAAACCTTTCATTGACCACTCATGCCAGATTAAGGTGGTCTTCTATATGTAAATGTGGAGGCAGAACAAAAAAGGAGACACTTCAACGTAAGAAAGATAATTAAGAAACCATCAAGTTCCAGTCACGTGACACCCCTCGTTGTGTTAACGCCACTGCTACTCAACCATGGCTTAATTAGTACTTATCAGTACTAGTTTTGCGCATAAGTTTAGCTGCTCGATCGGGGTCTTTGCTTAAACTAACACGTAATGAAGTCCTTTAGAGAAATTGGATTACATTTGCAATTAACAATTTAACGCACAGGATTTTAGATTGCGAGTTTGAGAATTTGCATATTTCAACCATCTTGTAAATGCTAGTTTGTTTTCGATTTTTGATGTGTTTTTAATAAAACGTTGCATCTAATGAGCTCAAAATTGTGTTTGATGTTTCTATGAAAGATAAAGTGTGATTTTACTTCGGGAATGATCCCAGACTGTCGCCTATAGCCCGTTGTGTTGCTCCAGTTAATTTGACGTTAATCCAACTACCCAAGCATGATTTTATACTTTTAAATCGCTTTCAAGAAATTAAAATAGGACAAAGCTATTTCATATAAAGGTCGCGCAATTTTTTGCGTAATTTTGTGCGGCAAGTCATGGCAACTTCAATGTCCTATCGTACTCCTGAAAGAGTAGTCATTACACTTCAAGTACACATTCCTCACTTAAGATCGTACTTTTGACGTGAATACGTCTTTAAATTCGGTGCGGTATAGAGGGGGTCTACGAAAACTACGACGAAAACGACCAAAAGAAAATGGCCAGGATTCTTGCGCTTCTGTCTCGTAAACTATAAACAGAAATGTAAGAAACACATCATTGGAAAGAAAAATTCAAAATGAATCAGAAAAGCCTAAATCGACTAACACCGTACGATACAGATTGCATTGAGAGCGTAAGAAAGTCGAGCTCGTAAATACCGGCGCGAATACTTTCAATGCGCAGCTCGCCAGAAATGGACATGGCTATTGACTTGGAATGTGATGGCTGAAAGATTCTACCTCGAAAATTGTACCCTAAATGATTCCAAATACCAATGTATCCATTATGCTTACCGGTGATTTCAATGTCGATGTTACTCAAAACAAATCGCTTGTAGGTGAAAACAACGTGAGTTCAACTTGAAGTACATTTCTGCATCGCCCACTAATCTGGGTAGCACTTGCACAAATTTAACCTTAGTAAGAAACATAGATGTAAATTATGTGTATATATATCTTACTTCTGTTGGCATTTGATAAACAAAATTATGCTTCACTTATAAGACGGATTCATACCTAAAATGATTGAGGTTGTGTCCCAACCCCCATCTTTTGTACATTTTATAAATATTTAAATCATGTAGTTTTAGGTGCTTGTACGCGTTTATTTATTAGTGCCTCAGATAACTATCACTGAAACAATTACAGCACTATTGAAATCAAGTGAGCCTGTTGAAGTGATAAGTTTCTTCAAATTCATACACTTTAACTCGTCCTACTTCGCAAATAGACTAGCCTTTAATATCTATGAAAAAAGTGGTAGTTTAGATTTTTTAATGTTGAAAAATTTATTAGATTTACGTCAGTAAGAGTTAACCAACAACAGCGTGATGATCTGAAATCAAATTTATCTAACACCCTGTAACGTCGTGAGATAAATTTAAATGGCGAGTGGATTTAGGAAATTAAAAATAACTTTAAGACACACAGTACATTTAATTAGATGTGTAACATTATAACATTATTTACAAAGTTAACAATTTAAGACAATTTCGAGGCTGGATGAGTAAAAAACAAAATGGTTTCAGTCCCGCGATTTCATCGGAGCAGACCAGCTCTGTCCGTTCACGTCCAAAAATCCAACGGTTTTCTCTTGTCAAGGGGCCAGAACTCAGCATCACCTCTCCTCCCGTACCTTGTTAACGAAGCTCGACAGTTCAAAAACAAGGGGCTACAAGACATTCCTTTACCCCATCCTGTCATAAATTTGCCAGCCTCTAGCCCCATCGACGACGAATTCACATAAGAGAGGAAATTTCGAAGGGGAACCATGACGCTAAAACCCCAGAACGGAACACATAAGTTGGTTTAACTTTTCCCTAGCTAATTCCTAATCCAACTTGTCATTAGCAACATTTTGAATAGTTAGATTTTTAGCAAAACGTAAAACTGCTATGCTATACACTATTTCAGCTTGAACAAATCCAACTGAAATTTGACAGCGCTTCCAATGATGTTCTGCTCCTTATTAACCTTTCTGGTGATTGTCTGGACGAGTCATCAGCAAATTGTATCAGTTATTAGCAAAACTGACCAGAACTTAAAGGACGAAATATGAATACGCTCTTGATAGGAATACTGTCCAAATTTTGATATCTTCACAAAAACAAAACAATATCTTGATAACGAGATATCTTGTCATTAGCAAAATTACTCAGATCGTGATGCACGAGATATCTTGTCGAAACCACTTGGAGGGTTAATACTCATTTAAGTTCAACTGAATAAGATAACTATTACATTGGAACTATGAAAGCGATTGTATAGGATTAAAATACTTTAAAACATCTGGCTCATTCAATAGCGTTCCCCTTATAATTAATATTTATGCTTTATAACATTTATTAGTTTATATCTGCTCTTATTGGTTCTGAGTCAATTCAAGAACTGGGAAGAAATTCATTACTCCAGAGGATTTGTTCGCTGTAGAAGGAAGGAAAGAAATAAGAATCGTGTGAGAATATGTGAGGAATTTCTCCGGAGTTTCTTTTCCGATTCCTTCTTTTCTCTTTGTTCAAAAGAGACCCAGAACATTCCTCCTTAATTTATTGTATTTATTAAATGCAATAAGTTGGAATGAGACTAAAAGTATGACTTGATTTGTTCTGACGCGTTCCCTAAAGCAGATTTTTGAAATTTTAACTATTTTCTTTAAGCAAGAAATAGTTCGAGAACAAATACTCCTTTTTATATTGTGTGTACTTGGTTATACAGTTTTTCGGAAAGTCTAAATTTATTAAGTTTATTGGATATTGTGCGGGTTCATTCTACTGAATCAATTTCCCTTTACCTTCCGCCCTCAGGGGCATACCTTCTTTAGGTTTGTACGGGGTTCACAACCCCGGGATACCTGAGTGATCTTCCCTTTTTTTTTTATTCTTCTCCCCTCCCCTTCTACTTTTTGCTTTTTTCTTCCCTCGTTGTGGATGCCTCTTCGGATGTGAGGGCTCCCTTTGAGAAGCTTTTCGTCACTTTGTTGCCTTCAGCTCCTTAGGGATTGTATCACCCACGTGTTTGCCATGGGTGGAGTCACGTGTTCCTGGAAAAGGGGATCCTGGCAGTTGAGGGGCAATATACTGACCCAACACACTGTTTTGGCCCCATCTTCAGGTAAGCGGGAGGTGTACGTTGGCCCCGTGTGCATCAATCGGCTGGTCGATTGGACTTCGTCGTCGGCTAGGGATCAAGGGATCGGTCACCTACTGAGCAACACGTTAAAGGTGGTGGCTGCCACAGGGGTGATTGAAAGCGTATAGGTCCTGTTAGCACTGGTGCTGACTGCATCCCCTTGTTGGGCTCGGTGGCGGGTGGGGCTGCAGGGTCCGAATATCTTTACAAAAAACTATGAATGACAATTCTTCCATTTCTTCTTCCTTTGGAAGGGAGCAACAAAGTCCGCCTTTATCTAATGTCCGTTTCTTTCTCGTAAAACTAATACGCAATGATGAACAAAATGCAGATCAGTCTTTTTCTAAAACCTCCCCTTTTCTTATAAATAAAACTATTCAATCTTTTACAGGCACAGTGAAATCAATCAAAAAACTTCGTTCGGGTGACCTTTTAATTGAAACTTTCAATAACACTCTCAAGTCAAACCTCTTAAATGATGCTACAAGTCTTGGCACATTTTCCGTTTCTGTTTCCCCACATAAAACGTTAAACTTTTCTAGGGGAGTTATCTCTGAACCTGACCTTTTCAATATAACTGAAGAGGAGATTCTGGTAGAACCTACGGGAGGAGCACGTCTCTGGCGTGCGACGAATAACCATCAGGTCGAGGCGAGATGGTAAAATCTTGCCAACTGAACATCTTATTCTTACTTTCGATTTTTTTTTTCACCTTCAAGCGAGCGAAAGCTAGGGACGCCAAAGCCAAAGGGAATCTTGGATAAGGTATATTTCAGGCATAACATCTGCCACTTCCTCCAAACAGTTATGGGATCGAGTTCGGAAAGCGATGGGATTATATTTCGAACACACCATCACGTTCGTAGAGGAGAATGGACAACATGTGTCAGGCTGTCGAGATGGCCAATGCCATTGCGCGTACCTTCTCTACAGCTTCCAGTACTACCAATTATTCGGACACATTTCAACGCGCAAAACATCGTGCAGAATCCCATTTCCTAAATTTCCATTCTCGCACCGAACTCGCCTATAACTGTCGATTTACACAGAAAGGGAATTGATGCGATGCCTTAAAGAGACGAGAATGACAGCACCTGGCCCTGATGGTGTCTCTTATATCATAATGCAACACCTTTCTCGTCAATCCCTTCTTAACATCTTACACCTTTTTAATCGTGTATGGGAGGAACATACCTTCCCTTTGGCTTGGAGACATGCCGTAGTTATACCATTTCCAAAACCTGGAAAAGATCCCACCAATCCGTATTACTATCGGCCAATAGCACTCACCAGCTGCATGTGCAAACTTTGAAAGGATGGTGAATTTTCGTCTCACTTACATCTTAGAGACAACTCAGGCTCTTTCACCATTTCAAAGCGGTTTCAGGGTTGGCCGCTCAACGGTAGACAACATCTTATCACTCGAAACTCAAGCTCGCCGTGCATTTCTGCGCCGAAACCATCTTGTCTCCATTTTTTTCGACATGGAGAAGGCGTATGATCGCACTTGGCGATACGGAATCCTCCGTGATTTACATTCTCTTGAGTTTCGAGGACATCTACCAGTGTTTATTAAAAAATTTCTAGCCACTCGACTGTTTGTCATCAAGTCCGAATCGACTCTGCTCGTTCGGATATTTTCATTCAAGAAGAGGGCGTTCCTCAGGGTAGTGTCCTCAGCGTTACTCCATTTTCGATAAAAATAAATAATATATTGAACCAATTGCCTCCAACTGTCCAGGGTAATTTGTACGTGGATGACTTGAGCATTCATTGCCAAGGTAAAGACATGTGGTACATTGGGCGACAACTTCAGACAGCTCCTTCGCTTGACGCGGTGGAGTGACGAGAACGGTTCCAGCTTCTCCACTCAAGACATCTTGTGTTCATTTCTGCCGACGTCGGAACCTGCATCCTGACCCAGAGATCTTCCTGGGTGGTATCAGGATTGCAGTGGAGGACAGAGTAAGATTTCCAAGTATCATTTTCGACCAGAAACTTACCTTCCTCCCCCACGTCGTGCAGCTGCGGATGTCTTGCGAGAAAAAGCTCAATCTCTTAAAAGTACTCTCAAAAACATATTGGGGAGCAGAACGGTCCTCCATGTTGAATATCTATCGAGTTTTAATTCGTTCCAGACTAGACTATGGGTGTGCAGCTTATGGCTCTGCCCTTCCGTCTTACGAAACCTCGATAATGTGTATCACACTGCACTGAGGATCTGTTCCGGAGCATTTCGCATTTCACCCGTCAAAAGCCTGTATGTGGTTTGCCACGAACCATCTTTGGCTTCCACACGTCTTTTGTTGTCGTTACGACAGTACTACCGAGTCTTAGAACATCCAGACCATCCACTGCAAAATTCACTCCTGGATATTCTCTTGATCGCCTATTTTCGAATCGACCCTCTTGTGTTGCAACTTTCGGGCTACGCATGGGGAATACCCTGAGGAATACGCCCCTTCACTCATTTGATGTAGCTGAGAGACCTCTTTTCACCATCTCACCCTGGAAATCTTATGCAATAACATTCTTAAATTTATTTCCAGGTTTAGAGAGGGTCTAATACCAGCTCAATCATTTATAAACAGCTTTTTTTCGCTCACCGTCTTTATTTTAGAAATCACACAGCAGTATATGTATGTATATTGACGGTTCCAAATCACTCGATTATGCCGGCTGTGCTTTTGTTTTGCGAATCTGTCACTTTTAATTTCTCATTACCATCTTTTATTTCTGTTTTTACCGCTGAATTTTTAGCTCTTTACAAAACACTGAGATGTTTCCAGACTCAATACTGGCAATTTTATATTTTACACCGACTCTAAAAGTGTCTTGGAATCCTTGAATTCGGATTCTCCAAGACACCATTTGGCTCATATTTTAAAACTCCATAACAGGCTCATCCGTCGTGGCTTCGGAATCATTTTTGTTGGATACAGGGACACGTTGGAATTATCGGCAATGAACTGGCCGATGATGCAGCGAGAAATGCAGTGTCTCCACTTAATATTCGTATTCCATACGATGATCTACGTCATTTTGTACGGGACATCGTATGGAACGAATGGCGCGAAGACTGGAATGAGCAGAGCAACAATAAGTCCCACAACATCCACTCGACAATCTCACTCCTACCGTCAATACCATCTCGACGTTTCAACGTCATTTTAACACGTCTTCTCATCGGCCATTCACGAGTCACTCATAGATTTTTATTGGTCGGAGAAACCGCTCCATCGTGCCAGCATTGCCAAGATCCGCTCTCCATCTATCATATTTTAACTTCTTATACATTTCATAGACATCTTTATAGACAATTTTTTGAATCTTCATTACCAATTTTATTAGACCTGTTGGGTCAACCTCCCCATCCATCACTTTTTAGATTTCTTCATCACTGCGGATTTTTACCATATAATATGTAATTAAGATTTTGAATTAAATTTCATAAAGTTTTATAAACTAAGATGGGGATACCCCATATTAGTTCTCTTTTAAAAAAATACGATTTCACATTTCTTATGGTTGAGGCTTTACGTTCATATTTAATTTTTATGTATATCACTTGGTTTTGTTCATTACATTTTTACTATTTGGTCTAGTTATTAGTTTGAAGTCTTAAATCCATCTCGTAATTTTAATATCTTTGGTGCAGCTTATTTTGGATCTTGCGCCATAAAACCCAAATCAACCAACCAACCCTTTACCCTCCAAGTGGTTTCGACGAGATATCTCGTCCATCAAGATCTGATCAATTTTGCTGATGACCAGATATATCGTTAAGATATTGCCAATTATTTATGATGAGACTGATATTACGATTATGATATTACGAGATCAAGATATATGTCAGTTTTCTTCTAATGACGAGATATGTCGAAAGCTTCATGGACGAGATATCTCGTTCATCAAGATCTGCTCAGTTTTGCTAATGAGATACCTCGTCGAGACAACCAGGTTGAAGGTTAAAAGTCCTCCGTTGAAAAGTACTTATGGAAACTACTTGGTAATGGATTGAAGTAAACGAAATAAAATTGTTGAAACAATTTTAACCAAATTTGTTTTTATGTAGCTGAAGATCGACGAAGGGCTAATCATATTTTGTAAAAATTGAGAAAATGAATTGTAGTAACCATGGAGACCCACATTCATTTATGGACCAGATGGCAGCTTATTTGAATGGATATTATAATGAGATACGAACGTTTTTACTATTTTCTATATCTTTTTCTATAAATTTGTAGTAGTTTATCAAAAGAGGCAATGAAAATAAAAAATGAAGACTACTAATGGATGTGTTTGATGAAGTAGAATACTTATAAACAACGTGTTTTTAGAAAAGCTAAACTCTTGTCTTCCTAAATTCTAAGAACATATTAAAAAAGTCTAAATATTATAGTGTGTTAGCATAATTCTTATCTATTCTGGCCCATATCAAGACAACGTCGAATGTTTAAAGTAGCATTAACTAGAAAGTTTCTTTTATAAGTCAAAAATATTTTTGTGCGTTTTATATATTTATACCTATATTCTACGTATTCTTTTAAGTTCTATAAAAGATACCCATTGCAATAAAAGGCTATATTGAAATTGATTAGATATCGAAAACGCCGTAATTTAATCAATTCAAAATCCTCGTCAAAGTGTATCCCTAATAATAAGAGCCGGCTTAAGAGCTTCAGTTGTTTCAAAGCAGGTAGACTCAGAACATAGGAAAGTTAAATAAGAGTTATTGAACCGGATTTAAATGTACATTTCAAGGATAGTTTATCTTATATACACTGCTGGCCACCCAAATTGCAACACCAAGAAAGACAAGAGATATCACAACAAAATTTATTTTGTAGATAACATGTTGACCAAGTATCAAATGATTAAATTTATAGACTTCTGTGAAGTGTGGTTCCTGCCAAAATCAGTAGCCAGAGTAGCCGCCATTGTGGGAGATCACCGCTGCCACACGCCTCGGCATTGATTCAAAGAGACTTTGGATGTGTTCTTGGGGTACAGCAGACCAAGCAGCTTCCACACGTTGCCAAAGTTGATCTGGTGTGGCAGCTGGGGATGTATTCTGGGTCAATCGTTGAGCAACCATGGACCACATGTTTTCTATCGGCGAAAGATCCGGAGAGCGAGCTGGACAGGGAAGCAATTCAATCTGGCGATTGACGAAGAACCCTTGGACAATGCGTGCCACGTGTGGTCGCGCATTATCCTGTTGAAATATGGCTGTGGGCAAGCCCTGAAGGTAAGGAAGGACAACTGGCTCCAACACCTCGGAGATGTAGCGCTGGCTGTTTAAAGTACCGGCAATGCGTACTAGAGGAGTGCGAGAGTGATATCCAATACCGCCCCATAATATAATACCCGATGCAGGACCAGTGTGGCGGTGCATAACGCAGCTGTTCAGCATCCTCTCTCCACGGTGTCTCCAGACTCGAATCCGACCATCGTGGTGTTGCAGACAGAAGCGTGACTCGTCAGTAAAGACAATTTCATTCCATTCTGCCGTCCACATCCTTCTTTCATCGCACCATTGGCGGCGGAAACGTCTGTGGTTCTGCGTCAAGGGTAGACGAAGCAATGGACGTCTTGCGGACAGACCACTCTGCTGTAAACGGCGTCGAATGGTACGCGCAGACACTGGATGATGCGGTACAGACTGAATGTGCTGTGCTATGGTTCGTGATGTGGCTGAGCGATCCGTCACTGCCATACGCACAATATGCCTGTCATCACGTGAAGTGGTGCACTGAGGTGGATGCGATCGAACACGTCGGTCCGTTGTACCCTCCTGCATCCAACGATGACATATCCACATACAGTTGTTTGGTTTCGTCCAACACGACTACCGATTTCCCTGAAAGATAATCCACAATCTCGGTATGCCACTATCCTTCCTCTGTCGAACTCGGATACTTGATCAAAAGATGATCGCTGTTTTCTACGAGGCATAATTGATCGTTTTTTTGAAAAAACCACAAGAAAAACACAATTGCCGTACTTGAAATCGTCGAAATCTCCAAGCCTTAAATAGCGCTTTGAAGTGGCGCCACAGGCGCGCGTGATGTGCGTCTGCGCTGAAATTCTAATCATTTGCATATCTCACCTCCGCTAATGCATGTTGTAAATTTCATATTATTTGCATGCTTCCTTCAGGGTGTTGCATTTACGGTGGCCAGCAGTGTATATATCAAACAAAATTGAATTTTGGAAATATTTTGGGGAATTTTGTTGTTTAGTGAAGATGGAATTTTAAATCCACATAAGTTTTTCCTGGAAACAAACCTCCCACATTCTTTATTTCAGGATTTATTCTTTTCCCCCAACATTCATTTCTAGACTGAACTAGTTTAAAGCTACCAGAATACATGCACGTGTATTAATAATTTCCCATTAGTAGCTCATTTGTGGAGCAATGCAATGAATATATTTTTGGGTATATTCTACAAATTATGTTAATGGTACGTTCATTAGATTTAGCCTCAAGCTTGCCTACCAAACGCTACTAAAACGTAAATAAGTTTTTTTTTCAGAAATTCTTAATCTATCTAATTCTCACCACTTAACACTGTTGGGAATTTTTCTACCAGTTCAAAGAAGCAAAACGGCCCATTTCCAAGATATATACTGTAGTTAAACATTAGAGAAGACGTCTATTTTGACGTTATCTAGTACACTAATGAATGAGACTAGGGCTTCAACTTTTCTCACCGCCTGGAAGGGCTTGATTAAAAAGTGAGTGGTAGAAACACTTATAGGATAATTAAATACTTAAACTCACGTTTTACTCTTGTCTCGTAGTTTGTCTGACGATGGTGAACCTTTCCCTCTACCAAAATGGCTATAGACGATTTTATCACCTGCTTTAATCTGTTTGTCGTACACCGAAGTTTTTTAATGTTTGACGTCTATTTGATTCTTTTTGGTTTTCTTCTGATATTTTTAACCTTTCAGTTCAATATGGAATTTAAATAATAAATAAATCAATGAAATTATAAAAAAAAAGTTCCTCGTTGACAGCCGTCACAAGAAACGGATAGTCGTTTTAATTCATTCCATGCACGAAAAAACTCGCTCACGTTCAGTATACAGCGGTATTTAATTTTGTATGTAATATGTGCCCCCAGTAGTATGTTATATTCTAAACATCTATGCATGCCGTTGTCTTTTTATTCGTTTACCACAGTTAAAAAGAATTCCAATGTGACTTCATTGATATAGCTAGTCAGATTACTTTGAAATCTTCAAGTGATCCGCGGTAGCCTAATTGGTAGAGCTTCGGATTGACAATCGCAAAGGCGCGAGTTCAAAACTCAATCAAACCAAAGATCGTCGTACGTGGGGGCTGGTACACTTTAAATCTGTCGTGTACTCAAATGCCCTCACGTTGGCGTGGTGTGGAAGTTTGGAGAGTGGGATGCCAGCTCAGGTGTTGACCTCGTCATCTGACCGTGGTTCAAAATTCTGAGGTGCTGTCTTTGGATCTTTCGTCACGCATAGATTTTATTGGTCGGGGAAATTGCACTATTGTGTCAGCATTGCCAACAGCCTCTTTCCATTATTCACATTTTAACATCTTGTTCTGGTCTTACGCGATTTTACCAACATTTTTATAACACATCATCTATTTTATCTGATTTGTTGCATCACCCACCTTATCCATCACTGCGGATTTTTATCGCATAAATAATACATCATATTTTAATTGCGTTTCATAATTAAACTCTTGAACTTTAGCTTTGATAAAAATTTTATATTCCTTGTTCGTTTACCTGCATACTTTTAGACTTTTTAATCATTTTTATCATTCTGGTCGTTATGGAATATTTATTCTTGCGTTTGGCCCAGCTTATCCACTATCAGACCTTGCGCCATAAAACCTAAACCAACCAATCTCGGATCTTTCCCTTCATGATTGATCCCAGACCGTTGCCAATAGCCCGTTGTGTTGCTACAGTGCAACGTAAATTCAGCTATCTATCTACCATCGAAATATCCAACAACTTGGATGTCCACATGTAGTTCTTTCAAGGATATCTTTATAGTATTCAGGCTGGCATCCATTATGGGACATTTACGCTAGGATGTGACACACTGAGTAAGAATTGACAGCGTCTTCTAACATCTGATTGGCATACAACAATGCCATGGGTAAGAACCAAATTTAAAACTGGTGCTGTAGGTAAAATTGTTTAGATAGTACTCTGTACTTATGCTTTGCAAATCACTACTCAATTTTTATCACTAGATAATGCATGAATAGTTATTTCATAACAAAAAATATTATATTACCATTTCAAGACAGATACTTTCATCACGCAAATCAAGCATACTATGGATGATCTTATCCATAGTGAATCCATCCATGATTTGTGTGAATGTCTGTCGCTTCCAAAAAAATTAGTTTCAAAGCTGTTTTTGTTTTCTAAACAAGTATGTCTCAAACTAAACTGCGTTATTTCAACAGTTCATACATGGTAGAACCCAAATTGCATTTTTGATGATTTTACTAAAGTATCGTAAGTGAAGGTAGTTGGATTGTTGCATTAATCTTACTACTGGATGACTATTAACGTGGAAAGATCCTTGTAGATGATTACAGCATAGTTTTTACCACAACAGTGAGACTTCTCGCTTCATGAACCCCAGGAGAACATTTCCTTTAAGCGTGCACGGGCTTCATAAATCCGAAGTACTCTAATGATCTTTTCGCTTCCCATGGGGTTTACTGTCTTAGTAAACACGCTGGATGTGCTCATGGGATACCCAAGCAAACGTTTCTAGCTTTAAGGTTTTAATAAGTAGTACTTTGACTGCGTTTACTTGAACTGATTCAAAGGGAAATCAAGTGCTTTCCGATTACACTGAATAAAACTATAACTATATAGTTGGGATCTGAAGTCCTCACTTTGTAAATGAAAAATTGAAGAATGATGTAATGTAAATAAAATATATTTTAACGCATAATTTTAAGATTACGTGTCGAAAGATATTTAAGTCTAGTTTGCTTTTGACATTTTAAATATATTCATTGCTTTCCTGGGAACTATTCTTCCAATATATTCATTCATAGATGGAAATTTCAGGTCTTGTAGTTGCAATGTACATCCAAGATCTGTTTGTTTTATATTGATTTTTATAAGGTAAATATAGTGTATGCAAATCAGCATACACACTGAAACGTGTTTATATAGGGTTTATATATAAACGGTGAACCATCATCAATAAATCGGGTTTTGTTTTAGCTCAGATCACGTCTCATTCTTGTATTCACGCACGATCAGATAGCTACAAATTCTAAGATATAAAAGTAAAAATCAAGTACTTACGTAAAAATAGATCATATACTTCGATTAGAAAAGGGAAACTGACGCCAATCAGCTCAGTAGATCTTAGACAACTACTTTACAAACTCTGTTTTATCTTTAAAATCTGATTTAGCTAAGAGCAAACCTGAACAGTTTCCAAGTATAACTTCCATCCAAAGTAACATAAAATAAGACAAAAATAAAAGAAACATGTCAGGGCACCAGTAATGTATAAAATAAGTTACTTATTTCGTTTCAAAATTTCCGAACTAACCCTCATTTTACCATTTGATAATTTACTAAAAGTTAGTTAAGAAATTATAATTAATAAATTTTGCGAGATAAAGTATCTTATTTTTAAAATTGGCTAAATCACATGATACAAAGCACGAAATAAAAGTACAAAAGCATGTTAGTTTGAATGGAAACTATCTTCCGTTAATTAGTGAAAAACATTTGAAGATTTATGTTAAAAATGAATTGTTATTTTTAGTTAAGTTAAAAAATAATCAAAAATATCAAACAAACTTCTCGCGTTGATCAAATAACCATCAGTTTTTGTAAATTTTTAAACTAAAAATGTATTCTAATTTCTCATTCATCATTGGATTAATGCATTTTAGAGAGAGATTTGATTTTAATTTTTTAATCTTATAGATGATAGTGTGATTTTCACTAAAATTAGTTCCATACTAGAATTAACGGACTAGCAACCGAAGGGTTGCGAGTTCGAATCCAGCCAAACACCGTCGTGTACAAAGGGGGCTGGTGCACGTTAAATCTGTCGTGGCCTCAAATGTCCTCACGTTGGCGTGGTGTGGAAGTTTGGAGAGTGGGGTGCCAGCTCAGATGTTGCCTCGTCATCTGACCGTGGTTCAAAATTACGTGGTACTGTCCTCGGATCTTTCCCTCTGGGATTGATCCCGGACCGTCACCAATAGCCCGTTGTGTTGTTCCAGTGTGACGTTAATTGAAAATACCAATACCAATACCATACTAGAATTAATTTAAAAATATTTCCGCGTAATTATGAAGCAACTGTGGGCCAAGTTAGCTGGTTGGAAGAGTAGAGGATTAGCAACCCCAGAGGGTTGCGAGTTCGAAACTCGATCCAACCAAAGACCGTCGTGTACGGGGGATCTGGAGCATATTAAATCAGTCGTGGCCTCAAATGTCCTCGCATTGGCGTAAGTATTGACCTCGTCATCTGATCGTAATTCAAAATTTCGAGGGGTCCTCGGATTTTGGCACGGGATTGATCCCGGACCATCGCCAATTGACCGACCATTGTGCTGCTCCAGGCGACATTAACTCAACTACTTACCTACCATCTTAAGATTAAGTTTATTGCAAAATGTATTACCTGATTAAGATATTAGTTTTCTTCATATATCAATGAAGAAATTTAAACACTTCTGTTTTCTTCAGTAATATTTTAACACAGTTTTAAAGTAATACAGTCCTGACCAAAATTATCTTTACATGCATAAAATCACGGATTTCTCAGAAAGTGAATTATAATTTCATGAATTTGTGTGAAATGATACATAACATCATAACACATAAATACAAAAGAAAAAATTTAAGAGCACTACATATGATAAAATTAGCATGAAACAATAAAAATGGCAATAATATGTGCCAAGGAGAGTTCAGAAAAAGAATAACTCAGAAAAAAATTAAGGCTTATGAATTTAATATGGAATATGAACTTCCCTGACGTGTACACACATATCCCAAAGTGCTTTAATGCTGGCAATAATGTTAGCCACAGTTTGGGGAATTAAGTTCCACTCCTCCAGAAATGCGGTCTTCTGGGCGTTTATATCTCTAGGAGGAGGATGTCTCCATGCAATTGCTTTTCCAAGGAAGCCCCATAAGTTCTCTATCGGGTTCAGATCAGGAGATTTTGCTGGCCACGGTATTCGCTTCAATGGCTTCACTTTCAAGGAATTCGTCAACAAGGTTTGCTCAATGTGGACGAGAATTATCGTCCATAAATAAAAAGTCAGATCCATATGCACCTCTGAAAAGACTTACATTAGGTTCTTTGACCTCATCCCGATATCTCTGGCCGGCCACAGACCCACTGTTGAAAACGTTTAGGGGCGTACGTCCATCGATCATTATTCCTCCCCATACTCTCACACCTGCACTACCGAAACGGTCACGTTCCGTAATGTTTGAAGGAAGATTTCGCGTTCCTGACTCCCTCCAGATGTAAACACGTTTAGAATCGGATGTTAAACTAAACTTCGACTCATCAGTAAAGAGAACATGGGTCCATTGGTGTTCACTCCAGTTCTGATGTTCGTTGCACCAATTAAAGCGATCCCTCTTTTGTTGTGAAGACAGTGAAACAAATACCCTTGGCTTTCTGGCATAAAGGCCTTTCTCATTAAGCCTTATGTTCAAACTGTACATTGCATATACAGTTTGAAGTGATGCAACAGATCCAGTGGCGGCTGGAACCTCTGAACTTAACTGCCGAGCAGTAGACTTCCTGTTACGACTGGCAGTTATTGCCAGATATCGATCTTGAGAAGAAGTTATTCGTTTACGACCTTGTCCAGGCCTCCTTACAACAGTTCCAGAGTTCTGAAATTGTTTCCACAGCGAAGAGACTCTTGAAATATTCACACATCTCGCTGCTTCCATGATTGTCTGCCCTGCTTCTAAACGGCCGACAATTCGCCACTTCACAGCTTCTTCCAAATGATACTTCTGAGCCATAACAAACCATTTTGAGTCCTTACGCATTGACATCAAACGCTGTATTGCAGAAATTCACTCAGATATTCACTTTGCGCAAAGCGCTTGATTCACCGTCGGATGATGTAACGCCTTGATTTGCATATCAGAACCCGTTTGATCACTTTTGATTGGATAATGCTAATTAGGCTTGTCTTTCACACATTCCCTGCAAAAATGGATTACATCGATTGGATATTTCATGGAATATCATTATTTTTTGGTATGTAAAGATAAATTTGGACATGTGAGTGTATTTTAACACAATTTTAAAGTAAGATTACGTAAAGTACGTAATATTTCTGTTGATTGCTAATAATTCTGTTAATTGACAAATTGCAAACGCATTTCAAAAATTGAGTTCATAAACTTAATTCTAACCCTCGAGTAAAGTTTACACTCATTGTTAATATACAATGACTAACAAAAGTAGGTACTAGATCTATTAATACGCTTTTGAGGACTATTATTTTTAACTTCTTATTAAAATTATTTTTTATGCTTAGACGTATTTAAATCACAAGAAACTGTTTTGAATGAGATAGGAATTCTTTTAAAATTCATTCGAGTTACGCATACTTACATCAGATAAGCTTAAGAAATTTATTTTATAGAGGATAACGGTGGAATACCAATTCAAAAAAGGTGCCGTATAGCATTGTTATCAAAATATTTTATATGCCAGACATCTATATTGATCCTGTTATTGAATATGTCATATGATGGTATTGTCCTATATTTTAGGGAGCACATCGTTTCCCTCTAGTGAAGAATTTCTAGACAGATATTTTATCCTCGGAAATATTTCCTTATCGATTTTAGCTCCATTTCTGAATGTTTATGCAAATGTACTCGAGAATACAGCTCTAAAAACATGAGTAAACTTCAGTAGATTCTTAAACCCATACTAAGAATTTTTTAAAGATTTTAGAAAAAGTCTGTTTTCTTATTTGCTTCTAGAGATCGAAGTGAGAGAAGAACAAATGGCACACAGGAATGGCACAATGAAATTGCTATTACTCGGATGCTGCCCTGGCCATTCATAGAATTTTTTCTTTTTAGTAACTTTAGAATATTAAGTAAAGCAAGTTAGGCCATGTTGTTATTTAAGCCACATTTTCATAGATTAACAAATTCAAATTAAATAAATGAATTGAAAAATAAAAATGATCTTGCAATTTTAAAAATGTATTTGACACTTTATCATACTTCTAAGAGTCTTTATTTCAGTTTGTTACCTTCGAGGAATAGTTAGGAACTTTTAGAAGTAAACTGATATCGGCCATATTGCCATTTTTCGTTATAAAATGGTTAAGTGCGTCATCTCTTCCTGACATTTGGGAGGGATGACGCACTTATTGTCAGGGTAAGATGATACACCGATGTTGATTCATGTTCCGTAGAAAAGTGTGTTAAAACACTTCTACTATCATTCGATTGTTTAAAAATAAGTGTTTAGGTTAATTGGTTGTTTTAGGGTTATGGGCAAGGACCATACTTTTCGCCAAGCTGCGCCAAACACAAATAAGCAATGTCGTGAAAAGGGAAAAAAGGGATTAGGAACAGAGTAGTGGGATAAAACGCTTGAAGAAAACAATTGCTTTGGGTATGCTGGGAGCGCAACCCCCATGGGGGAAGAGAAGATCACTAGGGTACCTGGGGCGCGATAATTGTTTAGGCGACACTTTGTTAGACAATGGTATGAACTCGCTAAATAATTTAATTCTCTACTTTGTTACATTCTATTTTAGATCATACCACGAATTATTCTCAGAAATATTCCAAGTTACGGTGGGCTACGTGGCCTCAAGAAGCGTTAAGGTACAAATTATTTCTTGTACATAGTATGCTGAAATCGATATACATTAAGCTTATTGCATTTAGAGTGTACCAGAAGCAAAATTTTGGCGAAGAAAGAAATATGGACAGTTTGCCAAAAGTTCATTGGGACCAAGTCATAATTCAGCGGTCACTTTTTCTCCTGTATTACAAATGGTCCACAGTGTATAATAAAACTCATCTTTTTGTTTTATTACGGTGGTCTGAGAGAGAAGAACGAAAAACGACTTGTTGATTATTAAATAAATTTGGAGAAATACAGGGTGAATCTAAATTGTTTTTACAAAATAAGAGGGGTGATAGTACCCATCCAGACGAGCAGTAATTACCATGGAACATAGGGTCGCATTCCACTCTGAGAGGCAGAAAAGAGTAAAATTAGAATTTCAACATGAACTTACAACAGTGTTGGGAAAGCGAATGAACGATACCAAAAGTTGCACAATCTGATTGATTGATCAGAGAAAAACTCACAGCAAGTGCTCAAAGTGGCGGCCACGCGTGTCGTTGCACAGTTCACACCGGCGCTCGAAGATTCCTGGTGTTGTGTTAATTTTGTCTGCGGCAACACCGATACTCGCTGCGAGATCTTCAGCTGAGTGCACAGGCGTCTGGTACACTAAAGATTTCATGTGTCCCCAGAAGAAAAAGTCCAGTGTGTTGAGGTTCGGTGAGCGAGGAGGCCAAGCCACAGGTCCGCCACGTCCGATCCATCGTGCGGGATATGTGGCATTCAAGAAGTGCCGGACCGTGCTGGAAAAATGTGCTGGGGCTCCATCGTGCATCAACCACATGTCTTTCTGGATGTAGAGCGGAACAGCCTGCAACAAACTGGGAAGCATCATCTGAGATGGCCTCTGGACTGAACGCCAGTGCGCTACCGACCAGGCCATCTTGCTTAGGAGATATGCTGCATAGGCAGGTACAAAACGACGTCAGAGGCGATGACTTGTTCATGCTCGACGCGTTTCGACTTTACTCTTTTCTGCCTCTCAGAGTGGAATGCGACCCTATGTTCCATGGTAATTATTGCTCGCCTGGATGGGTACTATCACCCCTCTTATTTTGTAAAAACAATTTAGACTCACCCTGTATATTTGATATAGACAGCTGCTTTCCAGTTTGCAGAAATTCCATTCACCCTAGAGTTATAAATGAAGAAAATGGCACTTATGGCGATTCAGATAAACAAAGAAATCACAAAAATTCATATAGTGAACTTTTACAGATGCGCTGAATGTTGGTAAAATTATGGACTTGTTTAAAGAATCTGATTGTATTGAAAATATAAATTGAAAGATGTATCTTGTATGGATATAATTGTAATGATTGTTTTTAAAAAATGTAAAAAAAAGGACATTAAAGGACTAAAACTTTAAGACTGATTTATCGTTTCATTCAAATTTATATTATTTATTCATAGTATGAGTTTTTAGAGGTGTGCCATAATACCTTTAACCTTAATGTAGACATGGCGCAATGATGTCTTTTTAAAAGTGGTTTTTGAACTTGTTTTCTAATGTTTAACAAATAAAACTTACATATTTCGATAATATAATGTATTTTTGAATTGAAGGAAAACATTTTCGGATATTTTGCTTTGCCTTTGAATTAACTCTTCTGAATTCACCAGAATCAATTTTCTGAAAAGTGCGCCATCTCTCCCTCATTTAACTATTTATTATACATTGAATTTACAATGGTTGATTGGCTGGTTAGATTGATTCTTATTGCGCTAGAACCCTACCTTGCCAAACAACAACGAAATAGACATACACATAACAAGGAAAGTTTTTACTGTCACAGAAGAGAAAGATACTCTCAGGGAGGAGTCGAACCTGACAACAAAATAAACAATGAAAATAATCTTAATTAACTAGTGGTTCGACGATTCAAGTGATTTCGACGAGATATCTCGTCCATCAAGATCTGACCAATTTTGCAAATGATGAGATATCTCGTCATCAAGATTGCGAATTGAATGCCGAATGAAAATATTACCATTTTTGATGATGACGATATCAAGATCAGGTCAGTTTTTCTAATGACGAGATATATCGCCCATCAAGATCTGGTCAGTTTTGCGATTGGCAAGATATCACGTCAAGAACCACCAGGAGGGTTGTAGAAATTTAAAATAAACGAAACATTGAAAAAAATGGTTGAAGTACCCAAACGCGTCGTTGGAAAGTGGTTGACAGATATATTAAGCCCCTAAATAAGTTTTTAATTTTAAATAACCTTGTTCGGATATTTTACTTTCTGAATGCACAGGAGCCGATTTTCTGGAAAGTGCGTCATCTCTCCTTTATTTACCTATCCTATACACTGAATTTACAATGGTTAGTTTGATATGGTTTTATGGCACAAGGGCCATATCTGACCAAACTACGCCAAACGCAGACACGAGAAAAAATCTTGCTCCTCATACAGAGCAGGGATGCAAACTTGTTAAGACCAAGGACCAAATAGATTCACTGACTGATGGGAGGGCTACCATAAAAACGTGAAAATTATCTATCATATATTATTTATGTTGTTTATGTATATAAAATATTTATACAAAGAAAGATGATAAAATGTAAATAAAGAATTTAATTTGATGTATGAGATTGCATTGATTTAACAATTGCTTTAGTATTTCTTTCGATTTTTGTAAAAGCCCAGCGCAGAATCGATTCTAAATTTTCATTAGTCAGGCGGTTCCTGGTTTTCGATTTAATATTCACAACTGGAAAAGTTTGTTCAGATAGATATTGACCCAAAGAGGCTTGCACATTTTAATGCATTATCTAGCAACGATTTAAAATAGTTTTTATTCCCGACACAAAGAAAAAGTAATAAATTGTCTTCATTAAATATATTTCGCAGGTTCTCATCTGTTTGCATGTCGATGGAAGGTAGCTAATTAACGTCGGCACTGGAACAACACATCGGGCTATTGGTGACGGTCCGCGATCAATCTCGAAGGGAAAGATCCAAGACAACGCCTCGTAATTTTGAACTACGGTCAGATGACGAGAACCCCTGAGTTGGCATCCCACTCTCCAAACTTTCGCACCACGCCAACGCGAGGCCAATTGAGTCAACGGTAGATTTAACGTGGACCAGCCCCCGTGCACACGACTGTCCTTTGCTGGACCGAGTTTCGAAGTCGCAATCCTCCGGCTAATCCGTTGCTCTACCACGGATACGACGGCCCTGCTTGTGGATGAGTTTTTTGTCGTCCGTGGCCGGCCCGCGTGTCGTCTTGGTTCCACTACTTTGTTACGCAATTTAAAAAAATACATACCGTGATTTGTTTAAGTTAAGGAAAAACATAATCATGCGGGCCATCGGCAAATTAACGGAGGACCGCATGTGGCTCGCGGGCCGCGGTCTGTGCATCCCTGATATAGAGAAATACTCCTCTTTAACTTTTACCATGAATCTTTTCTGAAGTTTAACTCAACAGAATCCGACGGTTATTATTTTCTCCTACAATGCCCCAAGAGTTCCCTAATGTTTCAATGATGACAATGGGACCTGGAGTATGCCAGTAATATACAGCGACATAGGACTCTGACTCAAGCGGGAACTGCGCCATTCGTTCACTGCCTTCTGTTCAAATTGTCTGTAGTTTAGCTTTGTCTCCGGCATGAAACGTGTGATGCATGTCGTCTGGCGTGGGGTCTTTGTTCTCCGAGTAACTCTGTCTTATTTGTCTAGAAACTATCCAAACACCAAAGGCAGACGAGTCTAAGTACACAACAGACGCATAAATTTATGTTATATCATGCAATTAGAGTTCAAAGTATGTCAAGTATAAACCAAACTAGAAATGTTTGGGAGACTAATATTGTAAGCAGAAGCTCACCACGCGCTTTCGTTTGATACTGACAACGAATTTGTCTTTGTAAAGTAATTAGTATAATTGTATAAATATGCACTGAAAAGGTATTTGTATAGATGTCGTGTATAAAACTTTTACCTTTTTGTTAAGCTTGAATCCTGTGCAGTATTGTGTCCATTTTCGCCTTTCATTTCAAATTTCTCACATCCCGTTTCAACCTTCAAATTAGAATATTGCTCTCAGTGATAATTGTCGTTTCTTCAGTCCCAATTAGTCGTGATTGCGCGCGATATACAAACCATACCACAATTACTCTTTCAGGCTCTCTCTAGTAACACTCACAGCCCCGTAGACATCTTTCAGGCCACGCCCACCATGCGAGGAGCTCAGAGACGAGTTCGTAGAGGAAATATAAAAGTAGAGTGAGCAATGGTAACTTTATGTGCCCGTGATCATTTGACCAAAACTAGTAGCATGATCCTGAGATTACCTTCGTTTGGCGGGTGGAAATGAGCATTCATCATTTGATTGGTTCATGAGATGATAGAAGACGCCTATCCATTGATTCATCATCTGATTGATCCGCGCGATATAGTAAGACTACAGGTTGCAAAGTAGAATTATATGTGTGAATTATAAATTCAATTATTAGCTATACGGGGTGAGTCTAAACTAATAATACAAACTTCAAGGGGTGATAGAACACAATGAAATAAACACTTTTCACCATAGAATGTATGGTCCCAAGTGCAGCGGTTGGCCGCTAGAGAGCGCTTTCCATTTCGGCACAAACACACGGTCCGATGCAAGTTGGAAAGAAGAGGCATGAAATATGCAAACAACGCTTTAATGTCAAATAAACATCAGTAACTGCTTGACAAAACGAAATAATACAATTAGATTTGCATAAATTAAAGATAAGGAACAACGGGTAAGAAAGAAATGACATGTACAAAACATGAGAAACTTTTCACATGGAAATGAAACGACATGTGCAAACATCAGTCGGTAAGTACAACGCAAATGCACAATTGCAGAAGCTGTTCAAAATGTCGACCACCACACCTGATGCAGGCCTCGCATCGCCGACTTAACGCTTTTATACAAGCGTTTGACTGCGCTCTCTAGCGGCCAACCGCTGCACTTGCGACCATACATTCTATGGGGAAAAGTGTTTGTTTCGTTGCGTTCTATCACCTCCTGAAGTTTGCATTATTAGTTTAGACTCACTCTGTATATATATTTCACTAGCATATGTGGCGCAGGTATTGACGCTGTGTGTTTATTGTCGAATAGTATTAGCGAATATAAACAATATGAAGACGACTGTTATGGGACCCATTTGCCAATTTTGCCGCTTATTAAAAAAATACTTGAATAGAGCTATAAAGCTGCATAATATTGCTAGAACTACGTGGAAGAGCTCGCTACTCTAATGAAATTCTTCAGTAATATGATGCCAAAAAGCAATGATAAATTTGGATGATGGTAATCCATCACAGAAAAAAAAAGAACAAAATAGGTTTAACGTCAAAAGAGAATGATTTAGGGAATGAGTATTGTTCTTTAAGTTTAAACAACACAAAGACGAATATGAATCGAATGTGCATACGAATGAATAGATTAGGAATTGCATTGGGTACTTACCCCTATTTCCCAGATAGACGATATGGAGAGGCAAGAATTGAAATACTGGACGCAAAAGAATACCAACTTCAGATAACAATTTAAAACTGGTTTAATTGTATCCTTTAACAAGACATTTGATTGATTCAGCGATTTAAAGAAGTTTGTAACGTGTGGACGGATGCCAACGTCCGACCCCTTTAGCGTCCCAGTGAGAATTGACACGTAGCGTCTTTCTTCCCGTTGACCCTCCCGGAACGGGGAAAAAAGTTTCGGTTCGCACTCGGGGAGAGGTTTTTTTTGCTTCTTCTGTTTATCTTTCGCTTCCTCCAGTGTGACTCACTCTGGCGTTACTCAACAAGTATTTAGATAGGTATTTAATTAACGTCGCACTGGAGCAACGCAGTGGGCTATTGGCCACGGTTCGGGATCAAACCCGAAGGAAAAGATCCAAGGACAACACCACGTAATTTTGAGCCACTCTAGGCACAATGAAAAAATAAGGGGATAGATACAAAGGGGAACATAATAAATAAAATAATCTAGGGGATAAAATTGAAGTCTACTTAAAAATCTAAATGTGGTAGCTCGATTAAGGTGTGTTTTACCATGCATTTTATTAGGAATTACGAATTGACGCCTGTAAAACCAAACGAAATGCTGTTAATGTTTTTTGGATAACTTTATATCATTTAGAGGTATGAAATCTATTTATGAATATCAATGTTATACTCATTATAAATGGATTGAAATAATATATGAAATATGAGAAATGGCACTCAGTCATAAGTAGATGCAAGCAATTGAGAAAGTTTAGCGCAGATGCTATTCGCTGGTCGGTAGTTTTATTAAACTCAATGAACTTTATTACAACTCTTATAATTAAAGAAAATCAAGAGCTTCATTTCAAATTGAATAGGCATGCTATTATTTCGAGGAAAAGCAAACTAGGGAATTTTATTGAAAAGCGTGCATGAAGCAATAAAAAACAAAGAATTTCGCATCTTTCGATATCCGGCAATCTTTTTTGTTATATTTTGATTTATATGACATTGTACTCCTTAAACTAGTTATGTTTTATTTATAGGCATACAAACTATAAAACCCGAATGAGATCCTTTTCAGATTCAAGCTATGAAAAAAAGACTCGTTTCCTGTTCGATCTAACAAGATGTCCAGATTAGATGCACTGGAAAATATGCGAGTACAGCCCTTCTGCGTCATAAATATCCAATTTATTTTGGCGCCATCAATTCTCCTCCCTGTTCCTAGATGGCGCTGTACTCTCCTGCTCAAAGCCCCTTCATCAAACTCTATTTCTGGCTGGATCTCCAATAAATGTTTTATAACTAAGCTGTACGTCGCAATCATTACGTCGTTAAGCCACTGCAACTTTTTGGAAGTTCGACAATTTATGATATGATGGAGAGATCTAACTGGCTCTGTTTATAACACGGTTTATTTGCGGGGTAATATAAGGAGAGGGAATTTCGTATCTATGAATTATTAGCACCGGAGTGTATGGACCGTTTCTGGCGTGCGTAAAAATAGCGTCGGAGAATTCGATGAAAGTGCTTTTGGAGGAAACTTCTAGACACTGAAAACGACGAAGCGGAGTTTTTGTTAACGAGATGAAATCGCAACTTTGTTTCAAGGATTCGATTTTTTCTTTTTAACCTTGAGATACTTTTTTGTAAAGTTTAATGTAGATGGCGCAAGTGTTTTTGTGGTAGAAAGTGTTTCCTGCACGTATTTAGTAAATGACGTCGCTTGGCAAAAGGAATTAATCTTCTAATGAAATAGACAGAGCATTTCGGGTCAAGGAATTATTAGACCGTAGAGTATGGAGTACGCAAAAATAGCTTCTGAGAATTGGATGGAAGTACGTTTCGAGGAAATTTCTAGACTTCGAAAATGACGAAGCGGGATTTTAGTAAACGAGAGGAAACTAAAATCTTATAAAAAAATAGTTTTCCCGATTCCAGGCCAACTGTCCAACTGTTGCACACATGCAACCAAGACAAAGACATGCATATTAGTGAGTTTGATTAAGAACACTAACAGAATATACTGGAAATATAGTTCGTTTATAAGCGTTGTTTCTTAAGAAATCTAACCTACATGCAAAGAAAAAATTAGATAGTCTACTTGACCAGTCTAAATATCACCACATCTAATCTAGAAACCCATATCTTGACTATTGTGATTGTTTCACCTGTACGCATATATATATATATATATATATATACACTGCTGGCCACCGTAAATGCAACACCCTGAAGGAAACATGCAAATATAATGAAATTTACAACATGCATTAGCGAAGGTGAGATATGCAAATGATTAGAATTTCAGTGCAGACGCACATCACGCGCGCCTGTGGCGCCACTTCAAAGCGCTATTTAAGGCTTGGAGATTTCGACGATTTCAAGTACGGCAATTGTGTTTTTCTTGTGGTTTTTTCAAAAAAACGATCAATTATGCCTCGTAGAAAACAACGATCATCTTTTGATCAAGTATCCAAATTCGACAGAGGAAGGATAGTGGTCTACCGAGATTGTGGATTATCTTTCAGGGAAATCGGTAGTCGTGTTGGACGAAACCAAACAACTGTAATGCGGATATGTGATCGTTGGATGCAGGAGGGTACGACGTGTTCGATCGCATCCACCTCAGTGCACCACTTCACGTGATGACAGGCATATTGTGCGTATGGCAGTGACGGATCGCTCAGCCACATCACGAACCATAGCACAGCACATTCAGTCTGTACCGCATCATCCAGTGTCTGCGCGTACCATTCGACGCCGTTTACAGCAGAGTGGTCTGTCCGCAAGACGTCCATTGCTTCGTCTACCCTTGACGCAGAACCACAGACGTTTCCGCCGCCAATGGTGCGATGAAAGAAGGATGTGGACGGCAGAATGGAATGAAATTGTCTTTACTGACGAGTCACGCTTCTGTCTGCAACACCACGATGGTCGGATTCGAGTCTGGAGACACCGTGGAGAGAGGACGCTGAACAGCTGCGTTATGCACCGCCACACTGGTCCTGCACCGGGTATTATGGTATGGGGCGGTATTGGATATCACTCTCGCACTCCTCTAGTACGCATTGCCGGTACTTTAAACAGCCAGCGCTACATCTCCGAGGTGTTGGAGCCACTTGTCCTTCCTTACCTTCAGGGCTTGCCCACAGCCATATTTCAACAGGATAATGCGCGACCACACGTGGCACGCATTGTCCAAGGGTTCTTCGTCAATCGCCAGATTGAATTGCTTCCCTGGCCAGCTCGCTCTCCGGATCTTTCGCCGATAGAAAACATGTGGTCCATGGTTGCTCAACGATTGACCCAGAATACATCCCCAGCTGCCACACCAGATCAACTTTGGCAACGTGTGGAAGCTGCTTGGTCTGCTGTACCCCAAGAACACATCCAAAGTCTCTTTGAATCAATGCCGAGGCGTGTGGCAGCGGTGATCTCCAACAATGGCGGCTAATCTGGCTACTGATTTTGGCAGGAACCACACTTCACAGAAGTCTATAAATTTAATCATTTGATACTTGGTCAACATGTTATCTACAAAATAAATTTTGTTGTGATATCTCTTGTCTTTCTTGGTGTTGCAATTTGGGTGGCCAGCAGTGTATATATATATATATATATATATATATATATATATATATATATATATATATATATATATATATATATATATATATAATTAAAGTAATTGAAAGAACTTAACTCTACTGATGAACACAGGACAAACTTAGTATTGGTGAGAGAAAGACATAAAAAAAACAATTAACCAAATGGAATGGAACGGACGTATCAATTACGGACCTCAACATCATAATTAATAGAAAGTTTATTGATTGTAATGAAATTATAGGAGAAAATTAAAGGTAGTGACAATGCACATGTAAAAGGTGAATAATTTAGATAGATAGAATTCAGTAATATTGATACAATTAGGAGTCCAATTCACGTTCCAAAGTGAGAGGGGAAGGCAATCAGTAACCGAAAAGAGGATGGTATAACGCATGAGGTGGTGGAGATGATTTAGAGGTGAAAAATAAAATAAAATAAAAGTTGAAGGGTGTCAATTTGGTGGGTTCAGGAGATTCCCTGAGGAGTCCCTGAATGCACCACATCGACGTTTTAGCCAATTAACCAAATTCTTTTAGGATAAAAAATAACGCTAAATGTAAATTGAGATAGTAATTTTTAATGATAGGAATATACTAACTTTATGTTCATCGATATTAAATTCATCCTCCTTGCTTCTTGCATCGCTTCCATCAAGCTTGAGGTTCAAAAGTTAAATGAAGTTTTCTCAAATTTCGTTCTTTATACAAATAGGCGAAATAGACGATTAGGTAGCGCCCTCTGTTGTAAAATAGAAAATTGGTTTAAAGTTGAAATCGTGGGCTTAAATAGAAGGTAAATATACGAGTTTTTCGTTTCACCATTTTCATCTTTTAAAATAACATTTTTATTAACTTCAGAAATAGTTATTAAGAAACCTCAAAATACAAATTACGTTGCGATCAATACGAATTTGCTTTCGTAATTATATCCTTTTATTGCAACTTCGTATTTTCATTTTCATAGATTTCTGTTGTACAGTAATATTTTATATGAATTCTGTTGCTGCTTTAAATCATTATTAAACGTATGACTCGCTTTTTATAATACATCCCTGGAATTTTAAAATAAATTGTTGTTTTATAAGTTTCAGTATCTGTTAGCGACCGAAGATAATTTCAATGTGTGAAGACTATTCTAACTAACTCCCCATGTTGAACCTTGACCTCCCTAACGATACGACTACAAAGCGCCCTGTCCTGGGCATTAATCCACCATTTTTTTATTTTCGTGTTTTGAGGTCTTTTTCGACCTCCTCCCGCCTTCTTTTCCTCGGTCTTCCCGATTTTCTCTGGCCTTGACACTGATTCTTAAATATCTTTTTTGTGCCTCGGATGTTATCCACTCTCTCCATGCGTCCCAACCATTGGATTCTTTTTGATTTTATCAAATTATATCTTTTTCTCTATAATTTTTGGATTTCATGATTGTATCTCCTTCTCCATACATCGCCTTCTTTGATTGTCCCAAATACGACTCAAGACCTTTCTCTCCCAAGTTATCAGCATTTTTTCATGTTTTTTGTGTCAAAATCCATGTCTGCGATCCATATATTACTGTTGGTTTAACGATAGTTTTATACATTAGCCTCGTCTTCCTCGCAATTGCTTTAGATCTTATTATTTTTTGTACAGCGAAAAAGCTCGGATTTCCTGCACTAAGCCTCTGTTTTATTTCAGGAATAATGTCATTATTTTCAGTAACAATTGAGCCTAGATACCTAAGTTCTTTAACTCTTTAATACTTAACTATCACTTATCCTAATTTCAGTATCTTCCTCACTTCCCTTGCAATCCATCATCATGTATTAAGTCTTTTCTACATTAATTTCTAATCCGAAGACTTTAGCTTTCATTACCAGTTTCTTAAATAATTCAGTCAACGCATTTTTACTCCTAGCTATCAAAACGACATCATCAGCAAATGTCAAAATTTGTGTAGATCTATTGAAAATTGTACCATTTCTATTTAATAATGTGTTTCGCATCACTTTTTCTAGGTATATGTTAAACAAAATTGGTGAAGACTATTCAGAGAAATATATATTGATTTTGAATGCATCTATATTTGTGTGTCAAAAGTGAATTTATTTTCAATCAGGTGTCTACGGATTTTCTTTTCTAGAAAATTGAGCCGATTTAAAAAAGATTGAACAAGCCAAAAGTAGTTTACAATTTAGGGATTCTTAGGGATTTCCTTATCAAGAAAATTATCGGTCAATTTTGAAAAAGAGTGAGCAAGCCAAAATGAGGTTCCAATTTAGGGTTCTAAATGATTTTTCTTTTCGAGAAAATTATCGATCATTTTTGGGAAAATGAACAAGCCGAAAGGAATTTCCCTTACAATTTGGCACTTCGATCGGATTTCTTGCCGACCTTTATAAGTGCAAAGAGAAATTTCTCTAGCACCCTCAACGTTTACCACCATATGCAATCCAAATTACAGGTTGTAAACAGAATATGAACACCCATACGAAAAAGGGCCGTGATTCGTCCTTACAACACAGCCACGAGACTTGGCACAAGTCTGCCACATACTGAAATAGAAAGTATCAGTTTCAGCAGAAGTCGTACGGATGAAGTGTGAACATTCAGTTAGCAGTAAAACTTCGTCATGCCCAACCTCTCAGCTTTCCAAAGAAGCATGACCATTCGAACTCCCGCTGTAGCCTCGGTGAAGAAAGCATCCAAACTTGTGAGTGTTGCAAGTCGCATTGTGTCAATTGTTATGACAGCGCACACAAAACATGGCAAGACGCCATCTTTTAAACAGAACAATGGGCAGAAATCAATGCTCACTGACAAGTGTAGAAGGGTGTTAAAGCGGATAGCGGCCCGAAAGCACAAGAAAACGGTGTCAGATACTCTCCGTGATGAACACTCATCTCCAGGACACCGTATCAACCCAAACTTCGGTAATTGCATACCCGAATATTCATGGCAGAGTGACTATTCAAGAACCATTGATGACATCGTGTATTGATTTGAAGAGACGACAATGGTACCGACAGCAGAGACTGGACACAACAGTGAGGACAAATCATTTGGTTTGAAGCATCTGCATTTACATTATTTCAGAACACCGGACGTGCTTATGCCTGGAGAACGCCTTTCATGTTGGCTGATTGCTTCATACTGTTGAGTATGGAGGATGCTCAGATGGTGTGGGGTACGACATCTTGGCGTGATCTTAGGACACTTATAGTCCTTAATACTTCGATCTCTTTTATAGGAGATCTAAGCAGTAAAATATATCAGCATTCCGTACCATCCTCTCCATCCTATGTTATAGACTGTATCCTATGCTATAGACTCCTTGGAGAACGACCTTTTTCCAAGACGGCAACACCCCTATTTACACTGCTCTGTGTATCGAAGAATGGTTCGATAAGCACGAGGTTGATGTGGAACATCTCGTCTGGCCTCCTCAGTCCCTTGATCTTAATCCTCCTGGTGGTATATCTGAGCGTCCAAAACCACCTGTAGTCGCCAGTCTCTGATGCAAAAACACGCTCCAAATTGACACCAACTCCAGGCAAGGAACAAGTTGTTTTTTCTAAGTGGATCTTCATTCCCCTAGAAGTAATAGGGTAGTTTTGTCTCGACGTTATGAGCAAAATTGACCAGATCTTGGACGAGATATCTCGTCGAAACCACATGGAGTGTTAACATAATTTATCTTTATGGGGTATTTTGGAGGCCAAAGTGATGTTATATTTCCACCTCCAGCCACACGTTCTGAACCAGAGACCACGTATGGAGAATGAATGCGCATTTCTTTTTAATATAACATAATTTTGTTAAACATGACCTGTATTTATCCATCACACGTTGGATGTAATCTGTAACTCAGGCTAAGTGTTGACCAACCCCTACCAATAAAATGTTTCTGTCACTTCACAGGTGTTCATATTATTTTGTCCTTCCCCGGTATGTACTCCTTTTTATTAAAAAACAAATTATTGATATATTTGGACTTTGGATCACTTTTTTATCACGGGTACTCAAAATGAACTCAAAGAATCATTTATCTGTTTATATAAGAGTCATATTTAAACAATAAAACAAACACGAGACATAGACCAATACTTACTTTTATTTCATAATTTGGTAAACACAGTATACATTGGATTATAATATATCTGTTAAATGTCATATCCTACACTCATATACAGAGAAGTGAAGCAATGGACTATGTACAGCAGCAATACTAAACCAATAACAGAAAGAAACGTAAAACAATGCAACATGGTATACAGTTCAGTCTGCACTCGACCGACAGGTGTCGAGAACTGTCACGGGACGCAATGTAGGAACGGTTAAAACTTGGAAGAGAATGTAAGTCGTATGTATACAGTGATTGTAAGTTCCCACGGAATTTTTATTACAAAATTTGAAGAGGGCATTCATTGCACAAATGATGTAGAAAATATCAGGGTTTTGGAAAAAAGTATACAATTTTATAGTGCACTGTAAAAGATCTCCGGGGTTTCAAAGAAATTTATTTAATGATAATCTTGTAGCAAATGTATGAATCATAAATTATCAGAATACAATATGTCTTAAGCTGATTAACCGTTAGTGTAACTAAATGTTTGCACCATTAAGACCTTAACTAACTCTGTATGAACCATCTACAGAAACTATATATGCAACAATTACATCCCCACAGATATACTCTATGTATAAACCATTCACAGTCCAACATACTCTATGCACCATTTACAATCCCAGACATACTGTATGCATGCACCATTTACAGTTCTACCCACATAAAAATTGGATTTATCTTCAGACCCCATACTCGAATTAACAAAACAAAATTAACTTCATTTATCAGTCTAAAAGTCAATATCTACTGAGACATAATGCATTAATCACATTGTTGAGGAACATTTTTGCCCTGGTAATACGATTACAAGAGTGGCATTACTGGATTTGCTAGAGAAGCTTATGGTTCCCTACATGAAATATGTGGAAGGCTTTATTTTTCAACAGGGTGAAGCCATTCCAAATTGTGCCTTACGCAAGTGCTGAACTATGCCATAGAACTCTAGATGTTAATCCTATCGATATGCTTACGCAAATATTGTCTTGGTTAGAATTCATTTTGATATCATGGTTATAAATGGTGCTCACATTCAGTTATCTTAACAGGTAACTAAACTTAGGACACTTTATATTTATGCTTTATACGTAGCTGTTTCAGATCTGCCATTAAACGAATTTCACAGCTATTCTGGAGTTCTTTTTTTAATATAAGAGATGTATTCACTCTAAGTACAGATTAAATTAGATTGTTATACAGTAAGCCGTTACACCCTTGTTTTCAAAGTTTTTAACAGATTTATATTATTTTTAATATGACTTGCTTTGTTTATATATGTAAATTAGGGTTCAGTTACAGTATGATTATAAGGTTTCTACCTGTATTTAGTGTAATGGAGTATATAGTGTATACTTGTTTTGAAACTTATAAATCAATTTCAGTTATATATTCTGTAACAAAAAGATAATTCGTAACATTCAATTTCAACTCTTTTCAATTAAATGAGATTCATATTTAAATTATAATCCCTATCAACAGTAATCATCAACAGTGTACATGAAAATATAGATTCGTAATTATTTATTACTATAATCGCATTTTAGTACGAAAAGTGTTTATAAGATTTTGATTGACAGCAATTTTAATTAAATTGGTTGATATACAATTCGGATTTTTATTTAATATAATAGATACTTAAATATTAAGCCATATTTAGGGAATGTGCAAGCAAAAATGGAATATTTTTTAATGCACAGAACTGTTGAGTACCTAGTTTGCTTATAGTACATATATTGCCTCATAGTAAAAATGCATTGTATGTTCCACGGATATTTAGATGGAAACATTTTGGCGTAATCAACTTTTAAAAATTACCAGGAAACCTTTACAGCAGTATAGAGAATTAAGTATACAGAAGTCCATTGATAAGTTATATTCATTCTTTACCAAATAAACAAATATGATTCAGAACTGTAAACAGAATATGAAAAATAAATTGAAAAATGACAATATTCATATTCAAATGTTATATAATCATGGTGTTAGCGAAAATATCAAAAATTATATTTCACTTGATTTAAACGTGTATCGAAATGCGAATTTTAGAAACAAGTTTTATGAAGTAGTAAACAAATAACCAAATGCTACAAAATAATAAACAATTTTTGCAATGAAATTTTGTTTTTAGGTCCAGAAAGATTATCAACTTTCATTACATTTTAGTTTAATTGTTAAACAGAAAGATTTGTTATAATCTTTCCTAACAAGAACAAAACAAAGTTAGATACTTAGGCCAAGCAGCAATTTTGTGTTTGAGTTCTTATTTCTATTTTAGCAGTAATTAAGTCTTTTTCGTGAAGCGTCTTCATTTCGGAAAGAGAATTATAACCTCCACAGCATAACCTGATTCATGCAGTTTGTAGTTTGCTTTTAACAAAAGATGGATTTTTCAAATATAAATCAAGAGCTCCCTACGTTATGTCATTACGCATAGAGCAAACAAACTGTCGAACAGTATTTACTTTCCATGCACACTTATAATATTTGCTTTCCAATCGGAACAATTAAACGATATGAATGGATTTATTTGAACGAATGAGAGAAGAACATAAATAAAATAACAAGAGACGCCATTACGCATAAAATAAAACACCGTTGCACATTCGCAAAATTATCCGAACTTTGCCTGACAAATATTTCCTCTGCAAAGAGAATGGGAAATCATTATCAGTAAATTTTTATTAAATAATTAAAGAAAACAAAGCGCTCCTCCGCGAGTTGGAAATTATTCTTTTATTCCAAAAGGAATAATTAATTATGATTTCAAGTTTTCAACGGAACATATCACCGAATTCTGAGTACATATAAAACTTATCCAGGTTTGTTACAATGTCATAAATGTTGTTAACAGTCGCTCCCTTCAAACAAATATATCTTACCTAGCCTAATATGTAGCACCATTTTGCCATACTAATATATACCCCGTACTAAAGGTTATACTTTCATTTGCCAAGCTCATTCTTCTAGGCACAAATTTCAAAGAATTCATTCAACTATCCTGGAATGTTACCTTATTAACTAAGAATAAGTAAAAGTATTTACTTATCTTGAGCTGATCTGTTCCTTACGTAGTTATCTAGTCAGGTTTTTCATTGTATCACTAACGTGATTACGTTTCGTTTTGCTCATTCCTCGACTTATATACATTCATGTTTCTCAACTGATAGCAACATTTAGAATATGTTTTAGTAAGATTATAAATAAGTAATTCCAGACAAGGGCTGAAAATGAAAACATGCATTACATTCTTCCAACTAATATTAATAAAATTGTGTTGCTATGTATCTTATTTTAAATACATGGACTGAATGAAAAAATAATTGTTTAGCATATTCAGTTTATATTACAACAAACACACTTTAAATACATCATTAAATAAACTTAATCTTAAACTTAATAATATATCATGAAAGAAAAAGTAATAAAATATTCAGTCACATTTTCTCAACTGATTAATTTTTAAATAGTTAATTAAGAAAGTGATAGGACATAGTTTACTTTTCCTGAGATTAAAATTCTTCTTTTTAAGTATGCTATTGAATAAGTTAAATAAGATGATAGATTGGATTTCATTTTCAGTTACTGATATTTTGATAACTTTGGGACAAACATTATCGAGGCATCCGTATATGCTGCTCATTCATTTTATCAATTAGTAGTATTTTGTTTAGTAAATTACGAAAGTAATTTACTAATCAAAATACTACTAAAATATGAATTATTGTTTTAAATTTACTTAATTTAGAATTTTTATGCTTTATTTCTATAAGTAATTGGCATGGAAAGAAAACTTTACATTAATCTTTTCGAGTGAGAGCAAAATTTGTATTTCAAACTCAAAAAGAAGTCATTTGGATATTTTAAGCCCAGATAGCAATACTTCCAGACTTTGGTATATTATGAAATACAAAAGATTGGTTCACTAATTTTGATATAAATATATACTATTTGAAATTTATAGAATTTTTCAGTCTAGAAAATTATGTTAGCTGTATGCTTTAAAATCGAGGATCATTAAGCAAGCCACACATTGGTTCAACATCAGTCCTGCGACACTAAATTGGCTGAAATGCGCATGCGCATCGACATGTTTTCTATACTGAAACGGAGTACGCATGCTCATCTCGTATGTTTAATCCAGTGTGTGGCCGGGCTTAGAAGAATAAGATTCTGGTGCAACGCAAAATTATTAAGATTGGAGTATTTTCTGGAATAGTTTAGATCTATGAGTTGAAAAAATTGATATAAATGCATCCCGAGATAATAAAGACTGATGTGATTCAATCTATAACCAAAACAGACTATTTTTAAATAAAAAGATATATCTGATAAGTGGGATTGGCTTCTGGATGATGAAGAAAGTTCCAAAGCAAATTCACTTTCGAATTCACGTGTTCATGATTGCAACTCCACAGCGCACGAAGAAATAACTAATGTTTTTCGGTTCATAGGTATCGGTATAAAAAGTACGAGTTTGTGCAGAGTTCAGAAAAACTCGAAGCACTAGTTCCAAAGTCGAGTTCTTTAATCTTGACACATTGAATGAAAACTTGTAGAACCCTGCTTTTTGTGTGTTAATCTCGAACTGCAGTAATACTGCTTCTTGTGTGTGTGCACATGAAAGAACCACGAACTCAGTTCATCGATGTCTTTCTCGTGGTTCGTACGTGCTTTGCCACAAAATCACGTTTCCACTTCCGAAATAAAAATCCTTTGTCTCCGCCATAGATGGAGTCTGTGTACATGATTACACGTCTAACGCGCAGATCATCGCAGTTGCTTAAGAATAAAATCATGCATGTCTGCACTAGTACACAATTTAACATATTACACTGTAGATTCCAACATATACGAAAGAAAATACGGAGAAGTAAACGTCCTTTTTATTCTTATTATATGGTAAAAATCATTCGTGATTCAAGAATCTTCGAGATTCTTTCCTTCCTGTTACTAGGATCGTCCGGAAAATTAATAATCACGCAAACTACGAGTCTCGTAATTGGCTTGAGATACACAAAAATCACGAATCGGATTTTAGTTTTTCCTTCCTGATAGTCAAAGCAAGGAAGTCCTGGCTCTCTTTGACGGCCACTGGAGTTAGAATCAATCGAAATCTTGACTTTTTTCTTTCCGTTTTTTTTAGTTGCGAGATCGTCCTTCAATTATGATTGGAGCCGAAAGCTCAGAAGTGCTTCATGTCGTCAACAGATGGCGCTGTCACCTCGAAGCCATGGCAGTGAGGACCAGGAAGAGCAGAAAAGATAAGTTAGAACTCGACGAGGAGGAGGTGGAGATATTGGCATCATGTTGGATAGCAGCAGGTCTTTCTCCTGAAAAGTAATAACAGGTTTACGTGTTGAAAATAGGAAATAATTATAGTTCGCGACATCAATGCAGGCGTATAATACTCTACAATAGGTTGCACTTGGGTTACTTTAATAAAAGATAATTTGAAGTTGCAACTGAAAAAAACAAAACCGTAGAGCCATACATCACATACTCTATACTTTGCGGGCTACGAGATTTAAACAAAACGAGCATTAACCATTCTGGTGGTTTATCTTACCGAAAACTGTCCTGTATTGCCCTCGGAGGCACATCTTTAGGTGTGCAGGGCACCACAACTCCGAAATACCCGAATGATCTGTCCTCCCTTTCGTTTCATCCGGGCCTACCCTTCTACTTTTTGCTTTTTCCTACCTCCTTACTGCCTTGTGTTTGGTGCAGTTTGGCCAGATATGGCCCTTGCGCCATAAAATCCAAAACCAAACAAATGTCCTGTAGTAGCCAGCCTCCAGTGTAAAAACCTGTTGTAAACTGTCACCAGTTCTGGAAAAGGAACACTTTATTTTGCCTACGTGGATCTTCACATCCTTTGAGTAATGGGGCAGTTTTGTCTCGGCGAGATATCTTGCCCCTAACAAAATTTATCAGATCTTGAATGAGATAACTAGTCGAAACACTTGGAGGGTAAAGGCATTCAGTAAGGGTTGCTTTAACAATGTGGTTGACATCTAAAAATAAAATGTTACCAACAAAAGGGCAAGGGACAATTTATTTTTCCTTTTGGAACTTCATTACCCTTTGGAATAAAAGGAAAGTTATATCTCGTCGAGGTATCTCGTCATTTGCAAAACTATCAGATCTCGATAGATGAGATAGCTTGTCATTAGCAAAATTGACCATATCTTGGATGAGATATCTCGTCGAAAAAAAACAATTGGAGGGTTAAAATTCTGTTTACAAGAACACCTGGGGGTCAAAAACAGGGAAATTAACAAATCTGCCGTTACTCGAAACCGTCAGGGATTTTCTCATCAACTCATGCGAAAATATTCCAAACTCGAAGATTTGTTTTTGACATTAGAGAAACCTTATCAATTTTCACCTCATCCGACACATTATTTGCACGTGGTTAAATTTTAAAAGCTAGAGGTGCTACCAATGTTTAAAGATAACATTTTAATTCAAGATTTCTCTTGTGTTTTATTTTTGTCCTTATGATAATGGTTATGGTTTTCTCAAATGGCTATTGTTAATTTTGTTGTCATGATCGGTATTATTCGTTCCTTGAAGCAAGTTTGTTATTAACAAAACTTAACTTAATATTATAAACATGTCTTATAACTATCGTATATACCACGTACTTTATGCCTAATTAAGAAAATTATTGAATTTAAGTAAAAAATACAAGTTTACGAGTACATATTTATACTAATTTATTAGACGAACTGCTTAATTTTCACCCCCTGATGTTTGTAATGTCTTATAAACCTACAAATGTGTGACAGTGCGAAATATAACATATTCGTTGTTTTGTAAAAATAAATTGAGACAAGTTATAAAGAACAATTAAAATCGTATTATTTTTAGATTCATCACTTGCTATTGAAAAATATCACTGTAATGCATGTTCATATATAGTTACAGAATACTGAATCAAACCTCGATTTAAACTTCCATGTCAGAAACATGAATGATGCTAAGTATTTAATGTGTGCTAAACTAAAAATAATTACCCGTTATCGTAGTAAAAGAATAGTAGAGTAATCCTGAGTGTCTAGACAAGTAATTTTCAATGTGTATGTAAAATGTTTTTAGAACTCTAGGGATTCAGCGAAGTTGGTTTTGCAGTTTGCTCTTAATTATTTAGATATTTTCCTTTTCCAAGAGACATCAACAGCATTTTACAATTAATTCTATTTGCGTATGAAAATAAGGAATCCTGTTTTACAGCGTAAAAATAGTTGCTTTTTACAGAAATAACATACATATATTTTCAAATGAGAAGAGACATTATTTGAACATCTTTAGAACCATTTTCTTGAAAATACATTATTTTCAATACTTTAAAATTTAAAACATTAACTTTTTTGCCATTTGTCAAACTTTCTATTTTATATTACGCGTAATCGATTAAATCATAGAGCATTGTTAAAATAGGTTTTTAACTTTAGAACTTTGCGGGTAACATAGGCTATATATAAATTTTAACCACGGTCGCAGGTGTACAGAAAAGGCAAACAATTCCAAATCCCCATAGGAATAACATTGAGTATAAAACGATTGTGGTACGCAACTCAGTTTGCTTTACTAGTATTGATGGAAAACAAGTTTTCCATTTTTTAATGTTTAATTTTTATAAATTTGATTTAGAATTCCGTGTTTGTGTAGAGTTAAGACAGGGTAATGTTGCGGTCATATTTGAGGATTTTTAAGTTTTATAAATTTGCATTCTTTTTGTAACTAAATCATTATTTTTCGAACGTCTTTTTTTCCAATAGATCTATTTCAGAATATACTAAGAAAATCGAAATTCAACACGCTTACATATCATTCGTTTTTCAGAATTCTGAACTTTTTCAATGATTGGTAGGTAGGTATTTTAATTAACGTCACACTGGAGCAACACAACGGGCTATTGGTGACAGTCCGGAATCAATTCCAATTGTAATGATCGAGGACAACACGTAATTTTGAACCACGGTCAGGTGGCGAGGCAACACCTGAGCTGGCACCCCACTCTATAAACTTCCACACTACGCCAACGTGAGGACATTTGAGGCCACGACGGATTTAACGTGCACCAGCCTCCTTTGAACTCGACTGTCTGGCTGGATTCGAACTTGCAACTCTGCGTTTGCTAATCCGTTGCTCTTCCAACTGGGCTACTGCGGCCTTTCAACGATTGGAATTTAATTTATTTTTGTATTTAAGCGTTACAGTATTTTACACATTGCAGATATATTATTTAGAAGTTAAATTTTAAAGAATCAATGTTATTTTCTGCAAAATATATATATATCACTAGACGGGTAATTTCTTGGCGGTGTATATATACACTGACGAGCCAAAACATTATGACCATCCCCACATTTTTCAATGAACTCGTCTGGATGACGTGGAGGGCACGTGATTAAGTGAGAATGGTATTTAACTGCTGCTGGAGAAGGTAAGTAATCATTCTTGCACTTACTTTTGCGAGTGATGGGAAAGGCTGCTGATCTAAGCGAATTTGATAGAGGGCAGATCGTAATGGCCCGAAGACTCGGAACGAGTATCAACGAAACTGCACGACTGGTAGGGTGTTTACGATCGGCCGTTGTTAGTATTCATGCAAAGTGAATAAATGACGGTGACACCAGTAGTAGACGCCAAGGTGTTGGTCGTCCACATGTCATCAAAGAAAAAAGACGTCGGAGACTGTCCCGCTTGATAAAGCAAAATCGGCGTGAGACAGTGGCTCAGCTGACAGCCCAATACAATGCAGGTCCAAGCGCAAGTGTTTCGGAACACACAGTTCAGCGGACACTGTTGGATATGGGACTGTACAGCAGACGTCCCACTCGTGTGCCTCTGTTTACCAAGCGTCATCGTCAACTGGACCATGGATGAGTGGAAGAGAGTTGCCTGGTCAGATGAATCCCGATTTCTCATTCATCACGTCGATGGTCGTGTCAGGGTACGCCGTCTGCCAGGTGAACAGTTGCTCCCCTCTTGTACAGCAGGTCATACACAGGCTGGTGGTGGCGGTATTATGCTTTGGGGGACGTTCTCATGGGCGACTCTGGGACCCGTAGTTGTGGTAGAACAGACCATGAACGCTGCGAACTATCTGAACATCATTGCGGATCAGTTGCACCCTTACATGGCGTCTGTCTTCCCAACTGGAAATGGAATCTTCCAGCAAGACAACGCCCCATGTCACAAGGCTCGGATTGTGTTGGAGTGGTTCGAGGAGCATACTGATGAATTCCACTTTATGTCCTGGCCACCTAACTCGCCGGATATTAATCCGATAGAGCACATTTGGGATGTCATGGTGCGGCAGCTCAGAGCTCAAACACCACCATGTCCGAATATCTCGACTTTGCATGACCGCTGCTTAGACATTTGGTACAACCTGTCTCCAGTCATGTACCAAGAAGTGGCATCTATGCCCAGGCGAGTTGCAGCTGTTTTGCAAGCCAAAGGAGGCGCAACGCGTTATTGAGTAGGTGGTCATAATGTTTTGGCTCTTCAGTGTATATATTTCGACAAACTTTCCCTAAGTGTTTGGTTGAATACGTAATATTTTTTGTATAAGTTTGTTTCATAAAAAACAAAATATAGAAAACAAAACCTTTTTAAGTAAGGTGTGCTACTTCTTATTTTAAAATGACCGCTAAAGTTAAATAAAATTATTTTAAAGTGAGATAGGTTATGTTAAATTAAAACATAGCCATATGTTGTAGTTCAAAGATATTTCTAAATCCACTTCTGAAATAGCAACCTTAGAAAAAAACTTTCGTAGTTTGTCTTATAGTAGAAGTGCGATAAATATAAAGTGGATATATGGCATGTACGGATATTTGCATCCGAATTAAATTGTAGAAGCTATGAAAAATTTAAAGCGATGTTAAGAAATTATTTTCCATACACTTAAATGATGTTTGCATTTTTCTATGAAAGAAAAGTGATTAATTTAATCACTGTTCAATCAACAATTAGCCGATTCAATCCGAGAAACGCCTGGTAATTCTGCTAGTTACTGTGTAAACCAATCTTCGACCACACAAAATGTTTACGTATTAAAAGTTCATAACACGAAAATACAATATTATAATTTTATCACTACCGACAGTAATATTGTATATCAGTTTTTCCGACAATTTTCTATCTTAAATATACTAACTTTCATTAGAAATTTTTGCAAATCATTAAGGATTAATAAGGTACGATAAAACAGATTTTAAAGCTCCAAGTTCTTTCGACGAGATATCTCGTCCAAGATCTGATCAATTTTGCTAATGACAAGATATTTCGTGGAGGCAAACTTCCCTATTACTCCAAGAGGGAACAAAGATCCAAGTAGGGAAACAAATTGTCCCTTGCCTAGAACTGGTGGCAATTTGGAACAGGTTTTTGCATCATAGGTTGGCTACAACAGGGCAATTTTTGACGCGAATATAAACCACCAGGAGGGTTAAGTTAAAAAATTTTAAAGTTAGGATACGTTTAATTTTTGCTGCCTTAAGTTTGAAGGAAGGAGATTGCTCCGTTCTGGTCAATTAGTGCTTGAAAAGGATCCTACAATCCATAAGCTGGCATAAGGAAAAATTGTATAAGTGAATAATTGGTTTAGTGAGTTTTGGAGTTGTTAGAATGATTTTTAAAAGTAGTCTAGTAGTGTAAATATTTTTAGAAAGGAAAAGGAACGACTCTTATGGCTTTCCTTCTAACCAAGAATCATACCAGTTTATAACTGAAATAAATTTTAAATGGATTATCACAATCGCATAAAATTAAAATTCAAACTCATTTAAAGATATGTATCTGAATGATATGTAATATTGTGGTATTAATTAGAAAAATCAGTTTTAGGTGGTTCAAAATTTTAAAAGGTGTAAAAGCCCTCGGTAATATTATGAAGAAAAATACAAATAAAATTATGAACTATAAAAACTTTAAATAAGCATTTCAGAACTGTTGATATTTCCAACCCATAACAAGATTGCCACTTAACGCCGTAAAATGGAATATGCACGGAATGTGCAATGTCAAATTGCTAGTAACGTCTAAAAATGAAGGATCCGACAAAAACTTTATATCTTTTGGTTTCAATAGGAAGGTTGCTGTTCTTTCAAACCTGCTCAATAAAACTCAAGAACACTATGCCGGCCTCTCAAATTGGCAAGAAACATTTCGACGTCAAACGGTGGAACGGTCAACTGGTGGTAGCTACCCTACGACGGGTTACCATATTCCAAAATTATCGCCCATTGGCGATGGTAATTCATGCCAATTGGCGATGAGTGTAACCATCTGTTTTTACAAAAGATCACGAGGCCTTTTGAACGCAGCGGTTTAGTTGCTGGGAAAAGTCTATGATTACATCGCGGTGACCTTTCTATGTTTCACAACTGCGAAAAACCGGACGTTTACATTTGAAACGGACCAGACCATTTTGAGTGAAAAGACGTTTAAAAGGGCATACAATTTTGCTTCCTTGCCTATGACTTTATGTGCGTCTATCGGGAATAGTGTTCACAGCGTTTGCCTGCCGCCCAGTAGTTCCAAGTTCAAATCTAGGCTTGTGAGCGCATAGATGTTGGTTTTTATCCCTGCTAGGAGCAACGTCATGGACAATCACCAACTGGTACTCCCTCACAAATGGTCGCCAGTTTGCTTCTTGTAGTCTTGTCATTAGCAAAACTGACCAGATCATGATGGACGAGAAACCTAATCATTGGAAAAAACTGACCAAATCTTGATCTGGTCATCATCAAAAAATAGGCAATGTCTTGGTGACGAGACATCTGGCCATTATCAAAATTGATCAAATCTATCTGATTGGCTAGATCTTGATAAACGAGATATCTAGTCAAAACCACTTGGAGGGTTAATGTATAGCAACCAAAAAGATGTAATCGAAAGGGTTTAATGACGCAATGGATATATTAGAAGTTACACCAAACACAAGACACAACGTCAAGTGATGGACATACACACAAGAAAATAGTTTTACTTATACAGAAGATAGAAATACACAGTTGATAAGTTACAGAATCGAGCCTGCAAAGACTATACCTAAGCTGGCCAAGAGTGGAAACATCATTAAAAGTTCAAGCATCACCAATAAAAATCATTTAGAAATAAATTTAAATATTAAATTTAAACATACATTACAAACGTCAAAGCAAACCATGCATATGAAACAAGAAAGTCAAAGAATTCTGAATGAGCGAAACAAGAAAATACGTCACAAAGGTAAAGGAGCAGAGGAAAGGAAAGAAGTTAGAAAAAATGGACAAGTACCATATGTACCGTTTAAGACGTATACAGGAATACTGGTGGCTTGAGTGTTGGAAGGACAGCAGGTATAGTTCCCGGAGTCTTCAGCAGTGGCATCTTTGATGTACAGCCTGCTCGTGGTTGAGTCTTCAGAGCTTTTGTACATGGAAATTTCACCTCTGGAGGAGTCGTAGTTGATCATCCTATCGTCGTGGTACCAGAACACGAAGACGGGCGGTTCTGGACTTTGAGTGATGACGCATGTCAGGTTTATAGAGCTTCCTGTCTTCAGGAAGAGCGGATGAGGTCCAAGTATATTTGCCTTGGCAACTGAAAATAGATGTTTAGATGATTAGGAAATGGAACTAGAAGCCACACAATGTTGTCATACGTAATTTAAAATGCAACCATTATCTAATTCGTTATATAACAGAAAATGGTGAACTGGTGGAAATTGATGAGACCAACACCACTATTAATTCCTGAGTTGGGATAACCTATTATCACCATCTATTGGCCTATGCTATCATCAGGTTTATATTTGAATGCATACTCACGACTGTAATAGTTCATTATGTCCTATATTACAAATGTGGGTAAGCCCCCTATTAAATTGTGCTATCCATCCTCTGTCCTTTGATACATTGTATGCTAATTAGGTTGAACAGTTACGATCTTTATATCCCGTATAGTTTCAATATGCTCGTATAGTTTCAATGTGAAGGCAGAGGTGATTGATGACAGCATTTCATCTTTACATGATCTTTCAAGAATGTTCTAAATCTAGACTAGTTCTTGCGCCCTGTACGTTTATTTACAGCACATGTGTAGTTATATGCAATTTAAATGGATACGCATGTCGTCAAAAGAGGTAAGAATTCACAATTGCAGAAGCATGCGGTATGACTGAAGTTTTCAAATTTTTTTTACCTGTACTGCCCTGTTTACATGTAATCATTCCTGATTGCGTTGAAGGTGAACAACCAATACTGCTTTATTTAAAATTCTCACCCCTACCAAACAGAGCTCGTTCTTGTATCAAGAAATGGTTCTTGTGGATCCACAATTAAAAAAAACTTAGATTATCCATTATACAGTACAATAACCATACAGCTAGATTCATTGTCAAAAAACAATCCGAAAAAAGTTGTGTCCATTATTGATTGAGCTTGGTATACCGGAGATATTCGAGTCGAAAATTGTATACGACATAAGAAAATCACTTACGATCATAAGAAAATACATAGATAGGTAGTTGAATTAGTCACGCTGTAGCAACACAACGAGATATCATCAACGGTCCGGGATCCATCACCAAGGGAAAGATCTGAAGACAACAACTCGTAATTTTGAAACACGGACTGATGACGAGGTCAACACCTGAGCTGGCACCCCACTCTCCAGACTTCCACACCACGCCTAAATGAGGGCATTTAAGGCCACGACAGATTTAACAAACACCAGCCCTCAAATACACTACTATCTTTGGTTGCATCGAGTTTCAAACTAGCAAACCCTCCGGTTGCTGATCGGTTACTCTAGTTACCACGGCCCGTTCATTAAAATCATAAGATATAATATTAAGATCAGAAATCCTATTATACGAAATTTCAGGTTTGAAAATACCAATCATTTTTGCGTCCTGGGCTTAACTGAATAAAGACATACGTACGAAATAAAGCTTAAGATGGATATACAAAGCCGGAGTGCGAGTTGAACTATAGGTCGTAGGTATGCATTCTTCAGAATGTCATGTCCAGTAATAAAATGGACATTTTTTCGAATTATGCTAGGAGAATGAATCACGTGGTACTATTGAGCTGTCAATTCTGCCCATCTTATGTACTGAACATTGATGAATTATTGAACTATAAACTAACTGCTATTGCATCGTATTCCAGTCTGATCTATTGATTACTCTAGCTTTGTAAAGCTAACTTATAAGCACATCGAGAGTATCAATGGCTTCCAAGAGCAGTTCTCATTCATGAAGGTGGTAAACGGTACTGGGTACTGCCAATTTACCTCTGTAAATGCTGGTTAAAATAATGTGGCATTCTATGAACCATTCTGACAAGCTGTGCTAAGTGATTCCCACTGATCTGATGTTCCGTATACTGCTTTTGTATTATAGAATTGATACAGTCTGTTAATGGCACTGCTATATTTTAACAGTGCCTGCAAAGGTCCCTAAATTTGGAAAGTTTTCAGCCTTCCTGTTTTCCTAAATTTGGAAAGTTTTCAGCCTTCCTGTTTTCCGCCAAGTTACATAAATGGTATATCGTGCTAATGAAACTTGAATGAAAGTTCAACAAAAGTAATTGTACAACTTAAAATCTTCGAACATGAAACTTAAAGACAATATCCATCCCTTTCAGTCTACACAAGCAAAAATCGTAAATGAAAATTTACAAATTAAATGTTACATTTTAGGGTTTTTTATCACAAATTTGTTTAAAGTTATGTATGTAATTTATATTTCTAGTTACAGTAGAAAATACTCAAATTTGTTGAGGAGTGATACACGAAGGCTACATGACCTACTTTGTTAAGTTACGTTCTGTAGGGATTAAATTTAGCCGTGGCAAGGGCGAAAGTATGCACAATCGTAATGTTCTTGAACCCATACTGGACTCAGTTACTTCTTATCTAAGTAAACAAAGTTTATGTTTAAGTACATAGACATGATTCCCTTACATCTGTTTACGGATTTCTCAGAACATCTATTGAACGAGACGTGTAGACCTATACCTAAGGAGTTAGAGAATACTGTTTCAACTAAGAATACTTTATAAAACGCCCGTTAAAAATGACACCTTTCACAGAGAATTATGGAATTCATATTTTGTTGGTAGTTAATATCCTACATTGCAGGCCATTGAAAATGCAACACCATGAAGGACAAGACATATCAAAGCCATATTTATTATTCAAATAACGTAAGGCACACAGAGTGATTCTATTGAAATTACAGCTCCGTTTGACTAACGAAACACGGAAAATTAGTACTTTGTACAACCGCCATGGGCAACCATAACTACTGATACACGTCTCTGCATTGAAGATACCGGTTTTAAATGTGTGTTTGGGGTATATCCATGTTGCTTCCACGCATTGCCAAAATTCATCTGGTGCAGCCATATGTAGTCGGTTGTGTGCTTGTCCTTCATCGAATACACGTGATCGATGGTCGGCGGATCTGGCGATTGGGCGGGCCATGGGAAAAGAAACCTGGTGGCCATTGAGGAATTGTACAATACTTCAGAGATATAGTGATGACTTTTGCGTGTACTGGCAATGCTTATTAAGCATGTATGTGTATAATCCAATACCATAACTCCAGGTAACGGACCAATATAGTGATACATAATGCAAGTCATGCAGTTTGTCACCGCGGTGCATCCAGACTCGGATGTGACCATCGTGGTACTGTAGACAGAATCGTGAAACGAATGGCATGACCACGTCTGAAAAGACGTGCCATTCGTTTGGCCACTCTCCTGTGGGGAGTTCTACGCACCATTACAGCTGTAGATGCTTGTGGTGTAGTCGCAGCTTGAAAAAAATTCCCCGCTACTGCAGTTGACGTCGCTGTACATGCTGACACAGGTTGTGCAATACACCCTTATTCTTGAGCTAGAGTTCTTGATGTTGCAGTACGATCAGTTATAGCGATGCGCACAAGATGTCTAGCCTCTTGTTCGATATTGTGAAGAGGCTGATGCAATCGTTCACACCAGTCAGTTCTTCCCTCCTGTACCCATCAATTTCATATTCGCATCAATGTGGCTTGATTTCATCCAACACGAGCACCAACTTCTCAGAAGGACAATCCAGTCTCGATAAGCCACAGTCCTTTTCAAATTCAGTAACGTGCTCGTATAATTGCTGTGTTTTTCGACTATGCCTAATTGAGCTTCCAATACACCAGGAGCAGTGGAAAAAACAATTCCAATGCTTAAAACAGGCCCTATGTTTTCCGTTTTCGAACTGTTTACAGGAGGCGTTATAGCGCCCATAATTTGCATGTACGCCGCATTGCCAATCATGCATATCTTTTCATAATCTACGCATCTTGCAAATTTCAAGGTTATTGGATGCTTCCTTCATGGAGTTGCATTTTTTGATGGCCAACGTTATATTTAGAGTAATAACATATTTAATACATTTTTATTATAAATAATAATTACTTCGAAATATATGCAGTAAAAATGGAAGCATAAGAAGCAAGGAAAATGTCAGTTTTCTTAGGAATTTCTTCATATAGAGAATTCCTTTATTTCATGCCACAGAAGAATTTGTTGGTTATTCATTGATTTTTTATGTGGTATGCACATACTTGTCAGACATCAATCATATTTTTGGGAAATATATCATCATCAATCAATGAGTGGGTCATTTATATTTACATTATTGGTATTTGATATGAAGAAGCATTGCGATAAAAATGATTTCCACGACTGAAGATAAAGCTATTTGATTTATACCATAACTTCTGATATAAAGATTAGACGTATTCGTCTGTTTTCATATCTATCTATAAATAGGTGCTTAATCTACCAATGTTCTACAGATGTTTGAAATTTCATTCTTGAAGTTAAGAAATTTAAACTCGTCAAAATAAGATGTTTCATTGGAATCTATTTATTTATTACTTTTTATTACATTAAAAACATTACAATCGAAATAGTTTTATTGTAGACAAATGAAGCTAGAAATATTATACCTATGGACAAAAGGTAAAATGTTCCGTTAATTATCTTTATTTTTTTAGAGTAGAATTTTGAATTTTATTCAGATATAATACATCTGAGTATACAACCTTACACTAGACACCCCTCTTTTATCCTAAACTTATAGATAATATTTGGTCAAATTTCAGATTGATTTCATCAGATACAGCATGGAATAAAATGGATATAACATTTTGCCAATAGTCCATAAATGATGCGTTTATAATTTTATAAATTGAGTATTGAAAGAGATACACTTATATTTTAGAAACCTGCTGGAAATATAGGTCATATATTATCCACCGTTTGATTTGTCCTGTGTCTGCAGAGAGGGTTAAAACAATTCATACTCAAAATAGGAATAACATTGAGTAGTATTACGATCAATTATAACCAATTCAACCCAAGCAACGGTGGGTAATGGTAATTCTGATAGTTTAATAACAAAATTATGCACTTACCTACGATACTGAGATTTACAAATAAGCTAATTTTGGGGTCAGAGCTAACTTGGCACTCGTACAAGCCTTCATCCCAGAGCTGAGCAAATTTGACCTTCAGTGTCCAGTCATTGTTCTTTTCCATGTGAATCGCCTCGAAGCGGTCATCGGTCGTGTAGGTGTCCAGTCCAACAGTAAGCACGTGAAAATCTCGCCTTCGTATCCAAGACACCTAAAATGACACGAAAACAATATAATTAATACTGGAATCGTAACAGAAAGGGTAACGTGGGAATTAAATTAACCTTCCTGGTATTTGTCTCGACGAGGATCTCGTCATTGGCAATTAGCGCAGCTTGTCCTATTTTTGGACCTTGCGCCATAAAACCCCAAAATCCAATCATCGTCATTAACAAAACTGGCCGGATCTTAATGGGCGAGGTATCTCGTCATTAGAAAAAATCTGACCAGATCTTGATCTCGTCATCGTCGAAAACCTTCAATATATTGATGACGAAATAACTTGTTATTAGCAAAATTGGTCAGATCTTGATGGACGAGATATCTCATCAAAACCATTTGGAGGGTTAAACAACAAAAATAATTTTACCAGAAACGACAGTCACTTTGAAATTCCATCTGAATACTAATAGAAATTCCATAGGAACCATAGGAATATATACCATATTATCCCCATAGGAATATATATACCATATTATACCCTAGGAATATAATTCTATACACATGATTTAAAATATAAACTATACACTGTTCTTTTCGACCGGAAATATAGCCATATTTCATGCAAAAGCTTTGATTAAAACATGCATGAAAATTAAATCAAATGACATTCATACTATTGCTAATTAAAAATAACTTTTTTTTCGACAGTTTTTTGCAAAGTATAGTTTTTATCATACGTTTGATATCATTAAAAAATATTTCCATTCGCCTCATAATGCAATGATTAATCTTTCCAGGAAGCGTACTTTAAATTTATGCATGCAAGCAACTTATTAATTAAAAATAAAAAATGCTTTATTCGACCGTTTTCAACAAAGTATAATTTATCATGCGTTTGGTATGCTTTGGTATAAAAAATGTTTCCATTCGTTTCGTGATTCGTCTTTCCATGAAGCATACTTTAATTTTAAAATGTAGAAACACATTTATTATTCATTACTAGATCTTAATTCACAGCATTCGTGAAACAGTCATAAATCTTCTAGATTATTATACTAATTCCAATGAGTTTCGGATTGCAAATACATTTCATTTCCAATAAGGAAGTTTTAGAATATATTTCCCGAATTTAAAACCAATTTTACTTCATTTAAAATTTTTATTCATACTTCATAATCAAATATAATATTTTTAAAATCTGCTTAAAACCAGGGAGGTTAATGAGGATAAGGTAGCAATTTTAAAACGAATGGTAGTTTAAAAACTAATTTTTTTAATGCCATACCATGTTAACATCCATCAAAATTAAATTAAGCAGAATTTATAAAAAAAACTCTAAGAAAAAATGCTTAGACAGGCTTTTAACGTTCAAATTCTCCACCTGTTTGTAAATTATTTTACTGAACCGACGAGTTGCGTTATGAACCAGTAAGCGCTAAACCATTTCCACTGCTTACTACAAGCTAATTTTTCCCATAACGCAGAGGCTAAAATTTATGATCCATTAATGGCTCCGGAATTATGTCACATTGTGATCGCGATCCAGACACGAATTTATGACAGGCTGCCGTTGCACCAATCACGGCCGAGGATTCCGGGTACACCTGTATCCGTTTCCCGACGGATGCAACGGTATTAAAAGCTCGTTTATAACACGTGTCACTTAGCACAAATCTGCTCGTGACGTAAGAGAGTTCGTTAAATAACGCTTAGAGGCTAATATCCTTGTAGAGCGAACACTCCTGTCGCCGTGTATCTTGATGGCATGAGAAAATTTTAGGGCAACAAAAACAAAGGCTGCGTCATGCTTGGAAAATGTCAACTGTTCCACGGTGAGGTGCAGAGATTTGTCTGAATTGCTTAAATTCTTAACGCTTGGATTATTTTTGTTCCACCCTTGTGTTCGTATTTTTTAATAAAGGGAAATTACATTGTTTGGGTGCTTAACATTTTCTTGTTCTATTTCTAGTCTTCAACTGTCGGCATATTATTCTCACAATCGAGATAGGGACATGTAATTTAAAATTTTTCTTTTACTGAAAACTATATTTCGAGCATTATTAAACCTTTGAAAAGTTCACACGCATAAATCTGTTCTGCAATTTGCCATCTTCCCTGCGTGGATTTCTAACCAGTTTTGATAATTTTGATCAATAGAATCTTTCCTGGGTAGTTAAGTAGTTGAATCAAGGTCGCACTGGAACACTACAGGCTATTGAATCTTTCCTGTGATTCTTTCAACCAATCTGTGACCATTTAGTCATTATGTGTGTTGTACCTTAAAAGTAATACTACCTTACTCGGAAATCTCGTTATAAGAGTGTTAAACAAATATTTGATGACATTCTCATGGATGAATTTCAGATACCTTTCAAGAAAAATATCACATTATATCAGAAGTTTTATACAAGATATCTTAAACACACTTGCAGGGAATTCCACTATCGCTTTTGGACAATCGTGCTCATTAAGGTTGTACATTTTATTCTTTATTAGATTTTTTTATGATTTTTATTATTATATTTTTTGTACTTAAACTACCTTTCCTTGAAGTAAACTTATCCCAAATGTTGGGATGCATGTTATTTTTTTCTGTACAAAAGAGCTGTTATCAAGCAGTTACGTTTTCAAATGTGACCAGAAATGATCCATACATGACGGATTTCAGATCAGATATGTCCCTACATTCGCTTTGAAGCAATCGATACTTGTATTTTGCACTTCAAAATAACATGAAGTTATGGTTGGTTGGTTTGGCATTTTAAGGCGTAAGGACCATATTTGGTCAAGCTGCGCTAAACGCAAGCCAACCTATGAAGCTTTGGAAAATAATTTAATGATTAAGTTTGAGATTTACCAGTCTCACTTCAAAGTCAAAGTAGATCTTGCATAAGAAACAGTGCCCATCACAGAGTTTTGAACTAAACAGATAATCCCTCCTACTGAACATTCAGACAGGATATGAATGGTAATGGTAAGTAATTAGCGTCACACTAGAGCAACGCAACTTGCTATTGACGGGATCAATTCCGAAGGCAAAGGTCCGAGGACAACACCACGTAATTTTGAACCATCGTCAGATGACGAGGCAACACCTGAGCTGACAGGATCTCAATGAGTTTTCATGTTTTAATAAAGCTGCTTACCTTGTAACAATTACTAAGCATCTGAATAATACATCTTTTATCATCTTCACTACTTCAGAAAAAAATATGATTTGCAGTTGTCTACAATGGAGTGGGCAGCTTTGAAATTAAGGATGTACTTTCGGTTTAAAATAAAGTGCAAAATGCATATTTATTGCAGTTATATGCATAAAAATTTAATTTTAATAATAAATTTAGATTCAGATTCCTTAATTAAGCTATAATTAAGGAATCTGAACTTCTGTCATCGCAGAAATTGAAAACAAAGCTAATCACAAGTTACTTTACGTGATTGACAAAGACCTTACAACGCGTTTAAATATAATTTGATTGTTCCGTGAATTTATTGCGTGACAACTTAATTACGAGTCATAAAAACAATTTGAAAGTGCATAATTTTTAGTGGCGATGAAAGCAGCCAATTAGTAGTACTCCAGTTTTACAAAAATAAAGAAATAAAAAAAATTTGCAGAAAATAAATCTAATTTAAAATAGGATGGTAATAAAATCATCTATTAATATGGTTTCATGTTTTGTTAAACTCATTTTGCCAGAATAATTAATTTAGCTTTCTGAATTATATGCTTTTAAACCGAATTTATTCTTATCTTAATTTGGGATTTAACTAGTGACTATGCTAGGTTTCATCAAATTAAATTCCCAGAAATTGAAATTGAATAAAATTTTTATCCGGAAATAAGAGTTCGTTACTCCATTGATGTCATTCATGTCACATTTCACATTCATTGTTATGTCACGAACGTTCTGTAAGTATGAACACTTAATTATCATTGTCTTATTGTATTTGGATGGTGAGTTCAAAGTGAAAGAAAGCGATTAAAATATGCTATAATATATTTTAAGAACAATCAAATGGAAAATAATTAAATCAGATTCTTTTTGTTTAAGTGAGATTACTTCAGGAAGAGTTTCTAATTATGAAAATATAGTAATTTAAACTAAAATTTTCTCAAATACCCATTTTCAGTTTAACATGCGTCCGAATTGAAAAAAAAAAACAGTTTTTGATTTGTTAGATTCTGGTATTAATTAAAGATAAGTATCAATATTATATAATTTACAATCCAATATATCAGCATTGAAACAAAGATAGATATAAACATAATGTAACAAAACCTAACATATAAGAGTTGTGCAAATTTTCATTATACTTTTAAATTACCCTCATTTGGGATTATGCCATTAACCTTCTGTTCTCACAATATTACTGAATTTTACATTTTAAGATTTTAACCCTTCAAGAGGTTTCGACGAGATATCTCGTCCATAAAACTAAACTCAGCAGCTGATTCCAAACACCATCAAAAGATCTAGAAGAGCACAATCTATTTAATTTTTCGATATGTATGAAAAGTATAAACTACTTCATTTAAAGAAACGTATCAACAGATCTTTCTTGATATCCCTCATATATAAAATAACCACATATTTACCATTATATACAAAGCGCCATTAGTAACTAATAAAATGGATTCCACATGTGATTCTAAACACCACAGAATGGTTCCAGACCCACCTCCTCCCAACTCACAAAGATGTTTAGAGCCTTTTACAGGAGGAAGGACACATAATGGTTCAGAAGTGTCACAAACTACTTAATAACCGATAACTTTCCATTCATATTTAAACACCATAACTTTCTCAGTAACGGAATTCCAACGCCATAGAATGGTTCAAGAGCATAATCTACTTACTTTATTTTTACGATATACATGAAGTTCATAATTTACTTAATTTTTAGACATATATGGAGAACATAACACACTTCATTTAAAGATATATAATCATAGGGCATTCTCATTCATACATATCTCCCATGCATGCAAAACACATATCTTCCATAATATACCCTTAATAACCCAGCGAAAAATGAATTCCTTATGTGATTTTAAATACCACAGAATGATTCAAAAGAGTCACAAACTACTGGATAGCCGATAACTTTCCACTAATTTAAACCCCATAAAACTTTTCTCAGTAACTGAATCCAAACACCATCGAATATTACGAGCATATTTTAATTTATATGGAAAGCATAATCTACTTCATTTAAAGCACATGTATCAATATTAGATTCTCTTCACGCATCTCTCCCATACAAACAAAGCACATATATCTTCCATAATATGCCCTTAATAACTCAAAGAAAAATGTAATTCCGTATGTGATTTTAAATACCACAGAATGGTTCAGAAGTGTCACAAACTACTTGATAACCGGTTACTTTCCAAGCATTTTAAACACCCTAAAAGACCAGACTCAGCAACCCCATTCCAAACCACCACCGAATGCTTTTCGAAGAGCGTAATCCACCTCATTTTTCTTCCCACAATTTTCCGCGCATATTTGAGTAATCAACAAAAACTACACCATATCTGATTCTCTGCACGGTCGAATCACACGCTGTAATATGGCACCGTTCCCCATCCCCCAACGCGAGCCATCATCAGTCAGGTCGTGATTTGGACTCTATAGGTATTGGTTGGCACATAGCCATTTGTCGAGACCGTGTAGCCTTCGGGAATATTCGGCTACCACCGTCTTTCCCTGTTTGTCTCCCTCTACAGGGAGGATTGAAGGCTTTCGTCTTTTGTCAATCTCTCCTTCCCCTTTAGTGCTCTTTTTCCTCCTTACTTATCCCCAACTCAAACTCCTGTTTCCTCCAGAAGTGAAGTTCCCCTTTTTAAAATTTAAGACGAGGAAATCGCTTGTAGGAGGGCTTAGGACTTTTACCCTCTACCCTCGACATTTGGAAAGAAATACGTGCTTAGGGTATCTCTCTTTCCCTACACATGTAGATGTAGCTAGCGCCGGGATGCTCGGGTTTTCCGTTGAAGTAAACCAGATTTTATTTTATTTGTAACTAAATTGAAGTTGATTTGTGCTTGGTAGTAGGTACATGAACCGTGGTTTGGACCTGAGTTACGATTCCAGTTGTACCTGATTTTCTTTTTGCTTTGTATTTAAACTTCTTTTGGTCTAGAGTACTTTTCAGCAAGTCGATTACAAAAATACAAGTGAATATTTTAATGCAAATAACTAAAAGAGTTTATTACATGTTCCATATTTCCTCTTTCTTTACAATATCTAAATCAACTTTGCACGTGGTTTTAATGTACCTCACAATGGGCCAACAAGAAATGTAGATACCCTATCCCAACAAAAGAAGCCATCGTCTGTAACTTATAAATAGTTATTTCACAAGTTAATTGTGACGTAAAAATTAATTGTATTAAAGTCACAAATACATCCAGAGAAACAAGAGTAGGCAATGTTATATTTATCCGTCGCATCCATGTTGGCTCCTATATATCTACACTTCAGAGTATATGCACCTCTACTACAGTATTAGTTCCACGGGGAACTCACCACTGTAAAAATTAACTTACAATACATTAGTATCTATAGTAATGCAATCTATCTGCTCCATGAAGACTTTGGGGATGCCTGATGTCGCATTGTCTTTGCATGTGTTAGTTCTCTCTATTCCTAGAATTGTTCTCTTTAATTAGTCTTGTGTAGCAAAACATGACGGTCACACCAAACCTTGTATTTCCTCTAAACTTTTCTTTTTTCGCTGTTCAGGATTTGTCTCACATAAATAACTTTTTAATGTGTAAACAGAAATAAATTGTTTTCAACTAACCCTACAAGAGGTTTCAGTGAGATATCTTATCCATCAAGATCTGACTAACTTTGCTAATGACGAGATATCACGTCTTCTGGATATTGTAGATTTTTTGATGATGAGACCAAGATCTGGTCTGTTTTCTTCTAATGATCGTGATCGTGTTTCTTCTAATGACGAGATACTTCGTCCAACAAGATTTGGTCGTTGTGTTAACGACGAGGTACCTCGTAGAAACAACAACCAGGAGGGTTAATGACATGTATACTCATATGGAGTATAAAAATTAATCCCTGAGGCTCATACAACTCAAATACATATGCACATGCTCCTTATATATACGATGAGATACTGATATTCTGAATCTGCATTTTAATATAAAAATACTGTTATCCGCGAAATCAAATCGAAAACGATTTGTGAAAGTATTGGAACAGTAGATAAACAAAGTTCATTTTATATAAACTGTATCAAAATTTAATTATGAAAATCTAGTTTTTAAAATTTTAGAATTGTAAAATTATTTGACTGTTACAGAATGGGACAGATATGTTTCCTCTGAAAACGCGTCTGTAAAGTAAATGTCTTTCAGATTGTCTGTAATGTAAATGTCTTTCAGACTTTCAGAATGTCTGTAAAGTAAATATCAGAAGAGTAACATATTTTGTTTGCTGAACCGTTAGATCAGAAGAAAATTCACCACATTAATCACCCTACTGTTTGAACAGTAAACTCATCAAAAATACGCAAAATCAAATCGAACAGCAATTTGTGATAGTATTGGGACAGTAGATAAACAGTTCATTTTATATAAACTGTATCAAAAGTTTAATTATGAAAATCTAGTTTCTCAATTTGAAAATTGGAAATTTGTTTGACAGAATGGGACAGATGTGTCTCCTCTGAAACGCTTCTGTAAAAGTAAATATGCAAGCAGAAGAGTAGCATATTTTGTTTGCTGCACCGTTAGATCAGAAGAAAATTCACAATCTTAATCACCCTACTGTTTGGAGAGTAAACCCGTGCCCGTTTATCCCACTGTTTTTTCGTACCCTAAATCTCACCCTACTATACCCTTCTTTCCTTGGGATTTCTTTGTGTCCTCTTAACTTTCATCTCTGACAGACACAAGTGGCTTCTTTTGAGGACACGCTTCCGCAAGTTCTGAGCCACTGTTGATTAGTTTCCATGGTGAGAAATACTCCGTTGGGTCTTCTGTACTAGGAATGGAAGAATGGAGTTAGATTCAACTGTGTGTGGTTTTGTGCTTTTTGGGGTGGCAATGGGGGGTCGTCGTTTCATACAAGATAGAGTATTTGTGGTTAAGTAATCTATTTGAAAACTCTTTAGCTCCAGTGGGAAATTTAAATCTACGTGTCTGTAATTTAGACAGGTCTAATTCGAACTCTTGCATTTTTTTTGCGTTTTATAACCTCAAGTCCCGAGAAATTATCATCGCCCGATATTTATTATGGGGATGAGGGGTTCACAGGTATATATCCGTTAGTCAACCTGCAATCTTCCCTCCATAAATTCTAACTAGTTTTGACTTTCTTCAATATAATTGTTCCTAGGATTGTTTCAGACTACAGATGTCATTTAGTCATTTTGTGTTGTGGGGGCAAAAGCACTTCTCAGAAATCTCATGACGCTCAGAGGGTTAAAGCCCATTTTTCTCTACTAGTTATTAGGTTTACCTAACACTCCAAGTGGTTTAGAAGAGATATCTTGTACATCAAGGTCTGACCAATTTTTCTAATGGCGAGATACCTGGTCATCAAGATGTTGCTAATTTTTTGATGATGCGAAAAGATAATGATTTTTTGATGATGCGAAAATTAACGAGATCAAGATGTATTCTGTTTAATTCTAAGGACGAAGTAGCTGGTACATCAAGATCTGGTCAGATTTGCTCAGATACCTCGTCGAAATAACCACCACGAGGGTTAAGTTCAATAACTTCTCATATTTTTGATTGTATCGGTGCCTGGACAACTCCCGGATAAACACAAGTTAATCGTGCACGACTTGAAAAACATCTTTTTGACTTGGTTCAAGTTTCACCTTGATGAAGGGGATTAGTAACAACAGGTTAACTTAATTTAACTAGAACTTTTCCTAAATATTATTAAACATAAAAATAAATAAGGAAGCACTGAAATAAATATGCAAAAACAAATATATAACAAGATTATATACATTTTAAGGATATGGGTAATTTTAAATATTCATTTACTGTTTGCAACAATGCGGTTTACAAGTAGTTGCAGAATGCTTTATTAATTTATTTTATGATTATTTTACTTAACAGAGAATTTCCACGGTTAGTAACGTTTTTACCAGCATTTAATTATCTAAGGATAAAAATTTACAAGAATTTTTAACTTCCCAGTGGCTCATATCTCACAAAAATTGCATTTTTTTGGCGAACAGTTTTTCTGACTGTGTTATCTCTTGCCAGAGAAATGTCGGAAATTCTTTTGGTTTATGATTAAGTTTAGAATAAACCGACGCATCTGCTTTGTTGAGTAGCCTGCGTCGTAGCGTTGATTGCAGAAAATAAGGGAAGGCGTACTCAAAAAGATTTCTCCCATTTCTTACTTTTTTACTTTTCTCATTTCAATGCTGGAATTTTAGTTTTTATCCCTGTCCTTTCTTTTGTAGCCTTGATGTATTTTCACTTCTGTCTTATTCAACCAAAAAACGAAGCTTTATTTCAACACTTCGACAATCTTCAAGAAACACAGTGGAGGAAATAAGAACGAAGGAGAAATGGCCGACTTAAAGAAAAACCATTTTTTAACTCTAGCTGCCGCTAAAATATTCATATCTGGATTAAGCCTTAAAAAATAAATTTTCTGAATTTTGATGTTTTATTTTCCCGGATAGTCGACTGTCCTGCACTTTTCATTATTCTCGGCAATCTAAGAATGAAATAATGAAATGACATTTTATGCGAATGTAGAAGTGACTTCATTTGTCTTCCATGCTCCGGTTTTCCCGTTTCTTTCCATCATGGCGGGCGTGTTTGTCTTAGAGATTCCCAAAAGCGGAGATACTTCTCCCGTTTTTTAATTTAGTAACCTTGTCTGGAGTTTATCCCTTTTTCACCTGCATAATCTTAGAATTTAGATTTTGAATTTCCCCGTGCAAAAAAGTTCTAAGATTTGAGCGTGGAATATTTCTATTTTACTTTTAGAAGATTACCATATTCTTAAACGATAAATTTTCAGATCCAAAGGGATTGAGTGCCCTTAGATGAAATCGCAATAGAATGGAAAAATAAAAGCATCTTGCATTGACACTATAGAGGAATAAATCCAAGAATAAAGTTCTAGTATAAAAAAGGATAGAACTTTCGCCGCTGGAATATTTTCAAGTAACTTATGTAAATAAGAAGGAATCCTCAAAATTTATATTCATAAGACGAAAAAAGAAAAAAATTATTTTTATAGAGAACTTAAAGTAAAAAGAATGAATGCACTAGTTCAGAACATACATTTTTAACCTACTGAAGCGTCATGAGATTTTCGAGAAGTGTTGTATTACTTTTACCGCACAAAATTTATAACACCATAGATTGGCAATAAAAACATAAAAACTTCAAAATATAACTAATAAAGGTGAACTTGTCACATTTTGAAGTTTAGATTTCTACTACCAGTTTGACTAAGGATTCCTCTGTTTATCTAATATCGATTGGTTGAAAGAGAATCCCAGGAAAGATGCTACTGATCAAGGTCCAAGCAGAGTGCAAGCCTGCAGGTTGCTGAACGGATACATGCGTGTACTTTATGAAATAAATAAAGTGTCCCTCAAAGTGTTAAGTAAATACACCGTAAACTTCAGTTTTGACTAGCTAAAAATTAGCAAGCGAACATTAAGTTGACAAAGAGTAAGGTTAAACAACCTTTTTCATTAAATAACTAGTGATAAATAGGTTTGGAGATATACTATATGCTTTTAATATGGAACTTCTTTTGTTTCGTTAGAAAAACTGGATAGAAAAAATACCAAATCTATTTGTGCACAATTCTAATGAGAAAAGTAAGATAAAGCGAAACGAATATGCAACTCCTATAGTTAAGAATAATTAGAGTTTTTCAAGCTTCTATATTAAGGTTTTTAATTATTAAAAGCATTAATTTAATAAATTATCAAACAACATTGTTAAATCAAAAGACTTATAAAAAAATCAAATTTAATTAATCTAGAATTTAAAGCATTTATAAAACAATTGGATCAAAAATGAGCAAATATTGTATTATTTCAACTTTCGGTGTATATAAAACCTTAATAATATCTGAAAAATGTACCTACTTTGTCTTCTAATATATATTTTTGATTTATCTTTTTCTCTGTATCTAAATCTAGCATATCTATATGTGTTTACATACGTTTATTTTGAAACACATTCACTTAAAAATCTATTTGTAGTATCAACAAAGCCACATTTACACCTCATTCAATCCTTTTCGACACTTTTCAAGTGGCAATTACTGCTACGCAAAACAAATATTTGTTTCGGGTAAACTTTTCCATTCTCCGTTATGCACCTCATCTTACTCAAAATAAGTTTCATTCAGCGGTTTTGGTTCTGCAGAGCCAATTTAGGAAACTGGTTTCGTTCGTCTTCCAAAGAAGGACTGAATAGCAACTTTCTAACTTCCATATTTCATAACTAGAGCAAATACTACGTTTTACGCTAGTATCACACCTTACCATTTTCCTCACAACTTTCTCCCAGTATTTTGTGTACTTTTTTACGGCATTGCAAACAGCAAATATCTTGTTTGCTCTTGGAGTGGTGTGGAAATAGTGTTATTTAAAATTCAAATGGCTTGAGGCTACTCAATACGTTATTTTTCATTCTATGGTGGGCTTATAAAGTACCGGCCTCTTCAAAAGAAAAATGTAAAGTGCTATGCTTGAAAATTTATGTACTCTATTTTTCCAAGTCTGTACTTCTTTTGCGATGATTCTTTTTGTTAATATGTCAACATTCTCTTATTAAAACAAGTAGGAAAGTAGTGCTAGCAAGGATAAATGAGAAGTTTTTGAACAAGAACGTATAATTTAAATATGAAAATTTAAATTTTTAAGCCCTGTGCTACTAAATATTTATTCATTCACGTATTTTGTATTCAGCAAACAAAATGGCGTTTTATAATTTTTAATCTTAATTTGATGTTTTTGCTTATGATGCATTGCTCTCAAAGGGTACGTTTCGATTACTTCTATACAATACCACGCATATCAAGCAGTTGATTTGATATCGATGATTTTTTATTTCATATATGAAAATGACCTCTTTTAAAAAGACGCTTTATAGATTTTAATTTTGTGAAACACTTGTATTCTATCATATATTTGGTTCCATTACTAAAATGCACAAGACCCAATTACTAAATATACACAACTGATTCTACATTTTCGTTAATTTTTATAAGTTGTTTTTTATTAAATTATAAAATTGCTTTTTAATTGATTCCGGTTTTTATACGAAGTATTCAAAGTTCTAGATATTCGTACTGGTCGAGTCTCCGTATTTTAGTTTGATTCGTGTTCCGGTTTCGAGCAAGGAACAGGACTTCATGTCTTTATTTTTACAGAACCTCATGTAAAATTTCTAAGGATTTTATTATTTACAGCAATTAAGTGATCAAAATTTATTGAATTAAAATTTATAAAATAAACTATTTCCTTCAGTCTCTACAATGGTTGTAATGATGTTTTAAAATGAAAATACTTATACCATTATTCCTATTGAGTATAATTCATATATTTAACAGTTTTGTGGAAATAATGATTTAATAGCTAGTTTGTTAAGAGTTGAAATCTTGGCTACTTTTTTATCAATTTACTTCTCAAAATTAATTTATTTTTAAGAAACGGTAATGTAAAATTTCTTTTTCAAAACTGAATTCATTTTAAAAGAAAGAATTCAATATAGTTAATCTCATCTCGTTCCCTGGTTTCCAATTTTCACTTCGTACTTAGTTTGTACCTTAAACTAAAATATATCGAAAATTCATCATGGCAGAGTGATTTATAGTACAACGATTTGTTTACCACTTAGTTTGCGAACCATCAATTTTAAAGGGACTTCATAATTCTGTCAATAACAATTTAACTTAGTACATACTGTTTGGCAATTTTTGGAAAGAAATTTAATGCACACTTTAATATTTCATTTTGCTCAATCTTTTTCTAGGAACAATTTCATCATCTTGAATTCTTGGTAGAAATTTAAATAAGTTTCTTAACTGTGTTTTCTCAAAGAGTACGTAAGATATAATCTGTTATAAATATGTTTTGCTTTTCCGTTTCTACTTTTAATAAAGCAATCCATTGTTTGGGTAGTTTTATTTCATTATATGAGTGCTAAAAATAAATATTTTATTTAGACTACGAAAAATATACAAACGCTTTTCCATTTCTATCAACTTATTTTAACTGCCCAATATAAAAGGGAAACAAAGGTTAATTTATGTTTTCATATTTAAAGAAATAGCTTTTTACATTAATTTTCTTATTTGTCGAATTAAAGCCAAAGTTACGCAGAAAGTCATAAAAGTGGGCCTAAGAATTTTAAAAAGGGTAGCAGAAGTTAGTATTAGTCTTTACGCTCACCCTTTTTCATCCGTCAAAGAAACCAGCATTAATGTTGTAAATATGGGGCAAGTAAATTATTTATTTGTAATAAAACTAATTTTTTATTATTTTATACATTAATTATTTTTATAAAAACAGTACTTATCAACATATTGTTGCTAGAATGACATTCTGCGTAATTTTACATGTAAAAGATATTGAATTTTTCTTCCTTTCTCTTCTTGATAGTGTTCGTGTTGATCTGATGTGTTGTGCTCTGATTCTTAATACAATAGGTTCTGCATTCAAATTGTCACGTTATAGTGCAGGGTAGGAGATCAATTAGACACATTATTCAACAGTCTGTTATATATCTCTCGCAACGCTATCTGTAATCTTTCCTAAGCTCCAATTAATTCATAAATAAAATGAAACATTGCCAAAAAGATGCGCTTATTGATGGTCAAAAGCAGATTTATTTTCGATGCATAGATTGACTAGAAAGATTCTCGTTGTTTTCCAAGTGCTTGAGTAACTCAGTTGACAGTCACGGATTAGTAACTGGAGGGTTGCGAGTTCGAAATTTGATCCAATCAAAGACTGTGATGTACGTGCGGATAATGTATGTTAAATATGTCGTGGCCTCAAATGTTTTCATGTTGGCGTGATGTGGAAGTTTGGAGAGTGGGGGAAGTTCAGAGATTAAAAAGTGGACAGTGCAGGTATTGATATCATCTGACTTGGTTCAAAATTACGAAGCGTCCCGGACAATAGCCCTCTGTATTGCTCCAGTGCGACGTAAATTCAACTACTTACCTAACTACCTACTAAATGCTTGAGTAAAATACATTTCGTTATAACCAAATTAACTACTAGGAACGCCACCTTTTCCATACATCCATGGGATATGCATGCGCGTGTCTACTTGGATCGATATTGGACCATTGTGCGATTTCTGTAACTCAAGCAAACTGAGCATGCTTTTTACAAGATAGTCACTTCACATCGTTCCTGAAATTTTAAATTTTGATAGATTTGGGAATTTTCAAAATAAGGGAACAACTTAAATGATACTTAAAAACTTATACAAAGTTTTGCTTTATCCTTAAACATATTTTAGTTTCGATAACTATTTCATTTGATTGAAGTCTATCAATAATGCGAATTCTTGACCCATTTCCAATGATTCTCATAGTATATACATTTCTTGCAATTGAAAACGAAACCCATTGACCTTTAGAAACTGATCTATCGAGACATAAATTCCTAACTAAAAAAAGTGTTTTTTAGATCGAAAACTAATTTAAAACAGAAATCCATTTCATATCTTTTATTGACGTTTCCCATCAAAAGTATCTTTCCGAAAGAGGAACATTAACTAAACTGATTAAATTAATGACAGAAAAAAATCACCTACTTTTCTCCATTTTTACAAAAGTAATCCTACCCGTCTGTGTTACCGAAAATTTATCACTTGAACGACAATCGTAATTTCTACCTTTACGGTTTATTTTCGTTGCAGAAGCGTGAATAGACTGACAAGTTGGCCGGTGTCCCATTCTTTCAATTCACTTTGGGAAGTGGCCGGCCGTCCATTACTTTCAATCCATTTGTCTGATTACTGTGTGACCAGGGCCCAATCTGCGTCGGAGACCAGCTTGTAAAGGCCCCTGCTTTCCCCGCTTTCGAATGAAAGTTATAGTGATTATTCTGGACTTTTGTGCTGAAAAAGGGAAGCAATCGTGGTGACTTTTGCTGCAGTTTGAATGCCCGGGTTGGACAGAGAATGGGACCTCTTGCACGATCGCTTTTCTTGTGGTGAATTTTATGGAAGAATTTGTAGAAAAAGTGTTTGGCGAAAACGTTACTGCATATTTTTATTCTTTAAAAAGACTTTTGCCTGGAAAATAAGTAGAATCACCCGTTTATCTCTTCCATCGAAGACAAATCGAAAAATTGTTTGACAAAAGTCGTAGTATCATAGCGCAACGTTTTATCTGTCCCCTCCTTTTTGTAAGATCATTTTTGGTTACGAAATATTACAAAACATATGTATTATGATTATCTTATTGAGGCAGAAATATTATGATTATCTTATTGAGGCAGAAACTTGAAATGACTAAGAAACAGGTTGAACTATTATTTAAGTCATTTAAATCGAAAAACTCTCGACCTGCAAAAAGTTAAACTAGATAAAAATATATTAGAGTACCGAAATTACATTTAATATCACTGTTTTTTAATATGAATAAGTGCCTATTATTCGTGAAAAGAAGTAAACAAAATAAAAAATAATAAAGAAATTGCAAAAGTGTTCCCCAATAGTATTAAAAGTTCGTTTCCTTTCGCAATGGAAAAGCAAGACGAAAATATTAGATTAGGCTTTGAGGTTTCAAGTATGAAACAATTAAAATTTTCATAGGTTGTAACATAAAAGTATATAATAAGTGAAAAGTTCAAACACTTTGATCCCCTTTTTTACATAATTAGGATTTTAAATATTTATAAAGTTGTCTTTCAGCATACGTTACATACAGGCATTTAGAATGGATAACTTTTTCGTCTCTGATTATATATTCTTTAACTACACCTGCTCATAAGTACTTTAAAATATAAAACAGGCTCCAGGAAGAATAAATTTGGGATACTGAGAAAACAGCTACTGAATAGTTAAGTTCTTGAACGCACTTAAGTAATTGGAAAATATTTGCTTCAACGCAAAGTGAATGCATAATCAATCCTCTAACTCAACTAATGCACTGACTTAATTACTTGAAGCTAATCAATGATCCTAACTAAGTTAAAAACAGCCTAATTAATAATTATTCAAATTACTTATACCCTGAATAATTAAGTTAAAAAATTTACGGTTTGAATAGAACTCGTGTAAAAAGTTTGTGACTATTCAAACCCATAACACAGCTTGTTAAGCCTTCAAGGCTTTATATATTTTATTTCAAATAAAGTCCAATGAATGTGTTTGGTTTTATATTCACGAAGTGGAATCTTAATTACAGATTTAACTCGGTACCACCAGATTACGACGAAACATCGAAGTGATTATTTATACCGGCTAATCTCTTCCAGTCACCTTTGAGGACGCGGATTCCCACTTAGGTTGGGGAAGGGATTACACAAAGCAGGGATATTATAAGTGTTGTAAAAGCAGACTCCACCGGTAGGTGCTCATTATTGCATATATGCAAATAGAGCTTAATCTTGCATCTGTAGAGAGGGTTGCAGGAAGATTTAAGGTCTCCAGGTGGAATTTTAAAATTCTCTCATATTTTCTCCCGATGGGTCCTGGCAATTAAGATGGAGGCCGAAGAGCATACAGAGCCTACTAAGGGGTTAAGATTTTCAGCGGTGAGCTCTATTGTAATTGCAAATCCTCCGTGTAACTTTACCCTCCGGATTAACTCTGTTTACAAACGTGAGCGTGCGTGCGTGACTGTGTTTGGTCGCCGAAATAAAGTTAGATGCTCCCTCCAGCTAAAATCAACAAGGGTTTGTTTGAGCTCCTGCTGATCCTATTAGGAGCGGCGGCGTAAAAAGGATCCCAAGGTGTTAAAGGGGAGCGTTATTACGGTCCGTGTTAAATTGTTGAAATCACAACCGTTTGGGCACGCACGGTGTCTGGTGTTTTATGTGGTTGTTCTTTCGTTCCCGGCTCCCTTGTAGCGTAAATCTCTCTCACTGAGTGTGTGTCGTAAAATATTCAAATAGATGGATTTCATCTAGGAACTGGTGTCTCGCCTCCCTTTTTACGAATAATTTTTAATTACAGTGGGAAATATAATTGTGTGGTATATTAGTGTTCTTTGAAGTTCTCGAATTAATCCAAATGCCTCAATGTTTCCACTATTTCTAATGTCTCGATTTTCTTCAAATGCTTCGATTTTGTTCAAACGTCTAAACAATGTCTCGATTTGGTTAAAATGTCTCAATTATGTCTCGATTTCGTTCAAATGCCTCAATAATGTCTCTATTTTGTTCAAACGTCTAAATAATGTCTCGATTTCGTTCAAATGCTTTAATAATGTCTCGATTTTGTTCAAATGCTCCATTAATGTCTCGATTTTGTTCACACGTCTCAATGTCTCGAATTTGTTCACGTCTCGATTTTTTTCAAACGTCTAAATGTCTCGAATTGGTTCAAATGTCTCGATTTTGTTCAAATGTCTCATAAATGTCACTATTTTGTTCAAATGCTTCAGTAATGTTTCAATTTTGTTCAAATGTCTCCAATCGCTTCACATGTCTCGAATTAGTTAATAAACTGTCCTAATAATATATCGATTAGTTCTAACGTTTCAATTTAGTTAAAACATCTTAAATCGTTTATGTCTTAACACCTCGATTTAATTTAAATATCTTAATATCTCGAATAAGTCATAATATCTCAATGTCTATTGTGTTCAGATGTTTCAATATCTTGAATTAATTAAAAATTGAAATAATTGTTGTTTCTTGAAGCTTACTTTTAACCTTAAAGCTATACTTAGGTCGTGAAATAAACTTGGCACCTTAAATCTGTATTTTATAGTACCTTAAAGCTATACTTAGTCTGTGAAATACTATTATTAGATACCTTAAAAATCTATGCCAGTCTATTGATTATTTTCTACAAATAGTTTTTAATCTTCACATATTTAGTTTCATTTTGGAATTAATTCTTCATTGGGCTTTGTGGATTATAGCTTTATGAATAATCGTATCTAGAAACAATATTTTTAATCGATACAGTGGATTCTCAGATTATAATTTGTAACTATTTTTAAGACAGGTACTTCATATCCCCAGGAAATCTCATGGCATTAGTTTCCTCGGAATTTAAAAGCCCAATGAAAATGACTTTTTTGTTCCAGAAGGCTGAAAGGTACACTTAGTTATTCAACAAATTGTTCGGTGGAATATTTCCAATCTTCTCTATATTTACCGAAAATCATTCGGCTGTTCGAGTAATTTTGTTTCCTTCTGTTTCGTCGGACGCAATAATGAAATACGATGCCAGTGGATTCCTAATTCCAATTTTCAATAAAGCAGCAGAAGACACAATTGATTTTTTCAGGGATGGGGAGGAAGACGTATAACCTACTCATACAGAACACCCTTCCCACTTCGAATTTGTCTTGGTTCTAGTTTTGTTCTTTATCCAACGCTTGCAGGCTCAAATAACTCCCGAATCGATGTCTTTTTTTCAAAAATCGAAATACTTGGTTCGCACGCTTTGTTCAGCCGCCTCCATTTTCGGTCACTTCTTGAAACTGATGATTTTGTTTGTCGCTCTATGGTAACGGACTTTCTATGCTGCACAAGGGATAATTACACCAGTTTGAGACTAATATTTCTCACAGGATCACATTATTTATTTTACAAGACAGTCTATATGCATATTAGCAAGGTTTAAAAAAATGGAACGGCCTCTTTTAGAGTGAAACGGACGTTTACCATTTGGCAAACAGAATTTTTAATAAAATGGAGTCACAATTGCTTTCTATGCACATGTAAAACGGGTTCAACCGATAAATCTTACAAGCTAGGGGTTTCACATATTCGATTCGACATGAATAGTGGTTTCGGTTAAACTGAAATACAACACATAAAATTGGGGAGTCTTTGAATAACAAGAACCAAAATCTAAAATACACACTTCTGTAAAGTCTGAGCTGAGGCTGAGAAACATACCGTCGGGTTACTGTAAATACAAGGTAACCCCATTTTTTTCCTTTTTGAGTAAAGTACACTTTAACATATAATTGTGTGTAGTATGTTCTGTGAAGACAAGATAACTACTGTGAGCTTAACCTATCAAGTATATGCGCAGCAGAAATAGTTCACATCACCCTATTAAGAATGGAAGTTTACTTAACTGAAAAAAGAAAAAAAAATGTGGTTATTTTGTAATTGCAGTAAACCGATGATGTATAGTATATTTCTAACACATTTTGGCATAAATTTGTAAATAAACTGTAGAGGTATCACACTGGAGCAACACAAGGGGTTATTGGCGACGATCCGGGATCAATACCGATGATCCAAGGACAACACTGCGTAATTTCGAACCATGGTCAGATGACGAGGAAACCGCTAAGCTGGCACCCCACTCTCCAAACTTCCACACAACGCCAACTTGAGGACATTTGAGGCTACGACAGATTTATGCACCAGCCCCGGGCACACGACGGTCCTAGTTTCGAACTGGCAACCCTAGGATTGCTAATCCGTAGCTCTTCCAACTGGGCTACCGCGGCCCAAATAAATGGTAGAACACCAATTTAGTCAAAATTCAACACATTTATTTAAATTGATTTTACTACAAAACCACTCTCAATTTAATGCGCATGAATGACTAAAAGGTTTTTATAACATCGAAATGTATTTATATTATTACAGTTAATATGCTTGCCATTATCGATAGATTCGTCTTTACTATTTATTGTTTTCATGATATACTGGTTTTATTAAGTATTTTGAGAAATAATGAAATGCGTTTTATTATACGAGTTAATATTTTTATACAGTTAAATGTGAACTATGTAATGGAATCAGTCATTTTCAAAAAGCATGCCACATGCAAAAGTGAAATGTCTTGGAAATGAATGGTTTAATTTAAAATATTTATTAAATAAACATATTTTCGAAGATATTTGGTCGAAATCTACATCAGAATTATTTTTACGCAATTAAAGATGCATCCAACTTCAGATCAGCTCTTCTCTATTCAATGTTTTCTTCGCATTATTCCTTGATTAATTAAAATCTTCGAATCTTCGACACGGGTAACACTCGATCAGTTTTTCCCGAACGCTGACTCAAAATTTTAACGCGTTCAGACTTTAACGAAATATTCTAATTAAATTAATCAACACGACTGCCCATTTAATCGATATGCAAACGCACACAAAGGGATGATTCAAAAACAACGTCATTAAAGATTCATTTCATTAGAAAATGGTACCTTGTGCCTCTTTTAATTAGATCATCGAGGAAAGGATCCTTTAAAACGAACATGGTATCCCCCTTACAATCAATAGGACTGGCATTTTCATAAGGAGAATCGCTTTTGAATGTTTAAAAACCAATTGATTCCTTAATTGATTGCAGATAAGATGCACTTCAATCAAAAAGGATATTAGTGTTTGAAGTAAAATAAACACATAGTGAGGCACGTTTATATATTTACACGTAACATATCTATAATCCAGCTTTCAGGAGGTGGCCGTCAATTATATTTGTTAAATTAGAGGACTGGTGGTAACGTACACAAATCACTTACACAGGGCGTCCTTATCTCGGATTCTGATTCTAAGTTTTTCGTTTGGTGCCGTAAATGACTGCAGTGATAACGCGTTGTCGGAGGGAAAACCAGCCATGGTGATTGGATTCATGCTTTTGCATATGGAAGTTTTCTCCTAACGAGGTTTCACACCTTTCAAAAATTGACTGAACTAAGGTGAACTGACTTCTCGTTGAAGCACTATACCACGATGACTAAAAATTAAGTTTCTATACTATGATTTTTCTAGATTTATTTACTAGAATTTCATACGATGAACAGAATATTAAGGTTACAGGGTGAATACATTCCTGCAATAAAAATAGTGTTACAACTGAGCTATCTGAATCAGAATTGCGTAAAAGCATGGTCTGCATATAAATTAGTATACGGGGAAATTTCTACAGTAAAAGTATTGGGTCGGTGCGAATGAACTGTCCGATGAGAAATAGCTTCGGGAATGCCCCCCATACAGCTAAAAGTAATTACCTACAAGCTTCCGGCATCTTACGTCACAGCTACTATAAATAGCTATCACGCATGTGAAGTACAAGTTCGAGATTTAATTTGTTTGGGCATAAGGTGCTTACGAATTCGACATGGAAAACTCAAATTTGAGAGCCATCTTCCCCTTTACGAATTTAAACTGAAAAATTCTGCTGCAGTTGCTGCTCGAAACATTAACACAGCATTCGGAGAGAATACAGCCAATGAACGGACCATTCGGCGATGGTTTGCGAAGTTTCGAAGTGGAGTATGGACCCGAAAAACGAACCACGTGGTCACAGAGAAGTTGCAGTTTCTGACGATGTTCTGCTAAGTGTGGATGAAGCTGAACCATGGAAAACATGTCGTGAGATAGTAGCCGAGCTAGGTGTCCACCACACTACAATTGTTGGCCTTCTGGCTTCAGTGGTAAGGTCAAAAAGATGGATTCTTCGGTGCCTCATGAATTGACAATTGACAACAAGATTAGACGTTTGGAAGTCTGTTCATCGATCCTTTCCAGGATTGAAAGATAACCTCTACTGCAGCGAATCGTTACCTGTGACGAGAAATGGGTTCTTTATGACAAACGATCTGCACAATGGTTGAGCAAAGCACAGCCTCCTGGCCACCATCCCAATCCACCCTTACATCCCAGGAAGGTTATGTTTCTTATATGGTGGTCTACAGCTGGAATAATTCATCACCAAGTGGCCAAACCATCACTTCAAAACAATATTGTGATGAATTACGACAGATGCACCGGAAATTGATGGTGAAACAACCGGCTTTGGTAAACAGGCATGGCGTTCTCCTCTTGCAAGATAACGCCTGTCCTCATGTCGCACAACGGACGATGCTGACACTACGTGAGTTGGGCTATGAAGCGATGACTCATCCCTCCTATTCCCCTGACTTGTCACCTACAGATTTTCATGTGTTTCGTCACCTGGATCCCTTTCTGTCTGGCAAACGTTTCACCCAAGATACGGAGGTTCACCGTGCAGTTGATGACTTCTTCGCATCCCAACCATAAGACTTTTTTCGTTCCGGGATCATGGCCTTGTCAGACAAGTGGCAACAGTGTGTCAATTCAGAGGGAGATTATTTCGAGTAGGTCAGGTACTGTATTTTTCAGTTATCGCCATCGAAGTGTGATGGTCATTTCTGGACATTTCATTCGCATCGACCCAACATCTTACTATTTGGAGATTTCTGTAGCTCTATATACCGGAGTGGTACAAACTTTCGGCTGAACTAATTAAGACTAGTGTAGATTTCTTCAATAAGGAAATGCTTAAATACATCGAGTTTTGTGTATGTTTCTCTGCGAAGCACAGCTTTAGTATAGCTCCGGTGAGAAGGCACGTAACCTTCGGAGAGTACTTCTAGAAAGGCAGTAAGCTTTCTAGAAGAGGTGACCATACATAAAATTATGATTTAATGGCAAATGATAAATTTCTCCCCAATTAGTAATCACTGCCTACATTTCTAGTACCAAATGATAAACTCGACACCAGAATCTGCGCTAAAGATGCTAATTGTGGAAGCCTAGATATTAAACCTGTTCCCTAATGTGACGAATAGACTCGTTCAAAACCACGTGACTCAAATGGCAACTCGCCAATGCCAGATTATACCTTTGTACTAATTATTGTATTGGTTTTGTTTGTCTGGTAGTACCTTATGCCACCTTTAAACCTTCTGGTGGTTGTCTCAACGAGGTACCTCGTCATCAATAAAACTGACCAGATCTTGATTGATGAGATATTTCGTCCTTACAAAAAAGACCAGACTAGATCTTGATCTCACCGTCATAAAAAAAATCGGCAATATAGGTGACGAGGTATCTCGTCATTATCGAAATAGGTCAGATCTTGATAGACTAGATATCTCGTCATTAGCAAAATTGGTCAGATCTTGATGGACTAAATATCACATCATTAGCAAAATTGGTCAAGTCTTGATAGACTAGATATCTCGTCGTAACCACTTGGAGGGCTAATTAGGTCATCGAGTAATGGACTATGTTAATTTTTTTCTATACGACGACTGTTTATGGTGAATTATGATATGGGGAAAATATTTCTATAACAAAAATTAGTCTGAAAACTAATTTCTGAGTTTTCTACAGTACCAGAATTGTACACAACTTTGACTTTTCACTAAAAAAGGCAAGGAGAAATGTGCAATAAAAATTCGTACAATTCGGAGATTTCTGTAGATTTATCTAAGTACCAGCATTATACAAAAGTTTTATAAATTAAATAATCGGATCTTCAATACGAGCAACGCTCGGTCAGTTTTTCCCCTAACGCTGATTTAAAATTTTAACGGGCTAAGTCTTTAACGAAATATTCTAATTAAATTAAACCAACGCAACTGCTCTTCTAATCGATATGCATACGTACACAAAACGATAATTCAAAAACAACGTCATTAAAGATTCATGTCATTAGAAGGTGGTACCTTTTGCCTCCGTTAATTAGGTCAGCGAGTAACGGTACCTCGGTGCAATCAATAGGACTGGCATTCTCATAAGGAAGGCTCGCCTCTGAATATTTAAAAACCAGTCGATACTTTGGCGTAGTTTTAATTGCCTCAAAAGAGAATCCAAAATATCCAATTCTGAGCCGGACACTGCTTCTTAAAAATAATCTAATCTAAGGTACGCTGGCTGAGTTTTCGCTCGGGGAAGGAGAGTTTCCTCTCTATCTTTTCCTTTAAACTGATTAGCAAGGCAGACTGGCAAAGGGTGTTCTTTTGTGTACCAGAAATTTCAATTACCTAGGTACTTAAAGACCCAGAGCCCCGTTGGATTCTACGTATTGAATAAATAGTTTATTCCGTGGGACGTTTATAATTTGGAACGCGACTCGATTTATTCTCTCCAGTTTCCAGGGGGAGGATCAGAAATTGTGTCTTTCGAAATTCAATCAGTCGAACAGTAGGGTCCGCGGAACGGCTTGCTGAGTCGAAAGTTCTTAAAAACAGATTAATTGAAAAGGATTTTAGTGTTGGAAACAAGATTTAAAGTAAACACGGCGTGTTTCGCGATTATTTGTTTGTGCGTGGCCATATACGAGATTAGTTTTAAAATAAGTTCGTATACGCGAAGTTTTAACTTTTAACTACTTTTAAATGCATAAACTAGGACTGTATACAAATTACATCAAGGGAAAAATTTCGCAAAAATAGACTTATTTGTACAAATAAAGTGGAAATTTTGATTCTCAAATGCTGTCACCATATCAAGCATTGTCTACTTCATCTACAGACAAATAATTAGTTCTCCAAATTTGATTCGATTCTGAGAAGATTTCGGCAAAATATTTCATCTTAAAAAACAACCGATAATATACTGTACTATATTTATGCTACTGCATGCAACAAATTGTACAAAACTAATTTTTCGTATTCTGAATTGAAGTAAAAATCTACTTTTCAAACTGTAACACTGTTCATACCAAAATAGTGAACGTTGTTTTCTGTCTCCTTGTTTAAAATTAAAATCTTCCTTTAGCCCTTTCAAGTGGCTTCACCGAATAACCCACACTTTAAAATTTCCTAGGCTAATTGTATAGTTTTTTTCGGGTAACCACTCGACAGGTGTTCTATAGTACCGCCATCTGTCGATCAATAGCGTAATCTCGATTCAAATACATTAAACGGCTAATCGAATAGAAATTTTAACCTGTAATTCACCAAGTTGAACGAATAGTGTATGTGCTTGAAATGGTTAACTTTAGGACTGCTATGTTTTTCATTTATCTGTAAGTTGTAATGTTTCTCTTATATAGTGCTATCTAATTATAGGTATTGTATTGGAAAGGATGTATTTTGCATGCATTATTTCATTGCAGCATACCAGGTTGCTGCAGTTTTAGTCGTAAAAAAGTTTCAGGATCATTTGTGAGCGGTGTAACTTATATTTCAACAGTTTATCGCATTAAACAAACCACACTCAAATTTTACACATTTCAAAATTTCATGTTTTTGTATCATTGTCATGTACTGAATATATTCCACGTAGACACGTTGAAGAATTATTTAGCCCACACCTTCAAGATATTAAAAAAAATTAAGTCAGTGATTTTTGTTGATTATTCATTTTCTTATACATGCCATGAAACTTTATGCCAATAAAAGATTACGGTAACTTTTCAACGGTTTTTAAAAATCTTTTTCGTGATAGCCTTTTAATTTTTAAAACATTCATGGCTGATTCGCAATTAGACATGAAAAAAGATTAGCCACATAAAATTTTGGGTTGCATGTTAAACAAAATAAAAGTAAATATAAAGTAAAAAACATTTGCTTTATAAGCTTTTATGTATCCTTATTCATGCTGTTTTAATGCCCAATTCCGTTTCGCATTCATTTTCCGTTTTTGTATGTACAATTTCAATTCAATTTATTAAGTAAATAGTTATAAAATAAGCTTGATTCCATTTGTTTAACTGTGTAGTATTAATTCACAAGTCTGTTAAGATTTGTCATATATAAACTGAATAACTAGAAGATTAGAAGTATTTGCTCTGAATTGATATTTGATTAATTTTGAAATTGAGAAAATAATTTTAACAAATCCGAAGCCCTTTTACTTAGTCTTACTTCGGTTTATTTTTATTCAATTAAGACACAGTATTTTTGCAAAATTATTATTTATTTTACACAATATATGAATATATTTTTCAAAATAATGTTCCCCACAGTTTAACAGGTTTCCTCTCATATTTAAGTGATGGAAAAAAATTCAAAAGTTTTATTTATAATAGTGCACATATTTTACTCTCGCGAAAATGAAGATGCAACCATAAAAATGCACGAGATTAACAAAGCACTATTTCAGATATATTTCACTTTAATGCCTAGATACATCTTTGGGATATAGAGAAAAATAGTATGATCTATTTGAATTAATGAAGGAAAAAATAATTTATTTAAACACAGGAATTGTTCAAAAGACAAAAAACTAATACAATAAATTTAAATTAAACTTAAATTACTTTTGCATAGAATATTCTATAAATTAGGCTATTGAAAATGATTCCCTAAGAAAGAAACAGCTTTAACTACTGACGATAAGGAAGTAACATATTGTTAGTTAAGTAATGTAGTTTAACAGTTAATTTATAATACAATTTCAGCTGATCAATTCAACTTAAAAGTTTTACTATTTGAGAGGATTAGGAAGAAAGTGGAGATGGATGAATTTTTCATACATTAATGTTTTCGGAATTAAAAAAATGAATGTTCTTCAAATCATCAAATAATTACTACTAGGTATACTTTACTTCACTTCAAAAAATATCCCAAACAATACATGAAAATACTAGTAACTGAGAGATTTCCGGACACACCTTAGTGATAAACCCCTTTCTAAAATTTTCAGGCTAGTAATTTTCAAGTTTTAAAACTTCAAAAATTACTTTATCTACTATTCGAAAGGTCATGTTATATTAAACTTTCAAATAATTTTCATTCGATCAAACAATCAGGAATTCTTTTGGTCCTCTTGAATATTTCATTTCTAATTTTTTCATTACGGAATTTTCATTATGTTGCTTATCGCTATGCTGCACGGAGATCTTCAATTCAATTTAGTTAACTTCGATCAATTTATGATGGCTTCAATCAACTCCACTCATTTGAATAATAGTACTTGCACGATTTATGCGTTGTAGGATCATAACTGTATAATCTCTTAGCGCTTCTGGTTGATCCTTCAAATTAAAACTAAATTAAGTTTTCTGTTTAAAATAAGTCATTTAGCGATTAAAAATCTCAACTACTAAAAAGTACGTTGAGACCTAACTTTCTGTATTGTTTCTGATGATTCTTCATATAAAAACTAAGTTATAGGTTAAATAGAAAACTAAGGAGCTTTCTATTTAACCCGTTTAGTGGTTTATCTTTGCGTCGGAAAACACCTTGTAGTGGCCAGCCAGTGATACAAGAACTTGTTCCAAACTGTCATCTGTTCTAGGTTAATAATTTGTTTTTCATGCTTGGATCTTCATTCCCCTTGGAGAAATAGCAGTTTGTCTTGTCGATGTATTTCGTTATTAGCAAAATTGACCAGTTCTTGGACGATATATCTCGCCGAAACTACTTGGAGGGTTAAAATAGGTGATGTAGCGATTTTAAATGTCAACCACAGAAAAGCACGTTGAAACCTAACCAAAAAGTGTTTTAGTTAGCGTTTCTGGTTGATTCTTCACATTTTAACTAAATTAAGCTTTTGGTTTAAAATAGGTGATTCAGCGATTTAAAATCTCAACCTCTGAAAAGCATGTTGAGACCTAACCTAACCGTTCTCTTCAGGGACACCACGTTCTATAACTCATTTCCAACTTGTTTAAGGATTCCAACTGCAACATGCACACCCAAATGACTCTTCCTAAACTGTTGAACAATTCATCCCGCGATCTCGCAAAACGAAAATACTTGAATATTTTACCCTAACAACGGAATTTCTTCTTTCTAATGCGCTCACTTCATTCACTTGACATCGCGAGGCAAGACAAATGACTTTTAAAAGTTGCTATTCGCTGGGCACGAAGAGCAGACAGGCGATGAATGATAGATGAGAAAGTAAACAGCGGCGATATTCTTTATATTTCACAAAGTAGCCGAATACTTGACAATGTATAATAACGGAAGTTTGGAATGACTTCCGCGAAAGACTGCGTTAGAGGAAAGGCCGCGTTTATTACTTCTGGCATGTGTTGAAAATTAGAAACTCCTAACGATTGAGCTAGAATGGATTGGAGTTGAAGTGAATCTGTATTTATTAATAATTCATTATTGAAAAGTATTTCGATTAATGCAGAGGCGGGTTTCAGGAACTTAATACGGAATCGATCTGAACTTTTATAGAATTTGCCCGATCTGAACTTTCGAAGAATTTGTCTTATATGAAAGGAATGATTAATATCTCTAAAGCCACACTGGAGTTAATAGAGCTTCTAAGAATCTAAGAAGCAATAATTTTTGGAAATTAAGTATTTTTAATGAACTTTTGGAAGTGAAATACTTTTTTAATGAACTTCTGACTATTAGAAATCGATTTTGTACAAATACTGAACATTCAACTATAATAGATTGCTTATGGAAATGAATTTTATGTTTGATTATATCAATATTTATTTGGACTAACGCTACTTATATTTGCTTACTTTAATGATGCAAGAGTATTTATTCTGAGTTTTATAAATAAAAAATAGCTTGGTGTCTTCTTTTAATTATGGAAGTATAGTTATTTTAATAGTATGGATAGTTTTTAATTCGCAGTAATGATACTGCAATTATTTAAAATGAAACCATTATGAAATAATTAGGCTGGAAAAATATTTTTATTTCAATTTCTTGTTTACCTACTCGATGAAATAGCTTTTGGGTTTAGTTTACCCACCTCCAGGTTCATTATTACGTATTTACATTTATATAGCTTACATTATTTAGCTTATGATATTTACTAATTTATGATTTTTAATAGCTTCTACTATTCAGGTCTGTCTCCTAGGATCATTCTTTATTACGCATTTGCTCTTAAATGATATTTGAAATAAGATATACAAAATATGCATTATATTTAAATGAAAAAGGTATTTTTAAAATAATTTCATTAATTAGTATTTAGTTTTATTGTTTAAGAGAAATTTACTGCATGGAGAACGGTGAAAAGTTCCTTAGCAGCAAATTATTTATGCACTTGTATTAATGGGATGTGCCCCACATTTTTTCGATTCATATAAATACATAATATATCGATTCGAAAAAGGGTGTTTAGTCAAAACATCATATAGTGGCACGTACCATTTAGTTGGTTTTGAATTGTATTCAAGTGATTAAGGCGAATCTAGAATTTTTCAGATAAGTTTGATGTCTAGACATACTTAATGAAATATAAGTAACTATTTCTTGTATGTGTCGTGACCACTTATAATCAAATAAAAAATTTAACAGTAGTTCCATTGTAGGGTTTTTCCATATTTAAGATATAAAAAGTATACATATTCCATTTTTACCTATATCTTATCTAGCCATAGAATTTAAAACCACATTATTTTATGTCTTATTGAACATGTCTGAACTTCTGAGTAATTCAATAATAGATATCAAATTCACATTCTGTAGGTTGGAGGTTTTAAGTATTCTATCAATCCACTTTTTAAGATAAACACATAATTTTACAATCTATCGAGTTATCACATAAGGAAGAGATAAGTATTCTATCTAACGCAATTCAGGCAAAAACTTCAAATATTAAAAATTATTTTTGCTACTGAAACTGTCAGAAAGAATTTTCCATACGTTACCAATATTAATAGTTGAACCTTTTTAAACTTATGCAGCGTCTGCGTTAAATCTTCTGGAAATTATGTGTATCCCTTTTGAAAAGATGAAAGTGCATTTTTGTTCGTCGTTCCATGTTCCATAAAATTATTCATTTCAAATGTGATCTTTTAAATAAAAATGAATGTAGAGAATTAGCCGATTTTTACAACCAAGATAACGATTAAATTTACATTTAATTTTATTCTCCAATTCAAGACACGCCTTGAAATTTTTTAAAGATAGTAATAAAACGAATAAAAAACATAAAATAAAATGAAGATGAAATTTGATGTTTCGTCGGCTTAGAACAGAAACTAATTAGCTGTTGATTTTTTTACTGTACATTCTTTTAACTACTGTTTGTGAGGAGGTACAAAAAATACACGTTAAGTATTTTGATGGTGTTATATATGTTTTGAATAGATTAAAATATGACTATACTTCTCATTAGGAAAAGAAGTATTTAATAACTGCGAAAAATATCAGTCAATCAGTTTCTGCTCTTAACAGTTGATATACTTGTAAGAAATCAATATATTGTTATCTTTAAAGATTATATGCGTTGACTAGTTTTGTCAGAGATATATACACAAATAATCTTCAAATATTATCACTTACAAATAAAATTCAAGTAGTAATTTAAATCTTGCATTGAATCTATCTAACTCTAAGTAACCTTTTTAAGTTAGGTAGGTAGGTATTTAATTAACGTCGCACTGGAACAACACTTCGGGCTATTGACGACGGTCCGGGATCATCCCACGAAGGGAAAGATCCGAGGACCCCATCACGTAATTTTGGTGTCTCTTTTAAATGCTTAATGATACATATAAATTTTTTAAGGCAAATAAAAAATTATCTTAAATTTATATAAACAGATTATGTAACATTGAATCAATCAATTTCAAATAATTTCTATACAAGCTGTAAGATTCACTCAATACTGTTAGTCTGTACTTTATTTTGAAACCTCAGCAATTTAAATATTTCAATAGTTTATAGAAAATTAACTGTATTAGAATTATCCTTTCACTAAAAACTACTCATGTATTTTTGCACGTTTTATTAATATAAATTGAATATTCATCTTAGATGAACCGAGTCACAATATAATATTATTTATTGTCTTATATAAACCCAGCAACTACTCATGCATTTTTGCACGTTTTATTAATATAAATTGAACATTCATCTTTGATGAACCGAGTCACAATATAATATTATTTATTGTCTTATATGAACCAGCACCCTGGTAAAACAAAGTGGTTCAAAAATCCGTCTTTGTAAAACAATAAGTAATGTTCAATTCGTAGGGCATTTAGAAGAAAATGTTTACACATAAATGCAAAAAACTTCAGAGTAACACTCACATGAAATAATGAGACTCCAGTGTAGTTTGAACAGAATAATACTAGGAGCATCGCTTATTATTGAACTGTCAAATATCATATTTTACACTCTTCACTCGTTAACAAGGCTCTAAAAATGGAATATTTATATGCGACTTTCTTTTTGAAGCTTCGGTATTTGAATTTCGTGGAAAAACCACGTCAAAAAAAGCCATATCTTGAAGGAAGTCTGACTTTCACAGCTACTGTCTCGACGAAAAAGACAATTATCACAAGAAGCTCTTCAAATAAAGGCCAGCTTCAAGTATAAACTATTCCGAACTCTATTGTCCTCGAGACTTTCGATTTTATTCCAGGCCTACTTCAGAATAGAAAAAGATATACTGTATATACCGCGTAACGCTTCATATCGAGCTGTCACAATATTCTTAGCGTTTATTTAGTGTCGAAGCAACGGGGCGTGAAAAATTTCCTGACATGTCTCGGAACACTTCTATTGAAACATCTGAGAATAAAAAAGGAGGGGTAACTTAGAATTTTTCTCGTCGTGAAAACGAAGAAACCGAAGAAAGAGGAAACTTAATTTCACTTTATAGAAGAATTCGTTCTCCTTTTGATTCAATCGTTTCGTTTTCCAGAGAAGCACGGGTATCGTTTTCGAACAAAATCGAACCAAGTATTTCGAGTGTATTTCACAAAGTCTAAGTAGAATCGCGATACAAGTACTGGGAATTTATTTTATCTACTTTGAAGTCCTCGTATGTTTGTATACGGTGTTATTTCTATAAGGTAGGAATGAGTTTCGTGAGTCTGATCAAGCAAGGCCCTCAGGTAGGACGGAGGGGTTGCCAGTACCATAATACAGGCCTAAAAATCCAAGAAGGGCCAGGAAATGTGAAACATTTTTGTGAGGAAACGTGCAGTTTTTCTCTGGATTCAAAAGTTATAAATATTGGAAATTAAAAAAAAATTGTATAATATATATGAGCTCAGAAATATATTGCGACGACGATGGAAAAAGTACGAACCGATTTGCGAATACTTTACATATTACTGTTACATCCTGCAATTTTTTGTTTTTCAATCTTTAAATAGTGTAGGCTTATACCAAAGCGTTTGTGTCCTCTTCATTTCTATAGATGTATATGCATTACTAACGTAGGTCTTGTAGTAGATTGAATGTTTCTATCACACAAGAAATTTTTATTCTCGAGACCAAATATATTTTTGACCGAAAGCACATTTTTACTTTACATTAAAACATAATCCTGTTTGACATTAACACATTTATAGTTCCTCTCAATCCTCAATCAGTTCTATTAAAAGTACATGTAATATTGCAAATCAATAGTAAATGCTTCATTTCCTTCTGTAACAGACAGACACACGTCCTTCATCTTTCGTCCATGTATGTACCACACATCCTTTCACTATCATGACATACTTCTAATCCAAGACAAACGTCACCACTGTATGCTAAATATTTCTCACTTCCAACTACTCCAGTGTATACGTATAGAGAACCTGCAATCTAAACTTTCCTCAGTGGATACAGACAGATGCTCTTAAGGCTCATTTACACTTTTTCGTCAATCCAAATCCACTATGTGTATTTGGATTCCTGGAACAAATGAGCGACGAGAACGGAAATAATTGGACCTGTCAATCAATCCTGTTTTCGTCGCTCATTGGCTCGAACGGATCAAGATACACACAGCGGATTCGGATTGACGGAAAATTGTAATTGATACTTTACCTTCAGACAACTCTTTTTTCTTATCAGTATCTGATTACATCCATGGATAATATGGAAACACTAAACTTAATTTCCGAATTTCCCTTGTTTGTACTTGGGTCACGGTCCAATTAGAACTCGTGTTGCGAAAAACGACGTAGTGACAAGCCAATTCAGTCTTGTGCGTAGATTGATGACAATTTTACGACAGCTTAAATACTACAGCTTTGAATTGTTTCAAAAATCTAAAGAGAGTTCTTTCAGACATAAAGGAATATTACATAAATCTCTTTAAGTATGTATATATTTTAGTTTTTGCAAGGTGCAAAGGTTTAACTATTGAGATACACGCAAACATACTTTGTCTATTATTCAGAAACCAAAATTTAAGATTAAAAGAAAATTAAATTTTAACTGCAGGGGATACGTAATTTTATGTTGATATTATATTTTATGAATTGATTTAAACTAAAAAAACCCCAAAACATTAAAAAAATTCGGAATATTGCTCTTTACAGATACAGCAAATCTGCATTGCGTTGCTTGATACACAAAAAATGGAAATGCTTACTTTTGTTTTGCTATCGGAATTCAGAGTAAAATTTGAATGAAAACAAGTTTCGCACAATTCTATAAATATATTTTACTACACCAACGAAGCAAACATTTTTTTAAAGGAAACAAAATATCTGTTTAAATAGTCACAAATCCTGTAGGTTTTGTGTAGGAAGATGTTTTATTTGCTTTTAATTGGAAATAAAAATCTGCGCTTAAAACACAGAAAGTCAAAAATAAAGCTGTGATGCATTATTTATTTTAAGGAAATATAATACTCTTATTTTTGGTGAAAAATATTTTACAATTCTGAATCGATATGTGTTTTATCTTTGTATAAATTCCGTTTTCACGAGAATTATTTCTCAACAAATAAACAGGTCCATTTTTGCTTTAAAATTATTCTGCTGAAAGAGGAGAGAAAAAAGTATTTGTAAAATGCTGTTCCGTCGGCTTTTGTTAGTTTACTTCAAAAACATTGCTTTACTTTCTTAGAATAACATTCCATTCGGCGAAGTAAAATACATTTCTAAGCGCATGGAAACTTTAGAAACCTTATAGGCAATAAAAGTAAGAAAGGTGTGTTTCATTTACAATTCAACACAGATAGCTATATCTACCTAATATGTTCTGAACTCAAATATATGAATTCATAATGTATGAATTTCAGTAGAAGTAGATGGTTATTTTAAAAGGAGCACAATTTTTTGGCGAAATCTTACTAAACAAAAATCTTCGTAGTTTACCAAGACGTTTCGATACCATTCTTTTAATCAGATGTCAGTAGAAGATTCTTACAACGAAGTGGACGATTCTTGATGACATTCTTGATCAAAACATTCTTTTACATTCTTCTGTACTCTTCTATGACACATCTTCTTTTTCAACAAAAACCGTTGGCGTGGTGTGGAAGTTTAGAGAGTAGGGCGCTAACTCAGGTGTTGCCTCGTCATCTGACCGTGTTCGAAATTACGAGGCGTTGTCCTCGGATCTTTTCCTTCGGAATTGATCCCGGACCGTCGCCAATAGCCGGTTGCGTTTGCTCCAGTGCGACGTTAATTAGATTAGCGAAAGGTAGATACCTACCTACCTTCAACACAATAACCTGCAGTGTTTTATTGTTCAAAAGGTTTCAAAGTACTCCTGTTCGTTAAGGAGGCTATGAAATTGACAACTTGCTATTGTAAAAATGACAAATGAAAAAAAAATCATTTTTCAGTCAGAAATGAAAAGTCGGTGAGCATAATTTTAGACAGAAATGAACTTTAAATTTTTTCAGTTGAGTTTGAAGGGAGAATTTTCTCAGTAAAATTGTAATAATGTAGTTTTAGTTCAAATATCGGGCTGTTTAACCCTCCAAGTGGTTTCAACGAGATATCTCGTCTATCAAGAACCGACCAATTTTGCTAATGACTAGATATCTCGTCGTAAAGATGTTGCTGATTTTATAATACATCAATCAGATAAAGATCTGGTCAGTATTCGTCTAATGATGAGGTATCTCGTCCATAAAGATCTGATCAGGTTTGCTAACGACGAGACCTCTTCGAGACAACCACCAGGAGGGTTAAGATATTCATACACAACGTTTTTTCAAATGCTCGGCCAATTGAACATTACTCATTATAGCTCTCCAAGGCCAAATTTGTGAATCACTCTTTGATTAACTCTAATGCACCAATGGGATTAGTTCACGTTATACTACACATACGTATCACACATATAAGGTAAAACCCGTCTAGAGGCCACACAACAGGCGGACAAAAATCGATGCCCTACACAAGATTCGAACCAAAAACCTTTCGATCTAGAAGCGAGCATCCTAACCACTATACCGATTGATCGGTTACACAATGCGTAAACTTATAAAATAATTTTGAAAAGCTCAAATAAATTCTATAGTTCAGTCATTCAGCTACAACAAAAATACATGAAATTCATTCCTTCGAAGTTGGTGAAAAGATCACATTCCGAAGACTCCCCGAAGATCAATAAAAGAACGAAACAATGCATATTGTCCTCGCATTACGGAGCCAGAATACCTAAAAGAATATACAGCGCTTGGAAGATTTATGGAAGTCAGATAAGAGCATGAAGATATAAATCTTTCCGAACATTCAAATGGAGCAGAAATACAACGAAAATTGCCGTAATGCACATTTCTTGGAAAGTGTGAAGAAAGGGGAAGGTGCTACCGCAGAAAAATTGACTTCTTTGAAAAAAGTGATATAAGGGAGCTGATAATATATTCCTTTTAAAGATGAAATATATATTTATGGCATTTGGCGCTTAAGACGCAAAAGAATGAGAGAACACTTGAGAGATTTATCTGTACGAAATGGAAAGCTTTTTAAAAGAGTAAAGATAATTTTAAGAAAGTAATATCTTGTGTTCTGAAGCGAAGAGTGTGAGGATCTGTGAGTAAATAGGTTTGAAGGAAGGTTTAATATCGCTAGTACTGCTGCGTAAGCAAAATATCTCTGAATCTGTATCATAAAATAAATTACTCATACATGCTAATATATGACTTCACTATCTAGTCAATAAGAAAAACTGAAGGAATAAAATGATTTATTTGAATTTCCATATATTTAAAAATATAAAATATATAATTAGTAATAATATAAACATCATTAGAGAGTACAAACCAAGTCCAAGTAAATCCTAATGGACGATTTTTAAGTCACGTAGATAAAGTATTTTGTGTAGAAAACAATGTACCTAAAACTATTTTAGTCATTACAGAAATTATTTCTAATTTATTAGTATTTAAGATTTAAAGTCACAAGAAAATTAATTATAAACTAAATAATTTAAATGAACCACTTTTAACATGGTACTATTTAGTACTAACATTGGTATTATTTGAGTGTGTATATGTATACATAATACATATAGACCATCACCACAAATCAAGAAGAGAACCCAAATAAAAATCAAAATGCAAGTAATAACAAGCATCCCTTTTTAAGTGAATTCTCGGCTTTGCTCCCCTTGATAAAGTAAGCGGGCTCACTCAACCACTTACATATTTTATTTCATCTTGTTTCTCGGGGAAATCTATTCTTGGAGTAGCTTTACTTATTATTACACACACACAGATATATATATATATATATATATATATATATATATATATATATATATATATATATATATATATATATGTATGTGTATGTGTATGTATATATGTATATGTATATGTATATATATATATACATATATTATATATACACAATGTTACGCAGTAACAGCTCATTAATATGATATACATTATGTTAAGCTAGTGCGTATGTAAAATATTTTGTGAAATAAACTTATTGAAGTAAATATGCATCCTTTCATTTCATAATAATTTAATCATTATACGAGGGATGTTTCCAAAGTTCTGGGAATTGGGATCTGGCTTTATTACGTAGTACTAATACTTTCAGGTATAGCCAAGTACTGACAGATTTTCACAACAATGTACTACACCGATCAGTTCGATTTAGCCACTAGGCGAATACAGACATGTTTTAAGTGCTAATTTTGCACCTATAGAACTGCACATTCTCAGAGTAGTTAATTGTTTATGGAAAGAGGGTGCTAATCCTCCTGGTGGTCACCTCGATGAGGTATCTTGTCATTAACAAAACTGTCCAGATCTTGATTGACGGGATATCACGTCAAAAGAAAAAACTGACCAGATCTTGATCTTGTTATAAAAAATTGGCAATATCTTTATGACGAGATATTTCGCCATTAGCAAATTGGTCAGATCTTGATGGAGGAAATTTCTCATCAAAACCACTCTGAGAGTTAAATGACGTAAAAGGGCTGTAAGCCAGCGGATGAGACTCCCAAACACAAAGCATCAACCCTCTAAGGGGTTCACATACATCACTCCACCTTCCAAACTGCAGTCTTTCCTGTATGAAGTCTAACAAATTTTAAACTTCTTGACCAATAAAAAATTTCTAAATGATTATATTTTAAAGGAGGGACTAAGAGTATGTTTCTAGAGGATTCTTTTCTAATTAAAGGACCAATACAATCTTTCCAAACGATTCCTATTCAAAGGAGAAAGGCCCAATATAATTTTTTCCAAAGGATTGTTTTCTAAGGAAAGTACCAACAGAATCATTCCAAAAGATCCTTTTCTAAAGGTCCAATAGCATCTTTCTAAATAATTATATTCTTAGAACTGACCACTGGAATATTTTCAAAGGTCAAAATAATCCACCTATTCTTTTGACCATTAGGTGTGTTTATTTATTCATTTGTTGTGGGATAAAAGCAATACCACACTATTTGGAAATATGATCAGAGAGTTAAAAAGACTAGTTTCGTGTTGAGACAAGTGTATAATATATAATTAAACGGAAATTATATTGAAAATTTACAACGTGATAGGTGAAAATTCAACAAAAAAAATTTAGACGACAGTTACATGGACAAAACTGTTTTCTCCTGAATCATATCTCCAAAATCCCCTTGAATGTTTTATTCCTTGATTTCTTTTCATGAGTATTGTTATGTGTGTCGTGGTCTTCTGTTTTGCTTGTGCTTTTTCTTTTGTTATTTTTCTCACTGCCTTGTAAGTGAATTTTTCTGCATGACAGTATCAATAAATGGGTACAGGAGTTATAAGTCCTTAAGTTTACAGATAATGCGCATCAGAAACTTGAAGTGTCAACAGAATTTTGAAGCACATAAACGCGCAAATCACTCTTAGCCTTTAGTAACGCTCTTACGTTTCAAAAGCATTTGAAAATATCTCACCTTTCAGCTATAAAAGGTACCACCAATAAATATATGCTCCGTTTATATGTACTTTTTTATCTGGGCTTTATTCTGCGGTAAAATGCTACGTGGCAAAAGACGAGAGCGTCCTGAAAATTCTTCGATTTATTTCGAAAAGATAGGAAAAGGAAGAAAAATAAATTTCTAACTCACGTAAAACTTTATCACATATCTCTAAAAATTCTGTGAGATTGAAAGGAAAGGAAATGATTTTTTTTCTCCTTATTTTAAAACCAACCTTTCGATATTTTGGGAAGAACATCCCAGCTTTGGGTTGTCTCATATTCTCTACATATCTGAGTTTTTTTATCGATTATTTTTCTAAGAAGTATTGCATGGACGTTTGGCGGTCGGAAGATCAGCTTAGCTCGGCGAAAAAGCGAATGTCGCGTTGGTCAATAATGGTAAAATAACTTTCGCTTGCGTCATTGGATCGAATGATTCCAGCACGCATTGATATTGATTTGAATAGATGCAGATTTCGCCAAGTGTGATGACTGATGGATACTTTTTTCGAGTGAATTGGTTCAGAAGTATATTAATCATTTCATTCATTTGAAATATCGGCAAGTTGACATTGAGAGGTCTGTAAAATAGAACAACGATTTCGTTTGAATGTGTTCGCAAACATATTTATCACATTGAGATTATTGTCGATATCACTTGTAAACGATCATTTTATGACAAGTTAAATGTAGGTGGTGTTGGTGTTTCTGTGGCGGGACGTGTTTCCTGTCCGTATTCCGAAAGTGACGTCATGGTTTGTTTTTCGAATACGATTTCAGCACTTCGCCAATAAAAAGTTCAAAGAATGAATTTCAAATCTATGCATATTTGATTGGTCAGCGTCAATTATATTAAACGCCAAGTGTCGCCACAGTGGCAATAAACTACATTTCAAAGTAACCCCGATATGTATCATGGGAGAGCATTTGGGTAGCGAAAGAAAAAAATTCGAATTCCATCCCTTTGCCTTGCTTACACTCAAAATCCCTTTCACACAAAAATAATTTAAAAAATTGTAAATATATAAGAAAGTCAAAGTTTTGAGCACTAAATATGCACATCTCGTTGCTTAACGTGGCTTAAAGATTGCGTGAATATTTTTTATTACATTGAATACTAGGTTTTCTTTTCATTTTCATTTTCCATTCATATACACTATAATTGACTCTGAAAATGTAACTGTATTATCTGATTCCTAACAATATTTAATATTTCCTTAGTATTTAAACCCAATAGAACGCAAACAAATAAAAATCTATAACCTTATGTACACATAAAATTTAAGCACGAAGTGAAGACAGAGAGGCATCCTCAATTATATTGCTCTTCTATTGCTGATCAAGTAATTCCCATGCTTATAAATTGAACTCATACTTTTTATTTTAAAATAATATTGAATATTTACTAATCTTCTAAATTCCATAGAAATTTAAACAAATAGTCTTGTCTGGCAAAATATCTATATGTATGGATACACATACGTTTTAAAATAAGTGTTGTGTTTAAACGTGCGTTTAATGTTATTTTCATTATTTTAAAGTTTTAGTAATGCCATGAAATTTTATTATTTTTCCATGAAGATTTTTTGGGGTTTATAGTAACCCAGATAAAAATTTTAGGGGTATGAATCTGAATTTAGTTTTAAGGAAACATGTTTTTGTAAGAGCTATCACATATGCATAAGTATGATGCACCTGCACCACATGAACATGTATATATATTATAAACTACATATGAATACATTTAAAATAAAGTTTTCCAGATTAAATTGCTTCGCCAAATGTTGATCAACGAAGTGGAACACAACAGGACAAGAAAAGGAGTTTCAAGTTTACAAACTAAAACACAAAACATGAAATCCGTCCAAGATCCATCAACACACACAAATGCACTCACACACCAAAGACAGAGCGAAGGAGCCCATCCACAAACAACAATCTCTATTCAACCACCCGGTATGAAATATCTCCCAGGAACATTCGGAAGATTGTTTTCATCAATTAACTTAATAAATATACTTAAGCCCATGCAGAGAGCCGCCAGTTATAACTTCCACTAATAATATCTATTTGTCTTGGGGTAGCGGCCATAAATCATCTTCTAAGATCTTTTGTATTAACTACCTTTTCATCTGGAATTTGCTGGAGGACTCTGCAGGTCAGGGTGGAAGGAAGTTTGTCTTTGATTAAAGGCAGCTTGGCCCAAGAAGAAGAATGGCGCAATTATGTAAATTGTAACTTGTTCCCAGGGAAAGCCCACCAATGAAATTACTCCGATACAGTCCTACGTCACAACATTCCCCTTTCCCGATAGTGAAATATGCCTTCTAATTAAGGCATGATGCATGGTTTTTAATCTAAGGATTACGTAGTGATTAATGGTAGTTTTATATGTCATCCATTGTTTACGTTATGTAGGGCATGCCGGTGTTTGGATCGAAAAATATAAAACCAGACATCAGTAGTTTGGCGAATATGAATGTTTCATATTCTTCTATTAACTCCATGTGAATATTTAAAGGAATTGTAAGCCGTTTTATGTTTCGTATTTGTTATATAAAACGAAATATATATAATTAAATTGTGAATCAGACCTTACATAGAATTCAAAGAAACAATAGGATTTAGTTTTTGTACCATATTTTATACATTTTATTGAGTAAATCGCCTTTTGACATAACTTTTAAGCACTATTACTTTTTTGTATAGAAAATGTGACAGATAAATTATATTTTTCATTCATTTACAGTTAAGTCAACCATCTGACATTTTTCGTTGTTATCTTTGCTATTGAAACATCAGAAAAATGCAAGGTTAATTTACTTGTAGCATGAATTATCTTTTTATACAATGTTGTGATTGTTTGAAGTACATGCATGCTTACGAAAATAAATTTTTATTTTTTATCGGATCCTATAGTGTGCTGTTAGCTAAATATTCAATCGATGATTGTGGCTAAATATAATTATATAGATGATGATAGATAAAAATATGTCCATTCTCTGAATGTTTTTATCAGGAGCAAGTAGTCTGTCGGTCAATGAAATAGCGATTTTAAGTAGTTTATCATTAATATTTAAAAAATATATTACATTTTATTTTCCTTCTCATCTGTATACAAATGTGCAAAAATTATTTAATGATTGGGTATGATATTACGTTTTAATATTGTCTAAAGAAAAAAACAGTTCCTGTAGAAGCAATATTTATGAAATTGTTTACTGTTTCTGCCTGTTATTGCTAAATGCTAGTTAGGATAAAAAATGAGTTTCTTACAAGTAAGTTGAATGGACATTTTAAAGATTTCCATTTTGTAGACTATCAAATTATGTTTTATAGACTATCAAAAAACTAGTTGGGCTCAATTTTATTTGCTACTAGCAGAGTTACCCGAAATAACTCGGGTTGAAATGGTTAACTATAGATTGAAAAAGTGACCAGAATAACAACGTTTCTTTTTTCTCTAGCTTTATCAATTTAACATTTAATATAAAGAACTAATATCAATTTTTGAAAAATTGTCTTCTTCAAACATGTTAGTATGGCTATGCACTTATACAAAAACGTTGCACGTGACTTTTTTTTGAAAAGATAAGAAAGTCAAGGACGAAATCCCCAGATAAACTTATACTCAAAATACTTTTTAGCAATTAATTTACACTTATGTCTTGAAAGACATCTAAATAATTAGGCACTGCTCTACTTTCTAAAGATTTAAAAATATGATACGCAAAACGCGCGCCAAGATTTAAGTATCCAACGAACTTAAAATTGATTCTATTTTCAATATAATTTATTTCCCAAACGTAAAACATCCTTGAAATTGCAATTGTAAACTATGTTTATTTCTACACATTCAAAGCAAAAAATCAATGGCCTTATCGATTTCACAGAGTAATATGTTGTTGTGGAGACTGATAAAACTTAGTACTACCCGGGGCATTTTTTCAATAACTTCCCTTGTGTGATAATAGAATATTCCTTTATGGAGCCTAAGAATAAGATAAATATACTCTGGTTGCAGGCCCCTAGCAGGAAGAACTCTGCCTGTCTTCCATATTTACTCTAGCGCTGGTGATACCGGGCAAATCATGATGTCGAAACCAATTCCTTTGGTTTGATTCGACGATATTTTCTTAAAAATAAACTCTATTTCTTGATCGGAATGAAAGCAATCCTTAGTGGCAAAGCAAAGCATTTTTATTTATGACGTTATAAACCTCGGCGAACAAAATGCTTCAAAGTACGAGGCAATTTTCGAAAAAGTATTTCAGAAAGTAAGTAAATGTCTCTTTCAAAAATATCGCATATTTCCTGATTCTGTCTTTTCTACGTATCTCTTTGGATGTGGGAGTCTGGTTACGTCGAAATCTATACCTTTTTAGCAGCAATTTGATGCTATTTTTATGATAAAATATTAGATGATACGCTTCGAAGATAAGTTCGCGCCGAGTATTATTGGATTTTCATCCTATCGAATACCAATTTGTATTCCCAGGGAAAACATATCTTTCATCACAAACTTTCTTGCCATTCAGAAAATAAGTAGGGCACGGTAAAGGCGTAATGCAGATGTATTTCACTTGTATCAAAATTGCTCCATTTGGAAGCTCATGATAAGTATTCCCCAAATTACCTTCCTCTGTATTTTTGTATTCCTTTCCTACAAGTATTCAAGCAACGTTTTACAAGCATTTTAAGGAAACAATAGCTCACGAAAGGATTTTCAACCCATCTTTAAAAATTTATTAACTAGTGCCAGACGTTTGACAATTAAGTCATTAGAACAATACAGTCAAATCTATAAAATGCAGTAAATGTGTCCAAACGTTCGCTGCTCATTGGTCGTCTAGAATTATATAAAGTGCGATTAGTTGAATTCCTATGTCTAATTTAAATTAATGTACATTAAGGAAATCGTTTCCTGTAAAAATACACAACAAAGCAACAACTGGACAACGAGGAAAACATGGAATAGTTGCATTGAACATGTCAAATTTATAATTTTTGTCCAATTCCAATTTAATTTTTTGGAAGTTTGGCAAAATAAAAGGTCAGTAAAGAGTTTGGCTTTTGAAGGACAGCAGTTCCTTTTTTCGATGAGGTCTTGCAAATTTTATCATCGATATTGCATGGTTACGATTTACGTAGTTCACATGTTTATGCTTAATCTAAGGGATTTAATTATTTTAATTTTGGTTCATTTATATAAACAATGCAATTAGTTAACTATCTTAACATACTAGTTCAATTTATAAAAATATTACAATGTATTTAAATATTGCTTTATTTTTAATTAGATTTCAATTCAATATTTTATAAATACATTCATAGTTGTTGCTTCAATTTGTAGCGATTTATCCATTATTCAATTTTAAAATAATTTCATTTTACCCTTAGAAATGGATCAAATGCCCAATAATCTACAAAAAATGTATTCGGAATTGTAAGAAAATATAAATTATTTTTGATTAATTGCAAAACTATGACTTACTAATTACTAAACTAATACACGTATTTAAAATTTATTTCTTGCACATCAGGTGCACTGCTAAAGTGTCTTGCACAGGAACTAATACTACGAATGTAGTGCAGATTATTTTCTCGATTCAACAAAGCATTGCAATTACCAACAATTCACCAAACCATAAATCAGAATTAATGAGTAAACTCTTTTTATATTCTGGAGATGAAGATAGTTTTAGTTTGTTTTGAGATTTCTATGACTAAATGTACCTTTTTTTCGAAATAGTCTTATCCAGATCTTGTTTCCTTTTATTCTTTAGAAAATGCTCATCTATGAGAAGGATTTTCAGTGTTAACAAACAAACCAGACGCAAAATATAGTTTTTACTTCCTGTTACACAAATGCTCCCGCATGATATATATCGGTGTTACCGAAACATGTAGCTTATCGCCGTTTTGGTGTTGTTTGGCGTTCAATATAATTGGCGATGACCAATAAACTATCATATATCAAGTCGGAATTAAATGTTTCGAACTTTTATTGGCGACTTGCTGAAATCATATTTGTAACACAATCCAAGTAAAAAATTCCAGTCCGGAATACATACAGGAAGCACGTTTCTGGAATAAAACGGTCCACCACCTACATTAAGCTTGTCAGAAAGCCTTTCATAACAGACGTGATAAATGCGGAAATTATGGCTCCCGATGTTAGACGATGGATACAAAAGTCATTGTGTTGCGTGGGAACAGCAAAATTTTGGAATTTGTACGAGATATTCTACAAGATTTGATGCGAATTGATCGTATATGGATCTATTTAAAACAAAAAACGAAGGAAACAAGGGATCTTATAGATATCTACCGCTGATACCCCATTTTTCCAAAAAGGGCTTTTACAACTTGCATAAGAACACGTTCCTCTCCGACAAAGAGAAAAGTAACGGATGTGCTAAAAAGAGCAGTCTTAAAAATACCACTTGTTATCTCTTTCCATTAAAGCAAAAGTCATTTTTACCCTTCCATGGGCAGACGGTTTTGCGCTTTCGATAATAAACTCCTGGATCCGAGGCTATCTATATCTGAATTCGATTCGTTAATGACATGGCCTGACGTCACGACCACGTGACCGAGGAAAATTGAAAATAAATTGTTGTTGCAATTATGATTGCCGAGAGAGGGAAAGAAAAAAACCAGCAGCGAAGAAAAAACAGTGTGAAATACTGCTATCCCCGAAATCATCAGCCAAGAACTAATGGAAATAAATCTAGATACCCGTTTTTATTGTGCGAAGTAGAAGTCTCAGTAGAACCTGTGCAATCAGCCGTGCTGTACGCTTGGAATGGATAGACTTGAATTACAAAGTTCGACAGTATTGCATTGCGAGTTTTTATGCCTTTGAACAGCTACTAATTCAATTTATAGATTGCAAGAGACAGAAAACTGAAAAAGGGAATTATATTTCAAAGATGACAGTATCAAAATATGTATTTGGAATGTAAGATATTGAATGTAATAGTGAAATCACAACATATTTAGTTTCAATTTTGTGTATTTTTGGGGGTAAACATATTTCATGAAGTGAAACTCGAAATCTGAGTAACAAATTTTACTCCATGAAACGGTTAGACGTATATTCGATGCAGTGTACGGCAAACGTTTCAAACAGTAACGTAAGATTTACATTTCGTGACGCCTAGAGTCAAGTTACGTACATCTCTTTACTCCATAACCCTATGAGCGACATGAGATTTCAGAATAGTATAGCATTGCCTTTATCTAGAAACTCATGTAATAAATAAATAACATCTATTGGTTGAAACAGATATAGGAAAGACTATGCTGGTCAAGAAGGTAGGTTATAAATCATGAAAAGACTAAAGGATGCAGAATGGATATATGTCATGTGAACCCCCCAGAGGGCTAATATGACGCTCTTTTAACCTTCCTGGTTGGTTTGTCTCGACGTGGTATCTCGTAATTACTCAAACTAACCAGATCTTGATGAACGAGATATCTCGTCATTAAAAGAAAACTGATCAAACCTTGATCTCGTTATCATAAAAATATCAGCAATACCTTGATGCCGAGATATCTTGTCATTAGCAAAATTGGTCAGATCTCGATGGTCAGATGGACGAGATATCTCATCTAAACCACTTGGAGAGTTAAGGAATTCAATTTCTCATAAGATTTATGCGGAATACTCCTATAAATCACGACTCATTTTGTTTTGATATTAGTCTTCATATTTCCATATTTAATGACCTATTTGTTCATATTAGTGCATACAGAATTCTTAGAAGAAATCTTCATGAACGAAACATTTCTTGGGTGAATTAAAGGTAATTTTTATGCTCTATTTTATTGTTGTGTGTTGTTATTTTCCTATATTTGGAACTTGTCCTGCTCCATATACATCTGGGATTACGTATTTATTTATTCATTCATATCTTTTAGATTTGAAATAGAATTTTAAAAATAACAACTAAAACCACTTTCCAAAATAGAATTCCAACAATTTATGAAGCTGTGTTAGTTAACCATAGTAAATTATTTTTCGATTCCAAGTATTGGAAATAAGTATAATATATTCTATTTTTGCTTCAATGATTTTTAATTACTTTATTAAAGATTATTTTATAAATATTTTTATTACTATTTAAAATGACAGTTTAATTTCCATGTTTTCAATGACATTTTCATGAAAAAAAAGCAAGATAAAACAAGTAATGAAATTATTATTTATTCGGGAAGTAAACATGGGTTGCATGTCGATGAATGTTTCAAATTATAAAAAATACAAGACTTAATTAGTATAAAGTGACATTCACTTTCCTATAAAGGTATTTAATTAAATTGAAAAACATAAAATTAATCTATAAGAATATGTAATTATTCATATTGAGTTTTCATTTGCATGATGCACACAATAATTTAATTTTCTGCAATCTGATGTGAATAATCAAGTAGCAATCAACTCCTTTTTCAGCATGTTAAATTTAAATTGAAAGAGATTTTGAAGGAGAAAAGCCATTGACACCATGGTAGGTCATTTAATTTAACCCTCCTGGTGGTTGTCTCGACGAAGCATCTTGCCATGAGCAAAACTGACCAGAACTTGATGAACGAGTTATCTCGTCATTAGAAGAAAACTGACAAGATATTGAACTTGTCATCATCAAAACCCGGCAATATCTTGATGATGAGATATATGGCAATTAGCAAAATTCGTCAGGTCTTGATCGACGAGATATCTCGTCCCAGTAGGAGGGTTAAGAATCATTTTATGTGCACCTAAAATATATCAATCAATTAACGTCAAAAAAATTAGACTTATTTATGTTTGCACCACTGAGATTAACAATTTGAAGATATCGTGATATTATAAAAAAGTTGACTATGGGAAGGCTATTTAAATATATTTTATTTTGACTCTATGAATTGTAAGAATTTTAAAGTAATTAAATATAATTATATTTAACAGTCAGGGTGGTTGTCTGCACGAGGTATCTCATCCTTAACAAAACTGACCCAATCTTGTTGGACGGGATATCTCGTCATTAGAAGAAAACTGGTCAAATCTTGATCTCGTCATTATAAAAAAATCAGCAATATCTTGATGACAAGATATCTCGTCATTAGCAAAATTTGTCAGATCTTGATGGATGAGCTATCTCTTCGAAACCACTTGGAGGGTTAAAATCTGGGATAATAAAACTTAGCAAATATAAAAGTAATAAAACGCATAACTTACAAAGCATATATAACAAACTAAGACTGCAAAATTAACCCTATTTTTAGCCTTAATAGCGATAGAAAGCGGAAAAGTACGTATCCCAAATTGATTTACATTATATTCCCATTTACTTTTACTTATTCCACAATGTGTGCAGAAATATAAAAGTATTTTTTTCTGCAATGTTAAGTGTTCAAAATTATTTTCTTTCTGAATTTGAAAAGCCAAACCTTTTAATCAAATGTGCATTGAAGTTTTGTATTTATTAAAAGGCTTTAACGTAAGCATATCTCCCACACCTTGACACTCAAAAAACCGATCACTATATCTTAATCATAATTAATACACTGACATCCACCAGCACAATAATTTTTGTTAGCGTTAATGTATTGGTGAATTCCTATAGTGCACTATCATGATAGAAATGTCCTGGAGAAAAGAAATTATAACTGATAATAGTACAACAGGGCACTGAAATTAATTTAAGATAAGGAATTCAAATTTATACTACAGCATTAAAATACTTAAATGTTCCAGTCAACCAAAAATTAGAGCTTTTAGAGAATAAAATATAAATGTAACTACATAATAAAAATTTCGCTTTCACTTGAAATATTTTTAATACATTTAAAGCTGATCTGCATCTGATAGAAATTCAAAATATTTACATAATAATGGCTGGATTCTATTTTATTACGATTAAACAGCTTTCCCTATAAAATTCATCCAATATATTATACGAGTAAAATTCAACAAATACCAAATCCATTCAAAAAGTCTTTTTATAAATTAGTACCATCATTGCATGATAGCAACTCCCGCGACACTGAAGGGGACTCTCAAAAGAGGAATAACCGAGTAAAAAGTGATTCGTGTCAGTTTTTCTCGCAGGGATTTTAAAGACACAAAGTGATAGTGTTAAGAAAGTGTCAGGCTTCTGTGCATTAACTGCAGAAAAAATATAAAAGAAGTTGTAGATTATCGGCTCTTGCATAAAACATGAGCTGGAGTTTAAATCTCATTCTCGGCATATAAAAGTGTCAATGTCGCTTGACTAAAGAATTCGCCTATCCGAAGAAAATGTCTTGAAGCAATAAAATTTAATCCTCTAAAAATATCTAGTTAGTCCTATAATCCTTTGTAATTAGCTCTTGTGTTAAGCACAGGGGTGCTTTGAGAGTGTGTTGTTCACGCTAATTGAATTGTTGCGCGCTTTTTATTTTATTATTGATGGGGAGGAATTCTGGCGGTAGCTTGGCCCTGCTTGTCGCAGTATGGTGAGGGTTCTTTCGTAGCTTGGGGACATTCTTCGCTTAGGATGTTAACAAAGTTGAGTATTGGTTTATTAATTTTCTATCGGATGCGAGGTGACCACAAGCGTTGTTTTGTAAAGTAGATAATTGTGTTATTATATCAGGGAAAGTTTCTTAATTTAAAAAATATATTTCTCAAAGGTTCATCTTTCATGGATGTATAGGACGTAAAATAATTTGTATTAAAATATGAAACATGTTTTGTGTTTCTTCTGCATTATTGACGTTGTCTAGTGTTTGGCGCTGCTTAACCAAATATGGCCCTCGCAACTTAAAGCCCCAAAACAACAAACCAACCGTCTGCATTGGACAAATTATCCGTCTGAGCTTCACAAGATATCCGAATATAGTACAGTTTTTACCCCAGAACACGTAACTACATAACGACATCTATTGGTTGGAATAATCTTACGAAAGATTCGATTGGTCAGGAAGTTTAAGCTGGTTAGAAGTCGCACAGAGAAGTCTACGGGTTGCAGAAAGGACACATGCGTGTTAGCCCTTCAAAGGTTTATAAAACTATTGTTAAACCTTGCATTAGTGTTTTGTATAATTTTAAAGGATGGAGAATGTATGTGTACAGAATGTGCACAGAAAGACTCATATAAATATTTAAGCCATGTTTTGTCAAAAACAGATTGATATTACAGAATTAAAAATATCTCTGGAATTCATTGGTCTTTCAAAAGAGTTATGCTCGGATGTTTTCTCTCGTATATGCACATCTTTTCAAGACTGAATGCTGAAATAGATTTTTATTGATAGGTTAAGTCCATTTGATGTGTTCCCCTCATATGTTTTAAGTTTCAGAAACAGTCAAGTGTTATGTGTTAAATGTATTAACATTTTGAATTTTAGAGAAATATTCGTTGAACGGCCAACGTTAATATTCAAATCACCCGTTTGTCTCACATAACACATATTGGAGATCTCTAAATTAAAATGTTTTAAAACATATTATATTCTTGTAAAAGTTATGCCGGCGTTTCAATATTTTATCACACATTGTGAAGAATACATTGCTTAAAATTATCTTCGACGTCATAAGTATTGCTTTTGAAAACATTTTAATCAATATTTTTGTGGTCGATCGATGAAACACTTAAATAATAATTAATAAACAGTTCAAAGAAATTTAATTAAGAATTGCAGAATAAAATAGATAAACTGATTTATGTAATCTGTATTAATGTACGTTTATGATGAAAGTATTCATTGAAATAATTTTCACATGTAAACGTAAGCAACATAATTTTCAGTTTACTGAGAAAGTTATCTAATAATTTACAAATACATGAGTCTTTTGTGGTAGAATCTATACGATTTTCAAGTATTCTTAAGCTAAACTTATTATTAAACATTTTTTTTCACACAGATGAGACATCTCATTACAGCATAAAGATCTCCAGATTTCCAAGCGTAGAAACAAATTAGTCCTTTGTTTCTTCCACATACGAAATTCCACATACATTTGTTTTTCCAGACACGAAATTATGAAGTTAATTAACTCACTGGATGATGTCCAAACCTAATTTCAGCAACTGACTGCTGGAAAAAGGCCAGATATAGTCCAGAAATTATTTTTGTAGTCGAATAATGTTTTTCACCTTTACACATTCAGTTATTTGAAATGAACTTTCATCAAATTTATTTTTATTTCTAAGTAAAATATAGATATCTTCAAAACATTTTATTTTAAAATTTGATTGAGTATACTTCTATAAAGCTTTTTACTTGATACAGAAATATTCAAGAGCAAATTTAATAGGCGGAATGTATCGGTATGTCTGTAAATTCTGTGAAAATGATATTTGTAATGACAGAATTTGTAGAAAACATAATATAGCTAGATACCCTAATAAAATAAACGATTAAAAGAATGATGTTCCTTCGAATTAAATTCGTCTTTTGTAAAACGAAATCATTCAAATGTTTTGCAGAAACGATTTAAGTACTTCAAGCCCTCTTGAGTAAGCTCGAAAGAGTTTAAACATTTGCAAAAAAAGATGATTCAATTTACTTCATTTTAAAAAGAGGAAATCCTAATTCAATAAACGGTAAATAATGGATAAGTGCAACGAATCAAGTAAGATGTACCCTCATATAAACAACAGTATATTGAGAGTTTCGAGAGCAATTTTTTACTCAGGGCGAGCATCCTCGAATTCGCAACGAACAATGTGGAAAAAATAGATACAAAACAGAAGCACATCAAGAAAAGGTATTTCCCCGCTAGAGGGAAATAAGTTGCCTCCCAGGAGCAATTTACATTCGCAAAGTGAGAAATGAAAGCTATTTTGGAGGGAAAAGTTCATGCATTTTCCTTTCTTTATCGGATGCATTTGGGATAGGCTTACAAGAATAATTTTCTTCGTTTTATTTCAAACCATTCTGCCCTTTTGGAGGGCTTCTCAAAGACAAATTTTGATGTAACTGCCCACTGGAGATCAATACTTAGGATCTATTCTTGGTGTTTTAAGTTACTAAATTTCTTTTGGCTGTAGGCGTTTGGCTAGCGGCGTTTGCACTTTGAAGTTCCATTTTATTCGGTTAACATCATTCGTCATGACTTGGGATTCAAATAACAGAATGTCCGTGCATTTTTTGGAGGATCAAGGAATTTCATTTCTGCTAGTTCCGCTGTGAGTTATGGTTTGGATGCGATTCAAGTAAATTCGCAGTGTAAATATTGCTGTATAAACAGCATGTTTCAGTATTCCTGTCTTCACCACAATGTTAGATACATGATATTTGTGTTGGGTATGATATCCTTTAGCAATGGAATATGAAAAAGGACCAAAATATGAGTTCCATATCAAGATAAAAAAACACTCATACTTCGACAGTGCTATTGGGAATACAGTAAAAAGTAATTCAAAGCAAATATATAAGTAATAATTCAATAACATGCTAAATACACTTGGTATTTGATATTTTGCAAACGCTTTGTTTTATACTCTATTGAACGTAAAAACGTACTTGTTTGTTTCACGGTTCCTCATGCAATAGTTCTTATTTTAACCAATCCTTTTAGCGATTTAAAAGCAGTTGTGTTCCAAGACAATTTTCCTATTGTTTTATGGCTATTTATAATTTGTGATGGTTCGTTGGATTCTAGGCGCAAAGGTTACATTTGGCCATACTGCGGCAGACACAAAACAATATCAAACAATGGGTATTACACCACATGGAAAGTTTTATTTACACAGAAGAGAGAAATACATACAGGGAGAAATCGAACTTGTACCATCTAAAAATCGCAGGTTGCTAACGCAGTGGGCATACCCACCGAACCCCGACGACCCGCGTATATATATAGTTTGTGAATCAAATAACAATGAACTACAAGCCGGAAATCGTTTTAACTAGTGGGGCAAAAATATTAAGTGTTAGACTTTTCTTTACGTTTTATTTAGTGATGAGGTTAATATTTGAAAATGTATCATAATAAATCATATATTGTGTGCATTTTTATATTTTATACATTATGTTTCCTTGTAGCAACCTAGCTGTCTGAAAGTCATGACATTGGGCAGTTGTATAGTATTTCGTATCATCTACCATCCGCAATATGACCAAATAAGCACATATATTCGTTGGAAGAATCCGAGGAAACATTCAATTGGCTAAGATCAGAAACTGGTTATAAATCATGCTGCTAAGAGTGCAGATTACTGAACATAAATGTGTGTTGGAATCACTCGTTGTTCGTGGGTTGGGATTAGTCAAATATATAAGTAATGTAAATAAAAATCAACAAAAATCCCAAATCAACCGTGTTAACGAATAATTCAACTAATAAATGATAGTATAGATACCTAAACACACACAGAGATTTCGGCGGGACTAGAAGCATACCATTGTTCTGGACAAAAACCCATTTTGATTTGAATAGTTATAGACAATGCTTTGAACTCTCACCATCATACCATCTTTAGCTTTCATGGGACGAATTTAAGTAACAATGGAATATGGATGGAATTTTTCTTCAAATTAACCCTCCAAGTAATTTCGACGAGATATCTCGTCCATCAAGATCTGATCAATTTTGCTAATGACAAGATATCTCCTCATCAAAATATTACCGATTTTTTTATGATTACGAAATCACGATCTGGTCAGTTTTTTTCTAACGACGAGATATCTCGTCCATCAAGATCTGATCAGTTTTGTTAATGAACGAGATACCTCGTCAAGACAACTACCAGGAGGATTAGATTGTCTAAAACTAACTCTGCTAGCGTTGTAAGTGTAACACTTTTTTACCTGACGATCACTTTTTTGCAGGGCGAGCATTTTTTACGAGCGTCATGAGATTTTTGAGTAGGGTAGTATTACTTTTACTTAACAACACTTTAATGACTAAATAACCACATTGAAATTGTTCTAAGGACACTATTGGTAAAGAAGTTCAAAACTGGTTAGAAGTCATGCTGGGAAGACTGTAAATTGAAGAACGTATATATGCGTGTGCCCTCCTCAGACGGTTAAGACGATGATCAATAGTAAAAATCAAATAAAGAATGGCTCTATGTAATTTAAGTCACGTATATACTTTTCTTGAATGATCGAAGAAAAAAGGACAAAGAGCTTCTCCAAAGATCAAGATGCCTTAGTGAAATAATGCACCTTGCTTTCAGCTATCCAGCTTATCTAGACAAGATTGTCTTGTATCTGTTGCATCTCCCGATCCCTAAAATAAAATAAACTCACAAATCCTAGACAAAGCTATTGCCTTAAATCTTTTTTATGGACTTAAATGTGTTCTCATGGAATTCGTAACGAATTGAATATATCTTTTAAATATTTCTTTTTCAAGACAACGTGAAAATAGATTCCATGATTAGACCTGAAGGTACTTTAATGCTTTTGCAGGGGTTCTTGCTTAGGATTTTAAATTCGATGTAGCGTTGAATTGATGTAAGCGTAATACTTTTAGAGGATCCAAGTTTTTATATTCTTTACACTAATGTTAGAGTAAAGTAGGTGCTTCCATTAGTGGCTGAGCGTCTAAAGGTATCGCTCTAAGAAACTGGTAGTCTGAAGCGCTTGGATTTTTGTTTGGTATTTCTGGCGCAAGGTCCAATATAAGGAGAAGTTCCGCCAAACACAAGATCTAATAAAAACATTAGACACTGAGTAGGTATAAAAGAACTAAAAATGTGTATGAATCTATTTCAATGCCACAATATAATTGAATTAAAACAAGTAGTCAAAACAATAATTAAAATTCCAACGCTTTTGTCAATAGTATATTATCAGTAAATAGGAGATTAAATACAAAATGATAACTGATTAGATATTTTTAATGCAGATAGGATGACCATGGGAAAAGATGGAGTTTGATGATAAAATATATCCAGTTTAAAACCCCGATGTTACGTAAAAATTTAAAACAATTTGAATGAAGATTTCCCCAATCAAACTACTCAGAATGGGCTCGGTTAGGAGATAAATTATCATATCTGCCGAAGTCGTATTGGCTGCTTGAAGCTTCCTGGTTTCAATATATATAAAAAATTATGAAACTGCCGAAAATACTATACATGGGTCTACTAGTACTTTTCAATTTATTACGATGGCGAAAAGTCAACATAAGAGAATGCCACTAGAAAAGAAAGTAAAAATGCTTAAAAAAGAATTTATAAATTGATTAGACATTATTTAATCACGAAACTAGGGTTTGAGTGAATAATTGAAAGAATCATAATCACATCGGAAGATACGTTTTATTAATATTTCATTATATACTTATATCCAGATTGTGACAAAAAATATCAAACATTGCATGGAATTAATATTTGATTATTACATGTATTCTATTACAATATATTGTATTGCATGCATTTTTTCTAATTAATTTTCTTAGTATTAATACCCTTAATATTTAATATTATCTGTCCTAACAATGAACAGTACTGTGTTGCTTAGTATTAGACTACAATTCGAATCAGAAAATCCATATTACTTGTTTTCTCAGTTAAATGACTAGTCATTCATATTTTTTACGAATCCAATTAAATATATTAAATGAACAGTAAAAACTGAGTCTCAGAAGCAGCACACACATTTTCGTTATTTATAAACATTCTGAACGGTCTCCAAAGATCCTAATAAAATATCACTGTTATTGGTGATGGGAGAAAAACAATACATCTTGTGAGTGTCACTAAAACGTGCTTATAAATGTATCGATTTTATTGATAACTTCATCAAATATTTCCTTTTATTACCTTGGTCGGATAAAGTGGATCGAGAACTCGGACGAAAGAAAACGAGGAAAAGCCTCAAAAAAGAAAAATCGCGCCTCACAACAGTTGTTGGAAAAGTGGGGGGAAAGACCGAATTTCTTGCGTGCATGAATGCCAGTAGTGACATAGTGTCGCCAACAGCTGACATCTTAATACACAAAAGCCGAATGAGTATCATTCTTATTATTTGTTGCAATACTTGCATTTCGTGTTGCGCAGTCAACGTTTTGGCTGCCATGAAACTGCAACGAAAGAGTTCTGATATCGAACTGATTTTTTGTGAGCACTCCAAAATGTTGGTTTTCTTTCTGGTAGAGAGACATCAAGATATATATTTATAGTTAAGAGCCAGCATTTATTGGATACTCATATGTATTATTTTTTATATATGAATATATGTATGGATATTATGTGTATTATTTTTTATCTAATTATTTTGGTATTTTTGAAAACCAATTGAAATTGATGTTGAATTCATAGATTTTCTCTATAAATTCGTCTGTGCTCTTATTTAGTTAGAGACTAATCTTTTAACTACCTTACTTTACCCTCCTGGCGAATGTCTCGACGAGGTATCTCGTTATTAGCAAAACTGATTAGATCCTGATGGACGAGATATTTCGTCAATAGAACAAAACTGACAAGATCTTGATTTCATCATGAAAAATCAGTAATATCTCGTCATTAGCGAAATTGATAAGATCTTGATGGCCAACATATCTCGCTAAAACCCTTTGGAGGGTTAAATCTAACACTTAGTATGATTACATTAGGAAATTTGCTGCAGTACGAAACTTTTTATAGGTAGATCTCGTTCACATCATTTACCATTGTTTCTTAAGCGAAAAAAATAACTTCTTTAAGTACATTTACGTAAACAATTATTTATCTACCTCTACCAAAACTTTATCCTCTACCTGATGTAACATACGTCCCGGTGCAGTCTGATTAACTACACGCGGAAAATGTGCTACCGAATTGCACAATACCCCCAATAATTGAAAGATTATGAAATTTGATGCAGTAATAAATGCTTTATAGGTAGATCACTAGCACATCATTTACCAATTTATATTAAGCGAACGAAATCACGTTCTTCAATACATTTCTTTAAATAATTATCCAACTACCTCTACCAAACTTTTATCTACGTGACATAACATACGCCCCGGTACCTATTCTAATTTGTTTCACGTGGAAAATGCAAGAAAATTGCACAATTTCCCAACAATTTAAAAATTATGAAATTTGCTGCAATTCGAAAAGTTTCATAAGTCGAACATCATTTACCAATTTATCCTAAGCGAACTAACTGACTGACTTTCTTCGATTCATTTCTTTAAACAATTAAATCAGACCCCACTCCCTAAGAGATTGATGACGTAGAATAAACTTAATTTCGAATCTAATTACCTTCGACAAGTACGTCAATGGGGATAGGTAGATAGATACACGGAGCCCTCCCCCTCAAGTGATTTCGCAAAACGAGTCTTTTTGGTAAATAGAGCCAGTGATTCAAGAGCCGTTTGCGAAATCCCAAGTACTTTTTTGAAACTTCAATCACTGCAGCTACCCGGTGGAGCAGCATGCGGGGACCTCTCACGCATACCTCCAATTTCCGGTCCTTGGATTCTTTTTCTTGCAGTTCATGGTCTTCCACTTAAATAACAAGCATCGTCACGGAAATTGGCGATTAGCCTAAACTCTTCCGCCTAGGAAGTGAATCTTGTTAACCCAGCGACGTATCGAGATCGATGGGAGGGAGATCTGCCCACCCTTTGATTTCCATTAACAGGTAATAAATTCAATTTACCTAATCCGAAGAACTTGTCCACCCAGGTTGTTTGTCACCGTCTGCAGAAACGGAAGACCCTGTCGTTAAAAGCAAGATATTGGGACCGGTATCTGATTTTGGTTATGAGGTGAAATGTTCTATTATTAACTCCAAAGAGCAAGTCCTTTACAGACAGGAATTAACGAACGCTGCAATTCTGTTTTTGTCAGGTTCCATTCCTTCCTGATATTTCTCTCTTTTGTGTCAGTAAAAACTTTCTTTGTGTGTGCCCATTACTTGATGTTGTTTTTCTTGTGCTTGGCGCAGATTGGCCAAATATATGGCCCTTGTGCCACAAATCCCAAACAAACAATTTTGTTTAGGGTTTGGTTTGACTTTATGGCGCAAGGTCCAGAACGCGGACAAACTGCGCCAAACACAAGACACAACAATATTGCTTAACCCTCCAAGTGTCTCGGCGAGGTATCTCGTACATCTAGATCGTCAGTTTTGCTAACGAGATGATGGCTTATTGAGGACGAGATACCTCATTGAGACAAAATTTCCATACTATTCAAAAGGGAATGAAGATCCAAGTAGGAAAATCGAATTGTCTCGTGCCCAGAAGTGGTGACAATTTGGAACAGGTTTTTGCACTAATGGCTGGCCTTTACAGGGCAGTTTTTGGCGTAATCAACCACCAGGAGGGATGTGTCAAGGCATTTGATATCAAGATTGAGAAGCAGGTGAGGAAACACGTGGCAATACTCTAATAACTTCAAGCTACGTAGAATAACCTAGTTAAAAAAATTATAATTTATCAATTGGATATTCCCAATTCTAACTGCAGAATCGCTTAAATCCCCCAAAATCATTAAACGACTCTCAAATCGTGAAATGATTCCAAATCTCAGCATGGAACTATACTCTTCGTAACTTCTTAATCAAGATGACTGCACAAAAGTGAATTTCTACAAATGGATGCCAACCAATCGCATTAAAACATACGTTATAACATTTTAGGGCATTTTAAGAAGCATCAAAATACACAATTATAGCTGTTTTTGTACAACTCCACGTCTTTAGAAATCAGCATTTTTTCTTAGAATTCGCAAGTTGTACGTTAAACGAATTTGCCCGGTCTTTATGTATCACCGTTCTATGAAATCACAAATGTTTTAATAGCCAAAATTGTGGATATATTAACTCATTATTAAAGTAACTTAAGAACTAATGCAGTGATGTTTATTTTGTTATTTTCCAGTTAAATTAAACAATTTAAATCTATATTACAGAAATACAAATTACAATGAAACTGCCCGCATATTTTAGACATAAGACCAACGATCCAAGTGGTTCCGACAAGGTATCTCATCCATCAAGATCTGACAAATTTTGCTGTTTCGAGATATCTCGTCATCAAGATGTCGATTATTTTATGGTATGGATAAAAAGATCTGGCCAGTTTTTTCATACTTGATGGACGAGATACCTCGTCCATCAAGATTTAATTAGTTTAGCTAATGACGAGATACCTCGTTGAAACAACCGTCAGGAGGGTTATGTGATACGTTCATTGATGTAATTTAATTATTGGAGGTAAGTTATTAAAGTCTCATGCCATTGTTGATAATGGCAAACCAGAACCTCAATGTACAGGATAGTTGATTCAAAGGAAATAAAAACAACTTATATCGAAACCTTTTTACTGATTTACAATCCAATTCCCCTATTAATCATCAAGGGAGTTTCTACCAACGCAGTCTCTCATTCCTTAGTATCCAAGAAGGCTTCAAGATTTTTATTACTCACGTTATGTATTCAAAGAAATAAATGATAAAAGTATAAAAATTCATGTCCTATATTCCCAAGGTATGGACAATTTGAGGGGGAAATTAATTTTCTATTCGACAAAGTCTCCTACTGGCACGCTCTCTATTCATCTGGGGGAACGTGTTTAATCAACGGTGCCATTAAATGAGATATCTTGAGGTGTAAGCGTTGAAGTTGGTGATTAAAGAAGCTTGATGTTTATTGTCCAAGTGATTAAGTGATTTAGTGACATTTAGATTGAAAAAGTTGGAAACATCAATTAAGGCCTTGCTCCAACTATTACAAGTGGTGTTCCCGAAAAAGAAGTAAAAAAATTGAAAACGTGGCCATGACAGGTCTTTCTTTTACCTACCGTCCGCTTTGTGTGCTCAAACCTTTTCTTATTAATGGTTTAACTGAAAATTTCTTTTTGAAAGCAACAATTTATGGAGCGGATGATTTTTTTGGGAGATACAAGCTCAGTGAACTTTAGTTTTCGATACATTTGGGTAATTACTTGATGGGACCGCTGCGAAATAAAAGAGACGGTTACATCCGGGGTGAGCTATTATATTTTAATTGTCCGTACATTATTAGAAACAACAAATATAAGGAAATGTATCTAAAATATGGATGTCATTTGTAAAGGAAGATGTTAAATATAGAAACTATTCATATGCGAGGTTCTGTATGTACGTGAACAATTCAGTTGCATAAAAAGCGAATATCGAAAGGGGATATTCGTTATCATATTACATAAAAAATATATTTAGATCTTGTTCGTTGATGCATTCAAAAATATTTTTATAATTTATATATCGTATGCACCTTCGTTGATGCTTTCCTATGCAACAACCTTGAAACGTTTTTATTTACATTATTGATCTCCGCTGATGCATCGAGAAATGTATATTATGCGTTTTATTTCCCCTGCATTAGGCCTGGCGTAGTTAAGAATTATTTTTTAAATTCGTTGGAAAAGTTGATGGAAGATTAAACCCCGTTTGATATTTCTATCAGAAACATCTATAAATAAAGCAAATCAAAATTATGCACACAATATTTTCATTGAACTTTGATGTTTGGTTGGTATTTCTGGTACAGGGTCCTCTAGTGACATAATGTGCCAAGCACAAGAAAAATTCAAATAATTAATAAAATATTTTTAATTAATAAGTTACACAATTACAATTTAATAAAATAGAATTACAATTTTATAGAAATAATGTTTTATATATTTATAGGATCGGGAAATCAACGATGAATAAAGAAATTATATTATAAAATAAAATATGATGGGTAAATACAATACTTGTATAATATTTTAAGTTTAGTTATATAATAAAGTTATACAGTCTTATGTGTATTTTGATTAACTTGAGAATTTTACTAGTTTAAAACTTTTTTCGGTCTAATCAAATCTCGTGCAGCAAACAATAACTTTACAGCGTCAAACAGAAATCATTCAACAAATTAAAATATTTTCTTAGAGGTGAGTCATTTGTTTTGTCACAGAAAATGAGACAATTATAAATGTAACATATTTTTCCATGCTCGCACCTTAATAAAGTTGTGTATGTGGGGGCTGGTGCACGTTATATCTGTAGTGGCTACACAAATGTTCTTACGTTGGCTTGGTATGGAAGTTTGGAGAACACCCCTTCTGAGATGTTGACCGCGTCATCTGATCTTGGCTCAAAATTATGAGGTTTTGTCCTCGGATTTTCCCCTTGGGGATTGATCCCGGATAGTCACCAATAGCCAGTTATGTTGCTCTAGTTCATCTACCTAACCTAACCGCCTTTAATAAAAAATGGTTACTTTAGCTTTCAATTCTTGCATGTTCCGAAAGTTTCATGAAATTAATTAAATTTAAAGAAATATAAAAATGAACGAAGTCCTAGTTCCTGTTTATTTCTATTTGATTTTTCAGATTTAAGAATTTCTTTTTATATATTTCTGTAAAACTCATCCAAATGATTCTCAGAATTTTCATGAAGTTCAATTTTTTATCACAAATAATGAAAGTCACATAAAAAAAACCATTTTTTTACGCCCCCTTATAAAATAAGATTCAGGACACTAAAAAAGTGGTTTTGCATTTTATGCTCTTTAAACACGGATAAAAGTGACTCAAAGTCATTTTATTCTAGTTTAATGTGTTGGAATTTAAAATCATTTTCTAATACTGTCTATTGTTCAGTTAAATTGTATTGTCGAAGAATTCCTTCTGTAGATTCAAAATATATTGAATGAAATTCACTAATAGAAACGTTTATTTTCCGAACGCATCTTACTTCTGGAAAAATGATGACATTCCCTTAACTTTTTCCAACACGGCACATTCCGCAAAGAAAATCCCCAAAAGCGATATATAATGCATAGAACTCACCTGAGACTGGTGCGTTTCCGTTGGGTGTGAACGCGTCTTTCATTTTAAAAAATGGCCAAAAGGAACCAGCTGGAACGCAATTCCAACTCAAGGTACATCAGCAAAGCGCACCCTACGCCTCATGCCTACCTCTTTCCTACACGAAATAAAAGACGAAACAAAGGCGAAAAACGAGGAGGTGAAAGAAAAAACGAAATAACACCAAAACCGAAGAGGTCGAAACTATCCGGAAAAGAAAATGTTTCCAGAAGACGTTTGAAAAGACAATGAACAGCAGAAAGTGCAGTTTTTAGGAAGTGCGAAACTTTTATCTTGGACACAAAAGCGTGACATAAAGTTGTAGGGACACATTCTCCGGGTTCCAGTGTTTTTTTTGTTTTGTTTGAACATTTTAAACTTTTGCTTTCGTTCGGTGACGTGTTTCTGCTCAGTGCACAACCATTGCCCTTTCTTTCTGCAGTCTCCCCGTTGCAGCAGCGAGATGACTGTTTTCTATCTCGGTCTGTTGAAAAAGGGAGTCAAAGTGGTTGGAGTGGAACCATTATCAAAACTTATCAGTGGTTGGATGCTTGTATGGATGTATTTGTCGGTCTTTTTGGGCTACCAGAAACTATTTCTTAGTGTGTGTTTAGCTTTTCCATCATGTTCAAAGTAGTCTGGAAAAGTCACATTTTAATTGACAACAGTCAATATTCCAAAACACAGTGAAAATTTATGAGGTTCTATATTTGCAAATAGGTACGAGTTCTGTTCATCATTCTGTAATAAATGAGGCACCAAATGAAGAACTATTCTCTTATTTTTATTACCAGCATATCAAAAATAATAAGTCAGATAAAAGTCAAATTTAATTTGATATCATTTAATAGTTTTAAATCAAAGTAATCCAAAATTACTTTTGTATTCATTAATATCCCCACCTAGTCACTTATTGCAGCGGTTCATAAAGTTATCTTCTGATATCTTGGGCTTTCAATAATTACCACAGACTCCACATTATAGCTAATGATCATACAAGGTTCCATACTATAGTTATTTATTAGTTACCTCAATGTTTAGTTATTTATTACGTATCTCATTTACGATGCTAGTTGTACATACTAGTTAAATAACTAGTATGTATATCATAGCTATTTTTAAAATTATCTCATCTTCATCATTTATCATGCTTTTATGTTATAGCCATTTTTAAATTTATCTCACCCTCTATATTATAGGTATGGTTATTTTAGGTATATATAATTATTTATTCAATTTATTTTTTTCTGTAATTACTACCTTAAGTTCCATACTATTTATTTTAGGCATCATTATATTCCTGATATAAGGATAAAATAATAAGTATTCATCTCCGTTACTGTTTCATACATATAACTATCTCATGTATGGAATGTATTCTACATCAAGAAAGCTCGGTTTTTACCCTATGAAATACATTACCTTCCAAAAGAAGCCCGAAACATCCAATCTGATATAATTCTTAAAGTAATTCCATGATTCACTTATTGTGGAATACAGTAAATAAGTCTATTGAGTTACTTATTCATTGAAAGCATACTAAAACTCGTAAAAAAATTCATTCAGGATTTATTTTAATCCTAAATTGACGGTTCACACTTCGTGTATTGCAGAAAAGAAAATTTTCAGAAGCACAAATGAGCTTTAAAAAGGCATGAGATCTCCTTGACTAGATTCAAGGCTTAGGGATTTAGACTTTTAATCAGGTGACTAGGCACGGGGCAATGGGCAGTAATTGTCATTTCACCAAAAGGGTAGTTTGAAGCTCTTCTAGAGCAGTTGGAGGGGGTAGGTTGGTGATCAGAGGGCATTCTAAAGATTTAGGAACGGATTGAGATCTGAGAAATATATTGGTTACATCCGACGATACTCTCGCTCTCAAGGTACTCTTCCGCAAGCTTTGTTCTATGAGGACGAACGTTATCCTTATATCAAAAAGAAATCTAGTCCTGCTGCTGCAGCAGTCTCACGTAGAGGTAAAAGATTTGGTCAATATACCTATCACACGTCATAGTACCACCTGTGAATACGTACAGGTTGGTGTGGTATTCCAATGATACTCCAGTTCATACCATCACACTACCACGACCAAAGACGTGGTATACAACGATGTTATAGAGAAACTTGCGTGTCCTTCTATCTGCACCCTTATCGCATTTATTATCAGAATTTTCCACAAATGAGAAATGGCGGAGTGATCCACAGAAAATTTGTCTCCTCATTCACGGACTACCCTGCCTCAAGCACCCAAACAGTACGGCAGTGCAATAGGACGAAAACCCAAAATGGTAATCAAAATGGGTTGCTTCGTTCGGGGTTTGGCACAAGAGCTATATTTGGCTATGCTGCACAAAAAGCAGAAAATACAAAATTTCACCTCTAATAGGTTGTTCTGTCCTAAGCTTAACAACAAGTCAGAGCGTTGGGAGTCTTCCAAACATTTTCTCAGAGCCATAATAAAGAAAATATAATTGAAATCAACCCTAAAGTTTAGTAAAATTTTTTCTCCGAGCATTACAGGGCTAGTATAAGAACGAGCTATTTAGATCGCATGCCTAATTTGCATACTTGACGTGGAGCCAATTGTTATATGGCAGATGATTTGGTTTTTGCATATCCCACTTAAAGATCACAAAAAACTTCCACAAATAAAATCCAAGCATGCGCTCTCCATTTGAGAATTTGTATTCCGTACTTAAATTTTGGGAAGTAGTGTTGTATCATTACTCATACATAGGAATGATGGGAAATTTGGTATTTTTTTGTTTCTCCGGGAAGACAATAGGGTAGGAAATAAGGCAACTCAATTATAATTCCCTTCCATAAGCTGTTTACCTATTTGGGAATAAACTGAATAAATTTGAATTGAATTTTTTATGGAATAAGTAAAGAAGCTTTGAAATCTTCATGATTTTCCCAACATATCTTTGTGAGAAAATATTCAATCTACACTTTACAAAATTTAAAAATTAAGAAGCACTGAATACAGAAGATTATTTGTGTTAAGTTTGTAACCTCAACCCTCCAAGAGGTTTAGACGAGATATATCATTTCTCAAGATCCGATCAATTTTTCTAATAACGAGATATCTCGTCATCTAGATATTGCCGATTGTTTTACGATGACGAGATCGAGATCTGGTCAGTTTTCTTCTTATGACGAGATATTTCTTCAATCAATATCTGGTCAGCTTTCTTAATGACGTGAGACCTCGTCAAGATAACCACCAGAGGGGTTAAGTGGTTATTAATTTCATGGGTTATAATTAGATTGAGATTATAACTGATATAATCAGTAAATTTTTTAAAATAAATGTTTATGCTATAGATTTTAGTATTCAAGCATACTTTTTGGTAGCGTAATTGATATTTTTGTAAAAGAGAAATATAAATATACTTAAAAAGGTGTATAATGGATAAAATTGTTTTTAATGTCAAAAACATTTGTCCATATGATCTTCACAATAGTTTATATTTTACGAATAGATCGAAGACATAGTATCAAATCTCAATCCAGTTTATCGGATTTATTATCTTTTAAAAATATAAAAAATATTTATTTTCTGTTTCTAAAGACAGGGAAAACATACAGCTTGCATCCTTTTCATTAATGTAAGGGCCATTTCACACCAACAGAATCCGAGTCAATTCGAATCCTGAATCCCGTTGAAACTGAATAACGAAGATTCGGGAAACCAACTTCCAAAAGAAATAGCATGCTTACCTTAAACCCTTTCACATTACCTGAATCCAGAGCGTTTCCTCTTTTGTGCATCCGAATCTATATTAGTCAGTTTATACTGCGAAGGGAACCGAGCTATTCATTCAAAGTACCCGACGAGCAAAAAATAAATACAACGAAACAACTACGCAATGCTACAAAAAGGCTCACACATGAAGAAATAATAAGTTCTCGAAACAGAAAAAGGATTATGGTAGACGCTTCAAAAGGTCAAATGACCACGAAAATAAAGCAAAAACTCCAAATCAATACTACCGATAAGTTTATCTTTGCTTTTCCTTTACTACACGTGTTTATCGTCCGTGAATATCTGTCTTAGCATTTCTCAAACCAACCTCTAAACACCCGATCCAAGCGAACTCCCCATTGCCTGAATCCGGAGCTCTTCGGCTTCAACCCATCCGAATCTACGTCAGTCAGCTAGTACTGGATTCATATTGATTCGGATTTACAAGGATTCTGTTAATGTGAAGGGGCCCGAACCTTCATTCAAAGTACGTGAGGAGCAAAAAATAAATACAACGAAAACACTACGTAATGATAGCAAAAGCTCACACAGGAAGAAATAAGTTCTCAAAACAGAAAAGGGGGTGTGGTAGACGTCCCAAAAGATCAAATAAACACCAACGTAATATAAAAATTGCAAATCAATGCTATCTATATGTTTATCTTTGCTTTTCCCTTAACCACGCGTTTGTGAATATTTGTCCTTGCATGTCTTAAACCAACCTCTACACCTTGTCCAAGCGAACTCCGCATTGCCTGAACCCGGAGCGCTTCGGCTTCACTGCATCGGAATCTACGTCAGGCAGCTTATACTGGATTCACATTGATTCAGATTGACCCGGATTCTATTAGTGGAAAGAGGCCTAAGCCGTTCAAAGTACGTGACGAGCAAAAAATAAACGAATACACAACGAAAACACTACGCAATGCTACAAAAAACATCAACAGGAACTACAAGACTTCACACAGGAAGAAATAAGTTCTTGAAACAGAAAGGGGTGTGTGGTAGACACCTCCAAAAAGATAAAAAAAACATCAAAGTAACATAAAAACTCCGAATCAATATTACTCATCAATTTATCTTCACTTTCTCGTTAAAACAGGTGTTTGTTGTCCGTGAATATCTGTCTAAAGTGTCATAAAACTACCTCTAAACATCCGATCCAAACTAACCAGCTTGTACTGGATTCACATTGATTCGGATTGACCCGGATTCTGTTGGTGTTTAGGGGCCCAAACCGTTCATTCAAAGTACGGACGAGGAACAAATAAACAAATACCAGCGAAAGCATTACTCAATGCTACAAAAAACATCAATAGGAACTTAAATAAACTTCACACAGGAAGAAATAAGTTCTCGAAACAGAAAAAGGGGTTGTAGACTCCCCAAAAAGACCAAATAACCACCAAAGTAACACAAAAACTCCGCGAATCAATACTACCGATAAGTTTATCTTTGCTTTTCCGTTACCTCGCGTTTGTGAATATCTGTCCTTGCATGTCTTAAACCAATCTCTAAACACCCGATCCAAACGAGCTCAAACAAATGATGCCATCTCCAAGTGCACAGTCCTTGGGGGTCGTTTATCCGCACTTGATCTGCTCGGTACCGTTCCCGAATTTGAATTTCCCAACAATTTAAAAAGGCCTACTCACTACTTTGAGTGCTCTCGGGAGTAGGCACGGAAGGATATTGAACGGACCTAACAAGGTTAATACATTTTATCTATCATACGCTTTTTCATTCTCCCGTTTTTTCTTTATCCGATACTGGATCCGGAAGCGACCTCTTTTGCAACGTCCCGGGAACTCCAAAAATGTAAAGTGGGATCGGCGGCAAAAAGTTGGAGAGGGGGGGGCGGAGATAGTCCATCTACCCTAGCCTCTCGTCTCCATGGCAACCGCTGTTCCTATCGACCGCAAGCACCCCTTTTCTTCTAGGCCTAACTGCGATAGCGCAACAAGTCACGTGACTCTCATGCGGGGGCACTGTTACAAGTACGGGGACGATTTGCAAGTACAAAATTCCGGAGCTTTCCCTCCCCTCCCCTCACAGTCGATTTCCGTTTTTTCGTTTTTCATAACCGAAATTCTGGGGACTTTCGTTTTTTTTCTTTATTCGTCTTTATCTTTCTCTCTTTTTCGATGCCTTTGTCCTTTATTTAACTAAATATTCGGAAACCTTCAGAATTCGTGCTCGGGACACAAAGTGCCTAATGCGATTTTCAATTTTTAGGCAATTGATTAAAGGGGTGTCAGGAGAAGCGCGTAATTTTTGAGGAAAAGCGCTAATGGTTATGTGTTTCCCCACGCATTAATTCTTTGGGAAGTTCGGTACAAGCTCTTTTTTTGAATTTCGTCCATATTATTCTTCGTCGGCTGAGAGCATGGAGGGAGAGTTAACTTTTCCCCTGCGCAAATTTGTTTCGGAAAACTTTTTTAAAGTCGCTCTTATTCATTCTACCGATGGATGCCATTTTTAAAAGAATGATTTTGTTCTCATCTTGGGGATATCTATTCTTGACAACTTCTCGTAATCAGATTCATCGTATTGAAAACGTGTTTTCCAATGTTAGTGTCGAAAGTGATGAGCGAATGAATTTTTCTCATTTTTCAAATTGAATAAAGCTCTCTTATTCAGTTAAGAAATATTATCATGCAATGCATTAAAGAGCATTACATTTTTTTGCTTTATAACTTCTGTAAATTGAAAGTCATCTCACGCACAAAGAAATGTGGTTTAAAGAATATTTTAAAAAATAAAGATGTTACACACATAATGGGGGATTTAATCTTTCTCATTTTAATTTAATTTGATTTTAAATAAAATAAGCTCTTTTGTTCAGTTAAGAAACATTCTTGTGCAATGCACTAAAATCATGCAATTTTGTTGTTATTTTAATAGCTCCTATAAATTACTATAATCATCTCATGCATAAATAAATTTTGCATAAAATTTTTTTATATAAGAAATATATTTAATGCAATTGACTGTTGGCTACTTTTGTGATGATTAAAGCATACCATGAATTACATCTTGATAATGAGTCGGGCGTGTTATCGCCGATTTCACGATGTCTTCTATAGATCAGTCAAGCAATAAATATAAAATGAACTTTAGAAAAAACAGTAATAGAAGATGAATCACACAAATTTTCTTTAAAAGAATTCTGAAAATGTTCTCTCGGGTGCAGTCGAACAAGATATGCTCCAAATTCAGTTCCTCATTAAGATAAATAAAGCACTTGTTGGAGTCAGTCAGATGAAAACGATTCAAGTAGCCTGAGTTATAATGTGGCCTATTATAGCTTTCCCAGAAAAAGTGGCAACTGTTCTAGGGAATTTTTTGAATTTTTTTGAGGGGGTGAAGCTGATTCATCTACGTTGGTGACCTTGCGGCGACGCTGTTCAAGGCTGTTGAGAACAGATCATATGATGCAGAATTAAGAATTTTTAAAACTGATCTTATATGAACCAGAACAAGAACTTGACATTTGGTACAAAATAGATATGCTTAACCAGAGTATCTCCCAATGAAAGAGCCGAACGGTGGAACATAAAAATACAAAAAGCAGAATAATAACCATTAGAGGGAAAAAGGTAGTTACATATAATAATTTAAAAGAGTATGACACCATGTTTTTATACGTGAGGGGGTATCGTTGTTTTCCACCAAAATATATTTTTGTATAAAAGTTGAAGTTCCCTGTTATTCTTTATGAACAACTACAACTACAACTGCACCCCTGGATAGCTGATTTTTCAGTGAACCGAAAGTCAGCAGAAGCTTTTAAATTCGAGTCGTCTTTTGTTAAAGATGAGAAGCAATAACATTAACAGCTCTTTTCAGGGCTAACGTCATTCACTAAACCGCAAGGGACATTCTTTGCAACAGAAAGATCTTGTCTGGTGCCGAAGATGTAAGATCAGTTCTATGAGATGACTTTTTTAATATTGATTAAAACATACAAGAGGAACAAATAAAATGTAACTTAAATGCGAACGAAATAAAAAGTATAATTCAGAACCTTAAATACTTCCATGATTCTATGAATAACATGCCTTAAAATGCAAGGATATACATTTTGAGATATTTCTCCAAGTCATTGATTTTTAATGAATGTGGTAATTATTTGTCAACATCTGATCGTATCCAATCAATTGTTTCTGTGTTATTCAGCGTTTTGTTTCGAAAAGTAACATATTTTTACAGTAAAAAACTTAAGCAATTGGTTTACATGAAAAAGGTTAAATTTTGAACATTTCAAAAGTTGAATTAAATGCTTTGTTAATAGTTCCACAAGCTGATTAGAATAAAAATGTGTGTTTGTAGCGTCGCTTGCAAAAGCGTATATAAAAATGTAAACTCAACCTGCAGGTTGGTTGGTTTTGGGTTTCATGGCGCAAGGGTAATTTCCAAACTCCATCCTTTCTTTTCACAATTTCAAGTAATTGTGAAAAGGGAAGGATGGAGAGAAGAAAGAAAAAGACCCTAGGGTGGCGACCCAATTTAAGTGACAGATTTTGCATAATAATTCAAACATTAAAACAGAAAAGCCGTATTACAAATTTAGCTGAAAAGTGCAATTCGTTTTTAAATCCTATAAATCTTTCATACCGTTTCTCGTATTCAAGAAGTATTTCTTTCCTACACCAGCTGAAAAAAATAAAGGATAATATCGTCTGCATATAATGCGTAAACTCGAAAGTAAAATTACCAACTGCGCTTTTTCTCGTCAAAGGAATCAAGTTCTGAAAAACCAAAAAGGATACTGTTGTCTGTATAAATGCGTAATCTCAAAAAGCAAAATTACCAACTGCGCTTTTTTCTTGTCAAAGCAATCAGAAAAGCATTTAACACATGCGGATTCAGCTTCACCCAGATTAAATAAAAACCACCCACGCGGCTTTCCATATAAATTCAGTTTCACGTACACGCGAGAAAAGCAAGGTCTTGAAGCAAAGATATGGAGAGTGAAACCACAGGTTCGCCATACATATTGTATAACATGGCATTTCTAAGACGAGTCCCCTTCCCCCTGAAGATGCACCTCCAGAATATTCCATGTGTTTGAATCAGCGCGTCGTCCGTGATAAATCATTCATGGTCCTTAGGTTAGGCGGGAACCAAGGACCTCCTGTCAGCCAAGTTATTCACAGATTAATTTTACGAACCATGTCATCTTCAGGCAGCGACCGAAATCTTTAATGGTCTCAGCGCTCTGCAATACGTCATTTATTTTGTGAGAAATAAGCTTGAATTGTTGATAAAGGATGAAATTACTGGCCTTTAGGAGCCTGAGCGACGGTTGCGTTGTGTTTGTAATGTCATTTTGCATATTTAGGGTGAAGAAGGATTGTTTATTTATGGCGGAACTGCTTGTATGGCATTCCTGAAGTTTCGATTTTGAAACAAGGTTTCATTAGTTGTGGAATGAACGTCTGTGGTTACTAAATTTAGACGACTTTAAAGTCTTAATGTTTGTATTTTCGCACTGCACTCTCTTATAATCATGTTTGCAGTCTATTAAGGGGTGGATTTTGATTTTTAGCTTTGTTTTTAGAGTGGAAGGTGTTATTTATAACGGGACTGTCACTTGGCATTCGAGACATTTCAGTTTAAAACTGCGCTTTTTACTGTCTAATGACCGTCTGTGCTTACTAAATTTAGATGACTTGAATGTCAAAATATTTATACTTATATTCTCTTTTATACTTGGTTATACTTGGAAACTATCGAAGTATTGTTTTATATATTGATATACACTGAGTACCATATCATTTATAATAAATTACAAACAGTCAAAAAATTACATTTTTAGGAAATTATAAATGACCAATATAATAGAACAAAATATTTTAAGACACGATAACATTTAATTGAACAATTTTTTCACTTTAGAATGTTGTAGTATTTTTTAAAAATGCGTTTAGCTAATATCACGAAACAAGTTTTAAACGTTTGTATATGATGTAACATCTTCGCAAAATGCAATTAAAATTTAAAAACCAGGATAGGTTATTCCCCCTTTTCAATGTTTTTCAGAAATTTAAAGTTTTTGCAATTCAGGACTTATAAGGATTCTGAAGAATACCCAATTGTTCTACATATGCAGCAAATATTTTCTAAGGAATTTGAACTTTTTACACGCGATTTTTGCAGTATGATGGAGGAAGTATGTGCTGTACGAAAAGCCGACCAAAGCAACAAGATGTAGAGGATGCCATGGTTTACTTCATTCTCCCAGAAATCCTTTTAATGTTCAAATTTTGAGATTTATTTTCCTCTAAATTATACGCACATGAGTATAAGAAGTATTTGACATAAAAAATTTATATCATGCCTTTGTTTTCAGATAAAGACTAGTTAAGGTAGATTTAAAGAAATTCCATTCAATCCTTTTAACAAATTCGTGAAAAATGGCGCTACATTTTACAATTTGCTACAATTAAGATTATTTATGTATTTGTAAACATTTTACTAATATTGCACTGCATTTGCCTTAAAAAAGTAGTTGTCCAGTTAAAAAGTTTTTATGTTAATTTGTTTATTACCAATTTATCCTCGATGGCATTACTTGATCAATTACTTAATGACTTTATTTCAGTTACTCCCGTTGAAGAAAGGAATTGCAAAATTTAAGAAAATAGTCCACTTTGCTGATTATTTCGTTACACTTAATGTCAGTTAGTCAAAATGAATTCAGTACGAATAACAAAAATGGTTGGCAGTACAGTGGAATATTTTAAGTAAAGCTGATTTATTTATCTTAATTATATATGCGCAGCTTTTACTACCTTGTAAACGTATATACTCGATGTAATGTTGCACTATATTAATACCATATCCTATTCTCGTCAGAAGATTTTTCCATTGAATACAAAATAAATCGGAGCATACAAAACCTGCTCTGTTAAAATATTATCTTCTCCCCTTCGCGTCTCTAAATCCTAATACATTACAAGACACGACGTGCTCCGAAAATATTTCACCTCTGACCAAACATAAAGTACATAATTCCAACAAAATACAGACATCCTTCCCGTCCTAAATGGAGCCAGCTATCGTCGCGTGTGTCAAAGAATTGGCTCAAGCTGGCTAACCAAAGTGTCATAAATCGTCATAGGAACCACCAAGGCAATCCCCTAGGCATATATCTATCCAGTAATCTTCTTAGTTTCAACCCACCTACACTTTCCCGTCTACACAGAGATCCAATCAGATTAGACTAGTACTTCCAGGGGGATGGCAGGACTAAAACAACAACAAAACGCAGAACAGTGTGTTTGATCGACAGTGAAGTCTTTTCCCATGACACGTAGCTTTTAGTTGCAGCTCAACTCGTGGACTTGGAGGCAGGTGGTCGTCTCCCTCCTCCAGAGATGTCCGGAGAACATGCCTCGCTTTCGAGTTAATAATTTAAAGGATAACAGCTTCTCAATGCATTTATAAGACTTTTATTGACCAGTTTAAGTAAAGTACATGCAGAGGGTGAAGTGTTGGAGTTACCAAATCAAACTAATAGAATTGATTTGTGTTGTTTTCTCTTAGTGTCAGTTGCTCCCTACGAAACAGTTTTCATTGAATGTGGCTGGCACTGGGAATTTTAAGATTCTAATCCATTCCTTGAGAATCAGAGATAAACTAGTTGAGATCAATTTAAAGAAATTCCATTCAATCCTTTTTACAAATTCGTGATAAAAAGGTTACATTTTGTAATTTGTTACAGTTTAAGATTATTTATGTATCTGTAAGCCTTTTACTACTTTTTGCATTTGAATGACCATTCAAGTGGTTTCGACGAGATACTTCGTCATCAAGATCTAATCAATTTTGCCAATGAGATGTCTGGTCGTCAAGATATTGTCTACTTTTTTTGACGAAATCAAGATCTGGTCAGTTTTCTTTTATTAACGATGTATCTCGTCCATGAAGATCTGGTTAGTTTTTCTAATAACGAGATACCTCTTCGAGCCAACCACCAGGAGGATTAACCCTCCAAGTGTTTTCGACGAGATATCTCGTTCATCAAGATCTGATCACTTTTGCTACGATACTTTTGACGAGATACCTTGACACCAAAATATATTGCCGATCTTTTGATGATGACGACATCAAAATCTGGTCAGTTATTCTCTAAGACGAGATACCCCGTCCATCAAATCAATAACTGGTCAGTTTTGCTATTGACGAAATACCTCGTAGAGACAACCACCAGGAGGGTTAATAAAAGTAGTTGCCCAATTAAAAAAGTTTTTATGAGTAAATTGTTGTTGATTACCAATTTTTCCTTGATAGCATTACTTGATCGATTGCTCAATGATTTTATTTTAGTCATTCCCGTTGAAGAAAGGTATTGCAAAATTTTAGAAAATGGTCCACTATGCTGATTATTTCATTAAATTTATAGTCATTTTGTCAAAGTAAATTGGCTATGAACAAAAATGGTTGGCAGTACAGTGGAATACTAGAAGTGAAGCTGATATTAGTTAAATGGACTATTCTAATTGAGATATTTTGTCTTGTACACAGCAGCTACATCTTTTGATATCCAATCAGTCTAATTTTATTTGAATTAATTAATTTTTTAGTAATTTCCTGTAAATAGCCATACAAAATCTTAAAGTAAATAGGTTTACGGAAAATCTTGCATTGAATTCATTCTCTTAAATGCACAATTTTTGGTTGCACTCTTATTCGAATGCTTAGTATACATGTCATTTTATTCGATACAACTATTATAGCCTCTTTCGCAATAACAATATCATGTCTTTCCTTAAGAAAATCGACCATTTTTTTAATAACATTTTGTAGTACTTTATATTTCAACGTTGTTCTGCTAATATTGACTCAATAGGGCTTCCTTAGGGTCAAATAATCATCGCTGAATCAAGAGCCTAGACTTCAAGGACTGACCTTCAACGCTTCCAGACATGCAAATATTTCTCCATTTCACTTCCGTCAGGGCACGATAAAAGCACGTCACTGAGACGAGAGAGCAAACATCAGAACTTGTCTAAACTCACCAGATGTCGAAATCTCACACCGTGCATTGTTTAAGTTGAGAGTGTTTGCGTCAGCTCTTATATGACTTCATTTCCACTAACTGTAGGGGAAATGAACTGACGATCAAAGTTGGATTATAAAAACACCTTGCGCTGTTTTGCATTGATCGTGTGTACTAAATTAAACGAAGGCCCAATTAAATGACAAAATTTGAAGTAGGAAAAGTGATTGAAAGAGTTTACGGTCCTATAATTATTCTGTTCACCTTGAGATATGAATCTTACAATTTTGAATTCCATGGGGGAAGATTATAATCATAAATTAAATTTAGTAGTAAAAGAAATAGTGAAATAATTTTGCCGTGGTGCAATTATTCTGTTCACATAGATTCCAAACACTTATTGAAAAGTATAATTTCCTGGCACAAAATTTCGTAAATTACAGGGTGCTTTGTATGTAGAGGCACCATTTTCTTCTGGAATAACTTAAAATATAAAACATTTTGAATTTAACTTTTTTGCATATTGTTTACTAAATTTATGACAGCTGAAAATTTGTAGTGAAGGTTATTATTGGACTATTTTTGTTTTCGAAACTGCTGATGAAAATGAGGTTACTGTCAACAGTGAACGATACTGTGCGAATATTTACTTCTGCTTGAAATAAATCTACAGGGCTTACAGTTCACATGTTTTCAACAAGATGCAACACGTCATACTGCTCGTGTAATCATGCGATTTCTAAAGGTCGATTTCTAAAGGCCGAATGAAATCTGGTGATGCCGATTGGCCCCCTGGTTTGACAGTGCCATTTTTCTTTTTTTTTTTGGATCTACTTAAAGAAATGAACAATCACCTCGGAAATGTGCTAGAAAGGAAAATGTGTTCGTAAGAACCCTGATTTGCAGCTTGGCCAAGTGCGGTCATTTCGTCGGTGTTCAAATACGGACAATTCCATAAATAATGTTATTGACTGAATAAATAACATGTAAAAATATCATAATTAAAAATGTTTTATTTAAAGGTTCCTCCCAAACAAAATGGTTCCCTAACGTAAAAGACACCCGGTATATTTATTCTCGATGGTAGTTAGGTAGGTAGCTGAATTAACGTCACACTGGAGAAACACAATGGGCTGTTAGCGACCGTCCGGACCAATTCCGAAGGGAAAGAACCAAAGACAACACCTCATAATTTTGAACCACGATCAGATGATTTATTCTCGAATCGGGTTGTGCCTTAAATGTATGGTATGTATTTGAGGTACAATACTAATCCCTCGTCGTACTCTACCAAGTGGATCAAAATTCCGCCCTTGTAGTGCCATGATGACGTAAGCACTTCTTACAAGTTCAAATTGACCGGATACTTGCAAAACAAATTATTCTCGTATTTCAATCTATTCTATTTATTGTTTACTCAATTAATGACATTATTTTTAGAACTGTCCGTATTTGGACACCAACCAAATGGCAGTTTCTGGCCGAAAACAATTCCATGCTTCTATTTTAACGAAGTATAGAGCTACATCCAATTATTTTATGCATTTATTTTATGCATCTTGCAGCTTAATTATTCCTATTGAGATTTTAAAGTATATTGTGACATTAATTACATGTTTTTTTACATAATAACAAGCCTTATTCAATTATAAAACTATTCATGTTTAAATCTTTTTTGCAAAGGTTTGTAAGTTCACCGATTTGATCGACTACCGAAAAAATATACCAATTAGTACAGAGCAATTTAATTTGTCAAATCAATATTATCGAATATGTAAAAATCTCCGCCTTCCACTTTAACTTCATATTTAATTAATTTCTATAACCAGTAATTAAATGTCCATGAATTATTGTTAAGGAAATATTTCGTTTGCAAGTTAATTTTCTATAGTTTCTACCATTACTACATGCTATGAAAAGTGTTTTTAGAGTATATAATTACATCAATTATCTATTTAAAAATAATCTGTAAGCATAAACTCGACGCACGTATATTGAACAAACACAAGCTTATAAAATTAAGTCTATTTAAAAGCCATACAATATAAAAATGTATTCCTTACAAATGCACTTTAAAAATTCAAGTATTCTTGGAACAATATTTTAGTCAATTATACATGTGTTTATTAACTTCCGCCTTAATACTTCAAGATTTCTATTAAATTTCTGGTTATCACTCGGTATTTCTTTTAATTATCTAATAGACTTTGACTTCATTTACATTGCATTTTACATGCATTTGAACACTTAGAAAATGCTATTGTGAATTTTTTACTCCACTAATTTAAAACCAGATATATTTGATGCTTGAATTTACAAACTATTTGTTACTTTAATCTGCATGTCATTCATATCCAATAGATATTTTTAATTTCCATTCTGCATGAACGTTTTATATTTTAAGCAATTAGGATACTACAATAGATAATTGTTTTCGTAAAATGCGCTTTTAAAATGCTACATTTACTGCTTATTAAAGATCTATGGCAGACTATGTATGGTTTCTGCCAAGTATGTAAATTTTTGAGGGTCTTAGTTGTAAGAGTAAATTATTATTTTTGACACTAATTGTTTAGTTTCCTCTAATAGAAATATGCAGCTTTTAGAAATTTTTTTATACTCTAATGATGGAGGTATGTTTGGAGATTAACTAAAATAGAAGTATACAATTATGAACGATTTTTTTTGTGATGCAGTATAACACCAATTGAAATTCAATTTGTTATTATTCAATTAAAATACTATCAAAATTTCAATGATTACAGCGAATGCCATAAAATGGCACTGTCGAGATTGGTTGATAATTTGATAGGATTGATAAAATGGTTGGTTTAGGTTTTATGGCGCAAGGTCCAAAAACTCAGGTGTGAATTCAACTGCTCAGAAACTGCTATCGAACACCATTCAGACTGTGTTGAAGTTACTTAACCTTTAAGCACTTAAACAAAATATTGATGTAAAAGAGAAAAAAAATGTTTTTTTTTTCTAACATAATACTAAACAGGTTTAGGGAATGAAAACCTATGTCGTATGAAATGAATGTGAGAAAAATGCAAACCTAAAGATAAGCATAATGGAACCAGAGTTAAATCTGCAAGATTTAATTTGTGCTCACTGGGCGAACTTGAAGTAATACAGTTAACGAAACATCAAGGAAGAAAAATTCTAAAAACTAACCTAAAACGAATTAAATTCCTCCTTTATACGTATTGGCACTGCTTGTGTGTTTCCGGGCCTTGCGTCATAAAACCCGATATTCCTTTCCATTCCCTTTTATGTACTTCAAACGAACAGTGCATTGAGTATTGTACAGAAACTGATGTTTTCAGTCTAAAATAAGATTGTTTTCACATTTCAACAGGCAATGTTTTGTATACAAGAAAAGGACAAAGGAGTTGTCGCAATCAGCAAGAAAAGGTCGAGGAAACTCAAGAAATTTTGTTAAGTTTCACAGCAGTCATGACGTAAATGCCTACTGGAGTAATCCATCAGTATATCTTTATAAAATTCACCAATAGAAAGTTTTAGTTCCTAGGTGGGGATGCCACATATTAATGGAAAGTAAGGCCATAAATTTCGTATCACCATTGTTAAAAGCTGCCTTGAACATAAAATCACTCTGTAATTATGTATGTACCTTGGTTAGAAAAAGGTTGGTTGTGCTTAGCGCAAGGTCCACATTTGGCCAAGCTGCCCCAAGACAGCGTCAAGAAATGTCGTGAAATGGAAAAGAGGGATTGGGAAATATAGTAGTGGGATGAAAGCAAAAGAAAGATAGGTTGGGTATGCCTGGAGCGCGACCTCCGTGTTTAGTAAAGACAGGAAACCACATGGGAAAAGAAAAGTTCACTAGAGTACCAAGGGTCCTTGAAGCCTGTACAAACCTAAAGGATATGTGTCCCTGACGGCAGGTAGAAAAGGGCCAATATCCAAGTTCGCTGATTTTGAGTTATGCTCATAAATCACTTCAAGGTAAAGAAAGTTGTGACAGAAACAAGTGCCAATGCCCTTTCATCTCAACATTATGATGGAATCAAAACATTGGAAAGCATGTATTTTTTATGGGCTGTATTAAAAATGAAATTACTAAATAATTCTTAATTACTTATTAGCAATTAAAAACTCTTTCAGAAAGGACATTGACACTTTTCCTACCAAGGAACGGATGGATAAAAACGAGTCTTATAAAGTTCAATTGGGTGGCATCAGTTTTTTCTCTCATTTCCTTTCCTACTTTTCCAGTTTGAATTTCATTAACTTTTTGTTAAAATTACTTCATGTACTTTGAGTAATTCATTTTATCATCTAGGTTTATCTCAATGCAAAAGTTTGACAGCGCACACATTTCTTATTATTTGTGAAATATGCTTCACAGTTCCTTGTTTTTTAAAGGTTTGTTGATTTTAAGGAGCAAGGGCCATATTTGGCCATGCTGCGCCAGACTTAGTACAATATCAAGTAATTAACACAAGACATACAATATCAAGTAAGTGACACGTACAGTGAAAGCTTTACTGACACAGAAGATAGAAATACACCCAGGGAGGAATGCACCCGCAGGAATCGAACCTTCGCCGCTACAACTCGAAGGTTGCTAGCGCAGTGGGCATACCCACTGAGCCAGGACGGCCCCATGTAGTTCCTTATGAGAACCAAGGTAAATATTGTCTATTAAATAGAAATATCTCATGTTATCTCCCAGGATCGCATTTCTCGTCCGGAAATAGAATTCAGATTAGTTTAAGGATGGCTGAGCAGCTATTTCCCTCAGCTCAAATTAATTAAAATTTGGTGTACAAGTGATGTTGTAAATAATATATTCTTGGAAAACCGTATTAGATATTAAATATAAATATTTTGTATAAATTGAATTCCTGAACTTTTATGGTTTCAACACTTCTAGACACGAAAGTTAAGTGAATCCTAACTTCTAGAAAACTGTACGCTCTGAACGTCACGAAATTTCCTAGAAGGATATTATTGCTTTTACCCAACATACTCAATAGCTGTCTCTATTGGTTGAAAGAATCCGAGGAAGGATTCTATTGGTCAAGAAATCTAACTGGTTGGAAGCCATACCGGGAAAGCTGGGTTGCATGGTGGAATGGTGCGTGCATGATGGAAAATATGATAAGAAATTGGATTTATAGGAATTACGAATACACATCCGATTCGAATAAGGATATTTGTTGGAAATTTTATATTTGCCTTCAATCCTATTTCAATTTTCCTGGAAAGAGAAAGTAATTTTGCTCCCCGCTCCAAAAGATTGAGGAAACAAACCCACGCTCATCAGGCCAAAGGGATATAAAGCCTTATTTCGAAAAGCAAACACGAATGTCAAACAAATCCAGATAAAATCCTTTAATTACACTTTTAAATATTTCAAATGTCCTCCGCTTCGGAGAAAATCAGAATTTATTTCCAAGTAACAGCGCACACACGGGAAAGGGAAGGAAAAAAACTGAAAACACAAGAGAAGGTAATCACGTAAGAAAACTTTAACTCTGAAACAAAAGACGAAAATTGAAGGGAAAGAAAAAATATAAATTACCTCGGAATCCGAATCTGAAAAAATAATGAAATAATAAGCACAAAAGAAATAAAAAAAGCTGCAATCTAAAGTGAGTAGGGCAAGGAATAAATATTCAAAAACACGTGATTTGAAATTCAGACAAAGCCGAACTACCGCCACTACAGCGCAGGTTTAACTAAAATCATTGTCTTTGGAGCTTTTTTCTGCGCTTCATTCCTTATTATTTTTTCCATTCGCCCACCTCTTTCAATTCATCCCTCCTTTTTTTGCGTTAAGTAAAGTAGGAAAATAGTAAGAAAACCAGTAATGAAAAACTAAAACACCGTGTAATAGAGAAATCAAGACGAGAAGATTTTAACTGGCGCGGGTTCAGAGAATGGGGATGGGGGATAGACAGAAGAACGAAAGTAAAAGAAATGGAGTGAAGAAGACACAGGCATAAAGTAGTATTGAACCCGAAAGAAGGAGGGTGGAAATACCTAATGTTCCATTAGTGCTAATCAGCTTCTTTATCGCTGCCTCTAAGAAAATGGCCCTGAAATCGAACTGAATGTTGTGCGAAGCCCTAGCTTAGGTTTGAGCAGTAGAGGTGTTTTTTCTCTCCTCCTCTTAAATGAATCTCAGTATCTGTTTTTCTTACATAATATATTAGCCGCGGATACTTTTATTGGGGCCACTGAAAAAATAAACACTGTAATGTTGTTTTAGGAGCTTAAATGAGTAAATTGAGTGTCTGCAGGATTTGAATATAGTTGTTCCACTTGTACGGTGGCCATTCTTCTTTATTTCCCGCTTGACTGGTCGGATTTAAGGCAATATTAGAAAGATGACGGCAAACACGTCTTTTTTGTGTCTTCTAGAGGATCTTAATAATTCAATTTAATGCTCCATTGTTCAATTAAAGTCCCGAAGAAGAAAAAAATCGATTGTAATGTTTCCCGAACCCATTTAAAAAGTTGGAAATCTCGTTTTTCCGCCTTGAATGGAAACTAAACGTTGTAAAAAGTTTACACTTAAACTTTACTGTTTTAACAAATGTGATTATGCGAAAAGGAATCCGCAATTAAATTTTTTCGGAGTTCTTCGTTATTGTGGTTTTTCTGTGTTCCTTTATTTAAGTTTCGTAAGTGAAAACGGAAAAAGCTTTAAACTTGGTTTAACTAAGTGTATATTTATTGAACATTTATCTATTACTTTTTAATGACTGTACTCTAATTTTTTTCCTGATAAATTCAAAAATAAATCTTCTTAAAGTAATAATAATGCTTTTTATAATGATAGAATTTGTTTAAAAATTACAGCCATTACGTGTTTGAAAGATATTAATCCCAATTTAATACACCGTTGTTAAAATAAGTTCTTTATTAAGTTAGCCCGAATGGTACCCAAATCCACTTCAAGAAAGATAAGTCTTGTTATTCCATTGGACTGTAAACTCAATTTACAGGAAAGTTTACGCCGAAAAATTTCTTTGACAAATGCGATTATACTTAAAAGGAAAGTTAAAATGACTTGAGTATAGTGTTATAATTTTATATATTAATTGTATGGTCTAGGAATACAACAAAAAATTAACTGGTCGCAAATTTATTGAAATTTTCATTGTGTTTTTAAATAAAATCAGAAATATTTATTACTATTTGAATAAATTTACAATGTCTTCATGGTAATAATTGCAGATATAGGGATGATTTTATATTCTGTTTATAGCTCGGGTTAGAATCACTAATAATTTTCCCGAAAAAATACTATACTTAATATGCACATACAATCGTGTCGTTATGAACTCTTAGGCCCCGTTCACATGAGGCGTTTTCCAACGCGCGTTTTACGTCTAAACAAAACGCGGGTAGCCAAAGTACATAGCATTCTACTGGAGTGTTCACATGCAGAAATTGCGAGAATCCAAGCGCTAGATTGCTTCGGCGCTTCAACAATCTCCGGTCGTTCTCGCGATTTGAAGGCGTTTTGAGAAGCATAGGTTTCTTCTACAGCGTTCACATGACACGCGTTTTGACGGGCGTTAGGCTTTTTAATTCCTCTAATCCAAGTTTCTATCTTCGCGATCGTTAAAGATAGAGTGAAAATTTCAACGGATTTGAAATCTGCGGAAAATTTTACACCAGATCGATACCTGAAATGTGATTTTCTTTATAAATAATTTTTCAACTGTAACTTTAATATTTTCGCGATACTCATTTGACGAATATATCCATTACGAACACAAAAGGGAGTATTAATCTCGTTTTTATAGAAAAGATATAACTTGATTGGAGTATTTTGTCTTAATCCACTGATTTATATTTATGGCCATTAAAAATAAGATGAGAAAATTGAATCGTATTCGATTTATTGAAGAAATTTACCCTGCTTTCACACAAAACTTTCAAAAATTTGATAGTTTATAACTAAAGAGGATAGTGGGTAATTTTATTTCTGAGAATAACGTATACCGACAACTGTCCGTTCTAGTTTTCATGTGCGGCAAACGTCTTTAAAATAAATATTACATAAAATATTCAGCTTAAAAGAGCTAAACTTTAGTTATTTTTTTTATTTTTCCTCAACGGGTGAAATGCGTAAGATAAGTTTCAATTTTCATTCATTTTTCACATCCTCGTGTTACATTGAACTCGATATCACTTTTGAAAATCAACTTAATTTACTGTGAGCTTATTTTTCATAGAATTTATATTTTAATCTTGCAGTTAGTGTTATTACTACTTTAATCAAAATTTTTATATTATATATACGTGTAGACGCAAATTCTATTAGCAATATCCTGATTTTCGATATATACTGCTTTTTGGTTTTTCTTTGAGATTTTTTTAGTTTTAACAAAATTTTCTCGTTTCATCGTGGGGTTTAATCAAATTTTAGTTAAAATATTTCCCAGTCATTATTCCATTCGTGGTTCCATTTGTGCTACAAAACCCCTGAAAGAGGGTAGGTTGGAGGGTTAATATTCGTTTCGGATTGTTGGAACTCTGGGAAAATTGTGTTTAAAAATTAAAAAACTAATTATTGTTATATGTGTTATTTGTGCTGATACATTAAAATGTTTAGAGATAGGTTTTAAATAAGTATAGAGATTTATTTGAAGGAAAATTAAATAAAAATTAGCTATAGATCGTAGGAAACACGATAAAACCTGCAAAAATAGCATAAAAAAAGAAAGGTTATCACCAGTGCCGGATTTTGTTTGCGTGTCATCTTTTGATAGTACTTCGTAGACAATGCCATATAAACAGAAATTCCGTTTCCAATTTCCTGGTTCTAGAAATAACGTTTTTTGGGGATATATTTTTACTTTACACTGTCAATTTTAAAATTTTTAGGAAATTCTTTGGTCATTTTCTAATTAGTTTCGTTTTTTATCAAAGTTTTACAGAAATATTCCAATTTTTCTTACGCAGTTTCGCTTTTACGATAAAACGCATTACAAATGACTCATCTGCTAGCTTCTTGAGCCCAAAAAATCCGTGATCACCCCTTAACACAAAACAAATCCTACTTTTTTTGGTGGGCGAATCATCGACACTGGAGAGTGAAGATTATAGGGTTTCTTCCTCTAGTCTTGACAGTAAAAAACGAATACTTTAAGATTTTAGAGTTAATGAAAATGTTTAATAATGCCACAATTTGAACTACATAAAGCACTGCTTCTCCGTGATCCGCTGGCTCTTACCGGTTTCTAGGTCCAAAATATCCCGTCATTCGAAAAATTTTGAAAAACGTACGAAAAGTTAACGTTCAAAAATTTACAACCGAGGTTGATGGCATTGGAATCGTATACTACACGTTACGAAAGATTTACCTGTTTAGGTTGTCATTTCTGGTCAGCAAGTCGATTATATTGCATTTATTTATGTATAAAGGTTGAAGTTCAAAAACACTTTATTCACAGGCAATTAGGGAACGGATGTTTTACAAATCGGAAGAATATCAAATTTTTACGTCGTTTTGAATATTTTTTAGATTATTTTAGGCATTTTATTGCTCATTATACATTTCTAAGTTAACCAAATACAGGCTCTTGTGAATACAGAGAGAAATCAATTTTAGGTTGGGAAAGAAAGATTTTCATCCTACTTTTAAAGGCTGTAAAATTAAAACAGTTGATGAGGGGCAACAAAATATCGTATTAAAGTGACATTCCCTTTAAAAAATAAGGCAATACTTCCGCTTACGCTTAGTATAACAGGAATATCTGAAAAAGATTAGTTGCGACTATTGACAAAAAAATAATTTTTTCAAAGAAAAGCATGATTTTGGTATCGATCTAACGTAAAATTTTACGCTGATTTGAAATCCGTTGAAATTTTGGCTCTATCTTTAACCATTCAAAAGATAGAAAGTTGGATTAAGGGAATAAAAAAACATTTTAATGCATAACGGAAACTGACCTTGAAAAGCGCCCAAGTGCTGTTCACATGGTAACGCTCGAAAATTCTTATAAAACGAGCGTTGCAAAAAGTCCATGTGAACGGGGCCTTAGGAGACACTAGTCTGATGTTTACACCAAATAAAGACGATCTTCTAACTTCCGCCGACAAACCGGAAGCGTTTTCAAAGAAAAGGAATGAACCAATAAGGTACATAGCAGTCATTGAAATTCTGTAACTCAGGCATTCGTCTGAAAAAACCGGTATTTCCGCCTTCCCCACAGAGCTATAAAAGGTCATTTTACAGCAGTCATGCAACCCGCAACACAATAACTGATAATAATCTACACCAGGGCAAAAAAAGACGACCGCCATCTATTTGAAATACTATAACGGGGCACCTCACGCGTATAAAGCAAAAATCATCGGCCACCCCATTCGGTATATTTCTTACATTGCGAAGCGGCATCGGCAATCAATAAAAAATTTCGCCAAAGCAAGCGAGTCGTCACATTACCATTCATCATTTACTTTATTGGGCTTGGCGTCACAATTCTAGCGGAGCAGTCTCCAAAAATTTTTATGATGCCACGGTAATTTGGGAATGCCTGTGTACACATACAACAACGTTTAGGGTTAAAAGTTAGGACGAAAGGCCATAAGAGAAAATTATAGTACCTCCAAGGGCAATAAATTTTCGTTATGAAGCATTAAGCGGAGTGTAATTCTCCTTTAACACCGTCATCTTTTGACAGAATTTTCTCTTGTTGGCCCTGGTTTTAATGCGTATCGCATGGTCCTGCAGTAATTCATACCAAGACGTGCTGCGAAGTACGAGTTTACAGCCCGGACGGGAAGAATCAGTGTTTTCGTGTTTTATTGGGGAAGATGCGGGCTTTTATCTGCCCAGTAAAATGTACCAATAACCGGTATCAGAAGTTGATAGGTGTTAATGACCGTGGTTGGAATGTTGCTGGAAAGAGTAAAAAGTTAATTTTGCGATTAAGTAATGCGATAGGTCGAATCGTTACGCGATCAGCCCAATTTGCATTGACAGGATTATTTATTGGATGGGCGCCATAATTCAATGAGCTGCGGTGTCGGAGTTGGGGTATGAAATTTTATAAAATAATTGTGCTCGGTTATAAATCAAGAGGTCAGTGTCCATTTGTGCCTTAGATCCGAGAGCTGTAGTCTCTATTTAGGAACAAATATTTGAATGCGTATTCCAATATCTTTGATGTACATTTTCTTATGCAAATTTTTTGACTCAAATTCTCAAACATTTTATAGAATTGTGATGGCTTGAACAGCGCCACCACTTCCAAATCGCTGTTGGTGAGAAATCCGAATTACGCTTTACCAAAACTTTCCTATTTCGAGAGCGAACTGAAGTGAAGCCAACTAGTTACAGTTCGCCCTCCTTAGTTTCACTTCTCATTTCTTAGTTTCCTTTCCTATTGGTTATTTTCAGTTCGCATTTGGGCGAATCTATAACGTCTACTTCTTTGTCTGCTTGTAGTGTGCTTTGTGTTTTCTATCGTTGAAATGCGTATGTGCAATGATGTTCGTGAAATAAAAACCTTCCGATTATGTCAGTTTCAGAATAATTGTGTTCGCTATGTATCAATAAAGGATCAATGTTCATTTCTGCCTTAGACCTGAGGTGTAGTCGATATTTAGGAAATATTTGAATGTGAATTTTAATCTTTGATATACATTTGATTATAAAATTGTCTGTTCAAGTTTAACTCAAATTCTCTGAAATTTTACGAAATAGTTGTGTTCGTTATGTATCCACAAGAGGTCAATTTTCATTTGTGATTTAGTCCTGAGGTATATCCATTATCTAGGGACAATTATGTGAATATACGATACCTTTGATATGCATTTCCTTACGCAAATTTGCTTTACATGTTTGTTTCAAATTCTGTGAAATTTTAGGTGCAGTCATTATGTAAATGTGTGGTTTAATATATAATTTTGATAAATTTTTGCATACGTAAATGTTTTGTACATGTTTAATTCATTTAATTAAAAATAGTCTTGTATAAGGATATGAAATATCAATTCGTTTTTCAAAGATGATGTTACTATTCTTGTTAATTTAAAACATGTATATGCTACGGATATAATAATTTTACTACTAACACATAATATGATTTAATGCTCGAATGGGCCTTTTAGAATACAGATGATATAAATGTTAAATATATACCTCAAGAACGACAGTGTTTTTTTACACCGATGTGTTGAAGTTCTACAAAATAGTAAAATAACAGATGTAATCTAAATGTATCTAAGAATCGACGTAATCTAGATGTATCTCTAAATCCCTCTCGACAGATGTTTCTTTACCATCAAAGATCTGTGTATCGATATTTTTTGCAGTTCAGATTGCTAATTCCATTACCCATAGATTTTGTCCAGAAATGAAAAGAATCATTTATTGCTGATTCAGGTAGAGCAGCATCGTGCGTGACAACTCTTCGTTTAGTCCCTTTAAAAGGCGAATCACATGCAGTGATAACACAATTTGAATCAAGTCAATTAATTAAGACAGACTGATTCGATTTAGTAATTAGACACGGAAAATGCTTTCAGCTACCTAACTGCATCAACGAAAGTAATGTACGGCTGAACATGTCTGGTAGATATTCTTGACAGTTCTCTTAAGTCTCAGCATTGAAACTAATATATTTGCAGTATTGGGTGCTTTCTCATCCACGCAAATACCTGCGCTTAATGTGTGTGGGATATCGCCTGAGCACCGCACACACGATATAATTCAATTTCATGGTATCCAAATTCCTAAGCCCTACGGACATTATGAAAGATGGCTGCCGACTGCACTCAATATAATTGAATCATAATTTCCATTGAATCAGGAACACCTGTTCAACTTAACTAATGAGGACACGAGATTCGGTGTAGAATTTTGTAACGACCTTGATGGCCGCGTTCCGTTGCAAATGCGAAATAACAACCTCTCTTTGCTAATTGATTGCGAAAATTACGTAGTTTAATTACCTGGAGTGAGTTTACACTGGGAACCAAGAGCAAGGGCATGTCAAAAGGCTTCTTGGGTAGTTTTCCGCTTTGCCAATAGCTGATTACATTGAACGAATGATCGTGTAATAGTTTATTCAATAGCTATTGGACTTTTCCGAATGCGATAGTTGGATCGTGCAGGCTGAAGAATGCAGCGGCGTGTTCATTACGGGACTTCCAGTTCCAGGGTTGTTGTGATCAATACCGCTTCGTAAATTGATACATGTTTATTAAGGGCTCTTTACTATTGGAATATGGGGTTCAATATTTACAAACACTGTGCTTCAAATTGAATGTATTCGAGTGGAGTATTAAATGTGGTTATTAGGCATATCGTTTTGCATAGGTTTGTACCTGTACCTGAATTCGCAATCAATGTGCTTAAATTACTTGCTTCACAGAGAACTGTATCATAACGACAAGCCATTTATGTGCTTAAACTATTCAGTTAATAAAACATATCTGAATAATCTGCAAGTTTGGGTTGGGTAATTGAGTTTACGTCGCACTGGAGAAACACAAAGGGCTATTGACGACGGTCTGGGATCAATCCCGAAGGACAACACCTCGTAATTTTGAACCACGATCAGTATGTATATTTGTGTATATTTTAATTATCTTCGCACTGGAGCAACACAATGGGTTATTGGAGATGGTCCGGGATCAAGCCCGAAAGGAAAGATTCGAGGACAACACCGCATAATTTTGAACCACGGTCAGATGACGAGGTCACACCTGAGCTGGCATTCCATTCTCCAAACTTCCACACCACGCCAACGTGAGGATATTTGAGTCCACGATTTAACGTGCACCAGCCCCCTTTGTACACGGTCTTTGGTTGGATCCGAACTAGCAACCATACGGTTGTTAATCCTATACTCTTCCAACCGGGCTGCAGCGGCCCGAACCACGATCAGATGACGAGAACAACTGAGTTGCTCCCCCCTCTTGAAACTTTCACACCACACCACTGTGAGGACATTTGATACTATGACCAATTTAAAGTACACTAGCCCCCACGTACAGAACGGTATTTGGCTGGATCGAGTTTCAATCCCTCCGGTTGCTAATCCGATACACTACTAACTGGGCTACCATACCACGAATTATCTACAGAACCATTAGCTTGGTTGGTCAGTAGAAACCACTTTTTGCTTGGTCTGTGTGTATTACGGTCAACTTTTGCTGCTTTTTGTTTTATCCGGAACCTGCGACATGAAGTAGTTTCCGAATCACAATGAAACATTCATGCCCATACGGATCATAGAGAAAAGTCTGCTGAACCGAGAATCAGTTTTATGTAGAAAAAAATCTGAGAGTCCTGTACCTCTAGCAATCTAACAATGTTGATTATACAGGGTGTCCCAAAAAGGTTGTTCCGCAATTTATCTTTTTACCATTTGGAGATAGGTAGGCAATGTAAATTGCAAAAGTGCACCAAATAAGGTAAGTAATTAAGATATGTGAATAAAATTATCACGTGATAACAATTTAAGCGGATACAGTTTTTAATTTTTATACAACCCCTCTAGATAAAAATCCGAGATAGCAAAAATGTTCCTCACCTGTATCCCTATCGTTAGTAAAAAACCATATTTCTGTAGGTTGAATAGTAACGGAGATACAAGAGTTTCAATTTTAAGGGGGCCGTATCTAATTTAGAACGATGGCCAAAAATGAAGAGCGAAGTTCTGCATTGCTGCAGATGGGAAACATTTTGAACATGCGTTGTAAATTTCCTTTTATTTTTATTTAAACCATTTTTTCTACAATATTTATATTGAAGATTACATTGTCTATTATTATGCATTGCGATTTTCATCTGCAGTTGCAATACTACATTACTTTGCACAATGTTGCACTTTCTGACCGAAAAAAATGCTTTTTAGCATTGTGTATACGGTCCCTAATCTGACTGCTTGAACAGCTGTGCACAAGCGGTATAAGTCAACTTTTTGCGTCATTATGCCTCCGTTACTATTCAACCTACAGAAATATGGTTTTTTACTAACGATAGGGATACAGGTAAGGAACATTTTTGTTATCTCGGATTTTTATCTAGAGGGGTTGTATACAAATTAAAAACTGTATCCGCTTAAATTTTTATCACGTGATAATTTTATTCACATATCTTAATTACTTACCTTATTTGGTGCACTTTTGCAATTTACATTGCCTACCTATCTCCAAATGGTAAAAAGATAAATTGCGGAACAACCTTTTTGGGACACCCTGTATACAGATGGACATACAGTACATGTATACATCCCGTTTATTAGAAGTTTTAATATTTGAAGTTGATTGGTTTTTGGGTTTTATCTACCCAGAATCCAAATTTCAACAAGCTTCATCAAACACAAGGCATACAACTTTAACTAATGAACATACACAAGCAAGGAAAGTTTTACTGACACAGGAAGAGATAAATACATCCCGAGATGTATCGAACCTTCGTTATCTACAACTCACAGGTTGCAAGAGCAGCGAGCAAACCCACTGAGCATGGCGACCCCAATTATTGGAAGTTTACGTATATTATTAAAGGTTACTTAAACGAATGATTTTCCTAGTTAAAACCAGTTGAGCTCAAGTTTTCCCAATCCGAATTAACGGAAGTTAGAATAGCAGCGTTACCATAGTAACTACAGCTTCCTACTTCATGCATTTTAAATTGCAACACTTATACATTCGTCTTGAAAGCGTGAATTGTCTTTGTATTGATTAAGCAAATCAAGAAAGGCAGACTTTATTTGTGTGTGCTGAAAAATTTCATTCATTATTCTCGAGCTCCTATCTCAACTGCATCCATTCCTATTTGTCCATGAATCTAGAATCCCCCCCCCCCCGGTGTTTCAACTTTACAAAGAAAAATTACCATAGAATTTGTAATACTTAATTGGGTAATTTTAGTTAAAACTTTCTGAAAAGTTAAGAACTGAATAATGACAATTTACATGGATTCATTACATGAATACCTTGAAAATATTAACAAGCTTCAATTCTCACACACATTCAAGCAATAGTATTTTAATTTATTTGATAAACAAAGGGTCTGTCTGAATTGCAGAATATTCGATTCACGGAAGATAAAATTTTCCCTATCAAACGAAGACACTCTAAGTTTCTATTTCTATTCTGATTTTATTAAAATGCACAATTTAAATATATTACGCTGTTAAGACGAATGATTAGAATCGTTAATTGTAGTAGTTCTTTAAAGTAACAATTGTTTCGAAGTTGACTATTTTTGTTTTGCTACAGCCTTCCAAAATGAAATACGTTAGAAATGAATCTTTCTTACTTGGTTTCTTTTCAAAAAATGTTTTTCAGTTATGTATTTAAAATGCTGTAAAGGAATTTCTATTTTGTCACAACTCATACTTAAAAGTATAATTTTTAAAAAAGAAGCATCGATCTCGTTTCTTTAAATTTCTTAAATTTTATTTATTAAAGCCTCGAACTAGTTTGACTGCCCCTAATCAGCCGATTCCATTATTTGTGTTTAATAACCCCCTGTACTATGCAAACCGGAAGACTTCCAAATTATTAAATAAAAACTTACTTAACTTCAATTAAAAAAAAAACTTAAACTTCAATTTAAAAAACTTACTTTGGTAATACATTGCAATTTACAAGAAAATCAAAAGACATTTCTATGTATAATTCTTTTAAATATATGTGACTTGAGTCTGCTTTGGTGATCCAAATATACTTGTTACCTGTGGTAATTGGTCATTTCTTTGCATTCTATTTTTCGTTTTGAAATAATATGTCATGTACCAGTACAAAAATCTATTTATCATTTTATGTTTTTAACAATTCATTGATTTCTTAACATCCATTATGCCTTAAAAACCACAAACCCCATTTCTTATCGTTATCGCGGTAATTAAGCATTTTCTAGCATAGTTATACATTTTATTTAACGAATAATTCGTTTTCATAGATTATTTAGGAATTAGTATTTAAATTTCGTATGCGCAAATATACTTTGACCATTAGTTAAATAGGGTAGAGCGTGAGATATAAAAGAAACATAATTGACGTTTAGATAATTCTTGGAGGCAATTCTCCAAAAATATTTTTATACATTATGCGGATAACTTTAAGCAGTAAAAGCAACTTTTTAGAACCATACGATTTCGATACACTTAAACCTAGGATAAGCAATGAAAACTGAAGTAATGAATTCGTTGAATCTGAAGATCAAAATGGCAGCACGAAATACCTTCTACTGTCAAACGACGTATATATTTTATTTATTTCGAGAACTCATTAAAGATTTAGACGTTATGCCATAATAAAGCTTTGAGTAGTTCTGTACAGATTTGTATAATGACATTACTAAGTATACAAATGTTAGACTTTTATAACAATGTTAAATTGATATGTAACATTCGAAACATTTTAAAATTAACATAATCTTGTTACAGAGAAATATGCAACTGATATAAAAATGCAATTGCGTTAGTGATGAATACGTTGCTAAGGTTTACGTTTATAAGCTGTTATAAATCAAATTATATTTCTATAAACTGTGTAAAAATGAGTTTGAGTAAATGCTTGGTACTTTCGGTTGCACAACCCCTATAACTATAATCCATAATTTGATACTTACTCAAAATAAATTGCTTCATGAATCGAGACAGATTCGATATCCTATTATCTTAACCAAGTAGTACTCTTAAAGTTCTACAAAGTTTAATTGATACAATTTTATTTGAAGTTAAATATACGCTACCTATGTATTGCAATAAGATTTAGGAGGAAAATTTAGGTATAAATTTACTCGACTGCTAATAGTTAATGAGTTTGACTACGAATGGTTAATGATTTGTGTATCTTTTTGAAATTGGAAATATCCATTTTGAATAGAAATTGAAGAGCTCATGCAATAACCACAGCATCATATAGAAAGAAAAATTTAATCGTACAATGATGGTGGTGAAGTATAATGATAATGAGGAATATACAAATAGTTTTAATCGAAAATGATGTCTGACAGAAACGAATCGTGTCATCAAGATGTGATCAATGCAATGTAGAAAAATTTAATCGGCAGTTTTAATAATTTTTTTTAGTCATGTGCAAAATGTTTGCATAACTAACTTCAGTACATGAGTTTTTATATTAATTAAGAAATCATTGACTGATATAAGTGAATGAAAATTAAAAATTATGAAAACTTATTAGCTATTAAACGTATTAAAACTTAATTTTTGGACATGCTATTTTAGTAAGTTTATATTTAAATACAAAAAAAATCAGCAAACACACAAATATTTGATATTAACGTAGTAGGCGAAGGATTGTATTTTAATAACTAGCCTTTTTCAATAGAAATATTTTCCAATTTTGAAAAATAGTTTACACAGTCGAGAAAATTAATTCTTAGATCCGGAAATGTAAAGTAAAAAAGGTTGTTGTTGATGTAAAAAGGTTTGGTAAGGTAAGATAATTAATTAACGTCGCACTAGAGCACAACGGTTTATTGGCGACGGTCCGGGATCAATCCCGGGAAAGTTCCGAGGACAACCCGTAATTTTGAACCATGGCCAGATGACAAGACAAAAACTTAGCTGGCACCCCACTCTCCAAAGTAAAAAGGTTTGGAAGTGAGGGCATTCGTACTTTTGAATAGTCTGTTTTAATCCCTTCCTGGTGGTTGTTTCGACAAGGTATTTCGTCATTAGCCAAATTGACCAGATCTTGATGGACAAGGTATCTAATCCTCAGGAAAATTGACCAGATCTTGAACTCGTCATCATGAAAAAAATCGGCAATATCCTTATGACGAGATATCGCGTCATTAGCAAAATTAGTCGGATCTTTATGAACGAGATATTTCGTCGAAATCACTTGGAGGGTTAATGTAAAGAAATGCCTAGGATTGCGTCACAAGTGCAGTGATGCTAATGAATAAAAATTGGAAATTCGATCATTTTGGGAATATAAATCGAGAGATAGACTATTTTCCTGATATCTGTATGGAGAATGTAAAAGACCAAATTTTTCACCATGAATAATATAAAAGTTTAAACTTCTACCTTGTGCTCATTTTTAATGAATGAGGATCATGGAAATTTCAGTGCAAAGCTCATCAAATCCACTATTTAGATTTGAAAATGTAAATTCCAATTATGGAAACTTTTATTGCAGTAGCTTGTAATTTGAAATAAATTGATTATAGCTGTCTAAATACGTTGCAAGGTTTTTTTAACCCTTCTGGTCCGTTTAACCCTCCTGTATCGATGAGGTATCTAGTATTTGGCAAAACTGATCAGATATTGATCTCGTAATCATAAAAGGTCGGCAATATATTGATTACTTGATATTCCGTCATTATCAAACATGGTTGGATCTTGATAGGCAAGATATCTGGTCATTATCAAACATGGTTGGATCTTGATGGATGAGATATCTAGTCAAAACCACTTGGAGGGTTAAAATTGCAATAAAAGTCAATTAAAATACGTTAAATGCTTTCTAATCCTGATTTATATAACCTTATCTCAAACAGTATTTCCTTCCTGTGTGTTACACTAAATTGTAAACCCATTCACTTTGAATAGGTAAAAGAAGGTTCACTTTTTTAATTAAAAGTACACAAGTTACATTTTTTACATTCCAAATACATCAATGTATAAAATAATTTGGTTAGAAATCAAACATGACAGAAGCATGTCAGAAATAAATTTCGGTTGATCGCAGAATTTAAATTATTCTCGGACGATGACTCATTTATTGTACAATATAAATATGTGGATAGTCCCTCCTTCAATTTTCTAGATTACTCCTCTTTCACAGAAACGTGCATACATATGATACATTAAAAAACATAATACTTTCCTTGTTTGAGAATGATGCATACTATATGGATCGACATATTTGAATGACTTTGGATCTAAACTGATGTCATTGAAACGAATTTTGACTAAATCAAAAAACGACTATGATGAATGACAACAAAGCTTACCCAAAAATATTTAATCAAAACTTGAGTACTTTGACTTTAATGTGGAGGTGTAGGGAATTCAAATTTTGAATACAATGTCTCATCCCAACGGAAAATATTGCGCTTAAAATAACGCCTTTTACATAAATTGCATTTGTTGTCTGACATGATTATTTCACCGCTCATTGCTTGGAGCCAACAGTTTCCAGCAAATGACAGTTATCACAGTTATTCTTTGAAGGGAAGAGGCCTTTTTTCATCAAGGTGAATTGTGCAAAGTAATATCATTTTATTCATTTGCACAAAGCACTCTTTAAAAACAGAAAAAAATAACGAAGGAATAAACAAATCGCACCCGACTTCCTTTCAAACAGGATACACCTGGTGGCATAGTCAGATAAATCGATAGGCGAGACTGGGGAATCGCTATCGATTCAGCATTGCCCTAAAGGTTGTTATCGAATGCAAGGATAGAGCACCAAAGGAAGAAATTGGAAGATTTTGCCTGGTGTGTGTGAATTGGTTTTTAGGGAAGTTCAACAAATTTCCAAACATACTTTTCCTTCCCAACTCTGTGTATCAGAAAATTTGATATTTTTAATAAACCGAGGTCTTTACTTATCCTTTGCTTAGTCTCTACTTAGAGGGTGTACATTAATCCTATACCATTATGGGTACTCCGTGTCCGCCAACTATGTATAAAGATTTCCTTAACCCTCCAAGTGGTTTCGATGAGGCATCGTGTCTATCAAGATCTGATCAATTGTTTCAATGACGAGATATTTCGTCTACAAGGTCTGATCAGTTGTGCTAATAGCATAAATAATTGGATGATGTTATTGAAACTAAGACACTGAGATAGACTTCAAAACATCTCGTCTATCAAGATCTGATCAATTGAAATAATGACGAGATATTTAGTCAAGATATTACCGATTTTTTTATGGTGACGAGATAAAGATCTGATCAGTTTTTTGTAACGACAAGATATCTCGTCCATCAGGATCTGGTCAGTTTTCTTTTAGGCGAGCGAAACCTCGTCGAGACAACCACCAGGAGTGTTAAAGTGTTAAAATCAAAATGCAGTTTAAAAGTCTAAAATTCTAAATACTTTACATAATCTTGTAGTGATTCTTAAGGTTTTCGAGATCTAGTTATTTAAAAGTGAGGCGTTGTTTACTGGTACAGGTTGTTGCTTCTGCCTGATAAGTAACTTCTCTAATGATCCTTTTTTTACAAACTCTTTTGCATCCAGAATTTACGCGTGTTTCTCATATTTTTTAGAGGGTGTACATTTAAACATTTCACAGTTCAACATACTGATTGAATTTTAGACTTACCCTACTTGTACATACGATAACAAAGATCACCCAAGCCGAAGATAGTAAAATCTGCACCAAAATCATAAAATGTTACTCCGTGAAAGTACAGTGAAATGATTATCTGAACGAAACTTCTCATTAACTGGTTGGTTGTTTGGCGTTTTATGGCGCAAGGGCCATATTTGGATGAACTGCGCTAAACACAATACAATGTCAAATAAAAAATATTGTGAAAACATCTCATTAGTTATACGAATATACGCAAACATCAGACTAAATAATAAGCTATGCGTGCAGCCATTGTGTATTATGGTTTCTATTCCCATTATCTATCGGAACGAAAGGTTGGTTGGGTTTATGGTTCACTAAGACACAGAAACGAAAGGTACGGCACATCAAAGGTGGATTTAAACTTTAGGATCAGAATAATATCTACGATTTACCATCATGAGATAGTCCATTTAATAGATTATTATCCTAAATATACAAAATATATATCTAAACGTAAATAGTGATTGCATTATTTAAATTTAAGAAACAGTCTGTGTAAGTCGAGAACGCTTTGTTTATATTATTTTTAAATGTTGGGATCGTTTTAGATAAAAAATTATTGTTATTCCAGTCCCTACTCATGATACATTTAGACCACGTTTACGGAAGTATTAATTGTCTTCGAGTTTAAACGAATTTGTTGTTGTTGGGATTTTTAGGTGCAAAGGCCATATTTGATCAAGCTGCACCAAACGCAGGACAACGTCAGGTAACGGACATACACATACAAGGAAAAGTTTAATGACAACGAGGAAGGAATACACCCAGGGAGGAAGCAAACCTGACAGGAATCAAACCTTTACAGCTTGCAGCTCCCAGGTTGCTAGGGCAGTGGGCAAACCCACTGAGACACGGCGTCCCATTAACCGAATAGAAATAGCCATCAACTATGCACTTATACAAATGCAACTTTAATTTTATTTCATAATTCCTAATGCAATCTTTCAAGTGGTTTGGACGAGATATCTCGCCCATCAAGATCTGGTTAGTATTTATCTAATAATGAGATACCGCGTCGAGACAACCACCAGGAGGATTAAATAATGAAATGTATGATGTTGGCGTAACTAAAGAAATACCCACTGTGAATTATAAAATTTACTCTATCAAAAGAAATAGTTTGACCAGTGCCAGAAAGCTTACGCAGCCTGATATATTTCCCCACTGCTCAACTACAAGAGAAAAAATACTTTAGTACCCCCATTCCCAATTCTGTCCGAAATAAATAGGTATTAACACTACGGCTCTTCTTCCTGAGCAGCTTCTTTCCCAGGTCTTCCCTGAGGGCTGCCGGACCCCAGCAAGTGTCCGGCACTCAGGTGTCCGGGGAATTCACTACCCATTACCATTCAATTCCTTCTTTTAACTCCAGTAATACCTTTGAGGTTATGACGAGAGTCTGCCGTCGCCGGCATAATGTCCTCAATGGAGGACTAATCTTAGAGAAGGTTCTGTTTGTTTGTCTTTTTTCTCCCCCTCCATTCGATGTAGGGTGGGGGATGGTTCCGTGCCATATCGAACAAATATTGTAACCAGTTGTACCGGAAACAGTGCGAGAAGAATCGGTTGGAGGCTCGTGTTTCCCAGAAATAGAACTTTCGATTGAACTCAGGGCTTATCTGCTAAGTATACAATACAGTTTCCACTGTGCACAGGGATTGAGTAAAAAAAAAAATAGATTTTTTTGAGAGAAAATCCGAACGGAATGGTGTACTGATTTCTAGGAAGAGCGACATTTATTTGTAGGTATATATTTCTCGTTTTCTGAAGTTCGTTTTTTTGTATAGGGGATTACTTTTGGGGGTGGAAATTTTCAAAAAACTTCTTTTGTAGCTGTTGAATATTTGCCATGAATTGTGTGGGAAGCGTCTGGGTAAATATTTGTGAGGTTCGATATGATACTATTATTTGCGTATTGTTATATGGATTTTTATAGTTAAATTCAACAGATCTGTTTCCGTTATGTGAACTTGAAACAAGTATTAGTTGATAAGTGTTGAGTGTCAAATAAAACAGGATAATTGTAGTTATTTGCTTTGCATTTAATTTAGTTCATCGTAATTTATTAACATTTTATTTACGTTTTTGAATTAATTATTTTATACTATACACATGTATAAGTTTCATATAGATCCAACGATTTGAATACTTGATTAAAACAAATTCCTTAACCCTCCAGGTGGTTTTGACGAGATATCTCATCTAAGATCTGGTCAATTTTGCTGAGGGCGAGATATCACTACGAAGAAATCTGCCCTATTCCTCCAAGGTAATGAAGAGATAAGTAGGAAAAACAAATTGCTCCTTACCTAGAACTGGTGACAGTTTGGAACGGTGTTTAAATCAGAAGCTGACCAATGCAGGTCAGTTTTCAGGAAGATAAACCACCAGGAGGGTTAAACATGCAATTTTTTACATCGCATTTTGTTGCAATACATGTAGACATGTTTTCAATGAAGATGGTTGAGCCAAATTGCAAAAATTTGTAAAAAATAATTTATGTTACACATAAATAAAAAATAATTCAAATTTATTCATGGAAAGGAATAGAGTTCGGATATTGTGGCGCAAGGTCCAGAAAACGGACACGTTGCGCCATATTTATTCACTGATTCTTTTCTCTGAAATATTGAACACATGGTACAAGATATACCTTATCATACTTGTTTAAATCAGATATAATTTTATGTATCAACACTCTACAAAAGTAAATAAACATTCAAAACATTTTTCCAATATTCAAAATAGAGTACTCAAATACTTAGTAATGAGCTTATTCAATTTTCAAAGAAAATATTAAATTATTAATATTAGTACAAAAGATTGGATCGTCTTAAACGAAATTTTAATAATGTAGTTAATGGAATTGTATCTGATGCTTCAAAATTAATTAAGTTTTAAAAAATTTAATTTTTTTAGAAAATGCTAACTCTTAAATTCAACCACTCTTAACACAAATATCATTAATAAATTAATTTATTAAACCTGACTCATTCGAGAATAAGGAGGAAGCAATTGTACAAAATTGATACAATTTTATCATCAAAAAGTATATTATCCTATGAGAAATATATTTGAAAAATGATTTCTGTACTCTTTATATTACTTGAACATTCGCAGTATTATTTTTGATATAAAACACTAATACCAGAAGTTCTTGAATTATGAGAACTGCTTTAGAATTGTGTAGTGAAATATTGTCTCAAGTGTCACTTACGTTAATTCGTTGATTAGTTTTAATAATTTATTTGAAAATAGTTTAATTGCATTTCAATTTAACCCAATTGCAATTTAATGTAATTATCTTTAAGTGTAACAACTATACCATTGGTGGTTATTAGAAAATAGTGTTGAGTACTTTGAGAGACAGTATTTTGTAAAACACAATTTAAGTATTTATAGATTAATTTAACTTTTAGATCTAATCATAGTAATTTACTAATTGAATTGGGGGTGTTAATTCTAAAAAAGACAAAAATTGGGACATTAAATCTGATAAATATTACTGTATACGTTTGTAGCATCCTAAAAACAAATCAAGAATAAACTGCAGATACCCTAACGTAGAAGATACTTGGTTTATGGTTGCATGGTAATCTTATTTTGGTTTATACTCCTACATACTGAGCTGAATACCGAGTCATTAAACAAGTTTATACTTGGTTCATATTTCTGAGAAATTATCTAGCAATCAGTCCATTAGCTGTTGTTTGTCATTTCAAGTTCCATTTTAAGAACTATATTAACTTAAAAAGCATTTCTTAATACTTTCTTCAATGTGTTGTAGCTGTTGTTAATCAGATTTTTGACCATTAGATTTTTTGAAGTCTCATCTCTATTTACTTTTTCTTTATTTCAAATAAACCATGATCTGTAGCATAAAATAATGAAAAATGAAAGTGAGATGACTGAAATTATAACAAATGTTAAGGAACTACTAAATCTTGAAGTATCACACAAACGTAAATGAAGCACTTGGATAAGTACATGCTTATATCTCATTAACGGGCCGCTTTAATGTATAAAAGCTTGATACAAAATGTGTACTCATATTTCCATGAAAACCATTGCTGTTCATAAAAAAGAACGAACTTTGACATTTTCATTACTTTTCAAACCATATGCATGCAAATAAACTACAACAATCAGTTCCATAAACATTTAAGGTACACACTGATCAATAATACAGTGATCACTTTAAGGTACAATGCTAAACATAAAAGTTGCATCTTAACATATTCATATTTGACCTTTTTGTCACTGTCCATCACAAGGAAATGAAATCTGACTTTTAGAGTACTTCTAACAGAACCTTTGGTTTTTAACATCGATACACTTACAATATTGGGAAACTAAAAGGGGGACTTTGAAACATGCGTTAGTAAACTATCAATCTTTTCAGACCAAACACATGCCAGTCAATCCCTTGACTTAGTTCCAAGGATATTTACAGCGATCAATAACCCATTAAACATTTTAAGATATACAATAATGCACATGAACTTTGCTGTTCAACTGTTTGTTTAATTTTGCTTCCTTGTCACTGTCCACCAGAACAATAGAGAGTTGTCTATTATAATACTTTTCAGAATAACTTTCCTTGGGTTTATTGCATCCTCTGACATGAAGTTACACCAAGTTCAACCAAAAGTGGGGACTGATGAATTACAAACAGGCTGAATTAAACCATCATTCTTTTCCAACTCACATATGTACACGTCAGTTACTCGACCAATTAGCCCCATGTCCATTTGCAATGAAAAATAATGTAATACAAAATGCTTAACATAAAGGTATTTTCCTATTTGCTTTCAAAGCGTTGTCTTTTTACTGTCAATCACAATACAATTGAACATTGATTTTTAAAGCACTTCCCAGAACCTTCTTTTTGAATTTCCTTCCCTTAGTTTAAAATATCTTTTGATGTGCAACGTACACCACTGGGCAACGAAAATGGTGGGACTGATTAATTGCAAACAAACGGAATTAAAATATCATTTTTTTTCTAGTTTACTATTGCAAAGGTCAATTTACTTGATCAATTAGTCCCATGCGTATTTGCAATGAAAAATAATCCATTGACCATTTAAGATACAAAATGCTGAAATAAGAGTAGCATCTCCCTATTTTCTTCAACAGCGATGTCTTGTCATTGTCCATCACAACAGAATCGAGCAATGACCTTTAGAGAACTTTCCAGAACCTCCTTTTTAAATCTGTTTCCCTTGGTTTACAATATCCTTTGAAGTATACCTTACACCACTGTTATCGAAAAATGGGGACTGTTGAATTACAGACAATCAAGCAATCAATTACATAATCAAGCAATCAGTTTTTCTAGTTCACATTTGCAAAGGTCACTACTTGACCAATTTAATTTGCTCCATGTCCATTTGTAATGAAAAATATTTCATTATTTTTACCCTTTAACTGGTTTTGACGAGATATCTCGCTTATCAAGATCTGGAAGATATGTCATAAAGATATTGCCAATTTCTGTTATGATGACTAGATCAATATCTGGTTAGTTTTCTTCCAATGACGAGATATATCGTCCATCAAGGTCTAATCGGTTTTGCTATGCGAGATACTTCAGGGATACAATCGCCATGAGAGTTAAGATGCAAAATGCTTAGCATAAAAGTAGCATTTTCCTATTTTCTTCCACAGAGGCACTGTCTTGTCACTGTCCATCACAGCAGAATCGAGCAATGACCTTTAGAGCACTTCCCAGAACATCCTTTTCGAATTTCTTTCCCTTGGTTTAAAACATCTTTTGACGTGCAACTTACACCACTGGGCAACCAAAACGAGGACTGATGAATACCAAGCAGACGGGAATAGAGTCTGGCTCTTTTCCGGACCGCACTTCTGTCCAGATAAAGTTACGACTCCCGATTTCACCCTTGAAAGGTCCATTCAAATCAAGCGCAGTAACCATGCGTTTCCTCCACGTCCCCTTTCACTGGCGACACCCACTTCAGCCCCCCAACAACAGAAAATAATAAAGAAAACTAAGTCAGGTTATTTTTATACTTTTTTTCCCTTTCCTGCATCAGGAGATCTCCCTGGAGCTTGACAGCTTCTGTCGTTCTTCGGGACCCATGGATCTGAGGGTGGACAAAACAAACGTACTGCCTGGAGGCGGAAGAAACGTCAGTGTACTTCCTTCCTCAGTTTTTCTTTCACTTCTTTCTAGAATTTCCTCTTGATTTTTTCGTGCAGTCCTTATTTTTCTTGGATCCTTGTCCCTTCCTCTCCAAGGGATCACTTTCATTCCGAATATATGATTACCCTCACCGGTGTTCCTATTACTGTGTTGATGTGAATTGCTCCGGGATTTAATTTGCATCATGTTTGCGTGTGGTCGTTTTGTTATTCCTATGGGTGTTGGTTGGATGTAACTTGATGGTATGGAAAAAAGAGTGGATAAGTGAGCGTCACTTACCCAAATGGAGTTTTACGGGCAGCGGTTTCTTAAGCAGGTTAGCTGAACCGCATACGTTTAGAGAATGGAGTAAATTACTTCGTAAATGGTGGAACATATTAATATTGTACTAGCAGACCTACGCATTTATAGCATTTGCTCTAAACTTTATTAACTGCTTGTTTCTATTGATAGCAGTGTCATTACTCTAATTTCATATCTTATTTCAATCCATTTATAGTAATTATAGCATTCACATTAGTAAAATGATTTCACATACGGAAATGAAATAAAATTATCCAAAAATATATAACAACATATAGTTTACTTTTACGGGTGCCAATTCTTTTTTCCAATAAAATGCACGTCATAAGGCACAACCTCAGTCATGTTAATAGTTGGATTCTAAACGTCTACTTCAATTTCACCCCATTCCCTTGTTCAAAGGCAGTTTGGCATTTTTTGTCGTTAAACCTCTTTTCGCTCATACATTTCTTATCTGCGTTGATTTCTATCCAAGATTTATCTTTGCTTTTCATGAATTATGTTTTTTAATCGTCTAGGGGGTTCGCTAGCTACATCTATTCGGCAATTATCAGTCTTCCTTGAATGAATTCTAACCATTCTCAACATTCTTGACCAATAGAATCTTTCCAAGAATTATTTCAACCAATCAAATTACTATTTAGTCATAAGAAATGCTGTGAGGTAAAATAAATACTATACTTCTCGGAAATCTCGTGAGAGGGGGTTAACTTTCAATCCGCGTGTCAAGTGGAAATCAGATTAATTTTATTCTCAGATTCAACATCATGCTAACATATTTATGATAGCCCTTCACTTCTAAACACTATAATAGTATCTTCAATTTCCAATACTTTCAAAATTGAGATAAAAAATACGTGGCAATTAATGTAACGCAGATAGTTTAATACGTTTTTAGTAGCTTTTGATACCGAGAATGGATAATGAATCCCGAAATAAATTTTGCTGCTTCACTAAAACACAAACAGTAGGACATTTCTCCCTAAAGTACGTTTGTGGTTTAAAGTCTTAATAACCACTGAAGTTAAGATATTCATTGTTGCTGAAGTCAAATCCATATTAAACCACCAATATTTATAGAGCAGTTTAAGTGGAAAAGATTCGATGTTACTTTTTCGTATAGTACCAATAGCATGTAGACACTAAGACTTCCCTGACCCCTCATATACAGTTCTTAAATAAACATGCCTGATGATAAACAGTTCTGATGATACAACACATAGTCTAGAATATCACAAAATCCAAAGCCATGAGAAATTTCGATCTATAACATTCTTTGTGATTTTTGAAGAGGTTAGAGTCAAGTTTTTAATTACCAACGAACTATTGTTTAGCTGTTGCTAATACTTCGTTGTATATATTCATCGATCCTTGTGTAGGTTGCGGTTATTTTTGGCGTAGGAGTCTACTCGTAACAAATAGGCATATGTAACATAAATTGAATTACAGTTGTCTTTTCAACTGTAAATAATGTTCAATCATGATTTATTGTTTTTTCTGACTACATAAAATTGTTTCTTAGATGCAAATTATTTTAATTTAAACATTCTTTCACTCGCAGTGTTTATTTTAGCTTCTAAAAAGATTTTCTTCACCGAAACAATGTTGTTTTGATATCCAAATCAGGTGGGTGATGGAACGAAAATGTCTATAAAAATCAAGACAGATATAAAAATAACATTCTTTTCATAAGAAATTATCCTAACTAATAGTTCAGAGGTTGTTTTATTCAATGAGAGAGATTGCAATTAATCAACTGCTCAAAGAATGAGGACTTCTAATGAAAGAAATGGTGTAACGTAAACGAAGTTCCATTGTAATCTTAAGCTTCACTTCAAGACACAAAAGAGGTGCATCAAAAAGTAAAAAAGTTACTTTCTAACTTCTAAAATAATCAGCCGCTGTCAACTGTTATTAGAATTATTATTACTTTGATTAATGATAGTCTCTCATCATGCAGCCATTAAATTCTTTTGAAAGAATACTTTAAATTACAAACGTTGGAGGAAGAAATTAGAATAACTCTGTTGTGCTTAAAAATAAGCAAAACTGTCTTTTCAAAGATTTGAAGAATGGCTCGTTCTGGATAATTATCTCTGTGGATGGATTAATTTTTTTTCATGATCTAACGACATTTAAACTCAATGGATTCGTTTTAAGCAGAAAACTCACTAAAATATTTTTATATTAAATTAGTACTGGTAACTTGATGTTGTACGAAATTAAAAGGATTTTATTTGTCTTTAACGTTTTTGTATCAAATCAGGTAAATTGATTTTTATTATACATTTACTTTTTTAAAATCTTTAATGCTGTAGTTACATTACAATGAGTTTCATTTAGTGTTTTGTAGAAATGCAAATCGTTTACCAAGTACCTATAATTACACTAATTATATTTTATTCATCAGAAATTCTTTAAATTGTAACCAATTGTTACTATTTTGAGGCATTGGCATTTTTAGAGCAATGGCATCTTTCTGTAAGTAAACCTATGAAACTATTATCAGGTTACAAATATTTATGTTTTAGTTTTCCGACTATTATATTTCATATTTCAATATTGATTCATGATGTTGGTAAATTTCTTTTTTAACTATTTATTATCTCTTGTCACATTACATTGTTATGAATTTTCTCATTTTTGCATAATGCACTTTTTCAAAGATAACTCAGGAATCTGATCGTGATTTTAATTTCTTTATCTTTTCATTAGTTCCTTTATTTGTTTTAAATCCACGGTCATGCTTCCTTTTCGTAAAATTTACCAACTGAATATAATTGTATGCAGGTTTCGTTTTAAAAGTGAAATGTAAATAATTTAAGGCACAGATATGAGAGTCCTTTGGCTAGATATAACTTCTACTTCTGAAGAAAGCAAATAATTATGTTATATTTGTGTTTATTTTGCTGACTTTTGCATTCATTCAGTTAACTATACAATTACGTTGTATCTGTTATGTTTATTACATTTGCAGTGATGGGATTGATGCTTCTAATGTAAAAATGTAAAAGTCTAATATTCCTATTAATAATCAGATGACGACTGAAAGGGTGATGTGTTTGTATCAAACTATAATAAAAGAAACTCGACAATTTCTTGAAGTAGAATATTGTACCATATCCACAATAAAAGCAAGACCACTTTTTAACAAACTAATTCTATATTATCAACAAATATTTACATACAAATTACAAAGCTAGTTTAAAATTTCACAGACGAGACACATCGCGAAAGAGCAACCGCACCCCTTCGATTGCCATTTTTATCTTTTTTTTCTAGTAAAAAAAACAAAAACAAACTCCCGCGACTCTTGCCGTTGTACTCTGACGTCATCTGCGCAGCCAGAACGGGGGAAAGCGCCTCCTAGCAAGAGTTCCGTGTTCAGGATCGTGGGACGTTACAGACTCCTCCCCTCTTGGAAAACTTTTCTGCAGATCTCGATCGAAGAAAAGTTCGAGAAAAAAAAATGAAAAGTAATGAGTAGAAGTGCTCACACAAAGGGGGGGCCAGTACCAACCTACCAGACTGAATCAGTGCATCACCGAATTCAGGGTACTGACACCATTTACAAAATAAAATTTTATGCAAGAAATATACAAAAAACATAAATACAAAAAAATGACTACATGTATCAATTACTTAATTACACAATATGGTTGGGAGTGTGGAGTCTGCTTAATGCATCGGCATTTTGATGCTTTTTGCCTGGACGATGCTTTATCTCGAAATTAAAAGTTTGTAGAGCTAAAGACCAACGCATTAACCTAACATTAGAGCTAGCGTTCGCATTTAGCCACACTAATGGGTTATGGTCCGTTTGAATAACAAAAGTTTGTCCATCGAGATAACATTTCAATTTCCGGATGGCAAACACAATTGCCGCGCATTCTCGTTCGCTGACTCCATACTTCTGCTCTACGCTGGTGAACTTCTTACTCAGGTAGATGATCGGATGTTCTGATTCGTCAACTGCGATTTGAGTCAAAACAACTCCCATTCCTCGATCGGAAGCATCTGTCTGCAGGATGAAAGGCCGTTGGTAATCCGGGGCGTACAGCACAGGATAACTTGCAAGAGCTTCTTTGAGTTTTAAGAAAGCTTCCTCGCACTCGGGAGTCCACCTGATGGTTCCCTTTCGGTCCTTTCCTTTTAGAGCATCTGATAAGGGTGCAGCAACCGACGAGAACATGGGGATATAACGGCTGTAATATCCAGAGATTCCCAGAAAAGCTCGTATGTCAGTTTTGGTCGTCGGTCGAGCGAAACCCTTTATTGCCTCGATCTTTAACTCCGCTGGTGAGCGACATCCTTGTCCCACCACGTGTCCAAGATATTTTACTTGACTCTGAGCAAACTTACACTTGGACAGTTTGATCGTCAAACCCGCCTTTTGAATTCTTTGGAGCACGGTGTCCACGTGTTTGATGTGCTCTGAGAAGGTATTAGAAAATATGGCCATATCGTCTAGATAAGGTACCGCAAAAGACTCGCATCCGTCTAAGAGTTGTGCAACCATCTTACTGAACTCATATGGGGCGTTCTTAAGCCCGAATGGCATTCTCAAGGGCTTGTATGTTCCGAAATTTGTCACGAAAGTGGCTAGTCTTTGCGCATTCTTAGTCAAAGGAATCTGCCAATATCCTTTCGAAAGGTCGATCACGGTGATAAATTTTGCAGAAGCAACTGTCTCGACTCTTTCTTCGATGTTCGGCAAAGGGAAATACTTTGTCTTCGTTACCTTGTTCAGATTTCGGTAATCGATGCATGGTCTTGGATCCTTTCCGGGAGACTCCACTAAAATCATTGGCGAAGTGTAATCAGAAAACCCCACTTCGATGATTTTCATAGCCAACATCTTCTGAATTTCTGCCTTCAAAATTTCGTTCTGCCTAGGAGAATTTCTATAAGGCTTGGAGAAAACAGGTTTGTCTTCATTTAGCTCAATGTCATGAGTTACAAGATCAGTTTTGCCTGGTATGTTGGTAAAACATTTTTCATATCTGCAAATGAGATTCTTGAGCTGTGAAAGTTCCCTTGTATCCAATCTCGATTCAAGATTGTTCTCGTGAACGTATTCATCGACGTCAAAAATGTTTGGATTAGGATCCATGTACGGGATCTCGACATCATTTTCAACCGTCTTCCAATCCTCTTCAGCCAGAAGAAGGTTCATATGTTCCAGCCTCTTATAGTACGGCTTAAGCATATTAATATGGTATACTTGAGATTTGTCTTTTGTCCCTGGTAATTCAACTACATAATTCGTCTCAGAAATTTTTTGTAGGATTTTTCCTGGTCCGTTCCAATGCGGGCTCAACTTATTTGCTTTGTACGTAGCAAATATCAAGACTAAATCTCCTTCCTGGAATTCTCTCTTTATGGCCTTCTTATCGTACCATGTCTTATTCTTCTTCTGTGACTCTTCTACTTTGGTCACCGCTAGTTCTTGACAACGTTTCATTCTGTTCATCAACGAAAAGATGTACTCGGTCACTGGATTTCCTCCGTCATCTCCTTGGTTCAACCACTGTTCGAACAACAGCGTCAAAGGGGTTCGTAAATTCTTACCATGAACCAATTCAGAAGGCGTGAACCCAGTACTCTCGTGGGTCACTGTTCTTAAGGCGAATAAGGCAGGATAGACTGTTTGTTCCCACTCAGATCCAGCTTCAAGACATAGGACTCGTAAAATTCTTTTGACGGTCCTGTGAAAACGTTCGACAGGATTACTTTGAGGATGATAGACCGAACTTCGAATCACTTTTATTCCAAATCTCTCTACGAAGGTTGTAGTTAGCTCGCTCATGAAGGAAGTACCCTGATCGTGTTGCAATTCCTTCGGAAATCCCATCCGACTAAAAATCTGCATGAGTGCCTCCACAACATAAGTTGAAGTGATATTCTCCACGGGAACAGCATCAGGATATCTGGAAGATAGACACATGGCTGTTATCAGATACCTTTTTCCACTTGGAGTAACCGGAAGTGGTCCGCATGCATCAATGTTGATCTTTGAAAAAATCTCTTGTACAACAGGAACCAACTTCATAGGAGCCTTTTTTTTGTCATTCGGTTTTCCAACTCTCTGACATTTGTCACAACTTCGTACAAAATTATCCACTTCCTTGAAGCAATTAGGCCAAAAGAAATGCCTTGCAAGAATGTCCTTTGTTTTGGTCATTCCCAAATGACCTGATGTACCTTCATGACACAACGACATCAGTTTTCCACGATACTGAGTTGGAATTATTAGTAAAATGTTTTCGTTTCCCATTTTATCAATCTTTCTTTTCACCAGAAGACCATTGGGGAGTATTTCGTATTCACCTGTGGTCTTATCAGTACCTTGACTTAGTACCTTCTCCTTCAGAGGTTTCAAATTTTCGCATTCCTCTTGTTTTTCAACGAACGTCTTGGAATCAATCTTCAGAAGTTCAAGACCTTCCCAAGATTCCATCTCGTTCGGCGGGAAAGAGAAAAAATCGTCTTCGTCGATATCGATGTCATCTTCAATTTCTGGAACCGAAATTACTTCTTCCTCTTTTACCACGTCTTCCTTTTTTTCTTCCTCTTGTTGAGCGATTCGTCTTTGAGCACGTGTTTTAATGGCGTTCACCTGATATGGCGCATGGACCACCTTCATCTTTTCCAGAAGTGTAGCCGTTCCATTCCCCAACAAATATCTTCCTTTGTCTGAGGGACTACAGACAACTGCGGCTTTTGTTATAACATGCCCGAACTTTCCTTGTAGCTCCACCTCTGCTAAAGGCAAACAGATTGGAGTATTGTCAACGGCTTGAATAACCCAAACATTCTCACCTGTCAGCATCTCAGGACGAATGAGGTTACGGCCAACAAGGTCGATTGTCGATCCAGTGTCACGAAGAATTTTCATGGGAATTCCATTTACGCATCCTTCCCAAGTGTGTGGTCTCATCAGGTCCTCTTCGGTACTACTGACAATTCTATTTATTTGCTCTGAAGCCGCTTCGGGTCTTTTCTTCAATTTAGGACAGTTCGGTTTAATGTGGTCCAAACCGTGACATTCGTAGCATTGAATTCTTGTTCGTCTCTCAAAAGCAGCAGGCGAAGGTGTTACTTTCGGTGAATCCATACGTTCTCCTTTAACTTCCTTCGGGTTTTCTTGATTTTTATTTTTCCAATTTGAATGGTGCCTTGGTGCTTCGGAATTCCTAGGTTTCCAATTTGAAAATGATTTTTCTTGGTGTTTCGGAGTGTTCCCGAAATTCTTCTTCGTAAAACCTCTTACGGTTTCGTACTCATCCATCTTTAGAGCAAATTCTTTGGCAGACGTCATCTTACTCCATTCATCGATGAAATGCTCTCGGCATTCTGCCGGTACTCTTTTTTTAGCCTGATCGGTAACCATCAGGTCTACCAATTTGTTAAAGGTTGTTATCTCTAATCCAGCAATCCATTCTTCGAAATAGTTTTGGAGTTCATCAACAAATTCTTCCCAGGTCTTGTCGTTCTGTTTCGGATGTTTAACGAACAACTGTCGGAATTTCTCAGGACTCAACTTATATTTCTTCAAAAGAATATTTTTCACATGTAAATAATCTTCTGCCTTCTCTTCTGGTTCCCTCGCAATAATTTGGGATACTTCATTTGGCAAGAGGCCAATCAAATGTGAAACCCACTCAGATTCATCAAGTTTTATGCGTCGAACTTGCCTTTCGAACATCACTAGGTACAGGGAAATATCGCCTTCTTTACTATCGAACTTTTGCATTAGATGATGCAATTCTATTTTTCTCCTTGGTGGATGTGCTTCAATCGAATTATCAGGAATGATTCCCTTTTCAATACGTAGTTTTTCCAGTTCAAACGCCATTTCCTCTTTTCTCTTCTGAGCTTCAGCTTCGAATTCCTCTTTTCTCTTCTGAGCTTCAGCTTCCAATTCCTCTTTTCTCTTCTGAGCTTCAGCTTCCAATTCCTCTTTTCTCTTCTGAGCTTTTGCTTCTTTCTCTTCTTTCTCCTTCTGAAGCCGTTCGGTTTTAATCCTTTCCAGAAGTGATTTAACGAATTCTTCGTCGTAATCATCAGACGTGATGATTTCTGTCTTCATCTTTGCAATAGTAGAATTCGAATCTACTTTCAAACCTAACTCCTCGGTTAGAACAACAATGTCCTGTTTTTTCGCTTGCGCAATGAAAGCCATGATTGCAATACCAAAACAATATATAATTCTAAAAGAACCCAGAATCCACACTCTTAAAGCACACAAAACACTGAAAATCAGTTATTAAAGTAAATACTATGATTAACTCATACAAAACAAATTAATTCTACTTTCGATATGATTAATAGTAAAACGAACTAAATCTTTTCGTTAAATTTCACAGTAATTATCATATATTATTTTCTTTTTCCTTAAAAAAAATAACTGAATTCTACACTCGCTCAAATAAATTATCAAATGATCATAACACTCAAATGACAATTCAAACACAAAAACTCAATAATATTCTTATTTCAAAAGCACTTTCGTTTTCAGCTGTAACGAAATACTGTTCAGTGCAATACCTCTACACTAAAGCAAAACTAGGATATTTCCAAAATGAAAGACAAAAATTTCACACAAAATCAAATCAAAATTGATTTTACCAATTATAACAGTGCTAAAAATCGTATTCTTGCATTAGAAACGTAAACATATATTTGAGTACAATATGCATAACTTGTTATCAAAATCAATCAATCAATATAATCATTACACAATGAATATAAATTTTTCTAGAATGACAATATAATATTTAAACAACACAAATAGATCGAACTGATGTTCTATTTTCTTTCTCGCAAGTCAGAATGACTTTTAAACGCCAGTCAGGATTGACTCAGAACCGAAACGGGATGTTTCAAAACACAGTTAAGTCTAGCGACTTCTAAAACGAAAACAGAAACGAGACGTTTCAAAACTAAACAAGTCAGGTTGACTCCTAAATTAAAACAGGAGCGGTTGATTTCGACAATATCAAGTCAGGATGACTTCTACCTCAATTCAGGAACAGGACGTTTCAAACTCAATAAGTCAGGACGACTTCAAACCAAACCAGGAACGGTTGATTTCGACAATATCAAGTCAGGATGACTTCTACCTCAATTCAGAAACAGGACGTTTCAAACTCAATAAGTCAGGACGACTTCAAACCAAACCAGGAACGGTTGATTTACACACAAGAAAATCAGGTTGATTTTTTTTTTTACTAAACAGAAACTGGTCGTTTCTAACATTAAACACCATGTTTACTCAAAATAAGAACTACAATTCAGTTAACTAAAACAAATGCATTTTCGGAGAGCACCGATTCTTACATTTACAACAAAATTCTGGTAAATTGGCACTTACCCTTTTAAAAAAAATACAGCCACTCATCAGACGCGCTGGCGGTCGTCACAACTGTAGCTTCGTTGAAATCAAAATTAACTAACGCGGATTTCGCATCCACTAGCTGCCACCACTCTCATGGTCTGTACCATATCCACAATAAAAGCAAGACCACTTTTTAACAAACTAATTCTATATTATCAACAAATATTTACATACAAATTACAAAGCTAGTTTAAAATTTCACAGACGAGACACATCGCGAAAGAGCAACCGCACCCCTTCGATTGCCATTTTTATCTTTTTTTTCTAGTAAAAAAAACAAAAACAAACTCCCGCGACTCTTGCCGTTGTACTCTGACGTCATCTGCGCAGCCAGAACGGGGGAAAGCGCCTCCTAGCAAGAGTTCCGTGTTCAGGATCGTGGGACGTTACAATATTATATTTTCTGAATAAAAAGAGAATACTCACATTTTCAAATTTATATATCAAGCATTGTTTGAGATTGAAAAAGACGTGTATTCAAATTTGAGGAGGAAACTGCATTCGTATCAATCAAGGTCACCTGATTTCAATACAATAGCACAAGTTTGGGATGATCTCGACCCTTGAATTGTAGCCTACACAACACAACAAAGGTCGACACAAAAGCAAATATGTGCTGTAGTGAGCAAGTAGGATCCCTTGCCACATGAACTCTTGGATAGTTGTGAAAATCATGTCTGCACGTTGTGTGACCCTGAATTGGGGTCCCATAGATCAGGATATTCCGTATTAGGTCGCTTTTAACAAGAAAATATCATTTTTCGCAATAACTAAAACAGATAATTTGTTCACCTAAGCATAGTTTTTCATTTCTTGAAGTCCTCACAAGCACCATAATGCTTGTGGGGTTCTTATTTCATTCCATATATCATGTGTAATACGCATTTTTCAATTGAGGTACTTCTGTACATGGCATGGATTGATCTCAGATTGCCTTATCATAATTTTTGGACGCGTGTGTATGAAATCAAAATAGTCTAAAATTGTGATATTCTTACGACTTTACACAACTCTGTTAATGGGCTATTAGCTTTAATGATATTGTAAGTATTTGATAACTCTGCGAAATCCAATATACGAACTTATCAGTATAAAGAGCATAATGACCCTAATACTTCACAGAACTCTTAAAACACCGCAGACTTAAATGCTGTTAAACTAAGGCTTCAATTACGCCATCAAGTAATCGAACCCTTTTAATGGTACACTCAATGTACTGCACGTTATGCGAACAATGTACAACCTATTACATAACAATTTACTACAAGCTTTGCCCATAAACTCAAGAGTACGACATGAACAGTGTTTAACCTGCTTTTAACTCGGGACTCAGGAAATCAGCGCCACTCAGAGTCATCGGCAGAGGGGATTTAATACTCTGCCTCGCAGAGCGAAAATCATTAGTGGCCACTGAGGTCACACAAAGGAGGTCATCCCAAGCAGAGGGCTTATCATTTAAATCAGATAGCGGACTGCAAAGGGGTTTCCTGTTCGCCCGTCCATCAAGAGCAGTTCGCCTTTTAACTGAGAACTCTCACGAAACTTGAAAATTAATTGAAGGTGATTCGCGTGGAAAGACGGGGAGACTAAATATGGATACAGATGTGTCCGCTGCCGAACATCAACCTACTTCAATGCGAAGGTCAACGGGATTTGTCGATAGTAGTTACAATTTGAAGTTATGATACATATGGCGGAGTTAGGCCGTTGTGTGACTATATGTATTACTCCCATCCCTTTGAGTTGAAGTAGAGAAAGCTGTTTACTGATAGATCTTGTCCACATCTTTGATCCTCCTACAATAAAAGATAATATAAGGGTATGGAGAAGTAATGGTTGGCAAGGTTTGATGGCGCAAGGGCCATATTTGGCCAAATACAAAGCATAAAAAGTCAAGTAATGGGCATACACTCAAGGGAAGTTTTACAGATACAAGAAGCGTAATTCAGGAATCCAACGAGAGTCATTTAAAATTCCCTGGTTACTAGCGCAGTAGGCAAATCCAGAGTGACGGTGGCTTCTGTAGAAGTAATGAAAGTGGGATTAATTGTCGGTGACTCGCGTGGAAAGGCTGGAGACTAAATATGGATACTGATATGTCCGCTGCCGAGCATCAACCAACTTGAATGCGAAGGTCAACGGAATTTGTTGATAGCAGTTACGAGTTGAGGTTATAAAACATAGGGGCAGAGTTATATCGTTGTGTGACCATATGTATTACTTCCTTCCCTTTGAATTGAAGTAGATAGAGTTGTTTACTGATAGATCTTGTCCACGTCTTTGATCCTTCCTGACAGTGGCTCAGATTTATGAAGTGTTCTCGGATATTTCCTTTCGGGATTCTTCTCGAACCGTCACCAAGAGGCCGTCATATGTTGTGCCAGTGCGATGTTAATTCAACTACCCTACCTACCTTCGATCATTCCACAAACAAATATATTCATATAAGGGTATGGAGAAGTAATGGTTGTTTAGGTTTTATGGCCCAAGGGCTATATTTGGTCAAATACAAGGCAGAAAACGTCGAGTAATAGACATACACATAAGGAGACTTATACTGACCCTTAAAAGAGAAGTATAACCAGGATACGGTACAGGAATCGAACGAGGGCCACCTAGAATTTGCAGGTAGCTAGCGTAGTAGGCAAATCCGGTGGCCCCTGTAGAAGTAATGAAAATGGGATTAATTGTCGGTGACACATGGGAGTCTAAATATGGATACTGATATGTCAGCTGGCGAACATCAACCTACTTCAATGCAAAGATCAATGGTATTTGTCGATAGCAGCTACGATTTGAGGCTATGAGACATATCGCAGAGTTAGGTCGTTGTGTGACTGTATCTATTACTCCCTTCCCTTTGAATTGAAGTAGAGAGCTGTTGACTAATAGATCTTGACCACGTCTTTGATCCTTCTGCAATCAAAGATATACACATGGGAGTATGTAGAAGTAATGGTTGGTTGAGTTTCATAGTGCAAGAGCCAGATTTGGTCAAGTTATGCCAAACACAAGGCAGACATTTCAAGTAATGGAACAGAAGGAAAAGTTTTACTGACCCAGAAGAGAGAAATACATACGGGGTAAGTTACAGGATTCAAACGTGTGCCGCATACAACTTACAAGTTTCTACCGCAGTAGGCAAATACACTAAACCACGGCGGCCCTTGTAGAAGTAATGAAAATTAGAAAGTAATTTATTGAATTATTTTTTCAGGATATTAGTTGCTGACAGAACAGATTACATTTCGATAATTCAATGGGTTTGGTTTCATTTATCACTCTAGGGCCATTTTTTATTATACGATATACAATCAAAGCGATTTTTCAACAGACAATAACTGCAGAACTTACTCTGATGCACTGATTCATGATTCATTTGTTCCCCTAATTGTTCTTTGTCTACTATAACCATTATTCAATGTTGTTGTTACTAATTCCTCATGGTTTAGCCTCGGTCTAGTCATGCCAAGTCCAATAAACCATTCATCTCCAAAGCAGTCAATACACCTACTGGACTATTGCCATTAGTCAATGTGCCAACTATTGAAAATGCTTATGCAGGCTTGCGTAGAAATATAATTTCGGAATGCAGAATATATATTGTGTATTTGAAAATTTTTGATAACGAGATATATTCCTTATAGATATTAGATTAATTGAACTATATTACTTATTGCGAAAAAATTAATACTTTTTCGTTAATAAACCTTTTTAAAATTCAAAGATCAAACAAAGGTTCAGATTTCTGTTTAAATAGGGATATCTAAGATCTTTGGTACAGACTTTTTGAATTTTTAATTTGAAACTTCCATTAGTGGACAGCATTAAGTTCTTCATTGCATATCCTTTTCAATACCTATATTGCATTTTTACACATCATGCACCATTAACCAATATTATTTACATATTTTTTATAAAAATTCTAGTGATGTGTACTTCATGAACTTGCACCCAAACAATATCAGTCAAAGAATAAAACTCTTCTTCAGATGTAGTACGAAACATAAGTCAAACACAAATGAGTTTAACCCTCCTGTTGGTTGTCTCGACGAGGTATGCATCGCTACACGAATTCTGAGCTTGCCGTTGAAAATCCGAGCGGGAATTGACGCCTTAAGTCACAGAAACGATGTTATCGACTGACCTAAACAGGGCCCTCTACCACCTAAACGCGGTTTTACCGTACACTTATGCTTTGACAAAAATGCTTATTCTGGGGCCCTCTACCACTCTTTACAAGGCTAGATATTTTCGAAACACCCAGTATAAGATAAAAATAGGAATTAAAAAAATTCGAAAGCTCAGATCTTCTGCTAATACAAAGATTCTGCTTCTAATTCTCAACTCAACTCCCACCGAAATGAAATCTTGAGACTACACTGCTGATGTAAACATGTTTCTGAATTGTGGAGTGGCTAAAGATGGCGTCCCCGTCAGCCCTGCATGTAGCGCTCGTATGTAGGACAATGGGAGGAAAGTGATGTAAGACGATGAGGCTTATGGATCCCCTTCTAAATGGAGACGAATGATGGTCGGTTATTGGCTAACGGATACGGCAGAGGGGTACCAAATGAGATTGCTGCGGAGATTGCAGGGTGGGGGTCAAGTACGGAGTCATGTAGTCCCTCAAGAAGAGACTTGGTAATTCTTAGTTTATATTCCCTTTGATCATGGGAGAAGGTATTCCATTTTCACAATGCCATAAGCCCAGAGATGCACACAAGGATATCATTAAGGAATACCCAATGAGAAATAAGTATATCAGAGGATTTCATTTTTGCAAGTAATTAGGCGACTTCCTGCATGTACGTTTCGTTTCCGATGTCATTAATTATGTTTTCAGATAAATATTCTTGTCTCGTTACAGTTTCTTTGGTTAGTTTCAAGGGATTGTGAGTTGAGAGGGGCGTGGATTAGGTGTTATAAAACGACTGAACAGCTGCGAGAATTGTATTTGTCAACGATACGCCTTTGCTCTTAGTACACAATGAATGCCTACTAGTTGAGAATTGATTGTGTTTGACAGCATGTAATTACTGTTTTCGTAAATGCATTAGTAGTTTGAGTCTAATTTGAGCAACTTATTAGAAATTGTGTTACCAACACGATTACTATCTTAATGATTATACCACATTTATGTTTTAAAGATTTAGTGCTTGCTATACGTACACATATTTCTTCAGGTAAAAGAAATATGTATACGTATAGCAATATATACGAATATTTATACAGAAATAAGGTAAGCTAATTTCTATATAAATATTCAAATAAACGTATTTCAAAAGTACAATGTGTCTATGACAGATGAATTGCCAGAATAAATACTCACTCAAAATTCAATACACCCAAATAGACTCAACTAGTGTTCTCTTTATATTTTACCTTTTGAGTCACAAAACGGAAAAAAATCTGCGTCTTCATAAAACTTTTTTTAACATAGGGCAAAATTAGTTTCAATCAGTTGGCGATTTCATAAAAATCCAGAAAATCTACAAAGCAAGAAATAGAAACGGAAGAAAAACTATTCTCATAACAAAATTCATCGCAATTACTGTTCTTGATTGAGCCCACCGAACATTCAATTTTCTGAAAACAAGATAATCAGTTGCCAGGAATGTGAAACAATTACAGAACGCTCCCCACTGCACGTTCCATTCGCTTGTGGATTCCATAAAAGTTCTGTCGAATTTGATAAATTGCATTAGAAATCAAAACGAAACATAAAAAACAGTCACACCCTCAAACACCACAAAAACGCAAAACGACTTCCACACACACAAAAAAGGAAAACACAGAACAAAATTGTGTTGAATATCAGGATCACACCTCAAACAACCCTGCTATGCTTTCGGAATCCTTAACAAGTAGGAAATACTTTTTTCTCAGCCTGGAGCTTTAAATTCCGGCTTTCATCCCCAAAATATCCCGAAAGCATCACACAAATAAGGCATTTAGTGAATTCCCTCACTGTTTCATCGCTAATGAGCAACCGTCCGTAAGGGATCGCAATTCAATTAAGACATTCTCCACTCTCAGTCCTTCTCTCAATTCGATCTCTTTTTAAAAGGGTGATAGAATATTTCGAGTAACTAACATCGTATCGACCGCAAGTGGGTATCGGACACAGAAGGGGAAAAAATTAAAATGGGAGGACTCAACCGATGAATATTTCATGTAATATTTCAAACTAACTGATGCATATTTAAATCGTGTGACAAGTTCTTAATATAACGACGCTCTTCCATCGAGTTTTTTTTCGTCGCATACGCTTTACTTATTCGGTATCGAATTTTTGATCAAGGGAGTTCTTAATTAGAAGAAGTTCGTTACAGAGTTGCATTGGCGAACGATTTTCGCGGGCAGGCTCGTTTTGATAGGTTCGGATGCAGTTGACTTTGATTATGTCGACGGAAGATAATTTTATGATGCGTTTTATTCGTTGCGAGGTGCATATTCGCGGAAAGGCTTTTGGTGGCATTTAGATTTTTATGAATGTCGAAGCGATGGGGAAATGGGATAAATTAAGAATACAGGGATGCAACCAGAAGTTCTTTTTGGTGTGCACAACACAGAGCAAGAACATGGATTGCAAGATCAAACAAAATGCAAAAATCTTCTTAACTCGTTAAGTGATTTCGACGAGATATCTCGTCTATAAAGACCTGACAAATTTTGCTGATGACGAGTTATCTCGTCATCAAAATATTGCCATTCTTTTATGAGGACGACATTAAGAACTGGTCAGTTTTGTAATAACGAAATATCTCGTCCATCAAGATCTGGTCAGTTTTGTAATAACGAAATATCTCATCCATCAAGATATGATCAGTTTTGTAAATGAACGAGATACCTCGTCAAGACAACCACCATGAGAGTTAAATGCAAGAAAAAAAGTAGGTCCACTTTTTACTGAGACGTCAGTTTGAAGCGTAGAACTAAAGCTTGCAGATTGGAGTGTTGCCCTCACGATTGCCGAGATACACTGAGTCAAACACTCTGTGGCTATTCCCACAGCATATGAATTGGACTCCATGTTGTTTACGAATATGCTAACACGATTGCTGTTCGACATGTATTTTGAAAAATATAATAATTTCAATTCGGGACCTATTTTTCCAGAGGCGGTCGGCCATAAATCTCCCCATATTATCCACGGAGTGAGAAGTAGTCCAACATCAAAATTGAACACTAAGAAAGATCAGAAATACTAATTTAAATCAGTGGATTTGTGGTAGGTATCAGAAGTCTTGTACTCAATAAAAGCAGGCCTTGACGTCCTACTAACAACAGAGTAACTTCAGGAAATAACTTATCAATACGGAATATAATTCAGGAATTACTTATTTATACGACTTTAATAGATCTACGATCACTTATGTTAAAAACCTTTTTGTTCAAGCATATTAGAGATTAGGGTATAAAACTTAAAACTAGAAAAGTAATCGGTATTAGAGTTTTTTAATTTCTATTCTCTTGATGAAAAACACGTATAGCTACTCAGGAAATTTGAATATGGAGTAACTAAAATAAAAGAGTAATTTAATACATGAATTTTACGATGTAGTGAATTGATTTCTCTCAGAGTGCGTGACTTGATGCTATAAAAGAAAAATTAAAGTTCTGAATTTCTGTTTTCTGATGAAAATGTATCTTTCCCCTAGTAGAATTTTAAGGATGTAAGGTAATTATGAGCTTATTGCGTGATGTTAGGACCAAATGATATCATGAATTTGATGTTCGAATTAGATTTCATGGGTCGAATATGATCAATTCTCTGGATGTCTTGTGATACTTATAACATTTCATACATACAACGAATTTACTAAAGTTACGGTTACGGAAGATGGAGAAATTTTGATTGTAATAAGTAAGTATAATTTTAATTCGAATTAGAACATATTGAAAAAGGTAATGATATGTGTTATGCTACGTCAACATGGCTGATTTACATGGCTATGAAATTACATACTTTAACTTTGAGATATTTTAAAAAACCTTCTAATTTTAAATGACCACGTTTAGAACGAAATTCATTTTTATATACACTACAGCCTTTAGTTTTGTTTTGTAGGCATTATTAATTTGAAACATAATTTACATTAGTACATATTTTGCGAATATATATCATTAATATTCTCAGAAAATATTTTTGACAGTTAAATACTCGATAGCAACGAAAAAAGAAGTTAATTATAGATTGAAGTAGTACTTAAATATTTACTGTGATAGATTTAATAGATTTAATAGCATATTAGTTTAATGAAGAATATGTATTACGTTAAGAAACAATTTATTCCTTGTTGGAGGTTATGATATATTATTAATATTTTGTATAGCGAAATAATTTAAAAAAGTAATTCAAATTAAAATCTGTTTCACGTAACTAAAGAATTAAAAAAAATATTTGTTTTTTACAAATTCGTAACAGAATAAAACCATTCTAAGAAAACCGTAATCCAACGTTCAATGAAAAGCATATTTAATTAATAGGTTTTTATCCAAAGCTCTTTTGGAAATGAATGATATTTTGTTAAGAACTTTTTAATTTAACCACTCAAAAAATTTATTCAAAAAAGTGTTCAGACGTTTTTATTTTTTATGCTTCTGTTTTCGAGTAAAATGATTTACGCTAATAAACTCTTTATATTTTATCTAATATGTAATTTATTTCATACCTTGTAAAAAATGCTACAGAATAAAGCTGGTATTTTCACTCTCTTAACATTTTAGATAAAAAATACTCTGAAAAGAAAAGCTTACAAAAAAGTAAGGAATCTAGTGCTTTTTGATGTTTGTAAAGCTACTACATAAGGCATTTACTCTGTGTACATGTAACAGTATTTATTCGATTGGCGGTTAGTATGATTTAACTATCGACTAACCAAAATTTTAATTAAACATTGTTACTTTAAAAATGTAAAATGTTAAGAGCACAAGTGCTAAAAAACGAAAGAATGAACATGCTTCGATAAGCTTTGCCTTCAGAAAATGATTTTTAAAAGAAAATCTTACCTTTCAAAGTGCCTAAAGTTATTTTTTTAATAACTCGATATATTTAAAACAGCGATTGAACTTTTTATTGTTTGATAAGTGTTACCTTTATATCTGGAAAGAAAACCTTTCAAAGAACATTTTTTATTTAAATCCTTAAAAATAATTAATTAAATTTTATTTCCTATTTTATCATCAGCTAATTTTTGCGGTACTAGTTATATGTTTTTTTCAATATTAGTTAATTTAGTTTCCGTTATAAATATATATTTGATTTATTATAAAATTGGATCCATCATAAACAAAAGATACATACAAATTTTATTTCATAAAAATTTAAAAGTTGTATAAATGTATTATGTATAAATGTCATAAAACGTATATTCTTTATAAAGTTGTAAAAAATTTAAAAGTTGTATAAATGTTTATTATTCTTAGTAAAACTAAAATAAATTGCAGTATGAATTTATTTCTGGATAAACTATTTTAGGATTACATATGATTTGTACGTAGAAAAATATTCTGTGAAACAATTTAGCTTAATTTTCAGTTCATATTTTTCATCGATTTGTTGGATGCATGATTTTATTTTTTATTAAAATGCAACATCTTTAAGTGTCTTTATAATTTCTAAATTTCTAACTCTGTTTATTATCAACTTTTTCATACATTTGGAACTATTTTCATACATTTGAAAATTATTTTTACTTTTATTTCTTATTTATAAAGAAATATAGGTAAACCAAATTTATTTAACAATGGAAATGCAGATAGGCTGATACATTTGGATTTAGTAAAATACAAAAAAATTAAACTATGATACAATTATTAGTCTAAGTTAATACTCACAATAACCAATACGCAAAATACTACTAGGAAATTTAATGAGTGAAAGAAACTTGTTTAACGAAATGGAATTTTGTTGAGCTTTTGAAACTAATATGCGTTCAAATTTCTAAATCAATAGAAATTCAGTTACGTAATGAGTACTTGAGATTGAATCAAGTTAAAGAAAACTGACAAATCTATTTTAGGTTCAAATCAATGCTTTCAATAGACAATTTTCATCCCTATTTGAAGTGAATTACTGGATCCCAGTTTCTAAGTATAGTCTCAATAAAAACAATATGAAGTCTCCGAAATATTTCACCGGAAGAATTTGAAATAAACTCAAACGTTTCACAAACAGATAGACTCAGGGGCTCAATCACTGGAGTACCATTCCATGTTGTTCACACATAACGAAATCTGCCCAGACAACTTTAAGTCAATTTTGCGAAAAAAAAGCGCAGAAATAAAAGCTTTTTCCCCCTGGCGCCCCAGATAATTTAATCACAAGAGTGTCCAGCAAATCTTTTAGATACAACTTTGAAAACAGTCGAAACTTTGAGAAAGAGAAAAAAAATGTAAATGTGACTTGTTCAACTGCCATTTATGTATTAGCTCTGCTCCAATCCTACTAACCAGTCGTTTTTACCCCGCTTTCGTGGGTGAGCTGTTTTACAATATAACAAATCAAATAAGTGGACCCGGTGCGAGGGCTGGACTTACAGCAGATGGGAATGGGGGAAAAAGGGACGAAAAATCAGTTTCAGAGACCCGTACAATGCCTTCAGAAGTAGAAAAGAAACGAAGAAAATCTGCTCTCTCAAGGAAGTCAATGGCGCAGCAACGGCTAGCATGAGGAAATAACGAACCGACTAAAGAGCGAATTTTCCTCGTAAATGCAGTGGGGAAGAATCTTATAAAAAGACGAGTGAACAGAAGAAAGGGAAAAAATGTTGGAGAGTCAGTCAAAGCCTTTGTGAAAAAAGAACTTTGATTGGAAAAGTAGCAGAAGTAACTATAGTGCGTAGGTCCCTAAGGTCTATCTGTTGTATTAGGGCCTCTTTGATTCTAGGAGTAACTGAAATCCGTCTTCGGACAGATAGAAAAAGTGGGATGAATCAAAACAGTGGGTGTAAGTTATGGAATGAAAGGATTGATTGTTGGAAAACTCGTAAGCTTTTTCACAGTACAATGACGTTCCCATATATAGCTTATACAAGTGTTTGATTTCCGTAAACTGTAGTTTCCAAGTACTGCTTAACTCTGCTGTTGGTTGTCTCGAACCGATATCTCGTCATTGGTGACACTAAATCGGAACTTTTGATGGACGAAAAGTCACGTCATTTGAAGAAAACTGACTATATCTTCATTTGATCATCATAAAAAAATCAGCACTATCTTGAGATATCTCGTCATTAAAAAAATTGGCCAGATCTTGATGGACGAGATATCTCGGCATTGGCATAACTGGGCAGATCTTGATGGACGAGATATCTTATCATTATCAAAATTGGTCAGATCTTGACGGATGATATACCGTATCATTAGCAAAATTGGTCAGATCTTGACGAACAAGATATTTCGTCGAAACTCTTGAAGGGCTAATTTCAAAGCAAGTGAAAGAATACCATTGTAACGATGGTCATATTTGTCAAATTTCAGCGCTTTCTGCATATTAGAGGAAAAAGAGCATTTTACTAACATATCAATTTGGTAGTAAAAGAGTTTATGTAGTTTTTTTATTTAATAAATCCATTTAGAGATTGCCAGCTTACAAGTAGAACACACTAACTCAAAATTTTCAAGATTTGAGTTTTTTTAGCCTTTATAGACCATAATGTGGTGATTAGTAGACTGGTGTAATTCACTAAGTCATTTTTTCCTTGCATGAAAGCTGGATTTCTTCTGGGGAAACACACTGAGAGAGTTTATCTTAGTGAGAAGAATTCTTTCCTCTTCGTCTTTTCAGAACTATATTTTTGATATGATGCATTTTGCTGGTAATTCGACGATGTAGTACCGGTATGTTGTAATTAATTGCCGATATGATGTAATTAATTTCCTCTCGTTAGATATAGTATATAAAGATTACCATCGTGTTGAATATTTATATTCCATTAATATGTTTTTAATGATGCTTTTAAAGCAGGGAAGCTAATTATGTCTCGCGCTTTATCATATACATGTTACTGCAGTTTTTAGAAGAGAAATATTGAGTTCGTTGATGTTTTAACACTAAATTCGTCTAGCGTTTCATATGACCCGTTTTAAAATTTTGGCTTAAAATTACTTTCTAAGTTTTCATCTCTCCCTGCATCCGACATGTATGAAGTATACCTATTTTTTACAGTGACTGGTCATTTGACCATTTTAATATTATGTGTTGTTATAACATTGTCAACTCTAAAAGCATTCCATATACACTACTGTGCAAAATAATAATCACCCACACCACTGTAAAGAGCTTCATACTTCATTGCATCTTCTCAAAAACAGAACATCTCAATATTTTTCTTATGAACTGAAGAACGGGTGTCAATTCGATATAACAAGCGCGCAAATAATGAGTTAAATTCAAAACATTTTGTACATATACACCTATGCCTTCTATTTAGCACATCAGTGGATAGATGTCAACACCATAAAGCAACACTGTTTCAATTCTAAAAATAGTTTAGGTATTCCTCGGTATCAATTTTTAATCGGAAATTTGGAAGGTAGATCATCGCGGTGATTACTTGGTAGTGAGTTCAATTGTAATTATACTGTTTGTTGTAACGAAAATGTGAATACTAAAAGTACCACTATCATATTTTACAGGAGGCAATAACTATTATGTTTCAGCGATTCACAAAATCAATTTCTGATTAATACGAAAGTCCATCTCATACAATTCTTTTATTACCAGATATTGCTTTCTTGATCTTGATCAATCAAATATTTCTTAAGATATTTTCAACTCATATCCGTGACTATTTAACCATTTTTATTTACTTAAAAACAATAGTAGGGTACTCTTTTAAAGCCGCCTAACTAGTATAGATGTGATAGCTTTTGTCTACCAAGGAGTCTGTCCCGGGTTCGAATCGTATGTAAGCGTGATTGTCCATGTTAACAGTTGTAACGCCTTACCCAGTGGATAATATTCCAAATAGCCCCTTGTAGTACCGTAGCCATAGAGCAGAGATAAAGATAGAGCGCGCTTCCCCATTCCAGATGGTCGAAAAAGCTGTTCCAGAGTAACTTCACGTTTTAGCCCACGGTTAAACCAGATTTGGCTTCATATCACCATGTAATGTAAACAATCTTGGCGATACCTTGACCTTTTTGAACTAAATAAGCAGAAGAATAAACGAATTGTACTAATTTTGTTACAAATACTGCCTTCGTGATTAAACAGATAATTTCGACTTGAAGTACTCGAGGTGCCGATTTTGAATCATTATTTAATAAAAGTAATTTTTTAGCATACCAATTTTTGCTACTTTGCTGACTTAAAATGTTTCCAAAGTAACGAAAGATTTAAAAAAAAAACAGTGATGCAGAGTAGAAAATTGATTCTAAAGTTAATGATTTTAGATCTCTTTGTTTTGTGAATATTGAAAAGGTTTTAATTTTAAAACTTATAAATCGTAGCCACCACCAGAAAGAAAACATAATTAGATTTCGAACCAGATTTTATTTTTCAAATATAATATTTTCACTGAATAAATTTTACGGCTTTTGGACAAGCATTTTGTCAATATATATATACAGGGAGACCATTGATTTTTAAAAATGACTCATATAAATAACTTAAAATGAACAAAAATATTGTATACACTAACAGAGCAATTCCATGAAACATGGGACATCCAATCGCAAATATTTTCAGAAATTTTATCTCGGGTTTTCTTTAGTTTTTCTAGACAGTTTAAAGTACAAAGAAGCAAAGAACGCAGATAAAAATTACAGAAGGAAATTATGACTAAAATATACTGTCTTAATATGAAAAAATACCAAAGAAAAACCAATGAAAATGCCACTAGCTGTACAGTAATAAAATTTAAGCAAATGAATTACTGACATATTGGAAAGAAAAAGTTAATAAATTGATGAAAAATATATTTGATTATACATTTAGTTTACATGAAATATATAAATGAATCAGTGACCTTTAAATAAAGTTAATTTCTTATTTATGCTTCTTAATTTATTTTTTTGGAGGTCTTCGTTGTAAACTTTAGCAATATGATGTAATCTTATTTTAAAATATTCATTCCTACATTTACTAAATCTACACATTTACTGCAGTCTAATACTATAAGTAGTAAAAATTAATTTTTGATTTCGATGGCGTAGGAAACATTTCTTGCAAGATGTGGGCCTTGCGAAAGTAATGCGACATCATTTTAAGCATGTTTTGCATTAATGTAACACAAATTTTAATTAGATTAGACGGCTAATTTAATTAAACAAATACTCGTGCTTCCAATTAAAATGAAACAATCTCTGCAAATCAAAATTCAAATAAACAGCTATCCGGAGCTTTCACTCACTTGTAATCTATTAACAATATTAATCTTAAATAAATGAACTGCACAAATCTGCCATACAAGAAACTACCAACAATTTTCTAAACACGCGATATTTGATTACTCTAGCGGAAGGCGCCAAGATTCGCCAACCTGCATTTTTGCGTTTAACCGTAAAACATTCGATTTTTTCGCAAAATGCATAATTTTAATGACTCCAAAACATTTTCTATCAGGTTACAGATATTCAAATTGTTCTCACGACATCAAATAATGAAAAAAAGTGTTCATAATAACGAATAAACATTGATTTTACTATGATGTGATGCAACGCTACTCTTTTAAAAATGCTTTAAATACTAAAAAAAAGCAGATAAGTAAATAATAACATATCTGTGAAATGAGTAGGGTGATCCTTTAGTTCCTCTTTCCTTGCAATTGTATGCACAACAATATGCAACCATTTTTTTTTCACTAAAAGTGCAGCCTTCAACGTGTCAATTTGACGTCCCAATGCTAAATCCCATAGAGAGTGTTCTCCGTGTCCAAGAAACGTCCGCATGTCCGCTGATTTTATCGTAGAACCGGATTGCAACCCCAAAGCGCTCTCTATCCTTATCTCTCCTCTAAGACCGTAGCGCTGAGAGGTCAGTGGTTGGTCATTAAAACAAAAAGCTCTTCTCTAACTCATTAGTGCACTTTACATTCCATTTCCCGTTTTAATACGAAATGGAACGTTTTAAAGATTTAATCCGTTATGCTTATTCGAGTACTTAACTTTATTTCTAAACAATGCTGTGCATGCTAAATAAAATGTAACTACTTCAAAGTAGGGAAACGCATTTAAAATTAAAACATACAATTATCATTAACCATCGCATTCTTCAAATCTCCTCTAATTTAACCCGGGACACTCATTTTCTTCGTCCAATTCACCCACGCTGCTTTAAAATCTATTTTATTCCCCACTAGAATTTGAAGAGAAATTCAAGAATCCTCGAAAAAACTGGAAAAGGTCCCTTTTTTCTGAGTAAAAAATAAATAGAAGAATTTGATTTCTATACTTTTTCTTTCGCTTCAAAGTGTCTCATAACGGAGGATTCAATCATCAGCTGGCGTCGAATCGCTTGCAACAAGACACAGGGGAATGATCGGTGTCAATTTTAACAAGACTTTTGCCAGAAAGCATTTTTCACGAAAACTGGCTCAAAAATCGAATGCGTGGCGAAGGAAAAGGAATTCTGCCAGGGGTATTTCTGTGGGAAAGAATAATTTCTGAAGTATATTAACAATGCATGCGAATTAGATTAAAGGTTGTTCGTTGTTGAATTAATCTTGTTACTGTCATTTGTATCTAACAGATTTAAAGCAATGTAGATGTTATCCGATGAAATTTAAAATGGAAAGCAGAAATAAAAAAATGTGGATGTCACAAATACCGACTATGCTTTTCCTGTCAAGATAAATTGAGCTGGCGGTAGTGTTTTTTCTGCGGAATGTACTTCCTGTATGTATTTTGGATGCGTTTTTAGAGTAGGATTTCAGCTCATCGACGATAAAAATTCCGAATTCCGAAAAATCCCGAAAGAATGAATTCCGAATTCATATCTCGTCGGCTTACATGTGAAACACACTGTCAAAATTTTCGAGATGTAAAATTTGTAGCTTGATTTTTAGATTGGGGAAGTCTACAAAGTCATTGTATGAAGATGGTGATGGAGTAGCCCGATTGGGAAAGTATCGGATCCGGAGGATTGCGACTCTATCCAGCCAAAGACCGTTGTGTACGTGGGGGCTGGTGCACTTTAAATCTGCCGTGGCCTCAATGTCCTCACGTTGGTGGGGTATGAATGTTTTGGAGAGTGGGGGTACCATGATTGTTGACCTCGTCATCTCACCATGGTTCAAAATTACGATATGTTGTCTTCGAATCTTTCCCTTTGGGATTAATCCCGGACCGTTGCCAATAGCCCTTTGTGTTGCTCCAGTGTGACGTTAATTCAACTATAGAGAGTCCTAAAAGTTCCCGTACTCCAACTTTAAAAAATAATTTGCCCGTGTTTTTCTTTAATTATTGAATTTTATCGTCTGTTTATAATTTTATGGATTCTTTAATTTTTATCTTTTGGTTTTCTTCTCGCTCAAGTTGTGTGATAATAAAGTTCCTCGTCATTTTGTTCTTCATTGCAAAATGAGCAAATCACGCATTCAGAGAATTGCGCTGCTTGAGATTTATTTTGAATGTAAATCATATGAAAGATGTAAAGAATTTTTGTGACATAAATATCCAGATGATGCAATACCGAGTAAAGATACGCTATATCAACTCGTTTTGCGATTTAGTGAGACAGGTTCGGTGGAAGACAAACACACAGGAGTGGAAGACCGAAAGGATAGATGTATTCTTGAGAAACACACCTAGTGAGTATATAATGTTTTCCCCTTCATTTTCCCAGAAATGTTTTTTGATTTAATGTTTTTCATTTTTAAGCTGATATGATAGTTGAATTGTAAACACCAATTAAGTTAAATGCAAAACGCCGCAAAACAGTGAAAACCATACTTAAAGGTAGCTTTGATACGCACCATGCGAGATCATATGGGTAACAGAAAGTAAAATTCCCTTTTTCCTTCTGGTTTGCTTTATTACATTAAAAATTATAGAAATGCTCTTGCTTGATGTAACAGAAATTATAGATCTTTTTCTGCAATTTGTTTAGCTTCATATCTGATATGTTTATCTTTTATTGTATAAATGTGTGAAATTGGCATTAAATTAACAATTCATAAACGATGTCTGTCTACTAAACTACTTACCTAAACGAAAATGGCGGCATGTTTTTTGCGTGTAAGGAGACATAGAAGACAATCATATCATGCATAGAAGAATTCAAAACAGTTATGTACCAGTCAACGGGATGCATGTATACAAGTGCAGGTGAATAAGGAAGCATTAATTAGCCATGGATATGAAAAAAAATAGCAGATTTAAATATATTTTAGGCCCCGAAAACTTCAGTAGCAGTTCACTAACAAATAATCAATTATTCCACAGTGCAAATAATCTGGAACTCAGTGTATCGTTCCTTGAACGGGGAATAAAAAAATTGAGCATGCAACAGATTCTCTAATTTGATTAGCTATGTAAACAGAATAGTTCAATTAATTGTACGATTTCGGAGAGGGAGCGTATATTTGTTTACGCAAACTTTAGTTACACTTGTTAGAAAATAAATCTTGTTACAAGTTTCTGAAGGGAAGAATTTTGCAATGACAAAGAAACGAAGCTTACATAATTTTGCGAGAATCAGCACTTGCTTTATAATATCTGAAACCTACGAATGACTCTCTTATGACACTTCCTTGTCCAGTAATATTATCTATTTAGTTTGAGTCCAAGATCTGGTCAGTTTCGTAAATGACGATACCTCATCGAGAAAAAAAACTGATCCATAGATCCAAAGGGAATGAAGATCCAAGTGGGAAAAAATTGACCCTTGCGCATGCCTGGTGACAGTTTGGAACAGGTTTTTGCACCTGACCGGGCAGTTTTCGATGCGAAGACAAACCACCAAAAGGATTAACCAAGCTAAGGTAAACAACATCAATGTGAATAGACATACACTCACACGTTTTACTGATACAGGAGAGACCCAGAGAGGAATAGTAGCTCACAAGAATAGAGCCTGTGCTGCCCACAACTTTGAGAGTACGAGCTTAAATTTGTAACATAGTTTAATCCGAGACAAGATAGCATATTTTACCCGAAGCAAAACCTTTTTGCTATATGTGTATATATACGCTATATGCGTATACGTAATTAAAATTAGTAATTTCTTTTGGAGTTACTGTGGAGTAATTAAAATTAGTAATTTCTTTTGGAGTTATTGTGGAGTAATTAAAATTTGTAATTATTGGAGTTACATTACAAGTAGCTTAAATTTGTGCTAAGCCAAATTCGAAACTACCAATAAAATTTACGACACACTTAAAATGGACCCTAAGCTGTAATTGTCCAAGTTCTCTCAATTATAATTCTCCAGCTCTCATCAATTTGTTCAACTAGAAAATCCAACGTCTTCTACAACTCGGTTACTCTCAAGAGTTTAATAACTCTTCTTCACTCCTGACTAACCTCTTAAGATGTTCCCGCTGAACCGTGCACGCAAACCGTTAGCCTCTCAGCGAGCCTGGAATTAATGCTATAGGAATAACTCTCCAGTTTCCCTTTAGTTTCAGATACTCCAGAAATATTCCCGGACCTGAAACCCATCCGTTGAAAGCCCACTCCCCAATCCGGAACTCTTGTCCGGCACTCAATACACGTGACGTATACAAAGAAGTCCCCGTCGAATCCGCGTTGCATCTTATAAAACTTCGCGTGTAGGGCTTTCTTCGACATACATATTAATAAGGCTTACCATGGAAAAGCCAAGTTTTTCATTTATGTATGGGGTATGGGATTGAATCCTTGGTGTAAGAGGAATTGAGTTTTCCCCCTCAGTCATAAAATATTGAAGCGATTTGTGAGAGCGAGTTAAACTTTGTCGAAGGAGTGGAAAGAGATATGGTGTTATTTCTTTGGCACTATTTGGAGGGTTATGTGGCAGATGGTCGTATGGAAGAAGATGGATTTCTCTGCTTTTTCTTTGGACTCGGGTGGTGGGAAAATATGTTAGCATTTTTCGATGGTAAGTTAATAAAAATATTTTTCATGTGTCACGTATTTTTAGAACTTTTTCAGAATATTAATTTATATTCCGTTAAGTTAGTCATCGAATTAGGCATCTATAAAAACCTTGCGTATGTAGTGGTAGATAAATTGGCGGGTAGCGATAAGTGATATATATTTTGCTTGAACATGAATTTGAATTAAATTACACTCAAACATTCATAAAAATATAAAGGATATATGCTTACATTAAAATTAATACATTAATTTGTTTTCTTTCTTCTAATTCAAACATTATTTTTTTTATCACAATTTTTCTTCTCGTTTAACAAACATACTGCCAGTTACAATTTAAAACACTACAACTCTCGAAAGCTTTGAACAGGATTAATCCTGTATATTGGTAGAAAAGGATCAATGTCTGTTTTTGCAAGTTTTTAATAACACCAACTAGTATATTTTTTTAGTTTTTAATAACATCGACTAGTACATTTTTTTAGTTTTTAATACACGATACAAAAAATATTTTTCAATGTTTTGATACTTTCATAATAATGTATTGACAGGACATTGACAATTTTTCTAGGATAACTTACCTTGGAATGATTTGTGTGTGGACATAACTCAATACTAATTTGAACATTGATCCTTTTCTTACAAAGCTACTGAATTACATAAAAAGAGACGATCTGAAATAGCTGCAGTATTTATTGTACATTTTAGCATGTTAAGCTCTTGTTTTCTATTTACAATTAGGTCTGAAAAAGACGATTTAAAATAACTTCCGGATTTATTGTAGATTTTAACATGTTAAACTGAGTTTCTATTTACAAAAGTTCATTAAATTAAATAATTTTCGAAGTACCTAAGTAGTATGTGAGACGAAATTTTTTTGAATATATCCCTTTTTCAATACAATTAAATTGTCCTAATCTCAGATAAAATAAAGCTAATCATGGCTTTTAAGCGAGACTAAAGAAATCGTGTGAGTTTTAGATACTCAAAAGGAAAGAAGTCTATTAATTTAATATACTTTCCTGGCATAAAATAATAATTTAAAATTTTCATTACGTTTTTCTTCTATTACATGGTTCCATGCTCTTGTTTCAATTCAAGCATACTTTATTCTCGTTGAACATCTTAGACACGAATGCGAACTTTAAATATTATTTCAATGAACAGACGAAATTCTTTAAAATTTTTTATGGATGAAATTTTTTACACAAAAGTATTACTTGCATGAATATATATTACCTCAACCACATGAGCTTTTCAATACATCATCTTATTTAAAACTCATATGTTCATTTATTCATATAAAAATATTACATAATGTATAAATTAGTGAAACCTGGGAATAAACTTTATACGCTTCATTGGTTTTACACTAGAATTCCTTTACAAGTTTATTATACATTGTCATCATTTGTATTGACGATAATATAGAAAATCTTTACTTATGGGTCAATTTGTTTCTTTATTAGTGCATATGTATTATCCCTCAGAGACAACTCTATGTAAACACTCTTTAATAAAACTTTTCAATTCATATCAGTGCCCTCAAGCAATGCCACGCAGTCATCTGGATCTTGTTTGAACCGCGCTGATATAGTCCCATGAGTTTCATTATATTCCTATAATTGCATCGATGGAATATCATCATGCTAATGAAACCCAGATAATAAGGTCCTGATTATAAAGTCACGATATAACGTCCCCAATACCCTGAAAATTCAATAGCCCTGCACCATTTCTATTTTTAACCATATCTTTATTCGGTGTGTAATATTCCATACCCCCCAAACATGAAGTAATTACAAACGCAGACCGCAGATTTGAGAGTACGCTCCCAAGAGACAAATGATGCCACCGTAACAGTCGTAATATAATCAAATTTAATTCACCTCCGCCAAGAGATTAAAATTACTTCTCCAGTATACGTCATTTGGTTCCGGTCCCACAATGCACTATCGGATACTGTACAGCATACATATTTGTTTAATTGGTTACCCACTCGAAATGTGTTTGTGATTGCCCCAAGAAGCCTAATTTATGATCTGCTGGAACTTTAAAGGCAGGGTTGAATTTCAAATTTCTGCTTCGTGGGTTCGAGCCGCAAGAAAAGAAGGTTAACGATATGGAATAAGTTAAAAGCATAAATCTTGTTTGGAATACGTTTATAGATCGTGACTCTAGGCAAATAAAAGTATTTGCGAAGCTCAGAAATAGCATAAGCGTTCCGTAAACTTCATGTAATTAAGTTTTTAATATAAGCATGTTTTCACCGCTTAATAACGATCAAATGTTAATTTCAGTCCATGTTTATTACTTCAGGTATAATCAACAAATCTCATTGCAGAGAAACTACTCTTAAAATGCATTTCTAAGCGGGAATTATTATACGAAGATTACCTTTTAAATGATACTTGTCTTACCAATATGTGGGCATGTTTTACTATACGAGGGTTAAACTCCATTACTAGTATTAAAAAGATACACATAAAGTTCACTCTCTAGCTCACCCTACATTTCTCTGTAATCCAAGTAACATTAACCTCGATCGACGCACCTCAATTATTACCCAACTTTAGTTTAGTCTAGAGCCGCCTACCTGGTTTAGTCGCCACAACGCTCGTCTTCCACCCAATAGGTCCCGGGTTCGGTTTGTAAGGGCATTGATATTCGGGACCGTTCAGGAATCAGAACCCAATTCGTCCCTTATGGTGCCAAAGGCTGAAGAGTTCAGAAATTGAACATTAAAAAGTGTAGGATAGTGATTCATTTGTGTAAGTTAGGGTGGAATTCAAACCAAAAAATGGGAGAAGTGAGTCCAGCATTTGGACGGACGGTGGCAGATGTTACCAAGGTAACCAGAGAAAGAAAGAAGTTAGTGTGTAACCTCCATATAACTATTTAAAACCAATGAACGATAATTTGTACAGCTTTTTGAGTGAAAACAAAGACAGCTGAAATGATTTCAATTGCTAGACATGTCATTAGGCCCATTAACCTTCAGCTCTCAATTCCTCCTCGATATTACATTCAAAGTGCATTGCAACTGTCCATATCTTCATAAGCTGTTAGATGTCACAAATAATGCACTAAGGAATCTGGATGTCTTACATTGTAGTCATAATAAGTCAAAAAGAATAAAGGCTCACATAGAATCTCTGGCTGTCTGGGACGGTGTGTAGGTTACATAAAGAACTTTTCAGAACCTATCACAAACATGAAATAAAAAAAACTACTTCGGACAAAATTTTCAAAATCTTTCATATTGAAGACGGGAAGCATGGAGTGTGTGTCATCCAAACGCATATTCTTCGAAGAGCTTTTCTTTCTTTGCTGAGAAGTCGTCTATATTATCTGTCAAATCTTGATGAGCAATGTTATTGCAATGACATTGTCTTTAGTAGTTTGTAAACTTTTTAGTCAATAATATTTTGTGATCAGTAATTGTTTGTTAGTAAAAGTAAGACATGCCGATCACATAAAATATATATATTCCACCAAATATGAATTCGGACAATCAAAAGAATACGATTCATTCAATTTCTTAGGGCTAGAATACGTTGTTCTACTTAGACGTATTGAATACCTGAATATACTGTAAGTGGAATTTAATTTACTGTTAAGATTTTTAAATCAATGCGTACAATATTAATATCTATTTGTGAATGATGACGGTAACAAAGATTAAATAGTATATACGCGGCTTATGATTACGTTAAAGAGAATAAGCCCGATGATAAGGTAGAAATTGATGCTCAAAGTCCATTAATTAACTCCTCCTAATTAAATACTGTTTCATTTGCTGATTAACTAATAGAAGTTCATAGTATTTAAGCAAACTTTTGAAATTTCAAATTGGATTTTATAATTATAGCAATTATAGCTATTTAAAGGAGCTGAAAGTAAATACTTATATTTGTAATTTTAATTCAAGAAAATTAAATAGTTTAATTTACTATTTTAAGATATTGGTATATACAAACGTTCATAGAACACACAACACAACTTTTAATGTCAAGTTAATGTTTCAGTTAACTGATACTGAAATAACATCGAAATCGGTAAAAGAGTAATCAGTTAAGACAGATAAAGAAAAATGTGTAAGTTTTAAAGAACATATTCCATAACTCGTAATTTACACCGCATAATGCAAGCAGCAATTATAGCATACAATAATACAATCATATAATTTACATAATTTCATGATTCCCCAAAATTATATAACTATTATTTTACTTCTTTATTGGTAAGATTATGGTTTCTCGAGTTGTAAGAAACCAGACGCAGTTGCACATTTCGGCGCAACGAATTTAAACGTATCTTGTAGAACTACTGTTTGTACTTACGTGGCTTTGTGATGGTATAATCGAAAATAAACTTGGCGATAACATAAAACTAATACTGCTCCACCTGGTGTTTAACCTAACGATTATATAAACAAAACGCGCATCAAACATACTTTTAAGACAAACATTTTGTGAATGAAAATGGAAATGTCTGCGTTGGAGAACAGACGCCCTTGTATACATTTTCATAACTCTTGTTATGCTTATTAAACAGCACCACATTTCAGAGTCGTTCTACTCCATCCCCTTCCCTTTTGAAATTAGCGTGTTATGACTTGCTTTTCATGTAATGATTTGCTTAACACGACAAGGATCTTTCGCTGCCTCGAAACAGCCATTGAATTGGTATACAACCTTGAACTGTATAATATTAATGTAAAATAATTATCGCATTAAACGTAATTTTTATTGCACATCTGTTTCTCTTCACTGAATAATTTGTGTTTTCCGTTAGAAGTTATTTGAATTTACCATTGGATATGATTGAGATAATAAACGTACTTCAGCTCTGAAGGTAACTCCATAACAGTTTGGCTGAGATAGTGTCTGCGATTTACAGATATTCTATTCCTGTTCGACCCTGATGTTAAATGATTTATAGCCAGAGATTATGATGTTGAACTGAAAGGATAAATTGTTTGTGGTTGCAGGGATATATCCCATATCTGATGTAAAATTATAACAAGTATCTTGTAAGGAACGATATTAACTTTAGCATAGATGGTGACTTGTGAATTTGATAACGTTCAGAGTGTGTATATTTCATGACTACGAACTTTCCCTTCTCTATTTCAGATTAATTCACCTAGAATCATTAATTTCGCCTTTCGTTTCCTCTAACTCTTTGAACCTTCTCATTTGAATATTGCTGTCACAGCGCTTATTGTAAATACTTTCCCAGGTTCTCTAGATTTACATTTTGAGTCCCGTAGACATGTAATGAAGATATGTTCTATCTGGCCGTGTTAATCATCATGTAAGGAGCTCAAAGTCGAGCTGCCTCTTGTACTGTGGCGTGGACCCACAATTTGATTCTCACGACTGCAAATTAATTTATTTAATAAAATGATCTAGTTAAAATTTTGTCCTGTCTTGATTTTAATTATGGTATCTATGGCTTAATGATAATAATTGAGTTAAGTCCGGTTAAGCGTGAGGATTTTTCTTTTTATGTTGGTTGAGTCATGCACAAATGATCTTCGTACATTTATACTGGTAATCTGATACCAGAAGTTAGTACTTTTGTAAATATCAAACTTAAGCTTTTTTTGTAAGTTTATTTTCTTTTGGTCAATTTAAGAAATCCTAAAAACAATGAACCTCAAATATTCCATAAGATAGAATGCTCGAGAGAAAGTCCTTAACACTCATGAAAGTTGTCTCTACGTCGTATCTCATCTTTGGCAAAACTGGCCCGATATTGATGGACGAGATATCTCGTCCTTAGAAAAAAATTTGATAAGATCTTGATCACGTGGTCATCCAAAAATCAGCAGTATCCTGATGACGAGATATCTTGTCCTACATAACATTTTTCAGATATTTATTGACGAGATATCTTGTAGAAACCATTTGGAGGGTAAACAAACTATTTAATAAACTTCTACGCATATATTTAGCTCAAATGCTCTCCTGCCAAACATCCAAATATAGATACTTTGAAAAATTCATTTTAGTGAATGAACGGTACAAATATTCATTAGTAAAAAATCCATTGATTCAATGAATTAAAATTTATCAAATGAGACTTAGCTCAAAAACGTGCACATTCAAATGTTTTCATTAATTGCCCGCTTCTATACATGCTTATACCCATGAAGAGGTGAAGCATTCGCTAATGCCATCAATTCAAACCACACTTGCTGCCAAACAGGCAGAACGAACCGTAATTAGACTTTTAATTTTGCTTAATGACGCTCTTCAGTTGAATTACAATGTTGCAAAAGCGCAGAAATCATGAATACCAACTGCGCACAATCTGCACGGAGCATTCGGATGTTACAGAAATGTTCCGATGCGCAAGTTTAACGGGCGCATTCAGAAGTACACCAATTACCGTAATTAGTCTCATATTTCTGGTCTCTGCAAGCAAAGGGGAAAAAAGCTCCTTGCTTCCACAGACACTCACTTCCACAGTGATATCGGAAGCAATAATGATCGTGGACCAATTACTACTATTTCAACACCGGGGGTTTTCTGGATAATTACACTCGCGCAAAACGGATGAGTGAATCGGGAAAAATCAGTATTTATCAACTCGCTAACTCTTCTGGCGGAGGAAGATTGTTAACAACTCCTGGTTTTATGTCTCATTAACTGTGGTATTGCGTACCTCCTCTATCTCGGTTAAGCTGCGACGCATGCGCATAGACATTTCCGGAAACCTTCGGGGACATTTAAAGAGGTGTTCTTTCTCGTGTTGGCAGCATGATCTTCTCAAATGAATTTTCAAATGCTCCACGGCTCTATGAATGGGGATGAAAATGGTGGTTGATGTTAAAATCTGGAACCCCTCTTTTACAAACTTCTGAGAACATTTAGGTTCGGGTTGGGTGTTACGCTTTTCGGTCGTTTTCTGCTCCATGAGGGACATTTAGAGTATTTCTTACGAAGGTATTAATCTGAATTTAACTGTTTGGATACATAGAATTAACTTTGATTTTTTTCTGTTGTATGAAAGTGTATCAATATGGTATTTTGGTCTATGAAAAAAAAAGCACGAACCCACTAATTCTACAAACATCGAAAATAATTAAATGGTTTGTTGCGTTGAACCAGAAAAAATAATTACCATCTAAGTAAACTTTTAACAGTCAACAGCAACTAAAAATATTGTTTTACAATTTTTCTTAAATTTTGAGAAAATTGAATGAAAAAGTATTTCTTGAATTTCTCATGGAATTTAACACTCTGGATACGGGGACCGGCCAAACGACCGAAAGTTTCGAGTCCCCTCATTACGAAAGGTTCGAATTCTTTCAGACCTCAAACTCCTGAAGAATCGCTAAAGTCCATTACGATTTCCATCCCCTATTTTCTATGCTGCAAAGAGACCCGCGCGTGAATAGCCTTATCTCCCCGTTGACAAAAATGTCAGGGTTGTCGACGGGGAGTCTCGCAAATTGTTTATCCTCAAGCATCTAGTCGGTGAGGGGTTGAGTAAATGAAAAGAGATGCACTTAAAAAGTCACCGCCGCCCTTTCAGTTTACCCGGGAAGAATCTGCCCCTTCTAGGCATACCCACAACAGAAACTGGCACATTAGGTGATAATGGGACGACACATATTCCCTCTCCTCCTGGGGGAAAGCATTGTAGAGGCCGTTTCGGCCGGTTTCAGTAAATTGCCCGTAAAGCCGTTGGGCCGGCTGCCGTAACTAAAGAAGGAAACGATATTTTACCCTGACGTATGCAGAGGGTTAAAAGTTTGAGGTACCCTCCAGGTCCAGATGAGCCCCCACTCATTTCAAAAAGTAAGTTTCTCGACAGTTTAAATATGTAGTTGCGAGTTATGTGAAAATAAGATAAAAGCAATGTTTTAATTTTCAAATGTAGAAAACAATGACTATCAGAGATAAAATAAAAAATCTTATAAATTATAAAATTAGATTTTAATGTATTTGGAAATATAGAGCCCAAAACCCTGCTAGCGTTTTATTTATTTTTATTATGTGTTGTATCGAAAATTTATTTTAAATTAAATGTGGTACAAGTGTGAGATTTACAAAATATTTCATAAAAATAAGAAATTTTCTAATTCTAAATTTTTTGGGTGAACTAAAATTTCACCCAAATAAAATGTTTGGGAGTACATAAACTTTTATAGCTGATCGCTTTAAAACTTGCTGATTTAGAACTTCCCCCTTCACCACTTGATAAAAATTCCATTTAACTTACAATATCTCTTTAAGGTAAAGAAATGTATTGAGTTTCACAAAATTAAATGAATTCGTTAGAGAATGAGTGCGTATCCTTTTAGCAATATAAAAATCAATCCTGTAAATCAAGTTATGAAGTCAAGTAAAAACACAATATTAATTGATATTAAAGTACTTAGAATAATTTAATTTTAGATGTAAAAGCAAAAACAACCCAATCCTTTAATTCAACTAACAGAAATTTAGTTTGTAACTTCATTTTACTCCTGTCTCGAATATAAAGTAATTAAATATTAAGTACCTCAAAAAGGTATCTGTCTAGACGATATATTAACCTAATTTAGTTCTCAGCAAATCTTGACTGAACTCAAACATTATAACTTTTCTACATTACCGTGATTTATATAAAAAGAAGCCACGTAAGGGAATCAAGTTAAACGTTCCTTGCTGTGAAATGATTAGATTTAGCCCGATACATTCTTGAGTAAGATGTAAAGCAATGCTATTCAAACTCCGAAGAGTTTCCTATTAAATTCAGTGGTTGCAATTTAATTCTCCAGTACGCTATAAAACTGACTACACATGTTAACATTTTTCAACGGAGGAAAAGTAAACATACGAAAATTTAAACTAACATGCGAACCGGGTTTTTTTAGCTTTCCCAAGCGACTGCATGCTAAATGGATTAGTTTGCAATTCTGAACGAGCTACTTCCCTGGCTTGCAAACATAAACAAACCTAATTTAAGATGGATTTTTAACGAGCAGTAGTTTTATCTCTCTTCAGTTATGTGTTTTTTCTAGTTTTTGGGACATTGCCTTTGAAGATAGGTACCATGGATTTGGGACTTTTTGTTTGGTCTTCCACTGGTCGGGAGATAATGTTTTATGCAAATTAGGCACACCAACTCAATGAGATTGGGAATGACTTTAAGCTCACGTGAATTGCAAATGCGGTGGGCTTTTTGTTTATCCCGTTATTTGTTTTATTCACGACGCTAACATTTAAAAATAAGCAAGAACAGCAGGCTTTTCTGTTTACTGGCCGTCAATTATATTTTTCAAGTATTCGTTTTCTTTTATCTCGAGAAAGTGCATAAGCATTTTGCCAACATCGAGTTACACTAGTGTATGGAAATTTTATTCGTATTTGATGCGAGGTGCACACATATTGGCTCTGAACCTGTTTGTGTAATTCTTGGAAAAGTCAAATGCGCAAGTTGCATCTTATTTAAAGGAGACTGACTACCTCATCAAATTATAGAATTGTGCTATTTGAGCTGCGGTTTTCGCCTTTAAATATTTGCTTGAATCATGGATGGGTAACTATTTTTAAATATTACACTAATATGAGGCAAACGTTTAAAAATAAAACTTGTTACAAAGGGATTGTCTTAGATGGCAGCTAAAACTTTCCTGTATTACTCGAATGGGACACATCAGTGGTATCTCTGAATCATTGAAGCAACTGACTGTTTGCAAGATACCTATCTTATACAAAAATATAATTTCCAGAAGAGCACACGTTACACGCATTACATTTTCTATATCTTAAAAATGCATAAACACTATGCCATGCACAATACCTTAAAAAAGGCTAAACATCATAAATGCACATTATCTTAAAAAACCCATCATAAGTGTATTTCGAAAATGTAAAGTCTGAATAGTGAAGAGCAAATGCTACAAATCAAGTACTATCTCGCAATCAAATGCCATACAACAATAAAAGTTAAACTATCAAAACGTGCATACAGGTATACTCTAGAACTAATTGTTACTACGATTCTTTAAATCCCAGAGTGCACAAAATAGGTAACTCCAATTTTATATATATATATATATATATATATATATATATATATATATATATATATATATATATATATATACAGGGTGTCCCATAAGTTCCGAAATAGTTTAAAATTTCATAAAAATTGAAGGAATTGGTATATTTGAATGCGGTTTGCGATAACGTTATTCTCATGAAAGGGGATTTTTTTTGGTAGAGAAAAAAATTTAGTTCAATCTTTTGTCATTAGAGGGCGCTGCACGCAACCAATCACAGAATTCCGTGGAAAACGACGTTTATTTCCATGCAGGCAAATGTTTACAAGCACATCGCAGCACTAGAGTACTACTTGTTCGATTAAACTGAGGTAAAACAATTTAACCAATAGTGCTTTATCCACCAATGTCAACATCACAATGAAATCACAGGAATACGTATCAATCACAGGAAAATTCAGAAATGAGCTTAAAATCATACACCCAGCATTTTGTAGGACTCTGATTTGCATATTTCCTGTGATTGGTTGCGTGCAGCGCCCTCTATTGACAAAAGATTGAACTAATTTTTTTTTCTCTACCAAAAAAAATCCCCCTTCATGAGAATAACGTTATCGCAAACCGCATTCAAATATACCAATTCCTTCAACTTTTATGTATTTTTAAACTATTTCGGAATTTATGGGACACCCTGTATATATATATATATATATATATATATATTTAAAAACAATTAACAAAGTACGAACGTTTAAATACATACTTATTAACAGTTCAAAAAAGATTTCGAATATTTTTCTCTTGAGATTCAAACCTATGGTGAACTACTGCCAAAAGTTAACAAATAAATCTAATGTTATATACCTGATCAACTTTAGCAATGCAAATACAAACTAACTTTAATGAAGAGCACAATATTTCCACATTTAAAATTACTTTCCATAACATTATGCTACTGTACCATACATTTAGCTTAGGTATTTATTTAATGGGGAATTAATTCTCTATGCTCTCTCTTCAATTGCGTTTAGAAATTAAGAGTTCGAAGCATAATCAGTCTTCCGTTAAACATGGTACGTCGTCAATTAAGTGAGAGTCAGCAGAAAGATTCCTCAGAAGACTATTATAAATTGACTTTACATTAATTTATCAATTTCTTAACCACGATACGAACATGTCATGGATACTTAATTACCTCATTATTCCAACCAATCTGAACGCTTTTATTCGAATGGGATAAAATTAACGTTCCGAATTCCCGGAAGTTTCTACAATGAATTTATCTGGAACTTTCACGAATTTAAGTTCTAGTAATCGATAAACTTTCAATACATTTTATTAAAATCTGTTGGTAATTTCGTGTCCTTAGTGTAGAAGTATTTTTTGATAGTTTTTGTTTTAATCTGTGAACTATGGGGCAATAGATTAACTCTCCAAGCGGTTTCGACGAGATATCTCGTCCAATAAGATCAGACCAATTTTTGCTAATTCCGAGATATTTCGTCATTAAGATATTGCGGACTATTCTTTATGGTGACGAGATCAAGATTTGGTTAGTTTTTCTAATGACGAGATATCTCGTCCAACAAGTTATGGTTATTATTGGTTGGTACCACGTCGATACAACAAGTTCTGGTTATTATTGGTTGGTACCACGTCGAGACAACCACCAAGAGGGTTAAAGGCATTTTAGTATTTGCTTCCCAAAAATAATGGTTTACCTAATAGTTTAACTTTTATACATGGTGAGTCTAAATTGTTTTTACAAAATAAGAGGGGTGGTAGTACCCATCCAGACGAGCAGTAATTACCATGGAACACAGGGTCGCATTCCACTCTGAGAGGCAGAAAAGAGTAAAATTAGAATTTCAACATGAACTTACAACAGTGTTGGGAAAGCGAATGAACGATACCAAAAGTTGCACAATCTGATTTATTGATCAGAGAAAAACTCACAGTAAGTGCTCAGAGTGGCGGCCACGCGTGTCGTTGCACAGTTCACACCGGCGAAGGAATGACTGGCTCTCGAAGATTCCTGGTGTTGTGTTAATTTTGTCTGCGGCAACACCGATTCTCGCAACGAGATCTTCAGCTGAGTCCACAGGCGTCTGGTAAACTAAAGATTTCATGTGCCCCAGAAGAAAAAGTCCAGTGGGTTGAGGTCCGGTGAGTGAGGAGGCCAAGCCACTGGACTGGACGCCAGTACGCTACCGACCAGGCCATCTTGCTTAGGAGATATGCTACGTAGGCAGGTACAAAACGACGTCAGAGGCGATGACTTGTTCATGCTCGACGCGTTTCGACTTTACTCTTTTGTGCCTCTCAGAGTGGAATGAGACCCTATGTTCCATGGTAATTATTGCTCGTCTGGATGGGTACGATCACCCCTCTTATTTTGTAAAAACAATTTAGACTCACCCTGTATAAAAATAATAGGCTTAGTATTAACTTTCGTTATTAGTAGATTTTCTTTCACTTTGTTCACTGGTCCGATTCACATAGGACTCAGACAATTAAATACTTGACAGTTATCAAAAGTTAGCACACACATATCATTATCTAGTTAGCTTCAGCACAAATCCAATTACTTAAAATCATGTAACGCGATAACTGTTGATCAATATCATATCTCAAGCAGAGATCTGTTTGTTTGAAGAAACAAAAACTCTTGAACGTGCTAAACTCGGGGGTCGTGAAATTTTCAGCTTAATTTATTTGAATTTTCTAGGTCAATACAACATTTTCAGCTCTCTACGTTGTTTTCTTTAAACCATGGAAGTAAATTTAATATAGAATATTACGCAAGAAGCCGATTTTTAATTTAACTGAAATCAACATAAAATGTCAAAAGCTGTCACAAGCCGAGCAATAGGAAGAGAAAAAAAAACCAAAGGCAAATCAAGCGGATGAAAATCAAAATCTGTTTGAAGAAGCAACTGAACAGCTAAGGAAACGGAGGGATTGTCTGAAGAAAAGCCAGGTAGTAAAGCCACTATTTGACAAAAGTGATATAATTTAAAGTTGCTGAACATTGAACATGCATTAGTTTTTAGAAAATAAAAATGCAATTGATGTAAAAGGTCGTAGGACGGTAGTTAATTAACTTCACACTGGAGCAACACAACGGGCTATTGGCGACGGTCCTGGGCAATTGAATTATATGAAAAATTAAGTATTTAATAAATTATTATTATATAAATTATTATTATAAGTTCCATCTGTATTAATATCTCAAAAGAGGCATTCAAACACCTTAAAATTCGTTGAATCTTAACGTTGGGAACTGAAAATCAATTAAATTTTAAACATACATTTAATCCTATTAAACGGAAGATAAAGTTATCTTTATATATTGGTGCTGGTTGGATTGGGTTTTATGGCGCAAATAACATATAGGATGTCCATTACTTAATATTACTGCTCCAGACAGGGCAGACAATATCAAGTAATGAACATACACACCCACACCCATGCAAATGTTACTGACAAAGAGAGAAATACACCAAGGTAGGAATAGAACCTGCGCTACCTACAACTAGCGTATTGCTAGATCAGTGGGCATACCTACTGAGCCACGATAGCCGTCTTTACGTTTAGAGTTCTATGATTGTGTTAAGTTATAACATTTTCCTTATTTACATACATTAAGAGATGAGCTCAATAACTAGCTTTTGAAATAAATGAGATTAAAATATTTTCAATTCTTAAAATGGGGACATGACTCTTATCAGTTTGAAACAAATTCGGTGATTGGACTTTCTCAACTCTACCGTCTAATGTTTCAATTACAGAAAATGTTTTTTTATTGATTTTATAATAATTAATTAAAAAACTGGTGTACTATAATATATTTGAAAAATATGTGTTTACTAGCAAAATGTCCCGACCTCGAGTTGCATTGGTTAACTATTTTTTGAAAGTGACCAGAAAATCACTTTCCTCTTTCATAGAAAAATGCCAAGTCCTTTAAGTGTGAGTTAAATAATTTTTTAACACCTGTTCGACATTTTTATAATTTCTACAACCTACTTTGGACACAAATCCTATACATAAATATCCATCCATGTAATACATTTCACATATATCGCACCCCTGCTAAATGTACAAATTGGCCAAAGGGGAGACATTAAGGTAACTACTACAAACGACGATTTGAGGGATGATTCCTTTCTTAAGTGCTATTCCTGTAAAATTGTTCAACTCAATTCGTAAAAATGACGAATCTACGGTAGATACTCTATCACATAATTTACCTGCCAATATTTTTTTATTTGTGGCGCTTTTCGAATTTCCCTACCATTAAGGGAAAGATAAGATAATTTGATAAGATAAATTTGATAAGATATTTATCACACCAAGTTTGTTTTAAAAGCGAATACGTTTTTCTTGAAAATTCCGTTTTGTGGCACGTGCAATAATAAAAGAACTTGTTTTAAAATTTAATGTCTTCAGTAGTGATAAAGCAAAGGTAACCTATTACCATTTTCTTAAATGGTAAATTAATTTGACAGCTTTTCTTCTAAAGAAAATCATTGTTTTAAACAAACTTTTCCTATATGAGTTGCATAAATATAGCTTCAATTTCTAAAATAAGCCACCTTGGCCATCTGTCGCTATGACAACGAATTTGTAATATTTCAAAAGTTCTAATTCGGATATTTTTAACATTAATGTTCTTTCAATAATAGCAAAAATCAACTTAAAATTTGCTTTATTCTAATTTACATGCCGTTTTGAACAGAATATTTGTGGTGGTGTTGCTTGTGATGAAAAGGAATTACAGTTTATTAAAATAATAAATATTTAAAACAGAAAAACAAAGAATCAAAACAAAATTAAAGTTGGCGGGGAAAGTTCTAAATATATAAGTTCATTATTCTTTTTTATCTCTTAAACTCGCACATTTGCCACAACTTACAACTAAAAATGAGATAGAATTTAAAAATACGAAATTAATTCGGAGCGAAAAAATATCACTGCACGTGGCAAAAGAACACGACTTTCCGTTTCGTTGGAAAATATCGTCTGCTTCAAATGTTGGGAAATAGTTTATATTTTTCAAAAAAAATAAATAAGGCTCAAAATAAAAAAAAGTATCTGAATTTAAATTCTGCAAAAATAGTTTTAAAAAATAATTGATTTTTCAGCAGTACTGGTAAAACAATTTAAATAATTACCATGCTCAATATGCATTCCAGCTTCTCCAAAACTACCAAATTATGGTTGATTTTTAAGTAAAGTTACTCAGAAGTTTTAAGATGAAACTTACTTAAGTACATAAGTAAAGCAATTTCACGTATATTGCATTCACTACATTAAAATATGGTTTATCAAATGTAGGACATTACATTAAAATGTCTTGAATAAATCTTGTGATACTTGTACAAACACACAGACACAAAATCGAACATAGAAGCAGAAGACGGTCAGACAGACTTACGCAACCAAGTTCAGTCCCTAAAAGAATGTAAGAACTCACAGTATGGAAAGTTTCATGAAAATATGTTCAAACGTTTGGACGTAGCATGGGCACAAATATACAGACAGAGACAGATGGACAGACAGACACCAAACGCAAGAGACGGATTTTGCATCAGAAAAGTCCAAAACGGATAGAAAACTTGAAATGGGTTGAAAATATTCAATGTACAAACACTCCATTCTTATTTATATAGATATCATGACAATTGTAAAACTAATTGCTATTTATGTCATGTATTTCTTTTCGGTCATCAACTTTCCCCCGATTCGTTCAGTTACTTTGAAAAGGCAATATATAGAAGGGTTTTTCTGTATAGCTAAATGCAAAGGCATTAGTGGTTAGCCTATATCATAACTTGTGCGATGTAAACTGGCATGTTATTCGAATCCAATTTTAGCATGTCACTTATATTAAAATTTAACGCCAAACGTCGTCAAAAGGGTGATAAATCAAATTAGTTTCTAAACTAAAGTATTTTTTCTTCTCAAGTGCCTTTATGTTTAAATGAAAAACCTCGCTGGAGAGCGGATACCATAAATCATGCATTATTCAATACATGTCAAGTTAATGGTTAAAAACAGATTTACTATATGCTCAGAACCGGATTAAACATGTTTTCTAGGAATTTGGTTAAAGAAATCAATGGAAAAATAACCAAAATATCGCGTAATTTAATTTAAATTTCAGGTAGTTAGTTCTGAAAACTAGCTTAAATTTGTAATACACATCTTTAAAAATAAGTAACGTAAAAATGATGTTTTGATACGTATAAAATTAAAACTTTTATGTAATACAGTTTATACACTGAATATTTCATAACCAGACAACAAATTACAAAAACCAGAATATTTTTTAAACGCGTTATTCTATGAAATTCAGCCTAATAAATTCAACAAACTTATGTACAAAGAAAAGTATTTAAATGTATATGTCGATTAATCTCAACTCGACATATATTACAGTAATTTTACTTTATGCATAACATTAACTATTAAATCATTCATTTACCTTGTAACACATAAAATTGAATATTAACTGGATGAAGAAAAGCAAAACAAGATTATGTAAATTGTTTATTAATTCCTAAATATAAACGGAAATTAATTCTCAAGCTTGGATAACAAGATTCAATGTACAGCTTTAATAAATAGATTTATTCGTAGAGTCTAAGTATAAAAATAATTTATAAAAATTTTGAGAAATTCTATAGAATTGAATTTACGAATCTATTAAAAAATAACAAATGCCATTTTGATAAAATAGGGTCAATAAGTGTAAATTAAAATTTTTTCGTATCAGTAAATGATTTATCTAGCAGTATATTTCGGTTACTTAAATATGAGGCTGTTCTTTCTTTAAAATATAAGTACAAATTATATTTTTCGATGAAACAATGATATTCATAAGTAAAATTACAACTTATTCCCTCCTCCAGTTCATGGTCAAACTTTGGATATCTGTACTTTTTATTTAAAATATGTATGTGACAAAAATATAAAATTAATTGCATTTTTAAATAAAAAATTGCTTACATTTTTAATAATTTAGGAATTAAAAAATTTAATTTTTAATAATTTAGGAATGAACAAATTTAATTTTTAGTCAAAGGACGATTCTTATTCATTTTTGCAGGTGAGAAATTTTTTCATCTTTTTAAAAATGCAATAATTATCTAATTATCCTAATTTCATGCTTAACAGGAAAAATGTTTCAGCAAAATCAATCATTTAAAATAGCAAATTTGTGCAAAAATTGTCAAATTTTCTGGTAACGAGTGTTCTAAATTCAATTCATTTATATAACGTCGTACCTTATGGCTTTATCATAAGTGCTTTAAACGATTGATGCTTTGTATGGATAATTAATTATGTTAAACAAGAAAACCGGTTGTTATTTTTAAATCAGGCGTTATTCACGATTTAAAGTATTGTTCCTTCTATTTTGAGGAATCTTGCATAGATCGAAGACTGTAATTTGTTTGAGCGTTGTCTTTACGATTTCGTGTGATCTTATGTTTGAAACAGTTTAATAATAACCTAAATATAGCATAATGTACATATATATGTGTATCCCCAGCAATCATAACTTTCTTTAGATGTATATAATCATAGAATTTTTTGTAATTGAGTTCTTTTTTGATGAGGGCTCATGACTCAACTATACTAAAGGACTCGAAGCAATGCAAGCGCGCGCGTCTCTAAGAAATATCTTCCAGAATTTTTAATATGCAAATTTAATACTTTGTTTCATTTATGAAATATAGCAAATTTAATATTGGACATTATAAGGCAACACTTTAATTCTAGTTTGATGTGTATGTTGGTTTATTCCACTTTATTTGTGCGCCATCTCATAAAATGAGTACATTTAAAAATTTTAATTAAGGATGTGATTGCGTTATCTCCTTTAAAATGTGATTCACGAAACAGTTCTGTGTTCCTTTGAGTTCTGGAATTCAGCGGCAAATTACCTATTTTACTATTCAAAAAGTATCAGAAATCCTTCAAAAATTAGGTTATAAATAAACCCAAATTGGATTACAATATAATTGGGTTATAATAATAATATAAGCGCAAGAGTAACCTTATATCAACCTATATAGTTGTGAATAATGATGACTTAATTACTTAATAAACATGACTTAATGACTTAATAATGAATCATAACGACTTAAATGTATCTACACACCCAATTCTTGATCAAAAGGATCATCGGAGACAAATAAAACATGCAGTGTAAAATACCTCAAATGTTTATTCATAACAAAACTACCTAAATATTCATTAAGTTTATAGCTGTCTCTCACTTTTTAATGAAATATTCATGCAACGCTTTCAGACTACGATGCATGTAAAGTGTAGCGAGTTAATCAGCTGATTTCATTATGTGCTTTGAACGAAATATTTGTTCGGAAAATTAGTCTTGATTTTATGCTAATGAATGACAGAGACTGTAAGGATACAACTGGGAGTTTAGCATTGATAACCGTTTATGGTTGTGTAATGATAAGTTAAACTATACTGTTTACTGATCACCGAGAAAATGATACATCTTAAACTATACTATTACTTCAATAATTGCTATTTACTATTTTTTTGCGCTAAGCGCAGTTGCTCATAAAACGAGATATTTTATGTTTTTCAAAAATAAATTTGGATGTCATTCATTTTTAAGTTAGTAAAAATATATACTTAAATATTCATTTAAACAGCTGCGAAAAAGAAACAAAGCACCCCACTTTATTCGTGAATTATTCATAATACCACACATTCAAATGTACTATTCAATAGGGAACAAAATCTTTCATAAATTCATGTGCACAAAATCTGTACAAGGGACCGTCTTCATATCGTACTGCACTCAAAGTTTATAATTTTTAATAGCGCCACCCGGTTTTAACAGTACATTAAAATCATTTTATAAAATTATCTTAACCCTCGAAGTGGTTTCGACGTATTCTAATGACGAGATATCTAGTCAATCAAGATCTTGTCAGTTCTTTTCTAATGGCTAGATACCTGGTCCATCAACATCTGGTCAGTTTTGCTACCGACGAGGTATCTCGTCATTAGCAAAACTGGCCAGAATCGAGACAACTACCAGTAGGGTTGAATATTAATAAATTGAACTTTAAAGATACTTCTATATAATATGTTAATTTAAAAGAAATTTTAAGGAGTAATTTCATCCAATTGGAACTGAGAAATTTTTTCTTTCCATTTCACGAGCATGGTGAACGTATTGGATTAAATTCAACAATGAGGATAGAAAGTTAAATCAACATTCATTTTTAGCAGCGTAAATTAGAAAACAACTCATCAATATAAGGACTTAGCTGTATATTGACTTTACACAAAGCAGGGGTGATGCATTTGGACGTATATTATAAAGAAAAAAATTAAATGGATTTTTTTCAATTATCTTTAAGATTAAAAGCTTTATCTCCTTAAGCACTTAAAGTATTAAAATGCCTTTTGATATATTTTCTACAATACTACACCAGTAAAAGGCTTAAAAGACCACTATACCAAACATAATAGATCATATATAAGCTAATTCGATGTTTTCTTCATAACATTCCACTGGAAATGAGTGCATTGAAAAGTGAACTCTACTTATATATAACTGAGGACATTATGTTAACATATGAAGAAAGCCTGATACGTTGCAGTAAGCAAATTATCTATAAACAAATATAATTCTATCCTGGAGATAATTTTTGTAAAGAGAATAAAAACCTTTAAACTCAACTGGATACTTTTCAATGTGTTTAAATACAGCGCTGAATTCAATGAATGTTTATCGAATTTCTTAAAAATGGATGAAATCCTTTTTCGAAGAAGCGATTTAAATTTTTCAAAAACTTGTATTACGTTTTGCAATACGAAAATAATAAATAGGTATTCAAGTCTTTTACAGTTTAGAATATTCTCTAGAAAAATAGATATACCAAAACGTAATGTCTTTATGACTGCAATCCTAACATTTAACTGTTTAGAATATTTGAAATATTTAATGCTAATCGATTTAAAAAATAATTATACCATATAAATCGCTAAAGAAGCATATAAAAATGGGCTAATTTAATGCCTTTCATTAGAACGACAACCAATTGCGCTTCTGAACTAGTTAAATTTTATATTGATCAAATCTTAGGCCTATTAATTTCCACAATTTTGTTTGTCTATATTTCAAAATTCTGAACAAATCTGACATTTATTAGTGTCGTACTTTTCTTAAATTTTAATGTTTCTTTAATATTATCTGTTTGTATCAAAGGTAGTTGAGTTTTATTTAAAGCTCATCAAAAAACTGAGGATTATAAGCATCTGTAATGGTCTTAGTAACCTGTCCTTAACCCTGTGAGAGTCATGAGATTTCCGAGTGATGTGTTCCGAGTATTCTTTCACAACACGCATAATTAAATAACCACATCTATTGATTGAAAGAATTCATGAATTCTTTCAACATTTAGAAATATTTTATTGGTCGTTTCCATAGAATAGAATCCTTTGGAAAGATTCCATTGGTCCTTTCCTTATTATAGAATCGTTTCGAAATATTCTATTCATCCTTTCCTTAGAATAGAATCCATTGAGATACTCTATTCTTTTGAAGGATTCTATTGTTCCTTTTTTAGAATATAATCTTTTCGAAGGATTCTATTGGTTTTTCCTTACGATAAAATCTTTGGAAATATTATATTCTTTGAAAATATTCCATTCGTTTATTCTTTAGAATAACATCGTTGGAAAGATTAGATTGGTCCTTTAAACAGAATAGAATCTTTGAAAGATTTCATTGGTCTGGGAGATTAAAACTGGTTCGAAACCATCAGGGTAGACTGCAGGTTGCAATATGGAATTTTGCGTGTGTTTGGTTGGTTTTCAGGCCAAGGACCCTATTTGGCCATGATGCGCCAAACACAAGATAAACAACATCAAGTAATGGACATACACATACGAGGGAATTTTAATTGACACAGAAAAGATAATTAAACCCAGGGAAGAATTGAACTTTAGCCGACTACAACTCGAAGGGAATTTTGCGTGTGAAACCCTCAGAGGATCAAAGCGTCCGAATAGAATCGACACCAATTAATTCATTTTAAATTCAGACGAAATCCATTCTCCTCAATCGGACGCCCTCCTACAAGGTACGCTCTTCGTTGAATGGTTAAACCCAGTGATGAAAATGTCAAATGAATACTAACGACTACTGTAATCCAGGAGAGCACACTCTTTGTAACAATTATGTGCCCTCAGTGAAATCCGGATTTCAAGGACACTTTGTAATTACGTCCCTGTCTATCAGGACAGACCGCGTGGCACGAGACATTCAAATAGCTCGAAATTAATGAATTAACAGTGAACAGTCGCTAAATTGGTGTTGTTACAGGATAATGAATGCTTCTGTTTGAGAGTCTAATTAAATGTTACGTGGACTCTGGAGGGTAACTCGTGTTATTAAGTAAAAATCGATGACCGTTTGTTGTAAATATGCCATTGCGTTGTAATTATTTGCAAGAGGTAGGCAGTCGTTAATGCGCTGCTACCTGTTCAAATTAAATTTATTGAAAGCTAACGGGAAAAAAGTATGGCAGATAAACGCGGAACCGCAAGCGCGGAATAAATGCTTTTGAGCGGAGTGCCACAAACAATCATTTCTGGAAGTGAAAAGATAATTAATGATTCCCGTAAATATTGATTTCGGCGGGGTTCAATTTGAAATTTTCGAGAAGGCAGCTTGTGAGGATTGCTGTAATTCATCTTAATGCGCATTTTTGGATTGCTTTATCATTTGCTGAGATCTGGGAGAAAAATCTGGGTTAGTCAAAGGGCTTACTCCCTGTTATAGTGAGATTTTCGCGGAGCTGTTATCTCGAAGTCGGTCTCGACGAGGTATCTCGTCATTAGAAAAATATTGACCAGATATTGATGGAAGATGGTAATTTTTCATCTAATGACGAGATATCTCGTCATTATATGAAAAATGACCAGATGTCTCTTGATCTCGTCATCATACAAAAACTGACAATATATTGGTGACGAGATATCTAGTCATTAGCACAATTGGTCAGACAGTGATGGACGAGATATCTCGTCGAAACCACTCGGATGGTTAGCACAATTTTACTTGAAATTCCGTACTATGGCAGACAATTCCAATCGAATTTTTGACTGTTTGTAGAATTAGTTCGTTATGAAAATAATAATGTTGTTATGAAAATAATTGTTTCAAATTCCCAAACACTGACCTCTTCGACCTTTGATACCACAAGTGACAAACTTATGACTACTTGAGAAGGAGTACCCAGTGGGCAATCCATTAATACTCATATCTGGACCAATCACCACCACCCTTGCGCTTTCAAATTCGTACTCGTTGCCTACTGGGTGTTAAAGGGTACACCTTTTTATGACTAAAAAACCATATCTATTGGTTGAAAGCATCCTAAGATGTATTCGAATGGCCAAGAGGGTAAAAACTGGTTATTAGTCGAGAATGGAAGACTAGGATGCGGAAAGGATATATTTGTGTGAAACCCAATGAGGGTTAAAGTACTATATTTTATTTCGTGAGGGAGTAATGAATAAGATTTCATACATTTTTAAACGAAAAAGTAGAAAAATGAATTAGAAATGTTCTGTAAGCACTCAAACTTCGTTAGGAAACACTCTTGAGACAACAGTTAAAGGTCAGCAAAACTTTTCCCACAAGTTGGCCGAGAGAAATGAATGGGACGAAAGTATTGAAAGCAGCGTCTCCATTTTTTCCCGTTACTGGTATTTCTATTTTTCATAGTTTGCGAATGCGATGTGTGTCACGAGGAAAGACATACACGAATGCAAGTTACTCACACTTACATGTTCCATTCTTCTCGCGGGGACTCGGAACCACCACTCACCATGGCGTGATGACATCTGTTATCTAAGATGTACTACACACGCGAAGATCAATATTGTGTGGGAAGAATGTAAAAAGTATCTAGATAAAAACGGGGAATAAAATCAAAAACGAACAGCATAGAAGGACCAGAAAAGAAACTGCTGTATCTGGCAAGGGGGTTGAGATGATGATTTCCAATCCATTTTCGAATTGAAGTACGAGAATCAAAACAGACGAAATATTTATAGCGATGGCGGAGGACCCCCTTCCCCAATACCAACGACAGTGTGTTTTCTTGTATCATTTGCGTGTTCTTGAAGTTCAGGTACAAAAAATCGACATATTCATTTTTTTTTGAATTGTGTGTTGTGTATGGAAGATGATGGAGGAAAATATTGATTTGACTGCATCCTTTTCCAAGTCCTTCGAACAAATCATGGTTCTGGAAATTGTTTTGGAAATGATAACTATTCGATATGGCACAATCTGGTTTTGAGTGTTTGGGGCATGGAAAAAGCAATCAATAGCTGCGATACTGGAATGAATAGACATAATAATAGTGCTTCATTTATAAAATATTAAAATTAAGATTAAAATAAGCTATCCATGTGAGTTTAAAATTCTCTTGGAATATTTTAATTCATGACGATGTGTATTTTTTAAATATTACTTTTCCGTTAGAACACATTAAAGTTTATAAATAGCGAAAATGTGCTTTGAAAGTATCTATATTGCGGATGAAGTACTTACTAAGCTTCGTTTTAGTAGATGTATAACATTTGAAGGAATTTACTGTGAGTAATTAATTGCTCGATCACAATGTAAAATAGAAATAAATGCAATAACTTACATCCAATCCAGTTAGTTTGAATAAAAGGTAGCTTTTTAATAGAAGTTTCAAACCAAGTATGGAGAATAAGGCATGCGAATTAAAAAAGAGAGTGTGACAATATTATTTTAGGATAGCATTTATATATAAATCCGTCCTGAAAATGGTCGTTTTGATTCACCTAAATTGCTATTGACAATGTTTTCACATGTTACCTTCACACTTTATATAAATTTTTATCAGTGTTTACATAAATTTATGCTTTCAAGAACCCTTAAAATATTGGTGTTATTGAAATTGAATTCATAAAACCTTTCTTATAGAGAAAGGCAAACGCGTTAACTTAAAAAGAAATAAAAATTCCCAAGATGTGCTGATTATTTTGAAATAATCGTGTTTATCATGTAAGGCTGTTTAATATTTCTTCATAAAAAGAAAAAAGCAAGCACTTGAGAGTGAATATTCAAAATGTGTCTACCAAAACACTTGAACACATCATAGTTGGTGTTGAATCTAAGTTAAATTTATAATAAAAGCTTAATAAAAAGAAATATTTTAACTCTCTTACAATTTATGAATAGAGGATGTTTTTAAGCTTTAATAAGACTGGGGGATACTTTTTTCCTTGTACCTTATTTTGCTCAGCGAAACTGAATTTTCGAAGAGCGTATATAATATTGCTCTTTCAGTCTGCGACATATTATTTAATGACAATATTATATCCATTGGTTGAAATAATTATACGAAACATTCTTTTGATCAAAAGGCTTCATTGGTAAGAAGCCAAATGGGAGGTAACAGTGCGAGTATTAGTCACAAAGGGCCTAAAACAGCTCATGGAGACCATATTATATATTTCATCAAAGGTAATTTAATTAACTCGAAATAGTAATTTTATTATTGCTAACACAAATGTACTTAGCCCTATAATGGGTTCGCCCGCATTTATCTTTTGTGCAACATGCAGTCTTCCGTGAAGATTTTACTCATTTTTCACTTTCTTGACCAATATAACCTTTCCTAGGATTCTTTCAACCAATCGACGCGTTTATTAAATTATGTGATTGTGGATAAAAATCATATGGTTAAGTAATCGTAATCATTATCACATTTTTACTAAAATTGTGTTAATATTAGTGGTACAGCTACGGAAATATGCTGGGAAGGAATACAAAAATGTATAAAATTGTAAACCACCGTAATTGGAATTTGTTTGCTTTGTCACTAAAGGTCAATTTTCGCAACACAAAGATTGTTTTGTTGGTTAGTGTTGGGTTTAATGGCACAAGGGTCATATTTGGCCAAGCTGAGCCAAACACAAGACAAGAAAATTAACACGCACATAGCGGAAGTTTTACCGACACGGAAGAGGGAAATGGAGGAATCGAAACTTCGCCGACTACATCTCGGAGGTTGCTAGCGCAATCGGCAAACCCAATGAGCCACGGTATTTGCTTGGTTGTTGGGGGTTTTATGGCGCAATGCCCATATCTGGCCAAGCTGTTCTAAACTCAAGACAACGTCAAAGAAAATATGTGAACGGAAGAAGGGGATTGGGGAACAGAGTAGAGGTATGAAAGCAGAAAAGACCCCTTGGGTATCCTGGGAGCGCAACACCGCAACTCCAGTGTTTACTAAAGACAGTAAACCCCATGGGAAAAAATATTACTTGATTACCTCGGATCCGCGAAGCCGGTACACACCTAAAGGAGATGTGCAACTCAGTGCCCCAGTTTTCGGAAATGAATCATTTATCAACCCTTCTGGTCTTGACGAGGTATCTCGTCATTAGCAAAGTTATCAGCAGATCTTGATGGACGATATATCTCGTCATTAGAAGAAAACTGACCAGATCGGGATCTCGTCATCGTAAAAGAATCGATCGACAATATCTTGATGACAAGATCTCTCGTCATTTGCAAAATTGGTCAGATCTTGATGAACGAGATATCTCATCAAATCTATTTGGAAGATTAACTGGATTTTTAGTGCATTCATCACTGTGTATCAGTTCGAACTTAACAAATGGCATACTTTAATATCGAGCGGAATGTGTACTGTTTAGAGCCACCAACACCCATCCTCCACGCAGCCTCTCTCCCACCACCATCCTTATCGGCAAAAGTAAAAGCAAAAGGAAGCCAACTCCTAAAACCGTTTTTCCTGTCTCTTCACATCCAGGCGATAAAGCAAATCTTAACTGGGTTTGCCCAATCCATTCAACACAATCCGGACGTCGGACGAGGGGGAAAGACGGATAGACCGAACTTGTTGAAGCTCCGAGGAAAAGGATTTCGCGAATTTTCAATCCTCGCCGCGTTTCCATGGGAGAGGCGTGGAATGAAAAGATAGTTGTCCGAACACCCTAAGCCATTTACCCCGAGGGGGATTCGCAGAATGACGACCGACTTTCGAGAGATTTAAATAAGTATTTATTTTACTGATACGCTCTCTTTCCTGAGTTAGTATTCAATGGCTCATCGGGGTTCTTATTCGCCGCCGTAAATTGAGTGGACTCGGTGACGTTCGGGATTTTAATGGCGTATTTGAAGTCAAAAAGTTTATACTTGGTTTACTATTTTGAAGGTTGTTTTGGGGTCTTATGGAGCAAGGGCCATATTGAGCCAAGCTGCGCCAAGCACAAAACAATGAATTAGGAAAATAATTCTAAAAGTGGAAGGGTAAGTCAAGGTAAAATAGGACAGATCACTCGGGTTCCTCGGGGCTGTAGTGCCCGTATGCACCTAAAGAAGTGGCCCTGAGGGCTACTATTTCGAAAGTTGGTTGGCTTTGGGTTTTATGGCTCAAGGGCCATATTTGGACGAGTTAGGAAAAAAGTAGAAAAGTAAGGCAGGGTAAAACAGAAGAGAGGACAGATCACACGGATACTTCGGGGTTGTGATGTCCGAACATTCATAAAGGAGATGTGCTCCTGAGGGCTACTATTTTGAATGCTGATTGGTTTGGGGTTTTAGGGAGCAAGGGCTATATCTGGCCAAGCTGTGCCAGACAGAAAACACGATTTAGGAGAAAAACGAAAAAGTAGAATGGTAGGTCAGGGTAAAACAGAAGAGGAAAGAGATCGCTCGGATACATCGGTGTTGTGATGCCCGCACACACATGAAGGATATATGACTCTGAGGGCTACTATTTTGAAGGAATTGGGAAGAATACGTTGGTTGGGTAAAAAAGTAAGCCCGCTACGCAGAGGGGGATTCGCAACGACCGACTTTCGGGAGATTTAAATAAGTATTTATTTTACTGATATGCTCTCCTCTTGCCCGAATTAGTATTCAATAGATTATCGGGGGTTCGCCGCTGGAAATTGAGTGAGCTCGGGGAGTTTTGGTGACTTTCGGAAATTTAATGGCGTATGTCAAGTCGAAAAGTTTTTACTTAGTTTACAATTTTGAAGGTTTTGTTTGGGTTCAATGGCGCAAGGGCTACATTGGGATAAGTTGCGCCAAACACAAGACAGAAACAAGTTAGGAAAGAAACGAAAAAGTAGTAGTTATGCCAGGGTTAAACAGAAAAGAGGACTGATCGCTCGGGTACATTGGGGTTGTGATACCAGTGCACACCTAAAAGAGATGTAGACCTGATGACTATTTTGAAGGAATTGTGAAGGATATGTTGGTTGGGTAAAAAAGTAATTTGGAAAACTAAAATATAAACAATTTGGAAAACTGTTATCTGATATTTATTTTTTATACTTAATCCTCTGAGCCGCTCAAAAGTATGAATACTTTCTGCAACCTGCAGTCTTCTCTGTATGACGCCTAAACAATTTTGACATTTTTGATCAATAAAATATTTATTAGGATTCCTTGAGCTATACGATTATTTAATCATGTGTTGTGTGTGTAAAATCAATACTACACTATTCTGAAATGTTTTGACACCCAGAGGTCTAAAATTTATTTCTTTATTAAGATTTTATTCTAAATATAACTTACATTCAACACCAGCCATGATGTTTCAAGTGTACTGGTAAATATAAAAGTTTGTACATGCACTCTAGTGCATACCATGTTTCTTTTTACGAAGAAATTCCGAACTGGTTTACGTGTTAAACAAACGTATTCCAAATCAGTCAGCAAATCTTATTGCGAATTGTTATTTGTCTTTTTAAGATAATATTTGCCTTTCTGCAAGACAAATATTAGTCTGAATTCAATTTCGATACCATTTTTGAAAACATAAATGTCTGTAAATACTAATAAAAAATTTAAATAAAGGTTGAAAATATGTGAATAGATGGTCAATAGCTATTTCAGTAGAGCAAATAGATCTCCATCTTCAGGATGGATTTAAATATGTTATCCTAGGACAGTATGACCATACTCACTTTTCTAATTCAGTCCTTCATGTATTGAAGAACTTTTAAAATTTTACAACTAGTTTGATAATGGTTTCATCTACTTATTCCCTATTGTTTGTAAAGATTTCCATTTTCACGAAAAAATATGCATACGAACAAATACAAACTGAATAACGTGACTGACACAATTATTCGAAACGCTTTCATAAACAATCATATCTTTACCCCTCCTGGTGGTTGACTCAATGAGATATCTCGTCATTTGCAAAGCTGGCCAAATATTCATGAACGAGAGATCTCGTCATTTGAAGAAAATTGACTAGAATGTGATCTCGGCATCATACAAAAATCGGCAATACCTTGATAAAAGGATATCTCGTCATTTGAAAAAATTTTCAGTGCTTGATTGACGAGATATCTCCTCGAAACCACTTGGAGGATTAAGTTACAGAAAAAAGGCTCTTGAAAAAATTGGTCCACCAATTCTGTATGAGTTTATGGATTATGTATCCAGGGAAGATGAAGAACTGTTTAAAATGAAGATGAAGGTTCATATTTTCTTTTCAAATGTAACGTGAAACATAAATAAATATAACAGTGATCTAAATAATGTACAACTTAAAACACATTAGTACATAAAAAATACAAAACATTTAGATTTTTATTAGAAAAGAAAAATTCCTATAAATAGTGCGAGGCAGGATATTTGAGAGTCTGCAGATAGTCAAACTGAGAGTCTAAAAATTGCAAAATATTTAAATACTTAAATGCTTACACTAATCAAAGCAAATTTAAACATTCAATTTTTATTATGCTTTGAATGTAAAATTGGATTTCGAAAATATACACTGGAATGACACCATTAATTATGTAATGGATAGTAGCTGATAGGGATAAGCAAGTTTTTTCTAGTAATGTAAGTTTAAATGAAGTGGATAAAAAGATACTACTTATGAAAATCTTCATGATACGTATACATATACATATACATATACATATATATATAACACTTTAAAACTTCTATAATCTTCGAAAATATGAGGCATAAATTCTTTATTAAACTAAACTTTACTAAACAAATATTGAATAGTATAGGTTTACCGAATATTGATAAAGTGCATGCATATGGTAAAAAGTGTAAAACAAAAGAGGAAATGAAAATGTGTGGATTATCGTGTTCATAATATTAGACAAAAAGGTCTTTATTACAAATCACGGTAAGGAGTAGTTTATTTTTTTACTATGATTTGAAAAAAAACCCAAATCATCTTTGAGGTTGAATACTTCAGCAACAAATATTGTTAAGCTTTAATTCATTGACAATCATAAAGACATTCAATGAATACATTAAATTAAATGCATGTATGTTAAAATATGTTTATACTCCGTACACAAAAAACTTTATTTTATAAAATCTATTCAGATACAAAAAGCAAAAATCGAGATATTTTCATTTTAATTAGTAGCACTTTTATACCTTTTATCTTCCTAATCATTATAAAAAATATTTTACTGTATACGCGAATGCAAATATTTGTAAGATTAATTTGCTTTTGTGAAAACAAAAAAATATTTTATTTTCTTTAATTCAAATTACTTATAATTTTTTAATCCTTTAGAAATCGCTAATTATCTAAACCATACGTATAGGTATACTCTTTTTTCATCCTCGGATCATGCATAAATTCTAATTAATTATGATTAAATTCCATAAGTTATTATGGTGGCGTTTATTCAGATTTTAAGGCTTAAATGCGTTATTTTAGAGCATTAAGTGGGAACATTTGTGCTTATGAAACAGAATTTATGAATTTTTGATTTTGTTTTATTTTAATAATCTGATTTAATTCTTATTGTTGCACGTATATTCAAATGTTTTTCAGTTTGATTCTGAAATGACATTATTTTCAATAACCAATAAATGAAAAGTTAGTATTCAACTTTTTTAATGTGCAGTGCTGATAAAACTTTATGTGATATATATTTAACTTATAACCTGAATATAGTTAAATGTTAACGTCAAAGTTTTCTGGGAAAGGATTTAGTATTGAAGAGCATAAAATTATAGAAAAAAATGTAATAATTTTATTTTTAGAAAACTGTCTGTTGTATAATATAAGCGTTTTATGTGCAAGTAATGTTTATTAATTTATTCGCGAGATATAATTTTAGTTGCTTTTGCAATGTGACTTTTGAAGTATACATGATCTAGAATTGATGCAATTGATATATTGTAGAAAAATCAGTACAGAGAATAGCTTTCATTTTAATATAAAAATACTTTTAAAATGTTGAATGCACCATCTATTTTATAATGAATTTTTATGCGTGCTATTTTGTGCAAGTGTGTAAATTAATTTGCTCATAAAATTCAATCATATTTTCTCTTTTCTGAGACGTGTTCTTTTAACATTTTAGTGAGTGTAATTTTAAGTATATCGTATTTCATGAAATATTTCCCTTGCTCATAAAATTCAATCATATTTTCTCTTTTCTGAGACGTGTTCTTTTAACATTTTAGTGAGTGTAATTTTAAGTATATCGTATTTCATGAAATATTTCCCCTTGAAAGCCAAATTGTTTTGATTAAGATGCTGCTTTATATGCATTTTATCAGCGAATGGTTCTGAAGTTACATTCCATTTGTTAAAAATATAAGTCTTCTTGTAAAACAAGTAATCTATTTTCATATGTACACATGGCTTGAACAATATTTTAGCTGGAAGTAGGTTTCTAAGTTTCAGCTTAAAGGACTATCAATATATTTTGAATCATACATAATAAACGTTTCAGTTATGTAAATATACGTAACATAAAATTTTCAGTGCTCGATTCTAATTTAAATTATACTGCATTGAATTCTTAAAATACAAATTTGAGTTATTCTTACATTAAAAAATATAATTAATAACTTGTCGAAATTCGTAGAATTCCTTAAATCTTAGAATAATGTAGAAATGTTTCTATTCGGGTAAACTATATTCAATTAAATGATCCAGGCATTTTCAAGAAATTTTAAATGAACTTCATAATATATTTAATCATACCTTGAATTTAAGTGCCTTTTTAATCTAAACCTGAAAAACTACAATCCAGTGACTGCATTTTATAGATTAAAACAGCTTTGTGGAAAATCGAAAATTTACTTTTCTTACTACGCTGTCTTAATATACTCATGATTAAATCTACTTCCAACTCACAGGAATTCAAGTCCGTCCAAATTTATAATGTTATTCTATCTACCGTTGGAAAACGTCAGCAAAATGTGAGGGGAGAAAAAGTAATTTGATAGACACTGATAATACCCCGAATTTCAAATCCTAAAGACCTTGAGGTTTTCCCAATCCCGCGAAACAATAGTACCCGGTATCCTCCAAAAACGAATCGCATAATATTAACTCTATAGCTAAATGTAATTACTTCTGGGGCCTGCATATCCCTAAAGCATTACATACTCCGAGGTTAAGGGGAAAGAACAGCGCAATTGCAAGATAGTTTCTTCGGAGTAATGGCATTGTTCTTTTGATATACTGACAGATGAAATCTGAAAATTATGATAGCCTGGAGAATGTAGAAGGTTACTGAGTATAAATTTAACTTTTGCATCAGATACTATGATTTAAAGCGTGTGTAAGAGATATGTGCAGTTTTAAATTAAATTTAGATGTAAAAATTTTATGTTTTACAGATCGAATAAATTTAATGGTATAGTTCAAGAAAGTAGCAACCTTGTATAAACTTATGAATTGAAACTAGTTTAAAATTTGCACTCTCATTGCTAAATATGAACACGAATTCTTTCCATATTATTATATCCTTACTCAACCAATTAAACCCTTATCCTTTGTGGGGCTCATACGTATATATAAGTTCTACAACCTGTTGTCTTCCTTGAATGATTTTAAAACCAGTTTTTTATCAATAGAATATTTAGTTTCTTTCATGCGATAGATGCGGTTATATGATCATTATAAGTGTTACTGCGAGAAAGCAATATTATACTACAAGGAAATCTCATAAAGCTCAAAATGTTAATCAAAATTACTCCTAAACCTCCAAGTGGTTTCGAAGAGATATCTCATCCATCAAGATCTGAATAATTTTGATAAGGACGAGATATCTCGTAATCAAGATATGGTCGATTTTTCGATGATGACGAGATCAAGATCTGGTCATTTTTTTAATGACGAAGGAACTTGTCGAGACAGCCCCACGAGTAGACTAATTTCTTATCTTCACGACTGCTATAAAGATCAACAGAAAGTTGTGGAAACAATGCTATATAAGGTGTCTTATAACACTTCAGAAATTAATACGGTATACATAGATTTAATGATAGAATATGCATTACACTTAACCTTCCAAGTGGTTTTGACGAGATATCTCGTCCATCAAGATCTGGCCAAATTTGTTTCTGACGAAATATCTTAAGATATTGCCGATTTTTTTATGGTGAAGAGATCGATCTGGTCAGTTTTTTAATGACGAGATATCTCGTCGAGACACCACCAAGAAGATTAAAGACATCGAATAAGCAGCTGACTAACTCATAGTAATGGGAAAATGAGGTTTTGAAACCACCAGGGATGCAGGGGTTGAACAGGGAAAAGGGACACTTAATGACAACCTAGAGCCAACCCAACTTCTGGGATTACGAAGAGGATGCGGCCAATCATTAATTACAAACAATATAATAGCTACCAGTTGTTGAAGAAAAACTTCATTTGATTATATGGCAGTCTCATAAATTTTGAAACATTCATGACTTGGTGGAATTACCCACAAGGGATATTGTTGGGCATTCTGAGTATCATCTCGATAATGAGTATCGAATGTATTTTCTTTTATGGACGTCTCTTGATGACGTCTTTGTTTACTGATCTTCCCACGCATAAATTTATCTCATTCTAAGTAAATTATTAGTACATAGTTAAGCCGCACCCCAAAAATAAAAAAAAATCTCATTTAATCCAATTCACGATTCCTGCGTACTTTTACTTAAATAAATCAATAAACATGAAGTTTTGCATTTACATGTTTCTTTGTATACACTAGTTGATACAGAGAAAAGCAAATAATGAATAACATGATAAGTAAAATAATGTACCTACAATTTCAAGTTTATAAAAATACATTATAACTAAATATTATACACTCGTCTGAGTGGCAACAAATAAATCCTTTCAGAATTCAAAACAGCATGATAAAGTTGATTGATATCATTCACAATTTGTGAATAGATTGATTATTAATTGTATTCAATTGATTGTAATGATTATTTATGAAATAAAAGTAAATTATTTAGCACAGATACATACTATTCTTAGAAGAAATTCGAATTTTTCTTCATCTGCTCTTATTACTGAATGAACTGAGAGGTTGTAGGGAGGTAAAGATATTCAATGTTAATAGTATGTGTATTTTAAAAGTGTTGAAAGTGAGCATAAAAATCAGAACATCACAGAAAATTTTAGTCTAATAATTTTATAGATGGATACTTTAAGGATGAAGATTATGTTTAATTTTGTTTTATTGTATGAAATACTGAAAGAAATCTTCCTGCTTGATTTTGAGACTAAGAATTTAAAAATATACATTTCACTATTAATTTGATTATGTTAGAAGAGTATACTCACGGCAAATACATGCTTAATGTAAGGGGGAAATGCTTTCTTTACCTTCATTGCAGTGAAATGCCATTTATTAAAATTTACCAATGCTGTGACTTTGTTAGAGTAAAGGTACTTTTTGTTCATAAGATTTACGGCTGAGATAAAACTAGCCGTTTCAATGCACTAACAGAATCACTGTTTGCGAGATACGGATTGGAGAATTAAAAATGTAAAGAACGCCCGAAAGCAGCTCGAAACAAAATTATTAACTTTATCACTCCAAAAGACAAATGCCTCAGAAAGCTATGACAAACTTAATTTACGAGAGAGTTGATTTATTTTGCTGTTCTTAGAGTCATTGTTAATTTCAATAACACAGCAAACTTCCGTGATGTTAATGAAGATTTTCAAGCACGCATTTCGGAACAAACCTTTTTAAGAAGACTGAAGGATTACAGTCAGCACAACTTGTTTTGAATTCCCGACACAAGGGAAAAAATAGGAAAATAAGCACCTGGGTGGGAGATGGGAAATTTAATTATACTATTCTTAAAACTCGGAGGAGCTTAACTATATTTTAAGGGCGAAAAATGCAGTTTTTCTAGTAGAATAGCGTTGATGTTGACAGTAATTCTTCGTCTCGAGAGTTTGCTGCTACTGCCGGGTTTGGAATCTGGAAAGTGTAGGATTCACTACTAGCGCCATCTTTTGAAAAAATAGAGGACAATTTATAAATGCTTGTTCGATAATGAAATGTAAATTTCTAACATAATTTGCATGTTATTAATGTTTTCTTAATTCTGCCTCGTATCCTCTCGTGTAGCTTTGTTTTGTTGTGAAAGCAACATAACATGTTTTTATGTAATAAAAAGAGATTGCTACAAAATGTAAAATTGAGCAGCATACACAATTGTTAACTTAAACATAATTTAACTAATTTACTTGAATTTAAATCACCATTTACATCCTCAATCGAAATTTTTTTTAAAATGTACTCAAAAACAATTGTACTGTATATCAGTTTTATTTAGTTTGTATGGTTCTTGTTGTTTTGCTATTTTTTAATTGAATTATATAATAATAATTTCAATCCACATTTCTTTATAACAGTTTTTCGCATTCTTATTCATTCTGCATGACATTTAATTTAACATAACTAGTTCAGTTTACATTTTTGAAATCATATCTAGGTAATAAATGTTCTTGAATACATAAAAAGCGGTTGGATTTCTAAGTATCGTAATTTGCCTATAAAATGGTAGATTTTATAATAGTTTTCAATATTGAGGGACGAAGCATACATTTTGATTTCTGTGAAATTAAAAAAAATATTAGAAATTAATCATATTTTCTGATATCTCAATCACTTCAGTCTACGTAAAGTGGTATGCATAACCCGGTTTGTGAAACACTGCTTGGTGAATGAGGGATAGTGTTATCCTTGGCATAAGATAATATAAACTCCAACTGGACAAACAAATAAACTGAAATCGTAATTCAGTTGAAATTTTAATAAATGGAACATTAATTATTTAAATTTATACAATGAATTGAAAATCGTCATTGATGTGAACCTGTTTAAAAAAATAGTTAATTTTTGTTTTATACAGTTATTATATCCATTATTAGTCCAAGTATCACTGTCATTACTTAAGTTTTGACATTTCTGACGTAGTTCTAAACATCAACAGAATTGAAGTCCAGTTGTTATTACGTATTATCCATACCTATAGTTTCACCACAATTGATTTTATAAGATATCACTTCTAAAATATTATTCCAACTGAAGCATTATCACAACTGAAACAAGTAGTTACAGTATTGTACAAGGGAATGTCTAGAAAATATTTCTTAAATTACTTCCCAAAATATGCTTCAGTACATAAATGAACTAATTTAATCCAACTGATTCAATTTCACAATTCAATTTACCGAAAACCTTTACACGGTTACCATAGAGAGCATGTATTCACAATACTCGGTTTACATGCTGGTAATTGAAACTATGCCACCCACGCAACTAACTACAAGAACCTGTTCTAATCGGATGAAGGGTAGAGGGCAATTACTACCTGATTCTACGTGCCATTTCCGAATTTCGAGTTTTCAGGTAAGCGGAAGATGATAGGACCATCGCCGAAATGACCTTCCAGTACTCGTCGTACAGCGAACTGTGTCCTCCCCATGCGAGTAATTGCTACGGTCATTCGGATCGTTACGACAACGCCAACACTAAGGTATCTCATTTAAGTAGTGGAACAATACCGTATAGCTAACACGGACATCGTTACCACTAATAGAGTGGGCAGATTGCCAATGGTATCTATTATGCTGTAGTAAAAGGGGCCAATGTTCGATTTATGCGAGGTGTTCTTTGCTAGATGGGGCCATTCGAGTGGGTCAGTGCACTGTGTTAACGTCTTCCGAGTTTCGAGCCATCGACTTTAAAAGTATTTAGTAGGTAAATGGTATTAAAAGTAAAACGGGGAAAAGTTAACTCTGTCTTTGAGAATGCACGGGTGATGTAATTGGTATGTCCCAAAACTGTGAAGTAAAATTCTAACCTCTTAAAATTTAGACATTGATTTATTTTAAATCATAGGACTAATCTTGTATATCGCGACATGGAAGCGACAAATTATCCTGGACTTCTCAAGTGAGCAGGCCCTTCTGTGAGGGAGATTTGACATCGCAGTACAGTCCTAGGGTTCACTCTGCAATTGCGTGCTTAGTAGTTAAATGGTGATAGGAAAATAAGAAAAGTCATATTTGTCTTTGAATGCATGGGTGTTGTAATTGGTATGTAGCAGAACTTGCAAACTAAAATTATAACTTCTTTTAACGTTGATTTATTTTAAATCAGGACAAATATTCTTGCATATCACGGCATGGAAGGGACACATTATCCTGGACTTTTCAAGTGGACAGGTCCTCTTGTGAGGGAGATTTGTTGATATCACAGTACAGCCCTAGGATCCACTTTGTAATTGCGTGCTCAGTAGTATTTAGTAGTTAAATGATAATAGTGGGGAATGAGAAATAATTAACTCTTGTCTTTGAGAATGCACACATGTGTGATGTAATTGGTATATTGCAGAACTTGCAAACTAAAATTATAACTTATCTTTTAAATTTAGACATGGATTTAGTTTAACTCACACACAGGGCAAATATTTTTGTTCATCACGTGATGGTAAGGTCGCATTATTCTGGACTTCTCAGGTGGGCTGCCCCGCCTGTGAGACGGATTGTGATGGCACCCCTAGGGTTCTCTTTGTAATTGTGTGCTGCTTTACCTTATTTATTTCCTTGTATCTTTATTTTCTAATAAAATCGCTAGAGGATGCCCACTAAACTGATCGATAGGTACAAGGATACTCCTGTTGCTGGTTGTTTTGTACATACTTTGGAGACAGAGTGGGTTTTTAACCCTCTGGATACGTGGACCCCAACCTGCCTAAAGTTTCGAGTCCCCTCGATACGAAAGGCTCGAATTGTTTCAGACCTCAAACTCCTGAAGAATCGCTGAATCCCAATACGATATTTTCTGGTAGCTTTACACAATGCTGAGTTTTCAAGTAAAGGATTGTACATCTCAGCGAATCTAATAAAACTTTACTTAGCATGAATAATCAGTGAGAGCCATTCCATTTGAGCAGCGTTATTCTTTATAATAAAGCATTTTCCTCTCAAAAAATCGTATAATTCAATTAGCTTTTTGAAATATCTAGCAATTTCCTTATTAAGACTATTTGATCGTTAACCCTCCTGGTGGCTGTCTCGACGAGTATCGAGTCATTAGCAAAACTGACCAGATCTTGATGAACAAGATCTCTCATCATTAGACGAAAATTAACCAAATCTTGATCTAGTCATCATGATAAAAATCAGCAATATCTTGATGAAGTATCTCGTCATGTGAAAAATTGGTCATATCTTGATGGGCGAGATATCCTGTCGACACCACCCAGTAGGTTTAAAGTAAACTGAAACATACATCTGCTTATAGAATATGGAAGGCATACATGTCAGTTCATGTTGATCTGAAGTCTATTGAACGGCAACATTGTAGCAAGACACGCTTGTTGTATAATACTACGCAGTCAATAATTATTCGTCAGTGAAATTACTAACATCCTTTCTTCTTACACTTGAGAAAGCATTTGGAATGAGTATTTATTTTAATCAAACTTATCCAACAGCATCTGTTACAATAACATTTAAATCCTCGATTACAACATGTGTTATACCTCTAGCAACGAATCAAGCTTTTATATTCCACGACACCGGGAACTCTTTCACTATTAAAAGTACAATAACTGTTATCGGAAAAGAAATTAGGCTGCTCATTCAGTCGCGAAGAATAATTAGTTAGGCTCTCATTCTCGTTTCGCTTTATTTCTTCCAGACTAAGAGCCAGCACTGCTCGCAATTGATCGCAGCTCGCGTATTTACATTTCATTCTACTTTCATAAGCACAGGGGAAAAAATCAGTATCACACTTTCCCCAGTACTCATCTCAATAAAACATCTGGAACGCGGGACTGGCTACAGCAAAATGATTATTAGGAATAAAAAAACAGCTCGGGCATCTTCAACCAATCGATATTGTTCGCGAAAAACAAAGTCAATCGATATTAATACTTGAAGGTAGAGCCTGCCTTGTATTAAGCAGTTTCGATTACAATGATCTTTTATATTCTTACTCTAGCGGGGTTTAATCTTTTACGTTGCCGAAAAATGCAAGCTTATCCATTATTATTTATTCAGTCGGATAGCCATTAATCTTCTCGAACTCGTCTCGATATGAGACCTGCTTTTTCTTTCACTTGTTCCTTTTTGTATTGGGATTAATATTCTGTTACGCTTTTGGAGCGAAGAAACAATAGAGATAATCACTACAGAATGAAGGGGAATGTTTCGGAGAACAAAAACCGAGTGCCTCGTTCTCTTGAGTTCGAGAGGATTACAAAAGCAATAACTTTTTTTATCCTTTGTTGCTTTTTATAAAAATACTTTTCATAAAAGTGGGGCCTTGAATTATTTTTGGCGGGGCTTTATAAGGTAATCTTAAAACGTTTAAGATAAAAATATGTTTGGCTTTTCTAAAAGTTTTGAGCCAGTGTTTGTACACACCCACGGAATGTTTTGGTACTTAAGACATTTTTTAATAGTTAAGAGTGTGTAGAATATGAAAATTGAGCGTTGTTGGTATAAAGATGTTAAAAAATTGAGATGAAGTTTAAAAAGAAATTTGAAACGCGTTTACTTTTAGTTTAAAGTATAAATACATTGTGAATAGGATAAAAAAGATATATTCTAAAGCATTTTTAACCCTCCAAGTGGTTTCGACGAGATATCTCGTCTATCAAGATCTGACAAATTTAGCTACTTTACGAGGTATCTCATCAAAAAAACTTCAATATCTTTACGTCATATCTCGTCATCAATATATTGTCGACTTTTGTTTATGATGAGATCAAGATCTGCTCAGTTTTCTTCTAATGAAGAGATATAACGTACATCAAGATTTGATCATTTTTCTAATGACCAGCTACCTAGTCGATACAACCACCAGAAGGGTTAATCGCATAAATTAATTTTAAAAAATCAAATTTTAGTTCAATAATAATAAAATATTGGATTAAGTTTGATATTTTGCTACAATTTAAAAATTGATAGTGCAGTAGTTGTATTGATTCAGTATAGTTGTATAATTCTTTTGATATATAAATTTAAAAGTTTTATTTTAGGGGGAAAATGTAGTGATAACATAGTTATATTTTTATTTTGCAGAAAACAGATAAGAACAGCATATTCATGAGTAATTGTTCTTTACACTTCAGTTACTAATGTTAAAATTTAACAAACAATATCTTAAACATCTACCACTACTAAAATGTGTTATAAAATTATGCATTAAAAGAAAGTTATATATTATTTAGTTTAACTTTAGAAAAATTGAATGAATTATGGATGTTAAAATCAAAAATGCTTAACTTGAAAACGTAAATGTAAGAGGAATAAAACTTAAATTTATTAATTATATTTTTCAACAGAAGATTCTAATTATTTAGTGGTACAATTTCAGTAACTTGTAAAACATACTTATAGATAAATCGTTAACCAAAAAACATTTGTTTTCAAACAATCTTAAGTTAAAGTTTGCCGCAATAACTTAATTTAAAAAATAATTTAGATAACACTGGCTTTAATTTAACAAATTTTGTTTGTCTAATACCTTTAAAAACAATTGGAAAATATAATTGTAGACCAGTGTATACAAAATTATTCTTTGGATTTTATGTATTTAGGAATTAAAACGATTTCCTTTGTACCTTATACGTTCAGGAAGTAAAATAATTCTACTAAAATGCATCAATATTTTGGGAACACTATTTTATTGAAATAACGTTTTAGAACTGCAACACGTTAATAATTAGATACAAAATTAAATATTGACAATTTTTAACTGAATGAATTTCTAAAATTATTTAGTGAGACAGGGTACATTTTTTCAATTAAAATATTGAGAAATCTGTGAAAATGAATAACTTTTTCGATTCCTGAAGAAAATTCTGCTTTCACATATTCATATTACCTTCTTCATTTCAGCGAAACAAATTTATATTCATTCCAATCTAAATGAAATTCTTTGCTAATACCTAAGTGTCATCTTGAAAATTAATTGAGGGACAGAATAACAAAAGAAGATTTAAAAATTTTAAATTCGAGGAAATGTATTCTGTATACGTAAATATTATTATTTTTTATTACTTATTTCATAAATTTTTTAAGTATTTATAAATATGAGAGTTGGTTAATTATTTAAAACTAATAACATCTTTATTTGAAGACGGATTTAGTTCACGATAAAGAGTGAACTTTCTGAGACATTCCTGTTATTTATAAGCCTAAGGAAATATTTCAACTAAAATAGAAAATGTGCTCTTAAATGTAAGTGAACCAAAGGAAAAGTAAACTCATTATTTATTTAGGTACAATCTCCTTTTGTACCGCATTCTTGAGCAAGCAGGAAAAACATAAAGCGATGAAAAAATACCACTCTTTACTTACCCCCACCCCTCAAAAACTCTAGTGTGAAAACGAAAAAACTATTTTAAGTGTCTGCAAAAAAATAAAATTTCCGCAATGTTTAAGTTCGTGGCTCAGTGTTTCCTGTAGGAAACATTAAGTGTCAGAAAAAAATCGCTAATTTCCGAAATAAAAGTTAAGTAGAGAGAGTTTACGTCAAAGAAATTATTCTTCCGGATTTATTTTTATCCATTTTTAGCTGAACCAATTTAAAATTTCCTGTGTTTCATATAAAAAGCAGTTTTTATTTTAATGTTTGATATGGAATAATAACGTAAGTTTTATACACTAAAATATGTTCACGTCAAAATTTATGGGGCATAGTTTTACCAATATTTATGAAGATGATATTTGTGAATAATAAATTCAGCTGATAACTTAAGATTTTTAAAATATGACATTTTTTGAGCTTTAAATATAAATTTTGACAAATTTACTGATATTGTGAAGTTATTTTTGTTTGGTAGTTGTGTAAAAGACACATTCCCTTTTTTACAAATAATTGTAAACTATTATTACAATTTATTTATAAATTGATAAATTTCTTTACTTTATTATTTTTATGCATATTATCACAGTTTTAAATTTCTTCAGATAGCATTTTACTACAGCTTCAACTTTAAAAAATAGCTGTGATGAATGTTTCATGTTTATGATATCGCGGAAAAAGTTGTTGGTTGAAAGATTTCATGAAAATATAAAACTGGCTTGTTTATGTTCATCATGTTACATACATTACTTAACTTAAAAGGTTGCAAAAAATCAATATTGTAACCAGCACATGTTTGGAAACTTGCCTGACTACTAAATAGCGTTAACGTCGCGCGATCTATCCAATCAGTAATTAAATGTGAGAATCCTCCTTCGTTGTCCTATTAGTCAGATTTTCCGGGAGCCCAAGCCCTAGTGGGACCGTGATTGGTCGTGTTCATAAAACCTGGAAAATATTTCCACATTTAAATAAATATCCTACATATACAGATATCATTCTCGAAGTTCATTCCTAAGACGTAATATTTACATTTCGCTTAGTTAGCAGATACTCAAGGAAACCTGCTTACAAGATGTTATTCACGTCTGGACGAGGTTACCAGTCATTCGCAAGAAACCGTACGTGTAAGTTCAATAAGTAGCAGCGAATAGATTAATCTCGGGGCTACCTATCGCCCCCCAGAGATCTACAGCACTCCAAATATTTTTTGTAGTCCTGCAGACCAGATATGTCCCTTCAAATACTTTTTTCAGGCCCGCAGTCCAGATAAGGTACTCCTAAAAGATATGGCACCCCCAAAAAGTTATTCTTCTCACAGACCAGATACAGCTTTCCGAATAGGGTTGCCTGACGCGCAGAACAGATACAGATACCAGACATTCCTATGGGATACTCATTCACAAAAACCTAAATATTTTAAAAGTATCAAATCGGAGCCAAACATTATTATGCAAATAACCAAAGTCCGAATACACAGCACCATTGTTATTTTTAAAATTTCCATCTTGGTAGGCCATTACATGCAGAAGCCCTTTGGCTGAATACATACATGAAACAGAGGAAAAGAGAAAAATGTATAGGATATACAAATCTGAGGTAGAAAAGAAAAAGTGACAAACAAGCGGGGTGTAACACAAATCAAGACAGATGTATGGATTCTAGGAAGACCCTCGTAATCCAATAGTTCTAGCATGCGTTTCTGCCGTGATGGCAGAGCTATGGCCTAGCCCTCAATGTTTGTTGCAATTATTAAGATTTTTTAGTGGAATTTCATCCCACTTAACGCATTTGCCCGTGTCTGACACGGACAAAAGTTACCGGCAAATTTGCACATGCCCGTATCTTGTATCTCGCGTTATTTTATTTCTAATGCCTGTCTGTGATCCGTTCTAGTAAAAATAGACAAGCTAGATTATAATTAAACTTATTTACCGGAATTCTTTGTTATAAAGCAGTTGCTTGGTGTGTATAAGGTAATATATCCATTTTTATTACGTTAAATATCATAAAAGTAAACAGTTAACCAGAAATTAATTTTTACTAAGTGTTTTTGTAACTTGTTTAGTAAAAGTTATCTGATAACGAGCGACTCTGACGATTTTGAATATGCCAATTTATCAGAAAGTTTCAGCGATGAAAGTGATGATCTCTTGGGTGATGGAAGTTAATCTGAAGATAAGGAATCTGTAGCAATAAATTGGTATCAAATTAGTACAAATCAACCAAATGTTGCACCACCGAGATTTCCATTTGTAGCAAACCCTAGCTGTTCTTTTACTTTGACAGACTGCTATGATGTTTTGTCATACTTTGAATTATTTTTTGATAACTCTCTCATGGACATAATTCTAACTGAAACAAATAGATATGCATTTCAACATCCAGGATCGTCACCGATTACCATGGAAGAATTATATATATTTTTAGCCATAACTATACTACAAGGTATAATTAGAAAAAAACCACCCCCCGCTCCCTAGTCATCCCCACAACTGAAATTACAAAAAATAACTTACACTATACCTATATATTCATTTTCTGTCAAAAAAAAATTCGATCATTTTTTACCAGTTTTTCTGAAAAAAACTCGTGCTTTAAGGGGTTAACCTTGAAATGAAATACTTACGGTTTTGTCGCCGAGATTGTTGACTACGCAGTGCAGGTAGACCGTCTGTCCGAGTTGCGTCGTCACGTTCTTGGGGTAGCTGTTGTCAAAAGACGGGGTCACGTGACTGAGCAATGTCCAGTAGTCACTGACCCTCGAAGGTGGTGCGTAGCCTTTCATCTTATCTGTTGAGAGGATCCGCCTGTTTTTACTTAGGTAGAAATCATTCCATTGGCCGTTCAGAGGTGCAGCTGGAAAAGAAAACAAATGTCAGAAACACGTATTGGAAATTGAACACTTTTTAATCGTTACCCTTAACGCTCCTGGTGATTGTCTCGACGAGGTATCTCATAATTAGCAAAACTGACCAGATCTTGATGAACCTTGACCATCAAGATTTTCGCCGTCTCTCGTCATTAGAAGAATTCTGACCAGATCTTGATCTTGTCATCATTAAATAATTGGCGATGTCTTGATTAGGAGATATCTCGCCCTTAGCAAAATTGGTCAGAACGTGATGGACGAGATAGCACTTGGAGAGTCAATGTTGAGCGCAAGAAAACGCTCCTTGAATTTAATTTTTATTTTTATCAAACAAATTACCGTATTCTCCGTCAATTTAACGTTTACTGTTACTAGAGTGCTTATAAACGTCGTCGTGTCTTGATATTATATTTACTACACGCACAAACTATGAGTTTTGTGAACGTGTTTTTAAATATGCACGTTGTAACCTTGATGTAGAATGTGATGAAAAATTAATTTGGAATAATTGGAGGAGTGTAAAAAAGAAATGACGCAGGCGTTCTTTGCAGTTTTGTATCTTCCTTAGTTTGTTAATAAATGTCGACATTTTTTAACCGCTGTTTGCCTCGACATGTGCAACCGGAAAGCTAATCTACTTTTATTTAATGCAATCTTACTGATACTCTGATCACCCGGAAAGAGACCAGAATCTTCATCTAAGTCAAGTAGGAGCCGAATAGGATCACCACGCTATCTCCCGACATGGTGGCATAAATGGCGGCAGTGGTGTTATTATTCAATATCTGTCTATAACGGTCTTGCGCCATAAAACCCAAATCAACCAACACTATGACGGTCTGTGTTATATTTTACCTTTGTACTGATATTAACCAATCATTTCATTTAAAAATAAATTAAAATTATCTTTTTACTTGACCCTCCAAGTTGTTTCGACGAGATATTTCGTCCGTCAAGATATGACTACTTTTGTCCATGACGAGATAGTTCGTCTCATTAAGATATTACCGATTCTTTGATGATGACGAGATCAAGATCTGGTCAGTTTTCTTTCTAATGACGATATTTCTCGTCCATCAAAATATGGTCAATTTTGTTAATGACGACATAATTTGTCGATACGACCACCAGGAGGATTAAACTTACACGAGTGTAAATATTTTATTGTGCTTGTCCACAAATTAATGCTTCCAAAGATATTAATTCGATAATACCTCTCAGTCCTTTCTATAAACTTTATTCACACACTAAACCCACTAATGTATTTTTATGATCTCATTTGCTTCCATCCGGCATCTACAGATATTTATCTCCAATCGAATACACATCTGCGAGAGACTGCCACACACGGCAAATACGTGTCCAATATACTCTAATCGCATTAGCGTTCTTGCTGCTAACTGAATTACGTCTTGGAGGGAATGTCACAACATCCATTGTATAATTTCCACCGTTGCATCTTAAAGAGATAGATAAACGAGCAAACTTATTAGTGAAAGTGACAACATGCAATACAGCATGAAACTGCGCAACGAAGCGTGACTTCACCACCCTTCCGAACTGTCAGTTCCAGTGGGCCAGCGCGGTATGGGCCAGATATGGAGGTTGTCCGTAATGCGTTTGGGCAGTTCCGAGGACCACTCGACCGAGACGGTTCTCGTGTCTGCTTCAGACGTACAAAGAGAGGAATGACTGTAAGGCGTTAATTCCTTTTCCATCTTAGCTTGTTTTGATCATTTTAGATTTGGGATTGTACGTGTGTGACAATTCTGTAGAAATTCGATTGTTTAGTAAGTATATCTACATCAATAATAAGGTGGGGTAGGTTTTTTTTATGACCCAAGGATCATATCTGGACAGAGCGTAAAGCAGAGAAATAAACTTCGATTTTATAGAATTCAGAAACGTAATACACACAATACAGGTACATCTTTGTCGAATTTAGCCAAGTCATTAGTTTAAAATTGATCCTTGCGCTTTAGATTTGGGATTGTAAGTATGACAATTCTGTAGAAATGCGATTGTTTAGTAAGTATATCTACAAGAATAAGGTGAGGTTGGTTGGGGTTTTTTTATGGCTCAAGGACCAGATCTGGACACGACGTAAGGTTGTGAAATAAAAGTTCAATTTCATAGGATTCAGAAACATGGTATGCAAAATCCTAGTAGATTTTTGACGAATTTAGGTATGTCATTAGTTTAAAAGAGTTTCTTGTGTTTTATATTTGTTTAGCATCTTAGATTTGGGGTTGTAAGTATGTGACAATCTGTAGAAATGCGATTGTTTAATAAGTATTTCTACGGCAAGAATAAGAATAAGGTGGGGTTGATTTTATTTTATGATTAAAGAACCAGATCTGGACCAGGCGTAAGGTAGGGAAATAAAACTTCAAATTCATAGGATTCAGAAACATAATATACAAATAGAGTTTTGATGAATTTAGCTACGTCATTAGTTTAAAATTATTTCTGATATAAACTCATGAAGAGAAAATCAATACTACATTACTCGAAATAGCGTGACACTTAGAGGATTAAATATACACACTACGACAATAATGCAAAATTTCTAATACTAGTTACAATCATTATAAGGGCATGTATTCTGTTATTAGAATCAATATGAATAAGTATTTGGCAAGTCCTGAACTCAGTTTTGAATATTTTCGGCAGTGAATCCTTTTTATAAACCATCAAGATTTAAAAACAGTCTTTCTGATTTGGAGTTGTGCCAATAGTTTAAATTTTTTATTCGAGGAAAACGTATTACTAACTTTTTTTTCATTTGGGAACAAATTCATTCAAAGCGTCATAAAAGCGTATGAAAACCAGATTAAAACTGGGAGCATTGATAATTAAAGTAATTTAACCCTCCAAGTGGTTTAGACAAGGTATCCCGTCCATCAAGATCTGATAAATTTTGCTCTTGACAAGATTTTTCATCAAAATATTGCAGAATTTTTTTGTTGTCGAGATCAAGATCTGGTCAGATTTCTTCGAATGACGTCACCGTGTTTCCTTCTAATGACGAGATATCTCGTCCAATAGAATCAGGTAATTTTGCCAATGACGAGATACCTCGCTAACCTCTAGAAGCGAACGATCATGAGCAAAGTTATAAAAATTATAACATTTATAAAAGACACTCTATAAAACACACTATATACAATGTAAGAAGTCATTGCCAAGTAAACAATCGAAGATACTTGGAATGGGGTGTTCATTCAATGAAACTACACTGTTTTCTTTCAGTCAACTTTTTATCTTCACGTACTTCGGATAGCGTACAAAATGGCAGAGAATTTATTTCTGGACACCCACTGCTGCATAACGTTCCCAGATACAAAACTGTCCCCTCCATTAAATAACTGTCACCGGCATGTCATCTTACCCAATCTCAGCCCCAGCAGTTACCAGCCATGACACTCAACATCGAACAAGCGAGTGAAGTTTCATTTAAAAGACAGACAAATAGAGACAGATGTGTCCCCAACCTCTGCAGCCCGGCTCTTCTTAATTGTGTTGCAGAAAAATGTCCTTAATTGTGTGTCCCTGCAGTGCCTCCTGATATAGGTTGTCAGAGGAAAAGGGTTATTCTCTCGCTCTCTTTCTCCTGGAATCTTGTTTTATCTAATTAACGAAGATAAAAGTCGCGACTGGGGAGGATCATTTGCTCCTGCCATATATATCACTGATGATTTTAGAGCGCCATCTGAGCAATTTGAACAACGGGAGGTTTACTGAAAGCGTACAAGGACATCGCCTATTGGTTTTGCTGCATTCTCGATGGAGTGATGCACGGTGTATGGGATCAGGTAATTGGTTTCGCTTCTGAAAGGGAGTTCGGGAAAGTACTACAGAGGTTGGGAGTATCGAGAATAGAAAAGGTGTTTTAATTGGTTTTATAATCTTGTCTCTCAAGTAGCGCTGTTGGAAGCTGTTTCTCTGTCTGTGCTTTGATCAGTTTTGTTAATTGACATTGCATGCTTCAGTTGGCTTTTGAAGCGAGAGTCCAGGTATAAATGCAGAACCTATGAACCGCGTAAAACAGTTAATGTGCTTTTCCAATTGTTATCGATGCTTATCACCGTTTCTGAGAAAATTGTATATAAATAAATAAAAATGATGCATGTGTTTACCTCGTTTTTAATTAATAAATTTCATAAAAGTTGCGCATGGATCAAATTTTGAATTACTAAATTTCCTAAAATCTACGTATGAATCAAATTTTGAATTACTAAATTTCCTAAAAGTTACGAATGAAGCAAATGTTGAATTACTAAGTTTCCTAAAAGTTACGTATGAATCAAATTTCGAATTACTAAATTTTCTAAAAGTTGCATATGATTTAAATTTTGAATTATTAAATTTCCTAAAAGTCACGTATGAATCAAATTTTGAATTACTAAGTTATCTAAAAGTTACTATATGAATCAAATTTTGAATTACTAAATTTCCTAAGAGATAAGTTTGAATCAAATTTTGAATTCCTAAATTTGCTAAGTTATATATGAATCAAATTTTCAATTAAAGATTTATGCACTTGTCTGCATCGTCGTCTTTTAACTAAAACACACTAATTCAAAAACAGTTATGAGGAAACGAAGGGGAAATAATTCTACTCACTAAGTGTGTTTCTTAACAATTTAGCCTTCATGCAAAAAAATGACTTGAAAAACTGAAAAATGTGCGAATGAAAAGCTCACTAAATTCCTTTTTCGGTTAGTGAATGGAATATGCAGGTAAAATATAAAACTAATTCTATGCATAGTTTTTGTTTTAATATTTTAAATAAAATTTGTGTTACGCAAGAATACTTTGCGGTAAACATGAACGATTTTACACCATCAAATATTTACATTTTAATCATTTTGTATCAATCCCAGGAACGCCTTTCTATGTTAATTTCGGTCGCTACGTATTAATTACAGATTCATTGCATTACATCAAACTTCGCAATTTCCAAAAAGAATAAACTCACCGCATTTAAATTTCTATGCGCTTTCGTTATGGAAAGTGAATGAAACCTATTTCAGGAGCATCTTTTACAGGGTTCTGAAACTACACGCCGCTTTCAGAACCTTCGATGACCCATGATCATGATTTATAAAGGTATTCAGTAGCTAATTACACGAGAAATGTAGCAAACTTTCCGTTATAATATGAAAATGGGCCACCCTTTCTCTAAATTAATTCAATTTTAGAGCTAAATTTGAATGAATAATGTAGATATGTGTTAAGTGTATTCATTACATTAACCAGTGGAGCAACGCAGCACCTAAAATTAAACATGAATCGAGGTTACTCTATTCAATCACCTTTTCAATATACTGGGAACAGTGATTGAGTATTCAATTTATGTAAATGCGCTGGTTGGTTCACTATTATTTGTTCCATTATTCGAAACACTTGTGTTTTGAAAGTGTCCCGTGTGTAACTGGGGCATTCTAGGGAAACATCAACATACCGCTAGATTAAAAAAATATTTTAATTAATTTATGTTTTTAAATTAAATAACATCTACACCGACATCCATTGCAAAAATAATATTTCATAAGAATGTCTAATTATATTTATAAGAAAGGGGTTAAGGAATAAGATATTTCTAAATCGGAAAAATAGGATCAAAACGCTAAAACAGAACAAATATAGCAAATAAACGCAGGGTTAAATAATGTAAGTCATGAACTATCTTCGATAACATCTATAATAAACGCTATAAATACGCATTACTCATAACATGTCGTTGTAATGTATTTAAATATTTTTAACTTTTATTCGTAACCTTCCGAGTGGTTTCGACGAGATATCTAGTCCAAGATCTGGTCAATTTTGCTACTGACGAGGTAACTCATCCATCAAGATCTGGTCGGTTTAGCTAATGACAAGATACATCGAGACGAAACTGCCTTTTTTTTCCAAGTGAAGATCCAAGTAGGAAAAACAAACTACCCCTTGCTTAGAACTGGTGAGAGTTTGGAAGAGGTTTTTACATCACATGGCGAGTAGTTTTCGACGCGAAGATAAACTACCAGGAAGGTCAAATCTTCTTTTTTATAGAAAAATATTTATTAACTCTCCAAGTAGGTTCGACAAAAGACATCTAGCCTATGAAGATTTGACCAACTTTGCTAATGATGATATATCTCTTCATCAAGCTATTACCGAATATTTGATGATGATAAGATCAAGATCTAGTCAGTTTTCTTCTAATGGCGAGACATCGCATCCATAAAGATCTGGTCACTTTTGCTAATGACGAGATACCCCATCAGAGCAACCACCAGCAGGGTTAAAACCTAATCTATCTCATGAGACTGGACTGCATATGGCTTCAAACCTTTGAAGGGCACTACGATGAAAAAATTTCGATAGAAAATTGTGGATAATGAGCTATCATCTTATATGAATGCCATTTTGAACATAAAAATAAATCAGTACTTTTAGTTTCTTAAGGGGAGATGGGCCATCGTTACTCCCATTTATGAAAATATTTGTAATTCTGTTTCAGTATGATTGAAAATTTCAAAAAAAACATGAAACCAAACCATTCAAACTATAAAAAACATACAAAATTCTTACTTATTTTTTAAAAATTTCTTCACCCAAGAGTGTCAATTAGTCTGTAAAATCCCTTCTACAGGAACAGGTACTGGGATTCCTTAGTATATATATATATATAGTGCACTATATAGTGCATACCAGTGATGTAAATCCAGACAGATATTAGCTTTGATTTTCGCACTGTAGACTGGTTGATTGGTTTATCGGGGTTTTTATGGTACAAATGCAAGTCTGTCCGCTCTAGTATATGTCGAAGTACGTCTGCTGCCCCAACGTCAACAGCCAGAAGAGATTAAATACAACAAACCCATTACTGAAAGCGTAAAGGGTTTCGCAACCTCATCTAAAATTCACGCCCCGAAAATATTTCATCTATTTTTACGATTCTATATATACAAGGGAAACCCATCTATCCTAGTTCGTTAACATCAAAGCGAGGGAGACGGAGATTATTCCGCTGCCACTATTTAATTATTCAGCAAAAATATATTCCGCAGATGACGCGATAAACTTTGCTTGACATAACACGTACTAAACACCGATACGACCTTCATCCTTTCTGATTAATTCGCGTCACACTCGCGATGCGGCACGCGATCACGCGATGCGGGCGCTTCATTTAAATAACGAGCGTACGTTCGCCCTACGTTCGCCTGTCGCCGTACATTTGCACTACCAGTACATCTTCCGTAAAGTATGATTATCTCGATGGGAAGGATTAAAAGAGCGCGATTGTGTGGCCACGTTTATGCACTTAACCTTGCTTTATTCGGTTGGGGAAGCCAACGTTTGTTTTTCCCTTTGATGGGATTAAAGGACTGCTTAAGTGGGTAGACGTCTTTTTCGATTTGTCTTGCTGTTTCGTGATTGCTTTCTTCGCTGGGAAATACGAGATCTAAGCTATTATTGTTATCGTTAACGAAACCACTAGTGTTATCAGTTGCTAAATCACTACTGTTATCGGTGACCAAACTATAATTGTTATCAGTTTCTAAATTCATTATTTCTAGTTCATTATTGTTATCGGTGGCTAAATCACTGTTGTTATGTGTGACTAAACCCTTATTGTTATTAGTAGCTAAACCACTATTGTTATTGGTAGTTAAACCCCTATTGTTATAGGTAACTAAATCATAAATGTATCCGAACTAAATCACTAATGGTATCAGTGACAAAACCACGATTGGTATCAGTGACTAAACCACCATTGCGACCGGTGCCTAAGCGACTGCTGTTATAGGTGACTGAACCATTATTGTTATAGATAGCTAAACCATTATTCTTATCAACCACTAATTCACTATTGTTATCAGTAACTAAATCACTATTGTTGTTTGTGACTAAACTACTGTTGTTATCTATGACTAAACCACCATTGCTATCGATGCCTAAACCACTCTTATGGGTGACTAAACCACTATTAGTATTGGTAGCTAAACCACTATTGTTATCGGAAACTAAACCACTATTGTTTTCGTAAACTAAATTACTATTACTACCGGTAACAAAATTACAATTTTTATCAGTATGTGTTGTGTGTATTAATGCTGTATATATTGTGTTCTCTATCTAGGTAGGTATTTTAATTAACATCACACTGAAGCAACACAACGGGCTATTGGTGACATGTGTTCTCTATCTATACACTTTGTGATGCTCAAGTGCGACGTTAATTACCATTACAATTACCATCTATATAAATAAAAATGGTAGGTAGGTATTTTAATTAACGTCAAACTGGAGCAACATAAAGGGCCATTGGGGACGGTCCGGGATCGATCCCAAAGGGAAAGTCCGAGGACAACACCACGTAATTTTGAACCACGGTCAGATGACGAGGCAACACCTGAGCTGGCACCTCACTCTTCAAACTTCCACACCACGCCAACGTGAGGACATTTGGAACCACGACAAATTTAACGTGCACCAGCCCCCTTTGTACACGACTGTATTGGTTGGATTCGAACTCGCAATCCTCCGATGTTTCAGCATTGAATATTTTCGATCCATTTCAAGTTATTTATCTGTTTTGTGTCGCTTTTAACGCAAGATCCGTAGTTTTAGCGTTTGGTGACTATATGTGTGTCCCACATTACTTCCAAACGGCTGGATATATTTTCATGAAAGTTTCTAAACTGGGTTCTCTCTCACTGCGTTAGTTTGTTTCTCTAATTTATTTGTTTTAGAGTTTGTATATTCGTGCACATAACACGTCAAGTTAATTTAATATTTTCAGAATATGTTCTATATTATGCAAAACATCTCAACTCTCTTAGTAATAAAAAATGAACCTTAGCATTTATATACACAGTGTCATAAAAAATAGAAAGTTGTGGAAAAGGACTTTAAAGTTTAATTTTGATGGATTTCTCTCCTGACATTCTGGGCTGCGGCAGTCCAGTTGGAAGAGTAACGGTTTATCAACCGGAGGATTGCGAGAGACTCCAAGGAACGTCGTATACTTGAGGGATGATGTAAGTCAAGTCTGTCGCGCTTTCAAGTATTACGTTAGCGTTGAGTGAAACTTTGGAGTGTGGGGTACCAGCTTAGGTGTTGACCTCGTCATCTAAACGAGGTTCAAGATGACAAGGTGTTGTCCTCGGATCTTTCCTTTCTGGATCCCGGACAGTCACTAATACCTTGCTGTATTGCTCCGATGCGACGCAAATTCAACTACCTGCCTACATTATGCAATTATATTTAAAAACAGTCAACACGTTAAGGCCTGCCTTCGGGGATCATTTTTTGAAATTACTTAAATTTTTACTTCTAACTTAAATTTTATGATTAAACACAAAATCAAACTAGAAACAGCATATAAAATATAAGCATATGATAATTCTTTCAGTGCTTAGATAGAAAAATAAGGTAAAAATTACAGTAAAATATGCCGATACGCAGAATGATATAACTCCAAAAGTAATCATTACATATCTGTTTTATAAATTTGATAATGCTTATAATGAACTTCTTCAGGGAATAGACTATTATCACGGTGATCACAAATATATCTCTGAAGTTATGGGAACTCGATTACAACATTTTGAAAAGTTCCCTAAACTTTTGCGCAAGTCATGAATTAAAAGACTGTAAATCAGAAAATAATTAATATTTAACCATGGCTGTAGTCTATTCCCTGTATGCAATATGTGTGCAACATGCCTACAAAATTTCAAAGCATTTGAAATTTAACTTTTTGAGTTATGCTAATTTGCGTCAAGCAAAAACATGTAAACATCAATTTTGACATTTAACATGTAAACATCAATTTTGAGAAAAATGGAAAAATAACTTTATGTACATGAAGAATTACAGCTGTGTAGTAATATAGAAACAGCCAATAACTCCAGTTCTAAACAACTTAGAAACAAAATTTCAACAGAATTTGAAAGAAAAAAGTTCAGACTACCAAATACTAGACCAAAATTGAAACTTCGATATTTTGACCAAAATTCGTGTTTTAAAAGCAGGCAGATACCTTAAACAATGTATTTACAGCAATTAAATTTTGCACCCTACTCTCATAGGCTGTATATTGGTTGGGGTGTACTTGGTTATACAGGGGGGTTGGGTTTTATAGCACAGGGGGCCATATTTGGCTGTACAGCTAGACACAAAACAGACAGTATCAAGTAATGGACATACACACACATCAACTTCGACACAGAAGAGAGAAATACACCAAAGGAGGAATTGAACCTGCGCAACCTACAGCTCGCAGGTTGCTAGAGCAATGGACATACCAACTACGGCCCCTTGTCATATATGGGATAAGCCACATTTTGCGAAAGGCTGCATGTGGAAAATAAATCAATAAAAGAAAATTCGATACTGTGACTTTTTTGGAACTACGTCCCCTTAAATGGAAATCGGGGCTTCGGAAATTCCAAAAAATAACAGTCTAACGTACAAAGACAGACTTCATTATTAATTTTTGCGCCCGACAGCTTCGCAGGGCGAGAGACAGGAAGCGGTATCATTAGAACGCAATGACTCATTTTAAATCAAAATCGCAACTCCACCTGTTTCCGCGCTTCAGGGAGTGCGTATCCAATCTATTCATTCACGTTTCATAATCAGCGCGCGAGAAGACACGGAATAGCAGTTATCGAGCGCCCCTTCCTCTCATTATCACGCTCTAGAAGTGACGTCCGCACGTGCTCCGGGAACGGAAAATGGAAAAAAAATTCAATTTCATTCACACGGCATCGTGTATTATATATAGGAAAGAATACACTTTTATATTATTCTTCAGCGGATAACTAACTGAGCCGAACTCTTAAGTGTTGTATTTATAGAAGTGCATACATATCATGTATCAATTTGTTCGCAGAGAAATAAAAATTATCAAGTAAGCAATTACTTTAATTAGATGAATAACTGAGCCGAAATCTTAAGTGTTGTATTTATAGAAGTGCATAAATATCATGTATGAATTTGTTCGCAGAGAAATAAAAATTCTCAAGTAAGCAATTACTTAAATTAGATGACTAACTGAGCCGAACCCTTAAGTGTTGTATTTATAGAAGTGCATAAATATCATGTATGAATTTGTTCGCAGAGAAATAAAAATTCTAGTAAGCAATTACTTAAATTAGATAACTAACTGAGCCGAACTCTTTCTCTGCGAAAAAATTGATTCATGATATTTATGCACTTCTATAAATATAACACTTAAGAGTTCGGCTCAGTTAGTTGTCTAATTTAAGTAATTGCTTACTTGAATTTTTATTTCTCTGCGAACAAATTGATGCATGATATTTATGCACTTCTATAAATATAACACTTAATAAAAATTCAAGTAAGCAATTACTTAAATTAGATAACTAACTGAGCCGAACTCTTAAGTGTTATATTTATAGAAGTGCATAAATATCATGAATCAATTTGTTCGCAGAGAAATAAAAGTTCAATTACTTAAATTAGCTCTTATGTAACCCCTACTTCATCTTTCTTCATTGGAATGTCGGGCTGTGATAACCCAGTTGAAAGAGCATCGGATTGGCAACCGGGGGGTTGCGAGTTCGAAACTCGGTTCAGACAATGACCGTTGTTTACAGGGGGCGTGCACGCTAAACTTGTCATACCCTCAAATGTCGTCACGTTGGCGCTGTGTGGAAGTTTGAAGAATGGGGTGCCAACTCAGGTGTTGACCGTGCCATCTGACAGTGGTTGAAAAATTACGAGGATTTTTAGCTGAATCTTTCCCTTAGGAATTGGTCCCGGACCGTCGGTAATACCCCGTTGTCTTGATCCAGTGCCACGTAAATAATCTACAATTACCTTCAGTAGATAAATAACTGAGCCGAACTTATGAGTTGTATTTATAGAAGTGCATAAATATCACGTATCAGTTTTTTTCTCAGCTAAGGTAGAAATATGAATAGGTACAACATAGGTAACTACATACCTATTTATTTTATATGAAGATATATATAATGAATAGGTATGTAGTTATTAACACTGCACAGGAGCAATACAACGGGCTATTGACGACGGTACGTGATCAATCCCGAAAAGAAAGGTCCAAATACAACGCCTCGTAATTTTGAGCCTCGGTTAAATGACGAGGTCAAACCGTTACTTTTCCAACTGGGCTACCGCTTCCATGCATTATATAGGAAAGCATACACTTTTTATATCACCTTTCAGTGGATAACTGAGCCGAACATACGTTGTATTTATCGAAGTGCATAAGCATCATATATCAGTTTGTTCGTAGAAAATCACAAAGATAAACTTTCACTCAACTATGCAACGTAGGTTTATGAATCGAGTTGGACTGATTGCAAATCGAATTCCAGAATACTCTTTTCAATCTCGATGGATAATCGTTTTAACCAATCAATAAATAGGATTCATGCTTTTTCCCATAATGACCACGTGCTATATCCTCAAACCGTGCGACTGGAAGAAATAGCATAAAGCTGAGAGCACAACTCCGTTTATTTCATTAGATGCTCGATGGCAGTAACAATTCGCAATAAAAGGGTTCATTGTAGAGTTAGTACTTAGTGCTCACATTATCATAATTAAAACAGTAAAATTCTGCGATATGAATTCAAAATTTCAAATGTACAGAATCAACTATAAAATACTGTAATTGACGTTCATTTGTATTGGCCTAACTACTATTACTACTTCATTCGAAAGGAATGAGAAATATTTAAAGTTAGGAACGAGCTATTGATTCAAAAGAAATATCGCATGACGTAGAGAAGTTTTCGAGCTTTTTCAGTTGATGGCACACAGATTAATCACTAAAATACTTCGTCGAATCAAAATATATTTTTGAACGATCTGACAAAAAAAAGATGACATTTACAAAATAATAATTATGATATTTACAAAATAAATAACCTACGCCTATTATTATAAAGTAGCTTTTTAAAAACATTTATTCAAACTTTGTAATAAGAGTAATTCTCAAAATTATTTATACGGTTATTTCTTAATTCTTCTGGATGCTGTCTCGACGAGATATCTCGTCATAAGAAACCTGGCCAGAGACGAAATCTATGTACCCTACACTTTGAATCAGTATTTTGGGAGCGAAACAAAATGATCATTCAAATTATCGGTTAAAGAGGCTTTAAATATGATGAAAATTAATAAACTCACGAATCGGCCATAATGGATAACGGTTGAAAGTTTATAATTTCATTTTTCCACTTATTAGAATACAGTTATGAAGCTTATTTATTAACCCTCCTGGTGGTTGTCTCAACGAGGGATCTCGTTCATAGCAAAATTGGTCAGATCTAGATGAACGAGATATCTCGTCGAAACCACTTGGAGTGATAATTTAAACATAAGAGAACTGTTTCATTTATCATCGAGTCCTAGCTAACGGTATTAATGTCTCTCCACATTTATAATCTTCGTGGACCGTTTCACTAAAGGTTTTGGAAACCTGGGATTGAAACAACTTCTATTTCAATGAACTTTAGTTACAGCACATTCCGATGATTTCATTAATTACACCATTGACTAAAAGTGAAATTTGCATTAGTACATGCAGATCGCGCAAAGATAAAAACATGTCGAAATCTTTCTACATTAAGTTCTCAGACCATTTTGGCATACATTTACTTAAAAAGGTATTTGAATTATTTCCAGGTTTCACCGTACCGGACAGAATCTATGCGTAGGGATATGTCAAAGGAAAATAGTGTATTAAGAATAATCCCAGAAAATGACAAAAATGATTGCATACTCTGCCACCAGAACATCCAGGCTCATTTTTCGTAGCGCGCACTAAGTCTGCTCGACTTTGACAGGGCATACATTTTAAAATATTTCGGCTTTCAAAAGTCGTGTTCCAGTTCAGAATTTATCGTGGAAGAATGTAAGGTCTTTTTCCGAACTGATATACGGAACTGGGAAATATATAATTTTGTCGATGAAGGTTTCACCATGGAATCATGATTAATTTTACAACTTTAATATTTCCGCTTAGCTCAGAAAAGGGGGAGTTTTTCAGTATCAGAGATTTACATAACCAAATGCATAAATTGAACAAGGCGGGTATGTGCATTTACCATACTCCGCCTTGCAGTCCGTTTATAAACTAATACTTGGCCTCAACGTATAATCATACTGGAAATGATAAAACTTTTGATAAAGAATTATTGAAATTCATTTCTTTAAAAGAGGGTGGAATTGATGAGCTATTCAAATGCATAATTTAAAAGATAATTAGATACATTAAAAGGTTGAAAGTTAATAAATTTAAGTATTGAAATCTCTTATCTTTGAAATATGAACCCTCCAATTGGTTTGCTCAATGAGGTATCTGGTCATTAACTAAACTGACCAGATCTTGATGGACGAGATATCTCATCCATCAAGATCTCGTCGTCTCTTGTCACTTGAAAACTCACAAGATCTTGATATCGTCGCCACCTAAAAAACTTCAAAATCTTGATGACGAGATATCTCGTTATCAGCAAAATTGGTCAGATTTTGATGGCTGAGATATCTCGACGAAACCACTTGGAGGGTTAACACAGCAGAACTGTATTACTTTTATAAGCCTACTAGCAGAATTACCGGCGATGCTCGGGTTGAATTGGTTAAATGGTGATTCTATTTCATAGGAAAAGGCAAGCATCATTTAAGTGTACAGAAAATATTTTTTAACATCGTTTTAACTTTTTCATAGCTTCTACAATTTACTTCGGTCGCAAATATGTATATATAATACATCCATCCATATAATCCATTTCATATTCATCACACTCTTGCTGCAAGAAAAACTACAAAAGCTTTTTCTGAGATGACTCTTCAGAAGTCGATTTTGAGTTTTGGAGTGATTGCGAATGCCAATTAAGTTCATTTTCAGTAAAAATGAGGAACATTCAGGGTATAGTCTAGCACTCAGTTTTCCTATCAATATCTATTATCTGTGGTACCCTTGCACCATGGATTCGATGTTTTCGAATTACATTATCATTTTGACAATTTATGGTTAATTAAGTTGTTACGGCATTCGTCGTTAATTTATTTTGAAGCACACATTTTTTCTTGAAAATTCTATTCAGCCGCACGTGTAATAACGGAGCTTGTTTTTAAATAAATGTCATCAGTGTAGACAAAGCAAACTCAATCGATTACACTTTTGCAAAATAACTGCTTTCAATGAATGTTTCACAGGTACCTAAGTTGTATACGAACAATTTCAACTTCAAGTAAGTAACCTCGACCTTCTGCCACTTAAGACAAAAAAATTCTATTATTTTTCAACAATCCTAGTTTACATACTTCCTTACTATGATTTTATTCCAAGATCAGCAAAGTCTTATTTAAAATTCGCTTTCCTCCAAGAGAAAAATTTTAGTTTTAAATCGAATCCTAAGGTACTTTTTCAATAAGACTGTTTCCATATGGAAACCACATACCTATTTAGAATGATAGATGTAGTTACTTGACTATGGAGTACAGCCTTAAATAATACCCATGAAACATGAAAAACAAATGTAAATTAAATTGATTTTAATCGTCTTGTAATGAAAATATGTCGAAATTTAGAAATATCTTCGAACTACAACTTATGATTACCTGTTTTGATTTAACGTAACATATCTTATTTTTAGAATAACTTTATTTTAACTTTACCAGTCACTTTAAAATAAGAAGTTATACACATTACTTAAAAAGGTTTCCATTTATTTTTATGAAACAGAATTCTACAAACTATAGCGTATTTAATCAAAGACTTAAGGAAAGTTCTTCGATATACACATATACCACCAATAATTTACCCATGTTTAGCGGTATTTGGCAGAAAATAAAATTAATTCATTACAATTTAACTCCTAAATAATATATCAGTAATATAGAAAGTAATGGAACACATAAATACAAACAGAAACGAAATTCTGGTCATTGAAAAATGTAGAATTCTCAAAAACGAAAGATCTGAGCAATTCGAAAAAGACGCTTGAAAAATATGAATAGACAAACAATGAATTATTTACAAGAATGCAAATTTACTAAACTTAGACATGCTCAAATATGATCGCAACATTTCTGTCTTAACTCAAATACACAAACACGGAATTCTAAATCTAATTGATCAAATAAAACATTAATTCTGGCGTTGCCAGATACCGAATTCAAAATTACGCTTTTATGATCAATGAGTTTTTTTTTTACTTTTCGTGTTCCATTACAAAATGTAAGTTGCGTAAAATTGTGTATTTTAAGTATCCATTTTTCATCATTCAAATATTCCTAAATTATTGTTTAGTATTCCTAAATTATTGTGGAAAGAAATAAAAAATCAGTTCAAACATAATAAGAATTTTAAATTGTTTAAATATAACGATTCGGAAAAAATGTATTTCGAGCAATACTGGTAAAACAATTTTATTAGAAAATTTGATTTTCCATCAATACTGGTAAAACAATTTTATTAGAAAATTTGATTTTCGATCAATACTGGTAAAACAAACTGAGATGCGTACCTCAATCGTTTTATGCTCAATGTTTTTCCAATGACAATTTCGAATTGATTTAGCCCCCTCTGCACACCTAGATTAAAGAGAACGGGAGTTAATATGTAGTTTGCGTTACTCGCAGGGTTCCAAAATATAAGTGTACCAAATTTGGTGTGGATTGGTCAAACGGTGTTGATTTGTATAGAGAACATACAGACAGACAGACGCCAACTCTGCTTTATATGTATAGATATATGTATATGATGTATATATGAAAGCGATTTTCACTATAAACCAATAGATGAGAATTTTACTACCTGCCATAAACTACGGAATAATTACAGGAATCCCTTCTACCACAAAAATACTAGTATCATCTAAATATAGTTTTACAGAGTTTCATCAAACTGTTACCAACGGATTTGATACAGTGCGCGTCTACATACAAGAGCACACGTATGCCGATAGTCACTTGCGCATGCGTGTTTGCAAGCAATTCCATCACGTGTTTACTTAACTTTATCTTTACACGCAGTAACTCGTGATATTTTTCTTGCGTGGTCAGCTACCATTTGGTATAACGATTTCAAGTTTTGAGCATCTCAGCCAAGTATTACAAGCAAAAAAAAAATCGAAATTTTAATTTTAGTATAAACTCTCCTTAGTTTTCAGTATTTTGCTAATTCCAAAAATTGTCTTAATTTCATAAATTCAAATCGAATTAAGAGTATTTATGAAATGTCTTCCCTTATTTATTAAAAAGACTTTAGTATAATAATTATCACATAATGTTTACATCTTCGTTTTATGTGCACAGAATACTAGAAGCGAAGAACTTAAAGCAGGTATAAAATGAAAGCAAAATTACCCTTTCCATTTAAATTTTAAAGTAGTTTTTCAGATTCAATTTTTTCGCCCGATTGATATTCCAATTATTTTAAGATGAACTAACGATCTTTTAACCCTCTTATTTCACGTGATTTTTGAGTAGCGTAACATTGCCTTTCAACTTTCAACATACTTAATGACTAAATAGCCACATCTATTGGTTGAAAGAATCGGGTTGCTTGATTGGATTTTAGGACGCAAGGGCCATATTTGACCAAGCTGCGCCAAGAACAAGGCAAAAGACTTCAAGTAATGTACACACTCACGAACGACATAGAAGAGAGAAATACACCCAACATATGTTACAGGAATCGAAACTGTGTCTCCTACAACTCGCAGGATTCTAGCATAGACGAGGAATATAAGTATACTGAGCATTGCTATCTAGAGAAGCTTCAAAATGTGTGACCAACGTGCCGACTAGTAATCGTGCGACTTGGTTGGCCTAGTTGGCATCTTATCGTCTTGTTTGGCGATATAACATTTTATGACAGGGTAGATGTGTGAATGCACATTTCTATAATGATGATAAAAATGGTGAAACTAAGACGCACGGTCCATTCAGATAACGAATCAATGAATGGGTATCTTCTCCCTTTCCGTGGACTAATCAGATGATGAATGTTCGTTTCCACCCGGTAGGCAAAATTGGTCCGTGTGATGTTACTAGTAGTTTCGGTCATATGATGCTGGGCACATGAAAAGGTTACTATTGCTCACTCTACTTTATATTTCCTCTATGGTTTCTAGCACAGTAGACAAACCCACTAATGCCCGAAAGTTCCCTAGGGAAGATTGTATTGGTCAAGATTCAAACTGGTTAATAGTCATGCAGGGAAAACTGGTAATTGCAGAACGGATATAACTGTGTGAACCCGTCGGAGAGCTAATATAATGTCATGCTTTTTTTATTATAAGCAAACTGAGAGGCAAAACTCAACGAAAGCTCAATCTTGAACGCTGGAGCATAATCATACAGGAATTTAAATTATAAATAATTTTAACACTTTTCAAAAGTATTTGTAATTCAAAATTCCATATATACCTACTAATCAGCGCAGCACGCACAAATAACTTTATATTCGCTACTATATCCCTTAGAAAATCGCACGGGAACTATTCCTATCAAGAAACACAAAACTCACGGTTACCCGAAAATTGATAACTTCGTGCCTGCCACGAAACTGCAAACATCCTTTGCACAAACGCCTCAGGTTTAAGAAATTGATTTATAAAATATTCACTTAAGTTTAGAAAAAAGGTTTCTTATATACTGAGAATCGTAATTGAAATCAAACCGAAAGGAGAGAGTCTGGATAAACGAGCGGAAGAGTAAAAATCCGGCCGCTTTTGAAATAACTACAGTTTTGACGGGTATGATGATCGATGGGGCTTATTTTAAATGCAAGTTGACTGTCTACTTTATTCGACTGAGTGTTTATTCAATGCAATGAGAGTGGAAAAAACGGCACGGCACGCGATTTTATGCGATAAAAGCGGTTGCGAAACCCCGATGCGATATTCAGTTATTTGTATTTTTTATCGTGAGGTATGAGGGAGAAAATGCGTGGGTCTTTTGCAGTTAAGGATTCGTGAGCCTGTAAACACTCAAAAATTAAATTTATTTGGATTTAAGGTATTTTTGTCATTTGTTCATTTTGTGTGCAGTTTGCATTTAAGTTTTCGATTTATCTGCAATACTCAGATGATGGTTTGTAACATGTGCGATTAGAATAATTTTTCACGTGAAACAATTATAGTACCAACTTGGTAAAGTATCATCGATAGCTGAATGTAAGACTTGTTACAGAACTTATAAACTATTTAACCTTCTGAGCGTCACAAGATTTCCTAGTGTGCTGTATATATTGCTCTCTTATCAGACAATACACGCAATGTCTAAATTACCACATCTACTAGTTGAACGAATCCTAGAAACGACTATTGGGCAAGAAGCTCAAAACGGGATGGAAGTTATACAAGGAAGACTACACTGCAAACCGGTTACACATGTATGAACTTCTTAGGTTTAACGGTTTAACCCATCAAGTGGTTACGACAAGATATCTCGTCCGTCAAGATATTGCAGATATTTTTAGGACGAGATCAAGATCTGGTCATTTTTCTTCTTTTGACGAGATATCTCGTTCAAGATGTGGTCAGTTTTGTTAATTACGAGATACTTCGTCGAGAAATCACTGGGAGGGTTAAAGAAGTGACAGAGTCATCCAGGAGAAAAGGTTACAACTCTTTTACTTTTGAAAAACTTCTAATCTACAACATTCAGTCACGTCTGAACAAAAATTTCACCAAAGTTTAATTAAAGTGTAGGTTAATCAAATAGTTAATACTGGCCTATACGTATTCTTCATAAAACTCTCCGGTTATTCTTCTCTTAAAATGGAAACAAAAATAAGCCTCAGCAGCAATCATCTAACAGAAAAGTGCAGTAAAATATTTGACAAATTACATTTACTTTCAACTTTAGAATATTTACCTATTTCCATGTAAAATATTTGGAACTCTCTCCATATGAATATCGAGAGAAGATATCACAATCATATGATTGACTACAACTCTTGATAGAACTGGTGCCGTATTCAGAAGTTAGTATCCATAATTTCTTACCATTAATGTAGTATACTTCAGAAATTATTTCTATGTAAACTATACTGGTTGAGGCAATCGAAGATTCCATTAAATAATGTTCATAATTTTTTTATTTAAATTATAGGTTTGCTTTAAATGGAGCCTAAATAACAGAAGTTACCATTTTAAAATTCTACAGCTGTGTGCTAGAAAAAAGCTTAAAGCACATGTAGAAAAATCACGCACTGAAACAACTGAAGAAAAACCAGTAGTGTTTATGATTGGTAATGATAGTATACTTACGTAAACGTAATTGACGCATTACCATTTTTGACGGTAAAGCTAACTTAAATTTAGTAACCTAAATAAAAATAAAACTTTCACAGACCCTTCAGAAAATGATTGTCTATGGTTTCATAGACACAAATAACGACAAAAATAACTAAACCTATTTTTCCCATAAGCACTTACACCTGTACTAATTGATCGATTAGAAACGTAATAAAAAACCACGAAGTAGAGTAATGGAGCGCGAGAAGTAATTTATGTTAAATGTGTTATTACTGTTTTTCAAAGCATCATTTTTTAACCACAAGTAGTACGGAATTGTAAATAACCAATATGCGTCTAATTAAAAGATAAAAGGCAATTTTAAAAGAACTGCATTAAGAAATTCTATCATGTGCATTCATAAACAGAAAAATCGATTTCTAAGGCTCAGTTTGAAGAATTTTTCTTCTTACCGCATAAGAACGTATTCAATAGCCATATTTCTCTACTCTACATTATCAAATTATTTGAATTTGAAGTGGCTTGAAAATTTCCATCTATTCATAAAGCAACTCTTTAAAATATTCCACTCGTCTTTACTCCCAAGATATTTTGTACACACTTGTACTTCCTTTTGATGTACTTGAAAAGTTTAAGATTGCCCATTTACCTATACTCTTTAGATTCGCACTAATTGCTGGATTTTGAATGCAATATTATCCATTAACGACGCTTCAAATGTATTGAAATTTACTTTTGATAGAAGTATAAAAGCAATTATAACAGATACGTATATGTTTGATTATAATTTGGATTTTATCTATGTATTTAAATACATATTTATACATTCATGTTTACCTTGTTCGCGCGTTCAACGAATGTTGGCTTTTTATTAATTAAAAATGTTCTAATTTCCATTTATTTTGCCCATAAGGAAGCTGATACTGAATCGTTTGTTCCTCAATTTAGATTTGGCTTTAATTTCTTTTGCTGTCTTATAATTACGTTATTGTAGATAACAATTTTATTTAATTAATCTAATTTTGATGGATACCTGAATGCACATATATTAAATATTCCTAATCATTTTATAACTAAAGAAAATTTTACTTTTTCCATTTATTAATGTAGAGCTTTTCCAAAGTATCACTTTGATTTAATTGCGCATATATATAAATGTCGAGTTCAATTACATTTACAAAACAGGCGTAATGTTCTTTAGTACTTGAATCGAAGAAATATTTTTATAATTTAGTTGCATGTCAAATGATTCGGAAGCAGCAAAGTGTGTTCCCACTATTTCCTTTAGTCTCATCCTTTTAACAGTAGAATGGAAATATATATTTTACATAAAAAAGACAAAATGATTCGTTAGAAATTATTTATATTTTAATGTATTTATTTCCATAAATTTTAGATCTCTTCCGGTATTTTTACATTTCTTAATTTTCCACTACGGATACAAATTGGAATAAATATTGGGAAATTAGGTAGTATAAATACTCATAACTGAAATTCTATATGGGAAAGTATTGGTATATCGCAATACCATATCAGAAGGCTTTGAAGAGCCATGGCAAAAGTCAGTGAGAAAGATGTGAGGAGATTAATAAATGTTTTTAGTACTCGTTGACACAAGAGTCTAGGTGTAGACACCGTAATAAGATAAGTTCTGAAGAAAATCACTTGAAAAAGGAAAGAATATTAAAGCAAACTGAATTGTCATTGGATGATCTAAACATCCAGTTGATATTGACCATTCGGTAAATTTCAGATATCCAACTATAATCTCATATAAGACAATGGAAATCAATATAGGATTGCCATTAACTTAAGGAACCAGGGTCCTTGAATGATCGGGTGTTGTCCAGCAAGTTGGCATTTGTGACGTGGTTTTGGACGAGTCTATTCGTTAAATTAGGGGATATATTAAACGAAAAAACGAAGTAAAAAATGCGTGGTGGCAGTTTGTTGTTCGATGTGGAAGCCAAAGCAGTGATTACGAGTTGGTGGAATAAAAAATTACCTAAAGCGATCGCCACACGTGATTTTGAGTACAGCAGCCCTTCTAAGCTTATCTATCTGTGTACAAATCGACTCCACCAAGGTCATATGCCTCTCCCGAAGCCGCGCTTTGTCATGAACAATTATCTATATTGTTATCACCAAGGACCCCCAAACCCATGCTTAAGAGAGTTGATTGGTCGAATGGTTATTCCTGATGCATTTGTTGGCAAATATCAGCTCCAAAAAGCGTGACAAAATGGAAAATTAGACGATGAAAAGAACGGAACCTTGTGTTATAGGATAGCGACTGAAAGAAACAAAGTTGAAACATTGTATCATCAGTCTCGCTATGGAGAAAGATACTAACACCAAGTTAGTTGGCTCACTAAGAAAAACAAAACAATTTCCTGTTGGAATAGAAATGGGTACAAAAATTATGGATACAATTATTAAGATTTGGTTATTCATATCACACAATTAACTGTTAGATTCCATCTCCTGAAGAGCTTCGGTCAACATAGTGATAAGCAAAAGCGAATTTAGACTGTTTGGGGCATGGGGCAATGAGGTTGATTGCAGCACTACGTCTAAAATAAAATTTGCGTATTTGAAATGGGGATAAATTATAACAAAAATGTATTTAGATGTACTAATTAATTTGCTAATAAATCCATCGTTCGTTATGTTAACTCTTCTAAGATTTTTAACAATGCATGAAAACTATTTAAAGGTAGAGCTTAGATGATGGGTCTTCAGGGCAAAAGAAAAAGCGCACCCTGCATTCTTCTTTTATGCTCTCCAGACATTTGAGAGAAAATATTGCTACTTCTTTTTTGAAATATGATTCCTATATGAAAGCACTGACTTTTAAGTGTTGCATTCTAAAGATAGCTTGATTGAAATCATACAAAGGCATGCCACTGGAAAAAAATTTACACACTGGCACTCGGAGCCTAGGCCCCTGTCAAGCCCCTATAGACACTGGCACTCGGAGCCTAGGTCCCTGTCAAGCCCCATTAGACACTGGCACTCGAAGCCTAGGCCCCCGTCGAGCCCCTATAGACACTGGCACTCGGAGCCTAGGCCCCCAACCAGTCCCTTTAGATACTGGCACTCGGAGCCTAGGCCCCTCTCGAGCCCCTTTAGACACTGAGACTCGGAGCCTACTGTTTAGCTTCCTTAGCTACACTTCTGGTGGTAAACCACAAACCGCAATGAAAACATTACAAACCGCAAACAAATTCCGCAATGAAAACATTAAAATATAAAATAATCACAATGATCAAAGTAATTTCGGATTGTTTGAATGATTGCATAATACGTGAAAGTTTAAGATAACATGACCACTTGAATAGTGGATAAACCATTATAATTTTGGATTTTTTTTTTAATTTTAAAATTGAGAGCCTGAAAAAAAAAGCGGATTATCACTATGTTGTTCGCAGCCATTCGTGTAACAATTTCAGAAGTAAACGTGAATGATCAATGTCAAATAATAATTTTTTCCCCTTTCATTTAAGTATTTTATACTATAATAACGAATTTCATGGTTAAAGATACAATAGTTGTTGCTATTTTCATATTTCATTGTCAGATTTTGCATTGCGTTCCATTAAATAATTCATATATCTGAACCCAGAGCAGCGTATATATCAGTTTAATTTTACGTAGATTTTTTCTGATGAAAAAGAGTAATAATCTACTATAAAATTTACTTAAATATATAGATAAGATTGGTAATACTTACTACTACTAAATAACTACTAAACAAACTCGAAGCGAAGCTTCAGAAATGTGTTGATTTCACTACCATCAGATGAAAACTTCCAGAACTTCCATACTTATTTTTTCTATTATACTTTCCGCAAAGAAAGAATACAATTTTGACATTTTTACAGATTCGAAATAGTAAATTATGTTCCGTTTTGTAAAAGACTCTCCATACGATCAATACCTTTCACACTTAAATTCCTTCCCCAAACCCGAATCCTTGCATTTTCGCCGAGCAAGATATTTCACAGTTAGCTTTTATTTCAAGCAAATAAAATCACCCCCTCCCCAAACTGCCCTGCAGAGGAAACATACATATTTTACACCCTTCCACCATCTCGCAGCAAAACAGAGATTTCTCGACTTCCACCACGTTTCTCAAAGAACGCAATAATTCTTCATTTCTTCCGCACACAAAAAAACAGAGCCATATTTCTTCCAAAACTGAAAAAGAGAGGTAAAAAAATGCATTTCCCAACCACAAAAGCCCGAGCAGCATTTCTATGTATCATCCGAAATAGGCGGAATTGCTAACCTCAATTTAATACACCACAATGTGAACATTCCTTTGGAGTCGAGGTATAAGGAGCAGGGTATTTGACTTTTTCTAAAATATGTCCCCCAGGAGGTGATGCGGAGGAGGCCCAGTAAATGATATTCCTCGGGGTATCGCGGAGGCCAGGATCTATCTTTCGCTCAATGCCCTACGGGAGCCCTACGTAGAGAGTTTCCATCTCTTTGATCTCACCCTAGGCTTTGATCCTACTTTATCGAATTTTTTATCCCAATGCAAGGCGCAGCTGCTTGAGGTTTGCCGGGAATCAAGGGCCGAAGGTCGGATGAGAATACGGAGCAAAGGCGGAGATTCCTTTCAAAGGTGGAGAGAGGATGCTTGGATGAGAATAACACCTGATTTGCGAGATGTATTCGGTTCTGCGGTTTGGTGTCATGGAGTGGAGGAATTAGGTGGAGAAGATTATGTTTTTGCTCTTGATGAGTGTACTTGAGGACTTTGGTCCGGGTTTCAAAGATCTTTATGTGCAGACAAATGAACTGAGCTGGTATGTTCTTATGCATCTTGAAGTCAGCTAGTCGATAAGTTAAATCTATTGCTTAACCCTCTACTTTGTTGTCTCGACGAGGTATCTCTTCACTGGAAAGACCGACCAGATCATGATGGACGATATATCTCGTCATTCGGAGATTCCTTTCAAAGGTGGAGAGGATGCTCGGTAAGAATAACACCTGATTTGAGAGGTGTATTCGGTTCTACGGCTTGGTGTCATGGAGTATAGGAATTAGGTGAAGATATGTTTTCGCCTTGATGAGTGTGCTTGAGGACTTTGGTTCGGGATTCAAAGATTTTTATATGCAGACTAATGAACTGAGTATGTTCTTGGAGGGTTAAGACACAACACATTTGTCTCTATATTTTCCATAGAAGCAAATATTTATAATTACTATTTTTTCCCAGAGACTATGTTTGGTTCTAATCTTCATCATTAATATCCAGTTACATTGATAATATTCTTAAGTCATACGTTCAGCCGGTTTAAAAGTTTTAACAGAAACTTTCTATATCCTTGGCGAGGTTGGTTTTGGTTTTATGGTACAAGGACCATATTTGGCAACGCTGCGCCAAACACAAGACAGATAACGACAAGTAAATGAACATTCACTCACAAGGAATGCTTTACTGACACGGAAGAGAGAAATACATCCAGTAACCTATTCATGAATTTCTGATATGTGTTAAGGAGCTATGGAGATAGAGATTTTACAGCTTATGGTCATAAAATGGAAGAGATTAGGTATCAATATCGCACTTTTCTTAGTGATGAGTATTCTACGGTCCTCAGTCAGAAGTTCAAATCACGCACATTCTTTATATTCTGAAGTAATGAACAAAACGATGTGTTTCAAATTTTATAGTTTACCAAGTGATACCTTAAGTATGATGCCCCATAAAATGAGTACTAAGCTATATGAAGGTTGATAACTACTATTTATAATAGATTAATGCGATTTCAACGCCAATTTTGTTGGTATATTAAAAATATTTCGACGCCAAAAATCAAGAAGCTACAGGAAATAGATTTATGATAGAGATTATCAATAGTTTGAGAATTACGTCTCTGATACCCTTTTCTAACATGAAAATATTTCGAAAATACGGGATTAATAATAATTGAAACAGTAATAATCAAGCAAACAAATAGTTTGAATACCTGTCGCAATGCATAAGCATTGTGATAGGCAAAAGTTACGTTTTTTCAAGAAACTGTTACAATTAGAAAGAAGCACGTAATCTGATAGAAATTATATTATATTTACATGCTTTGATGATCACGTGACTGATATAATGAAAATAATTCTATGTGATATGCAACAAACATAGATACATTTAATTAGAATGAATTATTTGATGAATTTGAATCAAGAAATGTGTTGATGATTTGATTAACTGGTTTGGGACATAAACAAGTCCACAACTTCATAAATATATTTTCCGACACATAAAATGTTCCTTCAAAATATTAATCATTGAATGAGAGGCACTATTTATCTAAACTTTGGGCTTGTGCTCTATTCAAGCTCTATCCGAATGAAAATTTAATATTTGCTAATTAAAACGTATGGATGGAAGTTATGACTTTTAAGATACTTCGAGAGTTGAGTAAGCGGTGAATTTCTAAAATATTCAGAAGTTAATTTAATGGAAAAATTGTAGTCATAATGCCTCTTAATTTTAAAACCTTGATTTGGAAATTGCTCGTCTCTCGATTAAATAGTTTTATGGAAGGGAATGATTCAAAGGCACTACAGTAATAACGGCGATTAGAAAATTCGTATTCATCATTCAATTAGTTTAAATATTTACAAGATTTGAGAATTAGGTGTATTGACTGTCATTGGAGATGTAAAGGAAGATGAAATCATCGAGGAGGCTGTTGCTATAGCTGACGACAAATCTAGAAAATAAATACCGACATCCTCTTCCGATGATATAGAGGGGCCGCGGTAGCCTGGTTGAAATAGTAACGGATTAGCAACCGGAGGGTTGCGAGTTCGAATCCTATCAAAGACCGTCGTGTACAAAGGGGGCTGGTGCACGTTAAATCAGTCATGGTCTCAAATGTCCTCACGTTGGCGTGATGTGGAAGTTTGGAGAGTGGAGTGCTAGCTCAGGTGTGACCTCGTCATCTGACCGTGGTTCAAAATTATGTGGTGTTGTCCTCGGATCGGGCTTGATCCCGAACCGTCACCAATAGCCCGCTATGTTGCTTCAGTGTCACATTAACTAAAATACCATACTTACCCATGATATAGAACTGACTCAATAACAGATATCTTTCCAAATTAACTGTAGATATTGTACTATACGCTTTCCGAAATAATACAAGAATAAAGTTTAATAAAGTGCAGATGATGAAGGAACATGATTTTTTGGGTAACTGAGAATATTTAACATTATCAGATTCAATTATGTAGCATTTAGTCAAGTATTGGTTAATTTAAAAATATATAATCTCGAGATATTGCCGATATCCACTTAAATGATAATTTTGTTGCCTTCACATAGCGCTTAAATTTGATCTCCAGAGCTTTTCTATTCCTTTATTTATACCTCAAGATGGCGGTTGACAGTAGTCATTGTTGGCACATCATCGTGCCAATAAATACCAATTACGAAAAATAATTAAACACAAAAATAATAGTATTTGTTGAAATCTTTTTGTCGTGGAAAAATAAGTATGGCTCAGATATTTTTGTAAATTTCTCTACTTAGATACTAACAAATGTTTCTAAGGATATCGATGACTTAACTTTCTTGTAATGTTATATCCATCTACTTTTGCATTAGTTATACATTTCCAGTCCTTATTTGTTTTGAAACCTGTTCATGTTTAACAGTTTATAAGTATGGAATTAATATGGAACGAGCAAGTTGTTAAACTAAATTTACATCGCAATCCACAACTTTTCCATAATTAATTCATATTTTTGTACATTTAAAATTGTAAAAAATAATAAATGTACTTTAACATCTGATTTCTCACTGCTCTTAAATAACTTCCAATAAGATTACATTTTACTCTGTTGTTTTCATACTAAACAAGTAGGGTAAAGATGTAGAATCCGGGGCATGTTTGTCGCCAAGCAATTTTTGTCCCCAAATCAAGATGGCGTCCAAAGCCAGTATGTTCATTAAAAAAAAAACGTGGACTTTCCTGCACGAAAAACCTTTTGCATAGGGTTGCCATAAAGCTGAATCAAAACACCAAGGTTACCATGTTTGGCGGTAAATCGCTAGTGCCCCGGATTCGACATCTCCACCACAAATAGTTTATGATACAAGTGATGAAAGGCAGATATTTTTTAATTGCAGTCGCAATGGAGCAACACAACAGGCTATTGGTGGCGGTCCGGGATCAAACCCGAAGGGAAAGATCCGAAAACAGCACGTAATTTTGAACCACGGTCAGATGACCTGAGCTGGCACCCCACTCCACACTTCCACACCACGCCAACGTGAGAACATTTCAGGCCACGACATATTTAATGTGCGCCAGCCCCCTTTGTACACAACGGTCTTTGGTTGGATTCGAATTCGTAACCATCTAGTTGCTATTCCGTTATTCTTCCAATCGAGCCTCATAAGTGATAACAGAAAGACAAGTTAAAATCAGTGTGACAGATCTGGTAGAGCGGTATACTAGATGTTACTGTTGTGAACAGAGAGGAACATAATCTTACCATAAAAGATTTTATTATATACATACTATGTGCAGGCAGTGCACTATTTACAGACTTAGGAAATCACACCGGTCATTCCGAATACCTGTTCTATAAGCTGAACTTAAAAATACTATAATCGCCTAATTTATTTGTTGACCTTTATTTGAAGCAACGTGCTGGTAGACTTGCCAGCATTTTATGTTTATTGAATTTTGATTAATTTATATTTTTATCTACTAGTTTTCATTGCACCAGTTTGCACATGGAATCACTATACGTACAATATTTAAGTGACTCCGTTTTAGAACTGTAAACGTTATTGTAAAAGCTTTAAAACACATCGAAACTACAAAAAATGAGTTAACATGTAGTCAAAATTTTATATAGTTTTCAGTGATAAGATATGATTGGTTCGGGTTTTATGGCGAAAGAGGCATAATAGGCCAAGCTGTGTCAAATACAAGCCACATACAATATCAAGTAATGGGCATACACGCACAAGTAAAGTGTTAATGACACAAGCAAGAGAAATATACCAAAGTAGGAATCAAACCGGCTCCGCCTATAAATCGCAGGTTGCTATCTAAGCGGGCGAACCGAAGTGATGAGAAAGATGAAGTTAAAAAAACAGTATTTAAATGCCATTGTTACAGAACTGTAAATATGTCTGTTGAAGCACAAATAAACGCGTTGAATCTGAAACATATAAAGTAAATATATGTATTGCCTTCCACGCAAGTTGTTAGTCACTAATATTTTATTTACATTCGTACGAATCGTTTTTGCACGCAATCTAAAAAGTGCCTCAGCTAATCCATTTATTTTGTATTCTTCTGCAATTCTTATATAGTGATGTTTTTATATCATCATAAAGTGTCCTTCCTTTAAGTGCAAGAAACACATCTTTGGGCGTAACACTGCGCAATTCGTCCCAACCGCAATTTCTGAGACAAGACTTAGTGAGACATTTTCGCAATTTCTTTCGCGGAGGATTCTTTTTTATCCCACTGCAGTTGTGTGTGCTGGCTCAGGAATATTGTGTGCATTCAGTTTCTTTCTCTGAATCAACGAAGATGTATGAGACAAAATATTGAGTTTCAGGAATGTAAAACATTATCCGTATATTTGTATCGTCTTTTGCATTTATTTCTTTTGCAAGTAAAAGTAAAATATAAAATACATTATTTTCGTTTTTGTTTTTATACCTGATGGTTTTATTTAAACTAGTAGAACCGCGCATGAGCATGGCATCTTCGCTAAACAGACTTCCTTTCGTAGATCTATTGGTGGCAGAGTCGTTACTCGTATTTTAAATCTTTCAATTTATTTTTAATGATTAAAATAAAATTTAAAAAATATGTAACATTATTTCTCATTTACTTTTACTGATGCTAATTCTAATTTCCATTAAAATGCATGGGAAAAACACACCTCAGTAATGTTACCACAGTTATATTTTTAACGTCTACTTTAACCTTTGAGCAGCTTGTCCTGTTTAGGACCTTGCGCCTCAAAATTTAAAATCCAATCAATTTCATCCATTCCTTAGTTCAAAGGCGATTCGTCTTTTTTGGCGCTAAACCTATTTTCGCTTATGTTTTCTTTTCAACGTTGATTTCTATCTTCCAGTTTTTTCATTGCTTTCTGTAATCAGTTTTCTGAGGAATTTCTTTAGAGTGACGATCTCTTTCGTGTAGTTTTAGCAACATTATGTAACTTCTTAGCTCAAAGCAACTATATTTAACTAAGCGGAAAAAATCGTAAACGAATCTTGTAGCTGTCGATTATATATTGTTCATATCAAGTGTTACCATTCGACGATAAACAAGTAACGTCGATTTCAGTGCTACGCGCATTAGTGGAACACATATATAGATGTTAGCTATTTTAAATTAACAGGACTCCAGCTTTATCTTCTCAAATACCGACATCAACACACTTTTTATTTTACAATACATTTAAATACAATACATGCCTCTCAAAGAAGAGATCCTTTATAAAAGATTGAAATATAGATTTAAAATGTTTAAAAGTAAGGAAAAACGATACCGATCTAAAAGTTAGAGTTGAGTGGTGGATGCTCTTCGTGTAGATTTAGCAATATTATGTTGCTCCATGGCTAAAATAAAGAATATTTCAACTAAGCGGTAAAATTGGCGAATGATTCCCGAAATGATCAATTTTGTGTTGCTTATATCCGCTGTTTCCATTCGACAAAAAACAAATAACGTCTATCTCTGCAATTATGAAACCAAATATGGTTATTTCTAAATTCCTTCTATACAAATTTAGGAAATAAAACATAAACCTATAACCTGTCTCTAACGCATTCCTTATGTTTCACATCTCCCTTAATTTAGTTAACCTTAATTTGACACATTGATTGAACGAGTTGACCCGTTTAAAACTACGTGACTGAAATACCATCTTGTCAGTGCAGAACTGTCAAACTTTGGCAGTCACTACAATTTGAGCAATGACAAATGTGGCCCCAAAGTTTTAATCACACCATGCTTAACCTTTGTTTTAAACTACTTGGGAATAACAGCATTTAAAGTATCTTACTTCAAGGAAGAAATCGAGGTATAGCAATAAAAAATTAAATTCCCATAAAATGAGAGGAAATACTTATTTTCGATAACTAATCACCATTTCTCTAGTGGTTGATGGGTTTGTGTTTTTATGGCGCAAGGGCCATATTTGGCCATGCTGCGCCAGACAAAAGACAATTTCAAGTAATGGACATTAAAAAAAATTTACTGAGAAATGCACCTAGGGAAGAATCGAATTTGACAGGAATTGAGCCTTTAGTGAGACGGAACCAATAGAATCATGTAACTGCGTACCCTGACGTTTTTCGAATAACAATACATATATTTTTCTCTAAACAATTATAGAGGTATACCGCTTACAAATAAGTAGAGAAAAATAGGTGTAAAATGAACTCAGATCTTTTTCTAAAAAACAAGTTGTAACACCAGTGTCACTACTAGAGCTCAGGGACATCAGTAGCACACTGTTTGAAGGTAAAATACGCTTCAATTCTTTTTTGACACTGTTCAGAGATTGTTAGTTTCCAAAAGCAGATACAGCGGTCTCAAGGATAAATTAATAACAAATGGCGCTTTAAAGTAAGGTGTGAGAGAAATGCTCTCAGCGTAACCCAGGTGGATTAATATTTAAGCAGAAAGATCCTTTAAATCAGACCATTCGAATATTTACACTTACTACGTTTTCTTATACCTCAAGGAAACTCAATGAAGATATCCATCGAAAACTTTTTTCACCACGGAAACTATCAGCCATTTCTGAATGAATAATCCTCCCAGGGAACCATGGCGTCTCCCAGGTCCTATATCTTCTGAAGAGGAATCTTCGAAATTCACCTCAAGCGGTGTGGAAGAAAATCGCCAGGGTACATTTTATAGCTCTTCGCCAGCGTTGCCATCTGCGAGGAAATAATGCCTTTCCTCTTATAAACTTACCACTTTATATATTGGCTGCAATAATCTCCCCGTCCCCTCGTACAGGGTGTGTTATAAAAGAGAGGATATCCGGGACCGGGGCTTAGCTGCCTCAGATCGCTTAACTTAAGCCCGGAATAAACATTTGTTGTAACACGGGTTCTTTTTTATGCCAGCTTCTTCAGATAGAAAGACTCGATGAGAGCTATTTTTTGGAGGTGGCATGTCATAATTGTGACAACTTTGTGTCCTCGCCTTGTGATGACACGTTTGGTACATTTGCTCTGTTCAAAGCTTGTTCTCGTTGCAATGTATTTCACTTTGTGTTGGTGGAACACTTACCCTTCATTTGTTATTAGTTTGTGAGAGCCATAATATAATACCGTGAAAAACAGCTTTTTTTTCACGCGTGCATCTTCAGATAAAGATGGTGATTCGAAATTATCTTGACAAAATGTAATGGATGGTAAGGTGCGCCAAAAACAACCTTTGTCAAAGAATATATGCCCGCAACTGTTGCGTGTAGGTGTTAGGGAGTGTTTTATGGCATGGTTTTGGTTGTCCGGGTTTTATGGCGCAAGGACCATATTTGGCAAAAGTGCGCCAAACACTAGAGAGAAGACGTAAACAAATGGGCACACGCACACAGAGAAAGCTTTATTAATACACAAGAGAGAAATATATCCATGGTAAGTGATAGGAATTGAACTTGTGCCACTTATAAACTCGCAGATTTCTAGAGCAGTGGTTAAACTCACTCTTCTAGAATGTCTTCCATTTCTGAATTGCTTGATTGGTTGGTTGTTTTTGGGTTTTATGGCACAAGGGCCATATTTGGCCATTCTCGCCAGACACAAGACATACCATATCAAGTAATAGCCATACATGAACGTTTTTACTAACACAGAAGAGAGAAATACACCCAGGGAGGAATGTACCTGATAGGAGTCGAACGTGCACCACCTACAACTCGAAGGTTGCTAGCTCAGTGGACATACCCACTGAGCCCTGAAGACTCCTATGGACTGCTTGAACTTCTCTGCCCACTCGCATCACGCCTGATAACATGAAATGTTCTTGATTTACACAGCTGGCACAGCAAACGCTCATATGTATATTTGACGGTTCATCATTCGTCTATTGCGGAAACCTTGTCCAGGTTCATCTCTTTCCATTGATAGAACCATAGGTTATATGAAGTCAGCCAGGTTGAAATTCGCATAACGCTACATCATATGCGAATTTCGCTTTGTGATTGATGAAGTATATTCCTCCTGGTGGTTGTCTCGAAGTATCTCATCATTAACAAAACAAACGAGATCTTGTGAACGGGATATCTCGTCTATAGAAAAAAACTGACCAAACCTTGATCTCGTCATCAAAAAATTGGCAATATCTTGATGACGAGATTCATCATTAGCAAAGTTATTCATATCCTAAGGGACGAGATATCTCGTTGAAACCACTTGGAGGGTTAAGAAAAAGATCAATTTGTGAACGTGCCAAATGCAACTCTTGCACCTTCACAGACATGCAATCCTTGTTGAAGTTTACTTGGTGCACTTACCACTTTTAAAGTTTGACCAAAGTATTTCAAACCACCCTGTATTGACGACACTTAATTATTATGGGTTGGAAGGTCATGAACGTGATAGTGTCAATTTTTTGTTCTCGTTGTTGCGTTGACGGTCCTACGGATGTGACTTATAGATTCTTGTTGTTGTATTGTAAAGTTTATTCGAGCATTACCGTACCAGCAGTTTTTAATTAATAAATTTGAATGGTTCCAGATAAAAACAATAAAAGTCTATTTTTAATGAAAGTTAACTTTAACTTTAAGTTTTAACTGCTTAGTTAAAAGTGAATTTTGTAAATTTTAATAATGGTTTAATCTCTTACGACACTAACCTTACATGGAGTATTCCTATTGGTTCACCTATTTTGGTTTACTTCAATGTAATTATTACACGAAGAAAATTGAACAATAAGAAAGTTTTAAATGTGATTATGCAATACCTAATTAGGGACCTTCGTTCTACAATGATCTCAACAACAAGATAACAAGACAAGTACCTTGATACTGATATAAAAAGTATATCTTTTAATTAAAGTTATACGTCTCCTTGCTTACGCCATTTTCAAAGTTTTTCTATCTTTCCAGTCACGATATTGGGATGCCAAATATAATTTTATAGGTTTCCCCAAACAGAGCCTTTATTCCCTTTTGGGGGCTTTGGGACCAGAGGTTACACTATTCAATAGCTTAAAATTCGGATGGAAGTCATACGAGAAAATAAATTTTACCCATCTTCAGTCATCTTGATGATTCATCGATCAGCAAATTGTCACAGTAGTCGTTGTCTCAGTAGACATAAACTGTTTGGGAAGTCTGTATCGTTGTACTTTGTCACAAATAATGTAGCATAAGCAGAGTGCAGGATCATCAACATTTCAACGTCGTTGCAATTGCGTTGAGTTTTAACGGTCCAAAGTTCACTGCATGTATTGGAATTTTGCACAATATGTGGACATGGATAATTTTTGCTGCAAAACAGTTGATTGGTTGTTTCTTCTGTATCCGTATTCCCTTTGAAATGTAACTGTTCTAGTTTGGAGTGCGATCCTTACTAAATTGACTTTAATCACATTTTAAATCACTATGTCTTAACCTACTAATAACTGAGACAGCACAATCAGCTTAAGTAAACATATTTATTCGGTGGCCATGAAAACAGCTACACTGACGAAAGATGAACATAAAAACGCAACATGATCAGATATCTATAGAGATCACACACGAACCACTGTACGAACTGTATAAGGTTTAATACGTCACATAAGCTTTAAACCCTCTGTGGAGCGCACAAGCAAATATCAGTTCTCTAACTTGTAATATTTCTTGCAGGAAATGGAATCAGTTTTGACCATCTTGATCAATAGAATCCTTAGAATTCATTGACACAATAGGTATGATTGTTTAGTCATAATGTGTGTGTTGTGGAAGAAAAGCACTACTTTGAAATCTCGCGACGTTACCTCTCAGAAGGTTACCACTATAACGACTGACTCTCCCGTTACCCTAAAACATTACCGGTGGCGATACCAGTAAATGAATTGCGTAACTTATGATATATAAATGAAATCACTGCTATCCTTCATTCTAGCTAACTTTAAGCTTATTTTACAATATTTTCATAAGACTATGATTGTTTATGCCCCAGAACGCGCGCGGTAAAGTAAATCGGTTGTCATACTGATCAAATAAAATTCTAATGAGGGCTCATCAAATAAAATGATTAAAAATTCTAAAAAATGTCAAAATACGATGAACAATGGGAAAGGGAGGAAGCTATAAACGTTCACCTGTGTTGAAATAACACCAATAGAGGGAAGGTTCAGTTCAAAATGAAAGAATGTGGATTTATCGTTTACCTCTTGAATCTTATATTTAATTTTGCTCCCTTTTAATATAAACTCCAACATGATTGAATCTTAAAATTTTCATTTCATTTTACCACACCATAAGCGCGGTGAAATTAATAATTTAAACCTATATAAGACTCAACATTTCTAAACAGTTTATTAAAATCTTGCTGATTACTATTAGTATATAAGTTCGTCTAACACGTGGTCATACCATTTGCCTGCCACCCAGTAGGTCCCGGGTTTGAATCTCTGTTTATAAGCGACGACTCGCCCGCTGGGTGCTCCTTCACAAGTAGCCATCAGATCGTCCCCTATCCCCGTAGCGGCGAAGTCCGAAGGTTTGTAGTCGGGTCTTAAAAATACGACGAATAACAATTGCAATATCTACAATTCCTCCGAATATCTTCTATGGTATTTTAATTGATGAATTATACCCTTTAAATCTTCGTTAGCCTGGTAATTTATTTGATAGTCAAAATTTTCTTTATACACTGAAGTTGAGACAAAGACAATCAAACTTGGTATCTTATAATTTCGTTATAGTGAATTTCATTCTATCACATTCTAACTTAAATTTTCCGTAATGTTTGCGAACTTGACTTTCTAGCTCCATCTTGAGTGAAAAAAATTGTTTTTGTAGGAAAGCATAATATTATGGGGAAAGGTAATTTCTCGTGAAGTTTATTCTTATACTATAACTCAGGGGACGAAATTATTTCCTTTGTCAAGTGTATTCTCGTTATGATTTGCTTTAAACTACATATTTTCGTCGCGCAGATATATACAATAAAGTAATATAATGGAGGCGAAGGTTTTTATATGCATTAAATTTATTCGTGCAACATATTTCTCTGGGGAGAAAAACTAGTTTCTTTGTTAAGTGTATTCACTTCATGATTCACTTTAAGTAGTAAAGGTTTTTTGGTGTTAGTCAGATTATACAGTGAAGATAATATTTTAGTTTATTCTTATAACATATTTCTCGTGAAGGAAGTTAATTTCTATGCCAAATATATTCTTATTATAGCCTACTTAAGTTACATGTATATTTTTGCTATATTTTCCAGTGTCTGTTTTAGAGGAAAATGAATTTGAAAAAGTGAAATGTGAACAATTATTCTTACTTCAATTAGTTTTAATTTTGATCCTATAATTTGTTGAATACATTAAAATAGATACATAACTGTATAAGGAAATTAATATATAAATAAGTCTTTTTACATCAAATTAAATAAAAGTAAATAAATATGAATGTGTTTAAGTAAATTTGTCATTTAGTTATAAAATGATAATTGTGTCTTTAAATATATATGTATATATATATACATATATATATATATATATATATATATATATATATATATATAAAACTTATTTTTATATGTATGAATAGTTTAAAAACAATTAGAAAATAATACAATACCATTATCAAAATGATAATTCATGTAATTTATGGTAAAAAATATACATTGAACCATTTTTCTCTATTTTGAGATTTCAAATACTTAAGCCAAGGCATTATTTAAATTATGATTACTCAAAATATCATACATTTGAAGTTATGTAACCGATTTAAAAAAGGCTTTGAAATGCATTTGCTTTTATTTATATTGCCTTCTATAAAGGTTTTTATAAGTCTTCGTTTTCATAAGTTACATTTCCAGTAATAAAAATAATTTATTACATTAAAATAGATCAAATATTAAGAGTGTCCATATTCATTTCCCGTGCGCTTAAATCACATAAAGATAATATAAATATAAGCACATGAGATTTATTTTATTAGAGTATTTTCAGATCAAGCTAGTATGATTATATGGATGTATTAGCCCATTAAAAACTTTACTATTGATATGTATGTTAAATCACGCCCACAGAAATTTGTGAATTCAAGAATCAATTACTTGTTTAGTTTAACGCGTTTTTCAAACCCGAACTTCAAAAGAGAGAACTTTAGAATTCAATCAGTTCGCTTAAAATTGTTTAGAAAGTTCTCCACTCATTTGTTCCTAAGCTGTGAAAGAATTAGCCATTAAAACACAGAAAATCATAAAGAAAAAAGACAGGAGTCCGCTCAACCGAATTAAGTAGGATCCTTAACGCACCAAACGGAAGCTCAAGCATTTAAGAAATATTTCTTTCTGTTTGAATTAAACGCATTCCACCTGAGCAGCCTTCAGAAAAAGACAGAAAATAAATTTATATATTCATACGTAAAGAAAACCTCCTTCAGTAACAGTAAACGCTTTGAGGCAGAATGAAAAAGTGGAACTTTTTTACGATCACAAGAGTATTTTTCAGGATAACAGACACCCCATTATATGTTATTATTGTTAATTCTTTCACACAAAACGCGCGGCGTATGAAAATTTACCGTCCGGAGGGGTTAAGGTAAACAGAAAAAACGAAAAATATATTCAAATTTTCACGGCAGTGGACTGAGTTTCGTAGCACTTCCTCCGCTCTTGGAACATAATATAACGCTGCCATCCTGCCTTGCGCAAAGTTGATGGAAGAGAAGCAATTTATTTCAACATTGTGCATTTGCTTTAAATAGGGCTTGACTTCTATTTGCTTGGTCGAGAGAAGGTGGTGGCAACGCAGAGCGAGATCTTTCAGAGTGGCCTGGGTGAAATTCAGGATTTCAAAGCACGTATGCTTTCAAAAAAGTGAATGGCCCGACTGTTCGGTATTGTAATTGTATTCAAATGGGAATGGAAACTTCCGGCTTTATGTTTAAAACATGTATCGAGTGGGCCGGTATGGTGCGTTCAAAAATTCCATATATTTTCAGAGCTAAATCGATGCAAGTCACAAATAATGAAATTAAAAAAAATATTTTACAAAACATGATATAAATCGCACTGTTTTTTAGAAGGTAGTTTGAATTTACGCCGCACTGAAGCAACGCAAATGACTATTGGAAAAGATCCGGTATCAATCCGGAAAAGATAATTTTTTCGGGGAGACAGAAACTACAAAAAATTTTCCGTCTGCTATACGAAGGGTTGTATTTAACTCAAAACTCAACAATTAACTGTAACTCAAAATTCAATGAACAGGCCACACGTCAAACATTCCATTATCAAGGTTTAGATTAAACATCCTAATTTAAACAGATAAATACGTTAATCAATAAGATTCTAAAAAATGTCGATTTATAGATGGCGTAGGTTCGATTCCTCCCTATGAGTATTTCTCTCTTCTATGTCATTAAAACTTTCCCTCTGCATGTCCATTACTTGACGTTGTCTCGCGTTTGGCGAAGCTTGGCCAGATATGGCCTTTGCCTTAAAACATAAAAAACAACCAATCATCCAATTAATTTATAATATATATGCTAAAAACACAAAGTAGTCGATATCTATTTCGGTGCCTCAAAGAGCCACCATTTTAAGGACAAAAATAATCAAGAGGAAACTCGTGTTACTTTAAACCATGTTGCTACCTCTCTTTTTTTGTTTTGTCCTTCCAGGCCACAGACAAAAGCAGAGAAGACTAACTATAATCAACTACTTTTTCAGTGGGATAAAAATTGAAAAGTTTTCTTTAATGTTAAATTCAAGATATCAGAGATTGGATTTTCTTGCCTATTTAAAATCAAAATGAAGAAATTCCCAGCTGTGTTGAGTTACGACCAGTATTCAATGTTCTTGATTAGTACACTAATGTTATTACTAAACGTATAAATGGACAACGTTGTTAACATATATTGATCGTCTACTGAAGAAATGTGCTAGAAATAAAAATGAACATTCATTTCTAAATTGACAAACATATCAACAAATCCTACGATCTCCAAACACGTAAGTAGCTTCATATTTTCAATCTCAACATATTCTGTATCTTGTTATTTACTTTTGTGGTTCAAGTATCCAAGTTGATCAGCTTGCATGACAGTCAAAGTGCACTTTTTAAAAGTAATCAGCCGTTTCCAGATTCGAATTACGTGAAAATGAATTATTAAAACAGCATCAAAAGCATAAAATATCTTTTTTTTAAGCAACCTAAAATAATACAAAGCATATAAGTTAAAGCATACAGTTTTACGCAGTATGTAGCTATTTTTTCTAAACGTCTTTCAAATTAACTGAAGTTGTATTTTAATAAATTAAGAACACAAGTCAGTAATGAAAAATTTTGAAATTGGAAAAAGATTCTAAAATAGTTCAAATTTAAATTTGAATGGGGGTATAATCTTTTATAAGCCTATGAATAGGTTACAAAGTGTTGTCCAGTAAGAATGATTCAGTTTTTTTGGAAATTTCTCAAAGACTAAAATGAAAGTCACAATACATTGCACAGAATAGCAATGAACACTTGCTTTAATGAAAGGAGCAATAATTTAAAGAAAGAAGATGTAGTCAATTGGAGGAAATTCAGACTTTTCTTGATAAAAATTAGAATAAAATGAAACCAATCAAATGTGTTTAAAACTGCTGCTTTTGTTTTGTTCCAAAAAGGATTGATGAAATTACTCGTGTAGAGAGAGAATTTTGAGTGGGAGCTAGTTTCAATGAATTGAATAAGTTTCTATTAAATTTTGGTGTAGTTTTTTCAGATCCCAGCACAGTAATTAACTTCTATTGTTGGTGAAGAATTTTCATTTTGTAGTTCGGCTTCCAGAAAATTTAAATTCGTATTCATTCATCTCAGCAATTAAGACTAAGTTAAGTAATATGGATGTGAAATCGGTGTTTTTTCGAATAACGACAACGGGTTTTAGTTTTGTAAGCGTACATAAGGGAATTGAACATGGTATTGTAAAAACTTCAAGTAATTAAATGAAGAGAAATAACTATTAAAACAGGACACAAAATAGTTAAAATACTAATCTTTTTAAGAATCAAAGTGTAAAGGCCTTCCTATAAGAAAACATTTTATTCATTACAAAAGGATACTACTTTTGACTAAAAAAAGTAGCTTGTGTCGAGGACACAGACCGTTGTTTTGACTTGAATACTTGGGCCTGATGTCGGATTGTGGAATTATGGAATGAATAAAGGTTGGTTGGTTGGTTTGGGATTTTATAGCTCGATGGCCATATTTGGCCAAGCTGCGAAAAATACAAGGCAACGTCAAGTAAAAAATGTGAACGGAAAAAATGAGGAATTGGGGAACAGTGGTAGTAGGATGAAAGCAGATAAAGATCTCTTGGGTATCCCGGGAGCGCAACAACCATGTTTACTAAAGACAGTAAGATCCATGGGAAAAGAAACGACCATTTGAGTACCCAGGGTCCTTAAGTTCAGTACACACCTAAAGAAGATGTACCCTTGAAGGCGAATGAATGAAGGGAAGACAGGAAGTTTGAACTATGTTTATTGCGAATATTCAACAATTAATTTATATATTTAATGATTAAAGTGCAGTTTGATATAAATATTTAAGGATAATTTTATTAACTAAATGCCTGTGATTATAGCGTAGTTTGGTACCTTTGGAATGACACCACTTACACATTTGCACTTCGCGCAATTCAGTTACACCGGCCCAAAGCTCGCCTAGCTCAGTAGAATTTCGATATATTGCAGACCCCCTTCCCTGAGTTCAGTACTCCTCTGCACTCGTCCCAAATGTCATGTCTGGTACAGACGTACTTTGACTACACGACGCTATGTTTATCTTCTGGATGCTTTTGACTGTTCTGAAGTTATAGGACAAAACAGTTGTAACTTTTTGTAACGCTCGATTTTTTATGTGACTCCTCAATATACTGTTCCGATTTTAAAGATGTATTCACTTTAAAAATATAAGACAATACCACACTCTTTTAATATCTAGAATTCTTATTTGAGTCTCCAAGCATTCCAGTTTGCTTTAAAATTGTATTAATTACAACATTAACAAACGAACTTCTAATTTTATAAATTATTTAGGAATCAACAAAGTTACAAAAGCGTTTATAAATTCAGGAGTAAAATGTACAAGGCAACAATAAAGCTGGAAGTGTTGCTACAAACATTTCTGAATTTGTTTCAATTTTTACATTCATTAATTATGTTCTCATAACTATAAAAAGGCTGTTTTGTACACATTTCAAAGCTCGGAATACTCTTCAGATTCATTTTTATTTTATAAGAATATCTATAAGATTAAAATTTAAAAAATTTTTAGCTACACTTTGAACACATTATTTGAAATACATAATTCTTTATTTCAAAAACATTACAATTTAGAAATGGGAATATATTTTATTGATAATAAACGCAGACAAGCAGAGTTATGGGAAAATGTTTTGATTTACTATATTAAACATTTTAACAATAGAATAATCGCGTCATATTCATAAATTGTATGCTTTATCCCGTATTTCATTTAGTTACTTTTAGATTTTTTTACTTTATTAGAAATGTCATCCTAAATTTACATTACATAAGACATCACCACGTTATTGTAGTTTATTTCAAAACAAAACCTTCCGAAAACGTGAATATAAAATTGAACACATTATTTAAATATCGGAAATTTCTATATACATTATAAAAATATTAAAATACGAAAATCGGAACATATTTGATGGATAATCAACACATAAAAGCGTAGTTATGTACTATATACATTATAAAAATATTAAAATACGAAAATCGGAACATATTTGATGGATAATCAACACATAAAAGCGTAGTTATGGAAATGTTTTTATCTTCTATAACATTAATTATATATATATATATATATATATATATATATATATATATAAACATTTTAAACGGTCGAATAATAAGGCTTTATTGTCTGTCATTATTTGTGCTGTATGCTGCATTTCATATTTTTTCGTTACATTTGCAGTCTCTTACTTTATTAGAAATGTTATCCTAAATTTCTATGAAAAAGAAAACTTGTAATTCAATTCTTATGCAAAACAACAAAACCTCCTACCAATAAACTACAAGGAAATTAAAAAACTTTTAAAATGGAGGCGGAAAATAAGTTTTTATTCCTCCAAGCCATTGCATCATTAAACCCGCAGAAGTACCATTGCTGGCGCAGACAGCTAAGCAGCTCCCTTAGATAGAATTTTGGAATTAATTTTTGGTTATGAACGGCTTTGGAGCTGAGCCACGTTCCACATCAACAAAAGGGATATCATTTCACTTTCTCCTCACGTATTTAGATGAAGGAAAATGGGAGTGTTGTTTTTCTAAAAAGTGTTATATTTCATTACTTTTAAATAGCAAGTTTTCGTTCAACCTAATGATCTTTTCGCATTGATCCTACACAAATTAATCACTATGTTTAAAATAGAATTATTACCTAGTCGTACCTCGTGGTTACGTTTTGTCCTTTTGATGAATTCTCTAAAGCTAATGGCTTTCTCCGAGTAGTCTTAAAATTGGCTCCTTACTTTTCCATCAGAAGTCTGTTGAGACCATTGTTTCGTAATATGGGGGTTACAGCCCCTCTTTGGGTGCTGAGGGAATTTTGGGGGCGCTGGGGAGCAAGAGTTGTCAGTAAAGTGCTGAAAAATGTGTAGCCTAAAAATGGTTTAAGAAAACATTTATATACTTGAAAATACAGTCACTTATAACATTAATACACAGTCCGCAAGAAATGTGTTTTAAATGCTGATCGGTCTAAAAACAAAACTACAGTTCGTAATAGGTTAGCATGGATGTGTTTGGGAAAATTTCCGAATTAAATTTGGGATTGCATTACTCTCCTGTCTAGTAGTACATGAATTTAGTTCTGTAACGAGTCTTAACTACATAGAATAATCGACTGCAAATAGATGACAGTGGAGATTTAAGAATGCTGCTGACGAAAATAGAGCTTAATATAGATAAATTGGTAGCAACTCCAGGCCCATCCTTCTTTTCGTGGTCATTTTTAATTTACAGATTTGGTTGATATTAGTTCCTAATAGTAAGCAATCTGTTGTGCTCATAGGCCAATTTTTTTTAAATTTTATTTTAATAAACAACTCTAATGCTACATCAGATGTACTTACTCAAAATTTGAAAAAACTTTTATAACATGTTCGAAATAATGATATAGTCGTCACGAAGAAACACTTTGTTACATTTAAACCCAAATCGCACACCTTATTTTTACAAATAAACCAATGTGAGAATTGTCATATTGCATTTTTATGGAATGAACATGTACTTATTTCTTACTACTAAAACGTAAATGTTAAATAAAATGACTTAAAAGTTTAAATGATTGGTTGGTTTTGGATTTTGGATATGGCGCAAGGCTATATTTGGCTAAGCTGTGCCAAACGCAAGACAATAAGTATGAAAAGTTTAGAACACCTTAATAACTAAATATTATTTATAGAGGGAGATTCAGAAAGGGTGCTAAAGTGGTTATATTGTTAACCTTCTGTGATAGGAAAACTTTCGATTAAGAGTAAAAAACGCGTCCAGGTATGTATAGTTTTCACACATACATTTGAAACATTTGCTACAGTACGTTTTTGTAACAGTACGTTTTTGTTAATTCTATTTTACTAATTAATTTCAATTTGAAATGATCAAAAATAGGAACTAAGGGAAAAAATAAAATTGACAGGAAACAAACACAGCACCACATTTGGACATGGAATAGTTTTGCACCAGGCCCAGAACCTTATTAAAATATAAATTACGACAGCGTATTATTAAAATAGAGAGCAGACATAACTCAAATCAATAATCCACATAATCCTCTCATTATTCTAACTGCCAAAGCAGGAAAATATTTCATCTCCTATCCTTCTGATGAGAAATTAATATCCATCTTCAACTATCACTACCGGAGTAATCTCAAAACAGTCAATGACACGATCACTTAATCTCCTGTAATACAGGCAAACGTATTTGTAGTATTCCTCACAATAAGATAAACTCGATCGAATAACTTAAAAAATGGTCGTTCAAGGATTATTTTCAAAAGTTTGTGATTAGATATCAGGAGGTTTCGATGATAGCAAGCAACGCTAATTTAGGTACGGATTATTGAAAAGGAGTCGAAATTCTTCAATTAAACAAAACCGTCTAAAAATTATTATAAAATATACTCAAAACAGATGCATTAATAATTATAACCGATAACTGGTCCATTTGGTTGGTTTGGATATTTTATGACGCAATAGCCATATTTGGCCAAACTGCGCCAAGACAGGCAACTTCAAGTAATTGACATATGACGTTCGCGTACAAGAAAAGTTTTTCAGACACAGAATATAATTTTGGTTAATTGGTTGTTTTGGAGTTTTATGGCGCAAAGAGCCTTATTTGGGCAAGTTGCGCCAAACACAAGACAGACAACTTCAAGCAAAAAATGTGAAAGGAAAAAAGGAGGGATTGGGAAATAGAACAAACTGAAAGCAGAAAAAATCGCGTGGGTATCCCAGGAGCGTGACACACGTGTCTACTAAACCCCATGGGAAAAGAAAGGATCTCTAGAGTACCCCGGTTCCGTGAAGCCCTCACACATGATGGATATGTGCCCCTGACGACGACATAGAAGAATAAAATACACCTAGGGAGGAATCGAACCTGACAGAAACCCGACCTCCGCTGCCTACAACTCACAGGTACCTAGCGCATGGGAAACCCACATCGCTAAGATGGTCCTTTTGGCTAATTTGAGTCTTACTGTGTGCTTGGAATAGTGGTGTTCCAGATCTAACTCCTTATTGCTATATAATTCAGAGTCATATCGAAATTGGCTGTACAGAGCTCAAATAAGTAATCAACACAATCCTATCATTATTCCAACTCTGCCATAGCAGGAAAATGCCTGTTTCCATTCCTTCAATGTCAATGAGAGATTAATAACCGTCTCCAACTATCACCACCGGAGTAATCTCCAAGATTCAATGACACGACCACTTAATCTTCTTTAATATAGGCAAACATGTAAGCAGTAGTAGCATTCCCCACAATAAGATAAACTCGTCGGCAGCAAGTTGAAAAATGGTCTTTGTAATGGATTATTCCCAAACGTTTGCGAGTGGATCCCTGAAGATCCCGGAGCTACCAAGGAACGTTAATTAAGGACCGGATTCATTAGGGGGCGTCATATTTTCTTCAATTTATGAAGACCCACGTAGACCATTAAAGAATCACATAACGCCGTAATTAAGCAACGCCTTCGCTCAGGAGACTATCCCGTATGGAATTACGGTTCTGCTGATTAGACAAGTTAAGCATCGCATGCATGTAAATTGAAATTTAATGATACCGTTCGCTGCCTATTTGAGTCGTGGCTGATAAAGCAACTTTGGCGGTGACTGTTTTTTGTTGTTGTTTTTGTTTTGGGATTCAAAATTAGACGGATGGCACGTTTTCAGTTCGCCGGTCTCTTGACAGTGTTCGTGAAGTCGAGCTTAACAATTATATCCAAGAAATAGCGAAGTAGTGATCAGAAAACAAGTATGAAAGTATTACCGGTATACATGCATGTACCGCGTCGTTATAAAATGAATTCATAATGCCTATTAATGTTTGAAAATTAACTCTAACGCATTATGAAAAATGTAGCTAAGTAAATGTAGCTTAATAATTTAATAATGCAGGATATGCCGAAAAAGACATTAAAACACGAAAAGAGATAATTATGTTCTACGGCAGTGATTCCCAAACTTTTCAATCCAAGTATTCCCTTGAAAATTGAAATTTCCCCGAACTTCTTGAGATTATAGAATTAAATGTAGCACATGTGACAAACTTAAGACCATCATGATTTTTATTTTCACTTTAATATTGGGAGTAAAAGACTTAGATCCATGTTAAATATTTTACAAAATGTTAAAACTTCGCATTAAGGATGACAATTTAACCCTCCTGGTGGTTGTCTTGAAAAGGGCGGCAATAATTAGCAAAATTGGCCAGAACTTAATGGACCAGATATCTTGCCATTGACAAAATTTGTCAGATCCTCATGGGTGAGATATCTCGTCGAAACCACTTGGAACGTTAGTTTTGAAACACAGACTGATGCTGATTTGCATCGCTGATATAAAATAAACAATTAATATTATACATTAAAAATTAAAATAAATTAAAATCCAAGAGGGCTCTTAATTTGCAAAATTATAACACCTGAAATGTCAGAAAACTAATATACCAGTCTAATACTTGGTAGGCCTCCCACGGGAACGTCGAATTTCAAACTACGATGGGACGTGGACTCCACGAGCTTGCAGAACTATTTTGTAGGTATTTAACACCATTATTCCTGCTGAGCCGAAATCCTACACCTTGAAATACACAATTCTGTTGTATTTCAAAGTGTACGATTTCTGTGGTTCACAGCGCGTTGCATGGCATCCCAGATGTGTTGGTTAAAATTGAGATCTGATGATTTAGGTGGGATTAGTTGGGAAAACCCCAACTCAGATGAGTGTTTCTCTAACTATAATATAGCGTGTCTTGACCTGTGTTGTAGCGCATTGGCCTGTTGGAAGAGACCCATTAGAATGATCGCAGGATATGCACCATATTTCATCTACCTTCTAATGAAATAGGCGGATTCGCTGTCGCAAGATCTCTGAAGGGTAAATCACGTGGACTTTCGAATCGACTTAACCGATTGGCTGTCGAATCGCAGACTAGTGTTTTTGATCACGGTGGATAATAACTTTAACCAATCAATAATTCAGGATTCATGCTTTTACCCACAACCAAGTGATAGATCTTCAAACCGATCAATTGGAAGAAATAACATAAAGCTGCGAGCACATGCTCCGTCTATTTCGTTATAACGTCGATCCCAGTTTAACACATCAGAAAGGATGTACACATATCTTTCAGCTGTGCCAAACACGTTTGCAGACGTATCAGGGGTCCCATTGAGTGCCAGCTAAACTAATCTCATGCCATTGTGGAACCGCCACCAGCCAGAACAATTCCCTGTTGACATGAGGGATCCATGGCTTCATGAGATTTTATCTACACAGAGATTCTTATATTTCCCCGAAATATTTGAAAAAGCGACTTCTCAGACCACTCTACTCGTTTCCAGTCATCAAGTGTCCAGTGGTGGTGTTTCCGAGCCCAGGCAATGCACATAGCTGAGTACAGAGTTTGATCAAGGGTATTCTAGTTGGGTGTCGGCTCCTAAAGCCCACATCTTTGAGAAAACGTTAGACAGTCCTCACGTTGATGTTTTGTTGATTGCTCAGCCTTGTTATTCCGATGTTATTTGAAGCAATGTTGCACACCTATCACATGAAACTCTTCTTTCCAGCCGACACTGGTTCATCCAGTCTCCTCCTGGCCACACTGCTGTTGTAAGTAACAGAATTTTTTTTCACGTTACATCCTTGAAAATCCAAACTTCTCTACCTACGAAATATGGACCTATCTCACCAGCTCTAGCTATTAAACAGCGTTAAAATACGCTAAAATCGTGAAAACTTGCCATTAGCATGTCGGAAATAGTTGCCTCCACATGTCTATCGCTTTATATATGCACTAGCAGAATCAACCAATGACGTGTTGGGTGGAATACCTAGGTATTATAGACTTTTCTGTACCAGCTTTTCTGGCACTTCAGTACATAAACATCACTGTATATAGAATGTTATCGTTAAAGTATGAAATTCCCCGTTATTTCATAGAATACTTAGTTATTTCATGAAATAACTGATCAAGTCAGTTAGAGTGTAAAACTCACTTATATTCTATGGTTTGACTAGTTATTTTATAGAATAATGATCTACACCCTGTTAAAGTGTAAAATAACCGAGTAAATAAAGTTCCGAATTCAAAAGACTGTAAAGTGAGAACCACTGGTCAGTAATTTTTGTAATTAGCTATAGTGTGCTGAACTTAATATATAGAGATTACTGTAGCCGAATATTTTTTGCGCCAGATTCAGAACATCAACGAGAAACATATTTACCTTCCACCCCTACTGAATTTATGAACTCTTCCAGACCGTAAGGGGGGACTTTTTTGGTAGACCGTCTACTTTGTTGCGCAACTGTTTGCGCGTTGGCGGCAGTTCATTCCAGTTAGTTGATTCCTTCCATGTACCGGCTGCTGTGCGTATAACAGTGCTTCGATGTGTCGGTTTTGAGTTAAAGTTATTTTCTCAAGTTTCATAATTACGTTAACTTAATTAAGTTTCTTACGTTAAAGTACGAATTTTTAAAACCTTAAGTTGACTTGAACGATGAATTCTTTAAGTGATGGAAAAAAAAGACGCAAGGAAAGAAATGTTTGAATCTTCACTAAGTAAGCGTGATGTGAAAGAGAACAGTTCTTTGCTCAATCGTGAAAAGTTATTACATTTGATAGCTGATGTAAAGAAATCTAAAACATCAGATAAGAAAGTGCCATGTGATTATTGGTTACTTCAACATTATGATATCCTTGAAGTTCAAGGAGTAGAACAATTAATAGTCCCAGTGACAGATGAAAAACCAGATGTAGTATTTTGTTGTTCAAGTGATTCATTGTGTGTGTTTGACATTTTATACGAAACTCATTTATCTATTGGGCATGGTGGCAGAGATCGAATGATAAAAGAACTAAATCGTCGTTATAGAAATATTACGCAAAATGATATTTTCCTGAATTTTTGCGAGCCTTGTCAACAAAAAAGGAAAACAGGCAAGAAAGGTGTTGTTATTAAACCTATGGTTCCTTCACATATTAACTCAAGATGTCAGGTAGACCTCAGATTTTCAATCACATCCTGATGGAAACTATAAATTTATTTTAGTTTATCAAGACCATATTACAAAGTTTGTTGGTTTAAGACCTCTTCAAACAAAGAGCGCAGAAGTTGTAGCACAGTTGCTTGATATATTCCTGTTGTTTGGAGTACCATCGGACAATGGAAGATAATTTTGCAATAGACTTATTGATGACATAAAAGTAACCTGACCAGAGCTTAAGATAGTGCATGGCAAACCAAGACATAGCCAAAGCCAAGGCAGTGTTGAGAGAGCTAGTCAAGACAGAGAACATGTTGGAGACATGGATACAAGACAACCAGTGTACTTCCTGGAGTAACGAGCTAAAATTTATTCAGTTTATGAAAATTCACTCTGGTATTCAAAGGTCCCCTTACGAGGCTATGTTTGGTTGTGCAACTAGAGTGGGACTGTCAAGAACTCCAATTCCGAAGGATGCATCTGGTTCACTGGATGACGAAGATCAATTACAAAGTGCTTTGACTGTAATGAGTACTTCGTCTCAACCTGATAATGAGGTGCTGATTGAAAAAACAAGGTTAAATAATATTAGTAAAGTATGTATAATTTGTTCACAAGAATGCAGTGAAAACGTAGTTTGAAATGTAAGGAGCCTATCGACATATCATGTTTAGAAGACTGTTTTGGAAGACAAAGTTGTACAGAAGATCTGCAAATTGTGTTTTAATGAACTGACTGTTCAGAGGGAAAGAGAAAACTGTAAAGATTGTTTGGAAATTCAAGCTAAGAAGATGAAATTAATGTCAGAAAAATCTCATTCTGAAGCTTCTGTGGGGCATACAGTCCGTATCCCAGTACCTGAAGTTGACAGAGGAAGAGGTGACGCCAGATCTATTTTAGCTGTTATGAAAATAACCGAAGAAGGATTTTTTTCATTGGGAACAAGAAACGGCCGCATAAAAGAGCTATACTCCAAATCCCAGTTCAGCGTCTGTGAACAAAAACTAATTAAGATCGAAGAAGTGCCGGATATAGAGAAATCGCTCCGGTCGGTTGCTACAGCTCAAAGTTTAGGTACCGGTCAGGGATTTAAAAAATGTTCATGTAAAACTCAGTGTGTCAACAAAAAAAGGAATTTGTTTTAGAAGTAATGTTCTATGCAATTCCAAATGCCATTTTAGTAATTCCTGTTGTAACAAATGATTTTATTGTGTCTTTGTATAAACAACATTTTGCATGCTGTATAATTCAGTCACATTGTTTATTTTACACTTTAACTGTCTATCATTAGTTAATTTATAGAATAACTAGTTATTTCATAGAATAACTAGTTAAAGTGCGGAATTATTAATTTATTACACACCTTAAATGACTTGATCAGTTATTTCATGAAATAACTAGGTATTCTAGGAAATAACTGAATTATACACTTTAACGGTAACATACACATTAAGCTTAATAAGAACAATGAAGATGTTTTTCTGTTAGCGCAGAAATATTTTGTATAATGTCTGATAATGTTTATATTAAGTCACTCTCAACTTCAAGTCCTTTTCAAATTAATATATACTGGAATCTCGTACATTTTTTTAGATTCTAAAATTCAGATTTTAAAACATAAAATAATGAAACAAACATTTATAAAGAGACATGATTTAAAATAATGAATGTATTTTTTTGGAAATTCGTTTTTGGCTAGTGAAATATTATATGTTTTCGCGGACTCTCGTGGTTCACGGACCACATTCACGGTTGGTTGTTTTGGGTTTTATGGCACAAGTGCGATATTTGGTCAAGCTTTGCCAAACACAAGACTACAACGAGGGAAAAAATAAGCAAAAATCAGAAGAATAGGCGAAGGTAAAACAGAATAGAGTACAGATAACTGAGTATCTCAGGGTTAAGCACTCTGGGATCCACTGTTCTAAGATTTTACCACCGTATCATGTGCGTTACTTAAAAGTATATATAATTTATAATTTAATAATCTTTGTCTAACTGTACCAATGTATAGATATATATTTGATAAATATAATAGTATATTAATACCGTAATTAATTATTGTTTATGTAGTAAGAACATTTGAAACGAATCTAATGCATGAAAGAAAAATAGTATATTATTCAAGAATTAAAAACTTATGTATGCTTTATTTTCTCTCACAAGAAATAGTTTCAACAAGGTAATTTATTTAACTTAGAACATCTCGCTGCATTCAGAAACATATAGAACTAGTTTTAAGGAGGATTTAGGCAGCATAAAATGGTATTCTGCATGATTTCGATTTTTTTTATTTGAATAGATTCGATGCTGTTACTTTTAAAAAGGAATATCAGTTATTTTGGTAAAGTTATATTTCGCCGTCAGATTAACGGCTGTTTTTGTAGTAACAAAATTAAAATGAACGAATAGAATAAAACAGCACAAATGACTAATAAGATACAGTAAATACGGTATAGTAAAATATAGTACATATTGCTAAAAATAACAAGTTGGGTTCCTGAAATTAAAATAGAGATAAAGTGGGAAAACATAATTTTTGTGGTTGGAAATACAATGCAAGAAGAAATATAGACCTGTTTTGTCAAAGCGTGACTGCATTTGATTGTCTACATTATTCATTTATTCACCGAATTGACTTTTTATTAATTATCTATATTATATTCTATGTTTATTACGCATAGATTTATAGTATTACTAGATAAATCTACTCATTAGATATAAGATAGTGATATAGATTTTATTTTATGATTACTTTATCATTGTACCATTCTTTCACACAATGGCTGAGAATAAAAATTCAGAAAACAGACGTCCTCTAAAAGAATATTGACATCTTGTGTATTGAGTAAAGACATGTAACATAAAAAAGAGCATGCTTTGAAAATGTCCTAAATTTCCTCTAAGCGAACGAAAAAATATCTTTTCAGCGGGATACTTATTATTTAATGTTTTATATCGATAAAATAAGTATTGTTTGGTTCAAAGAGCAATTTCCAGCACAAAGAGAACACGCTTGTTAAGCTCTGTAAATCTTGTTTTTCTTTAATTAACCAATTACCGGTAGCTGAAGTAAAGTAATTTTGCACATTTAAAACCTTAAAAATTATTGAACTTTTTAATTATAAACAAAACAAATGACTTTTAAGGCAAAAACTACTTTCTAAAAGTTAAAGGAAAGAAAATGCATCATAATGGCTTCGGGGTAGTCTGCAAAGGACATAAGCTATTCATGAGACACGGAGGTAGAGAAGAATGGATTTTTTCGTTTTTTCTCTAACTAATGTTTGGTTTTTATGCTAATTTCGTCGTGGATGAGAGTCAATTAAAATTTGCTCCAAAAACTCATTAGTGCTCAGGTAATTGTTCTAAGCCTTAAAGTTTTAAAGCTATTTAGCGGAAGTTATATTTTTTCGGCTGAATAAACTACGATAATTTTTGAAAAAAATCCGTGATGCAATGTAGAGAAGTATAAGCATATCCATCATAGTGATGCACGCAAAAACATACGATCACTGAGGCTTATACTTGCCACGTTAAAGTGGAACACAATGATACATTTTATAATTTTAAAAACATTTTAACGTGTTTAGAATATACGGCTGTTTACATATATGTGATCTAATTTTAGAACGCTGCGATAGAAAGGCGGAGTTTATTTATGATTTGAGACACTGTGTGAAAGATGTTGGTTGATTTGCTTTCTATGGCGCAAAGGACATATATGTCCAAGTTGCGCAAAGCAATGTTTTTCCATCAGGTAAATGGACCTACACACATGGAATGTTTTTAGACAAAGAAGGGAACGATACACCCAGTGGTAACAAGGATGGTGGTAAGGTAACAAACAATGTAGTGGTACCAAGTGTTATGGTAACAAAAAATGTAGTGATAACCAAGTGGTAAGGTAACAAGCGTGCGCACCTATATCTCTCAGGTTGCTAACGCAAAGAACAAAACCCCCAAACCACAACGGTTCCTATGCGATCCATGATGCTAGTTAGTGTTAAAATTATGCTACAGCAGTTACTACTACAATAACTACATCACAAAACGCTTCGAACTTGTAAAAACAACGATCCCCATATGCTAAATTTTAGCTTGACAGGTAAATTTAGTTAGAATATACGCATATTAATTCTGATACTAATATGCGTACGCATATTAGTATCATAACATAGTACATCTAATATGCGTACATAATTAATATGCACTCAGAACTAATATGCTAATATGCATTATATGTTACGCATATTAGTAAAGAAAACTCGAGGTAGGTGGACTTTAAGGAAATTTTATCGGGTTTGGTTTTAAAGTTTAAAACCTGCACAGACGCATATTAGTTCTCATAGACCGTCGTAAGGCAAATTTTCGGTAGGCGGACATTACAGAAATTTTACTGTGCTTGGTTTTAACGTTTGACACCTTCCCTCAAAATTTGTACTTGAAACTTTGAAACATTCTGCATAATTCGGTATCCGAAGCTTTATAGCTGTTTACACTTTGTTTCGTTTCATAACTCAGATTCTATCAGAGATGTCAGATTTTATTCAGCAGGATGTTATTTGCAAAAATTGAACAATTACTATAAAATTTCGAAATATATTTGAAATAGACCAAGTCTTACGATTTTAACAACGGAACCGACAAGCAACTTCCCTTTCCGTTCCATTTAGACATTACGTCAGAAAAAAGTTACAAATCTTTCCTTTTAAAAGTGACCATCAACCCTAAACTTTTAAAGATATTTGGGTGAATTGTGTTCTAAGAGCTCTAACACTCTTTTATTCGACGGTAACCAATGGAGGTAAGGAAGAATTTCGCTGTACAGTTTTAGTGCGCATTTTAGAATATCAAATATGTACTGCGATTTTACGTTTTCTGACCTAATTTGATCGTTAAATGTGTTAGACAAGCAAGAGAAAAGTTCCAATGATTAATGATTTCTTAATCCAGCAAGTGAAAAAGTATGGAGAACCTGAATCATGTTTCAGAAGGGTTGTCAAAATGTAAAATTTCAATTTCCATTAAGTATGAGACTGTACAGTTTATAGTCATTTTTTTCAGCAAGTTTAGTCAATCAAAATATTTTTTAATTAAAGCAATAAGCAGAAAAAAATCTCTGTCCATCAATATTTACATTTTAAGGAATGATCATAATGTTATTCTGTGATACATGTTTTATGTTGTGAAATATTTATAACAAATTCCACAATACGTGTTATAAAAATATAAAATCAGTTTTGTTAACCAAGCACAACTGTACATGAAAAAATGCGTCATTTCATTTTTATCAAGTTAAATACGCGTGTCGATGTATCCCGATTTAAATATTTGTGGATTAGCAACCGGAGGTTTGAGAGTTCGAAACACAATCCAATCAAACACCGTAGTGTACGTGGGGGTGGTGCCCGTTAAAACTGTAGTGGTCTCAAATGTCCTCACGTTGGCATCGTGTGGAAGCTTGGAGAGTGGGCTGCCAACTCTCAGGTGTTGAACTCGTCATCTGACCATACTACAAAATTACGAGGTGTCCTCGTCATCTCATCCTGGTTCAAAATTACGAGGTGTTTCCCCGCCCCCCCCCTTCTATTTGCTTTAAACCTTTCGGTGAGCAGGGGTGGCGAGGGTCTGGAGGTGTTGTCCTAGATATTTCCCTTCGGGATTGATGCCAGACCGTCACCAATAGCCCGTTGTGATGGTCAGGTGTGACGTTAATTCATACCTACATACCAAGTTAAATTTGCAGCATCTTTGGAATAATTAGAATAACTAACTTATATGAAGATAGGTTAGATTTGCATGAATAATCTGATCTTTAGATTTAACAAAGCCACGGAAATTAGACCTTGTAGCTATGTGAAATCTAAAACCAATTTTACTAGATAAAATCATTAGTATGGTGTATGGAAATTAATTTTAAAATGTCATAATGGCACAAGGTTTTGGCAGAAAACATCAATCTACTTTAAACATTTAAACTCTTAAACATTTAAAGTTAAAAACAAAGTCTCAAATTATAAGTTAGGTGCTCATTACCTTTTCAAAGAATTTATTATATTCATATGCTTAATTTTCAATATGTTACCTAATTATTGAAATACTGCAGAAGCGTTTGAGGAGTTGTGAATCCAAGATTTTTTCCAAGATAATTTCCAAGAGCATTTTAAATAATTTAAGATAAAAGGAGAACTTCACTCATTTAAGTTAATTACTACAGTGATAAGCAGGGAGTGAAATTCTTGATCGCTGGACCTGGCAGCTAGAAATGCGATGCTCAGGCGAAGAGGAATAACATGATTTAAATGCCCCCGAAAAAGGCAAAACAAAACTGGGCGTTCTTTATTTTCCAACACATATCACCCGTTAAAGATTCAAGTATCAATTACAGAAGTGAATTACGACTTCAATAAATATAAATGTATAAATAAATTAAAATAGTGTGCCCTTCACTGAAGAGTAAGTAGTGTAGCATTCCTGAAAAATAGCTTGCTTAAATCTTTTCTTCCGATACTGCAATATCTTCTTTAGGAAAGGAAATTAACATTTTAATAGTAATTAATTTTCCGTGACAGTAACAACGGTCGTCTTAATTAATTAAAGGATCCAGTTTCATTAAAACTCGAAGAAGATGGAAGCAATTACTTTGCGTTTCATTTATCTCATTCTGAAAGTTAAATTTAGCATCCTAGTTCTAGCGTGACGGTATTTTTCAGTTCATAAAACAGCAGAGGGAAAAAATCAGTCTTCTGGACTCGGCTAAAATATATAATTATAAGTTCTTGTCCATGCACTAAACGGGGTGATTAGAACGTATAAGATAATCCAAGCAAAGTAGAAATTCCTAATTTTAAAAATAAGGAAGATGAATTCTGAAAAAGTAAAAGTTGATATTTATGTTCATTGGAAGTATTTTAATAAATATAAGTTTGTCTAATTTGAAAAGCGATATTAAATAAAACATCAACTCAATGCGTAAAAATCTATATTCTGGTGCTGTATTACTTTGTGTTCTGCAATATAAATTTGTATCTGTTAACCGAATTTTTAACAGTATTCTCCAACGGATTAAACAAAATTGTTTGAACCGAACCAATTATTTGGCTGTTTGAGTTTTATGGCGAAAGGGCTATACTTGTCCAAGCTGCAACAAACAACGTTTTGTAAATGGACATACATACACAAGGAAAGTTTTTCTGATATAGAAGAGAGAAGTAAACCAAGAGAGAAAATCGGATATGCGCTGCCTTCAATTCACGGGTTGTTAGAACAATGAGTAAACCCACTGTGTCATCCCAAATATTTGGTTTGGTTGACTTGAGTTGTATGGCGTAATGGCCAAACATGGCCAAGCTGATTCAAACACAGGACAAATAACGTCATGCTATAAACATACTCCCACGAAGCGTTTTTACTTTCACGGAATAGAAAAGTATAACCAGCAGGTTACATGAATCAAACCTGTCCCACCTACTTGAAGGTTGCTAGCGCAATGGGCATACCCACTGAGCCATGGCAACCCCACCCCTCAATAATTTGAGATCTGAAAATAAATATAAAATATTTAACGACTAGTAGATTCTTTTGCAAAGCTAAAAGAATAAGCTTGGCATTTTCTATTTTGATTATTACTCTACGGTACTCACTTCTGCATTCTTTACATCCTTCGTCTTTAGACTGAGGATGATGAATGTAAAGCATTTACTCTGATGCCAGTAAGTTAAGAAAACTGTTTTCGGTTTCCCAAAGCCATACGCACCGAAATTACTGCAATTACATTGGAGATGAGATGATGGATTATGCAAACTAGGGTTATTAAACTGTCAATAATTTCACCCTCTTCCTACTGATAATGAAGCCACATACTTGGTATGTATTGAGTTCTCGTCATAGGGTTACAAGGCTTGTTGGGCATGCTGTTGTGCACATTTCCCCACATAAATAACGCAACTTGAGCTATCAATCAATAAAATGTTTTATGGCATCTTTTACAAACCTCGAAAGTATTGCTAATTCTAAAACGTTGAACTTCGTTATCTAGGAAATATAAGTTAGTTGCATGTATATTTCGATATAACCTCGATGCATTTATTAAGATAGAATTAAGGTTGCATTGTTCCAGTGTTAATAATAGGCATTATAATTTGCCCTGTAGATAATCTCCTCTTGACGAACTTATCTGAAGTGTCAAATAGTGTATAAAAAACTCAGATAACTGATCGAAAAATAAATTGTACATTTTGTAAAAATATATGTGGTTTTAATACAGAAATCAATTAAAAAATATAAATGGCATGATAGTTATGGATTTAATACACATCATAAATGTTATAAGTGTCATGTAATGGTTGAAATGCTTAATATAATTATTAAAATGAAAAAGAACAGCATAAAAACAAAATTCATAAAGTTAATCAACTTATAAGCAGTAATTTTGCTACTAGGCATCTTACTGTGATCATATGGAGGTATAAGGTTCTAGCTCTATCATAACTGTAAAACCAATGTCATATGTATAATTTTATAAAACATTTGTTACAATTGGTTATGAATATTGATTAAAATTTGAGAAACAAAAAACATATTAATGAAAAATAATAAACGAATACTCAGCAAACCTTAATAAACCTATTTATGTCAGCAATGTAGTAAGAAAACATGCCAAAACAAAAGGTTAAAACATTAAATTAAAATTTGTTAACAAATATTATTAAAAGTTATATCAATGAATAAGTATGTATAGCTTCTTTCAGCTTCCGTTATGAACGTATAGCATTGCACAAGAAACGTACCTTCTTTTAAACAAGTTTGCTGATATACTGTACAGTTGGATGGTCATTTAAATAAATATTACGTTAAGAATGTCTGTAACATTCTTTTTAAAACTCTAAAACAGACTCAATAATGGATTAATATTTAAAGCATTTAAACGTGCAAGGAAAACAATATTTACCTTAATGTAAAAATAAATATTCCATTATTTAATTTAGTACTGCAAATTGATGGTGCTTTATTCATTTTGTGTTAATAATGTTAAATATTTAATGCATTTTATTGGAAATTCTGTTTTACTCGTGCTACATGCAAATAAATCATATTATGTATACAAAATGAGCCTGACAACAGATGAAATTTAACTTTTTTCTGCGTTGTTTCAGCTAAAAGGAGTTAACCTCGCGGAAGAATATTGCAGTTAGTAAGGTGGACGTAAAATTAAAACCATTAAGGTGAATTTTAAACAAGCTTCAGAATTGAAACACTGCTTAATTTTCAACAGAGGATGTAAAGTTCATCTAAAAATAAATGACCTTTCGCACACAACGAGAAATTACAACCTTCGAATGAGCAAAAAAGTTAATAGCGGAACAGCATGACGGCCTGTGCCCCAACCTTAAAAGGCCACAGAAGTGTTTAACCATTCGATATAACCAATACACTTCCAACTCGTACTGTTAATGACTCCTACGGTTTAAAGCACTTATTTCTCTCCCGAAGCTTTAATATTTTTTCCCAGCCTTATTGAAGAAAATCCATAAACTGCTAATGTTTCTAACTGGACGCTTCCATAATGCGCCTGCCAGCTGTTTTCCAAGATGGCGGCACCAAACAAAGACATGACTGAACGCACACGGATGTATCCACACACCTGGGGATGCATTTATTCCATCTCAGTCTTCATCACTTTATCTCTTTTTTTTAATTAAAAGAACACTAGAAGGGTTCTTTATTTTAGTTTTCAAACACTTGCAGGGGCCTTTGAGCGTAAGGCAACATAGATGAGACTATTTTTGCTGTTTTGTCCTGTTATTTAATATTCTTTTTCTTTCCTTCACGCCGAATTGAGCACGAATCGAATCGGGTAAAACAAAACCAATCCGATTAACGCAAGCTTCCACTAAAAATATTTTCTTGTGTTTTTTTTTGTTCTGTGCTGGACACTTAACTGGTTTCACGCTGAAAGTAATCGGCATTGTGTGTTTTTAACAAGTATGCTTTTAGTCACCAAACAAGGAAATAATTGGTATGAATTTCAGGAAATCAACGATTGCTTCCTGTTTGTTGTAATCTGATTTCAGCAGATGGACATGTTTTAGTTTGGTAGGTATTTTAATTAAAGTCACACTGGAGCAACACATCGGGCTATTGGCGACGGTCCGGGATCAAACCCGAAGGGAAAGATCGAGGAAAACACCACGTAATTTTGAACCACGGTCAGATGACATGTTTTAGAGTAGGTAGGTAGGTGTATTAATGTCGAACTGGAACAACAAAACGGGCTATTGGCGATGGTCTGGTAACTGTTTTGTCCTGTTATTTAATATTCTTTTTCCTTGAATGAGCTGCGTTGTCCTAGACAAAATGCAAGAATGAGTCTTTAGTGACATAAGGACTCGACCATGTATTGATAAACCTCTTTGTTCCTATTTGTTGCTGATGAATCGTAATTCATTTTTTACAAACGCTATTCAATGGAAAGTATTAACCGTTCCATTTAAATATTTGTTGCTGTTATGATCCTGGATTTATATCCACATCTAGTAAAACAAATCTATTAGAAAAGTGTTCAGTTTTCGCTATACTGTTTCTTACTTAACAGAAACATAATTGCATCATTTTAGTTATAAACCAATTTCAATCGTTACAAATATACAATTTAACTTGTTATCAGTCTTGAAAAAGATAAAGCATGCTTACTTCAAAATTTAAGCATTTCTTCGAATGTTAATGTAACATACCGGTGCAATTAGTGAGACGGTACTAAATTAGAGTAATTATTCATCAACAAGGGTACAAATGTTATTAACTTCTCTCAACATTACAAAAACGTGACTCTTTTGGCTCGACTTGCACACGTAATTTATGCTGTTTCATAAAACAAACTTTTAATTTAGAAACATTTAAAACCTCATCCGGGACACTTAACTGGAGCAGAGGAAAGAAGTGGAATCATAATAAATTACCAAGACTATTTACTTCAGGAATTTAAATGAAGTGAGCGAGAGTGAAAAAGCGCCACGAACCAAAAAACAACAAAAATAATAAATTAGGCACTCAGCAAGAACAAAACGAGTTTTTACTGAGATTTTAAGCCCAATTAAATGTTGTGAAGGATTTTAGGATCACGCAGTTAAGTTGAAAATGTACTTCGTGTCCATTATTTCCTGACTAATTATTTGAATTAGAAGTCCATTGCGCTACTTTATTAAAATGATAAGCATTTAACACGTCGGCGCGATGAGTAGTATTTGTGTTTCACTCAGTATAAAAAGGATAAAATAAAAACACTATAAAACCCTTTCATACTTAATTATGATGTTAAATTAATAGTGACTATTTCGGAAACTTACGTAGAAATATTAAGAAAACGATGTAAAGTAAGGTTAAAGAATGGCTTTCATTTCCATTTCCAAAGAATGAGTATCCAGAACCAAAATACGGTCTATTTAGTCCTAGTAGAACGAAAATAACTAGAGCAACAAAATCGAACTAGAAGTAAAAGAAAAATAATTTTTAAGCAAGACTTAGTAACAAAGTATTAAAAGTTGAAAATTTAATGGGGTACAGGGCCTTTGAGCATTTTAATTTCAGTGAAAACAGGTAGAAGTTTCCAAGTGATGCAAAAAATTTTCAATTTCTTTTTAAATTTATAACTTTAATAGTAAGATGTTAAAAAGTATAAATGTTAAAAGTATAGAAGTTAAAAGGTATAGATGTTGAAAAGTATAGATGTTAAAAAGGCTGGTTGGGCTTTATGGCGCAACGGTCATATTTTACCAAACTTAGATTAAGAAAGGAAATCAGTTTCTATCATTCAAACTTTTGTTTAGGAACAAAAATATGACAACCAATTTTGCAAATGTGTTATTTTTAGTTTTGTGGAGCGCAAGATATCTCCCTAACTAATACTCTACAGGAATAAAACTACAAATTTACTATGGGACCTATTAGCCATAAAAGGGCCAAAAATTGTTATGCGCTGTTTACAATTATTCCAGTTATGCCTTTAGAAATGTTAATTGTTGGACATATAATATTAAAGCATAAAAAATAATTATTTTTAGCTAGGATTTTGAGAAATCAGTTTATAGGAAATGAGCCCTCCAACCAGTTCAAAATTCCATTATTATAGACTAATTAGTTTTAAGATATCATGAGGATTGCAAAACTTTAAATATAATCGAATTGGGCAAAATTGGTTGTTTTTGTTTAAGATACTAGTTTAAATGATAAAATTGTTAATTTGATTTCCTTTTCAAATATAACATCCATGCTATAAAAATTTTAAATTTGAATAGGATTTACTTATAACACATATTTTTTTACAGAACTGAGTCTTCTACCTGTTTTCACTGAAAGAAGGGTGCTAAGAGATCATGTCCCTTTAAGTTCTGGATTTTGGTATCTATAAGAGTTATCCTTGATTAATTTATCAATATTAAATGAATATCAGGGTTTCAGTGTTTGCAGATGAATTATATCAATCAGGAGATCAATTAGTCAACAACTACCGATGTGAAAATAAATTTTCGTTCACCGCGACTGGAAAGTTATGTAAATTCCGTAACAAAATTTCTAACTTACTTTAAACCGATTCCAGCATAGCCATTGATTTTACTTTACCATGAAATACTAAATATTATTTCCCATAAAAATAATCCATTTTACTTTGATTTAGTATGAGGCGAAGCATTACAATTTTTCAGATACATACAATTTGTCATAAATATGATTAATCCTCCTGGTGGTTGTCTCGTCCAGCCATCTCGTCATCAGCAAAACGGACCAGATATTGATGAACGAAATATCTCGTCATTAGATGAAACTGATCAGATCTTCATCTCATCATCATAAAAGAAATCGGCAATACTGTGATGACGAGATACTTTGTCATCAGAAAAATTGATATCTCGATGACCAGATCTTTTGTCTTCAGTAAAATTGATCAGATCTTGGTGACGAGATATTTCCATTATCAGAAGAATTGATCATATCGTGATGGACCAGATGTTTTGACGAAATCCCTTGGAAGGTTAAAGTCCATTTTTCATCGAAATTTCTAAAAGTATATGCACATATTGAATTCAATGAACAACGAATGAAGCAGGATATATTAAATATTACAAATTACATATGATTGTGCAATACATTAATGACTACATTTTTTACGTCTATCTATTTCCTAAGATATTGTGTATATCACTTTGAAAGTTTGCAGTTAAGTGTGAAAATGGTAGATATACTTACAAAACAGGAATATAAAAAAGTTAAATGAATTGTATCAGAATAAAACAGCAGGGACACCACACCTTCTAGACTGATGAAGGGGTACGCCCTCTGTTTCCAACATTTCCGAGATCCCTGACACTGATAAGTATGATGGAATTATTTCAAACTTCCTTGCACGTATCAAAATAATCCGACAAAATAATCGTGACATACACTGCAAGAGTCATATTTATTTAATGCTAAAATATTCAATAAACAAGCATCTGTTTAAAGTAAAGTGAGCTTATCAATACTGAACCACACGCAAACACTGTGCATAATCATATCTGACTTTTTTCGAGCCTAATTAAGATATCTTCAAGACCAAAAACCGATGATACCCGAGTTTGTTGTGGTGCACAAAAAAGTGATTAATATCAACGAAAACCACATCTTTACCACGAAACTAAAATCTAATTTAATCCTTTTTTACAGTATTTTCATATTTGGAAATCTAGGCTGATACCCGGAAACGTCAAAAACAAAAGAAAAAATTAATACGTGAAATCGCGGTTAAGAACTTTATCAAGAACACAAGAATTAATCACCTGAGAATGGGAAAAAATCGGAAAAGAAAGACAGACGCTAGAACACAAAAGACCAAGACTGCACAAAAACATAAAGAGAGATGATCAAAAGCTGATCAGGCCATGCGTCTGATCAAAGTTAATTGCAAAGAAAAAGCATTTCGCTATTAAATTAATGACTCCCATAATTGCTTGGCTGACTCGCCCAAAAATATGAGATCTTTTAAAACGCGGATTTTTTTACTTCATTAAAGTAAACCTCTTTAGGAAACATGCTGTAAGAAATCTCCAGGAAACAAATTTATTTCGATGCTTTAAATTACGCTTTTGTCATTTGGGCAATTTTTTCGCTTTAAAATACCAGAAAGAAATGTTCGACATAATTCTGTGTACGCAAAGTAATTTATTTAATAGCATGTCAGCTTATTAGTAAATAAACAATGTAACCTTAACAAAAGTCTAGAATTTCGATAAAATATAAAAAGGTTAGATGAGTAGAAAATTCGATCTATGGAAAACACGTTGAAATATTGTTTCAATAAACTTCTTAAAGCATAGCATATGTGTGGTGGGAGTGATTGAGGTAAGAGCAAGAAATACCTTTGGTTCTTGTTTTGGGGTTTAATGGCGCAAGAGCCTTATTCGGTCAAGCGACGCCAAACACAAGACAGACAACTGCAGTAAAAAATGTCGTGAAAGAGGAAAAAGAGGGATTGGGAAACAGTCGTGGGGTGAAAACAGATTGGATTGGATGTTAGGGTTTTATGGCGCAAGGTCCAAAAGCGGACAAACTGCGCCAAGGGATGAAAACAAAAACAGATCGCTTAGGGAGTCCCGGAGAAATCCCGGGAGTACGACTCTGGTGTTTACTAAAGACAGTAAATCCCATGGGAAAAGAAATTATCACTAGAGTACCTCGAGTCCGTGAAGCCCGTACACATATAAGGGAGATGTGCCCGGGAAGGCACCAGTTATGACGAAAAGGGAACCAACCTTCCGCAAGTAGACGAGACTATGTGTTATGTATACTAAATACTCATATAATATTATTCTAGACCGTGAGCGCTTAATTTCTAGCACTAACATGCGAATGAGCACGTTCGTAACAATCAGAATTCTGTATTTGAAAATCATTAGAGTAATGAAAATCTGTACAAAACGTAGTCTGAGGATTCATGAGGAGAAGTTTGAAAACATTTCGTAGAGCGGCTTGAATGATATGGGATTTGGCTGACGGACCCCAGATCCCTCATAAGTACATACCACGTAATTTATTTACAGTAGAACCTTGATTTACCGTGATAATGTGGATCTAGGTTATCTTTGATAACTAGAAACTCGGTTAAATGATTAGTTTGGGGTTTTATGGTGCAAGGGCCATATATTTAGCCAAACTGAGCAAAACACAAGACAATGTCAAATAATTGTGAAAAGAAAGGATGGAAAGGAGAAAAATCGCTTGGGCATCCTGGGGTCTCGATCCCAATTTTTACCAGAGGCAATACACCCCATGGGAAAAGAATACACTATTAGGGTTTCTCAGGTTGATGAAGCCCGTACACGCCTAAGGATGTGCCCTCGAGGGCCTGGAAACTCAGATAATACGGAAGTCGTAACTTGAAACAGCCTATACGAAATATAGAAAAATTACTGTGCTTAATATTACTGCTACCGAAAATTTGATAAAGCGAGGGAACTCGGTATCGAATTCGACTCGTATAAGAAATACTCGGTTAATCTGATAATAAAGGTTCTGCTGTATATACAATGTCAATGAAATTTTACTTTTTTAATCTACGAATTGTTTATTTAAGCACGTTTATGTATAGCAAACAAATCAGTACTGTAGACAACTAAGAAAGAAAATGTAAAGTATATTGTTTCATGCAGTGTGTTTTGGAACAATCGTAGTTTTTAAATAATTCAGATTCATAAAATAATATTCATCAAGGAAATATTCAAAACGGACCTTTCTACAATACAATATATCAGCTTGCAAAAATCTTTTATTATGAAGATTTTTGCTTCCGATAGAAAAGAAATGCGAGAAATCGGATGTATCTTGAACTGAGTCACTTCAAATGATTAGTTCTTTATAAAAATATTTTCGAATTTTAAATAAATAAAGTAAAATTCGATTATTCCATTAATTCACAAAATAATTTTCAAGTACCTAACTGTTTTATTGAGTATTTCCAATTTCAATATTTCTTTATTGAAGAACTTAGCAATGAAATTACCATAGAGTGACAAACCAGATCTTTGTTAAAGATTATCTAGATGTATGATTTCTTTATCTATTTCAAATATGCACTGACATGTATAATTAAAGAGCTAAGTTTCCTGGGCAATGATTAACATTAGCACCAAATCAGTTAATTTGTAAATTAATAACAAAGCTAAGGGAACAAAAGCGCCCCCTGAAATACGAAATTTTCTGAAATGATATAAACTGGAGAATAGAAATTCCTCTTTAATTATTTTAATTATTATATCTCCTCAGACATACCCTGAAATTTATAACTTAACAAATAAGCTTCCTTCGCAACGATTTACATCAGCCTCTACTCAGTTAATTTGTCAATTAACAACACAACTAAGGGAACTATAACATCCCCCAAGATGGAAATTATCTGAAATGATATAACAGAAATTCCCCTTTAATTACAGAAAAATGCTTCACCGGAATGCACAGAACAATCCCGCACACTCAAGAAAACGGTATTTCAACTGCAAAACTCGGCTAATTCTTTCAGGAAACGCAACCTTAAACGCTTTTAAATTCTCAAAGAATGCAATTTGGCAGTATTTGTACAGTTTGTAACGACATGACTCTTTCTGAATAGGCAAATGAAACGCGATAGGAATTCTGGATGAGCCCTTTGAAGGTAAAAAACACACCAGCTCATTTAAGCGTTCTAAGCACTTGTAAGTAGAATGCTCTTCGCAGAAATGGGTTGAGTCACGCAAGAGTTTCTGTGTAACAGAGCCGTTTAGATAATCTCCCTTGAACACGATATAATGTTGTTTTCTGATCGAAAGGTTAATGCGATATGATCTCCATCACTCTATTGTTTTATAGAATAACTGAGAGGTAACCTCGAGTTATTTGTTATTTTTAACAAGCTGTTTAGAAGTCTTCACACGAAGCAAACGTAAATGGATCACTTAAATTAGATTGGCGCTTCAAATAATCGGAAGTAGACATATAAGAGAGGTAATGTAACTATGTTTCAACTGTGTATGGGGGAAATGGTTAAGGGAAATATTTAAACAAATACTTTGACAACACATGTCATTTCAATGTGTTTAAATACAGATGCACATGCCCTCTGAACGTCATGAATTAAAACGTCAGTATCAAAATTTTAATTCTTTAAACTCTAATTAATTAATTTTAATTCCTTACCCTTAAAAAGTTTAATTCCTTGCCCTTAAAAAGTTTAATTCTGATACCCTCTTAGCATCATGAAATTTAGTAGTAATGTAGTATTGACCCACCTGGTTGTTGTCTCGATGTGGTATTTCGTCATTAGCAAAACTGACAGATATCTTGAGGGACGAGATATTTCATCATTGCAAAAAACTGACCAGATCTTGACCTCATCATCATCAAAAACTGGGCAATATCTTAATGGCGATATACCTCGTCATTAGCAAAATTGATCAGATCGCGATAGACGAGATCTCGTCAAAACTACTTGGAAGGTTAACATTACGTCACTAAACTAGTTTTACTACACGGCTGTTAATGACACTTAGCTACTTCAGACGAACCATGTCGCATTTATTGCCTCAACAGTTTCATTGCTTCGTCGAAAGAATTTTTGAGGTTTTTAAGTTTCACGGGCTTGTGTTCTTTCCCCTTCCGATTCCTCGGTTCGTGATTGCTTTTGACGTTTTGTGTTAATTTCAATTTGATCAAAAATCAGTCTCTTCCTGCATGATGTTCTATATTAAAATCTACTATGGCTCTGAGGGCACGACATAGCGTTCTTAAAATAATTGAGATAGCCTAGAAACTCCAAAGAAAATAAGCTGTGCAAGTTTCATAACGCCCAGGGATCAGCGTTATCGGGAGTTTCTCCTGCCAAACAGATTTGAGCTTTATATAAGATAATCACATATATTGGTTGAAAAAATCATATCAAACTTTCTATTACTCAAGAAGTTCAAAACTGGTTAAATGGTATACAAACAAAACTGCAGGTTACCTAACGTATATATGCGTGTGTGACCCTCACCATCCCCTCAGAGGTTTAAGAAAAACACATGGATTTCAGTTTAGTTTAATTTTTTAAGCTATGCACTTTTGACATTTCATTCTCTTAAACTAGATATCTGGTTTTTTCGGTCCAACAGATTTAGGCAAAATGGAAAAATTATCCTTAGCTTCAAGTAGGCAAATGAACGAAGTGATAATTATAAGCAATTGTCTTATCTTTATAAGTTGATGTAAGCCTAATTTAACTCGTTGAATGCATGCTGTAGTACAGTTATGGTGGCTATAGAATAAAATGTGAACTCTCTTACTTTGTAAAATGACTCATAATGATAGATAAAATCATTTCGATATAGAGGCATTTCTTCTAAAATGACGTGAAATTCCTCCGTAAGCTCATATATCATTCATGCGTGGTTTGACAAAATACGTACACATACTTTTAATTGCTTCAAAATACTGTAACTTGACTAACTCGTATCACTGAATTATTTATGTGACGCATTTTTATAAATATCTAGATATCTACAATGAGTTTGGAATTTATACCAAATTGTTTATTCATCTATTAGATCCAAAGTTCACAAGGATTTACTTAAAAAGCATAAAAACTACACTTAAATATGTTTGCATATAAATAAATAAAATTTTCTAGGAAGTTCTCCACGTAAGAAATATTTTACAGTTCCCTTATGGATTAATCCCAAACCGTCGCCAATAGCTCGTTGCGTTGCTCCAGTTCGACGTAAATTCAGCTACCTACGTACTTACCTACCATATTTTACAAGAAAAACTGTTAGACAACTCTTGAGAGGCTTATATTTAGTGATTATATATTCATTTCTATATGATGCTAACAACGTCGTGTGAAAAATATTCCGAGTTTTTCCTTTCACAATTCATGTTTTACCTTCAAGACTGAATAATTGATGTGTCTATTATAACCTATCTACCCGATTCTCCAATGAATACTTCCAGATTGCGTGTCAGACACTACTTGATGTAAATATTAAATAACTCGTCAAAACAAATGAGAAATGAATTCGCAATGACTTGGCTAACGCTTTGACAATCACTTGTTTCTTGAGCTTAACTTTTCTCTGATTGATATATTTGACAAATTATTCCTCAAAGAAGCTGTCTACTCAAAATAATTTGTATTCCATACAGATTTAGTCTGTTTGAATCATGATTCTTAACAGGCAGTTGACAACTTTATGAATAGCAATGGCATATTGCAATTAGATGGGAGCTAAGTACTTATCTTTTATAACACTTTTTTGATGCATGGTAAAAGCGTATGATCTTTATAATGAGTTTTATTGTAAAGTTACATTCAATCAATTATTTTATATGATAAAATTCTAGTTTTTCAGCTAAAATTGTTAAAAATTGTTAATTTTCATATTGCAAAAGATGGACTATAATGTTTTAGGTCAAAACGTTTCATCTAAAAAGTATCGAACATTATGTTTTAAATAAGTAACTTTACATTATGCCTGGAAAACAAAATGTAGTAGTAAAAGATGTAAAACTTCAAAACAACGAGCGATAAAGATTAAAAACTTGTTAATTTGAAAAATTGTCAACAGCCATTTCGATGGGGCAATACATCCATCTTCATTAGGACTGAAGTGATTCTCTTCTATCCTGATCATGGTGCATGTCTTTATCCATCTCAAAATGGCCATTGACAAAAGTTTCTGAAGTATCTAAGTCTTTATTAGTCATTGCCTTAGAGTTTTACATTTTTTGCAACCAATTTGATTGAAGTTTTCATCTGTTTAGCTAAATGATAGAAGTATCTTAAAAGATAAGGGACATCCTTGAAATAGTTAACCCTCCAAGTGGTTTCGACGGGATATCTCGTCAATCCAGATCCGATCAATTTTTCTACTAGTAATAACTAAATATCTCGTCATCAAGATATCACCAGTTTTTTTATGATGACGAGATCAAGATCTGGTCAGTTTTGTTTATGAGGAGGTAGCTCGTCGAGACAACCACCAGGAGGGTTAAAGGTAGAGGAAAAACATAATATTTAATTACAACTGAACAAAAGAATTAATTAAGTATGAAGCTACATCTGAAAACATAACATTTAATTGATTGTTGCTGAAATTATATATAGGCAAGAAATCAAAATTCGTGTTTACTGTAACGTAAAGCAGAGTAGCATACATCCTACTCAATGCACAATGCATTATATGATATCGATAATCAAATCTGGTATAGAATAACTCTCCTTGACACTCAAGTCCACTATCCTCATTAATAAAATGCATTATCGTTATGAACCACCGAGTCTCAGCAAGAAATAATGGCAAAAACACCAACCGCACTTGGATAGTGTAGGCCGTGTATCCGAAATCGACATGCACTCTTGCAAATGGCGTTAGCGTGAGGCTGATATCACATTCAGTTATATTCAGATCAGATTGATAGTGATCACGGCACAGGGAATTATGGCAATTATCGGATGACATATACTGCTTTTGCGTGCAATCCCCACAAAGGCCCTCGGGCACCCAATACACATTGTTTAAGTAACCCTATCAATAATTCACATATTTCAATTGTAAACCTAGCCACATACTCCCCAAAGTCACTGAACGCTTTCGAAGCGATATGTTTGAATGATTGAACATGGAAATGGGGAAACGAAATGGGATGTGATATTTAGTAGGGAGTGGTTTATATGTCCAGTACTGGAATGGGTAGAGTCCGCTTACTTAGATTTTTGTACATTGGTATCTTCACGCTTCATTCTTCAAGTTTTCGGGGAATATTAACTAGTAGGTGTAATCCGACTACTAATTTTTTGAAAATAAACTATTGATTCAATTATTTGAGAGCATGGTAGATCTGTACACACTATTTTAGTTATTCCATATCCAAAGGTAAGCACATATTGCTTTATTTGTCTTTCAACATTTTGCCGATTTTAAGTTTCTAAACAATCGCGATTTTATTTAACTAACGTATGTCTCAGATAATTTATTGCAATAAAAAACAATAATATATATTACAGATAATAATTTAGCATTAATCATGCATGTATCATAATCAGAGAGAGAGTGTGTGTGTATATGATTTTTGTTTGATTAGCATATATGATCCAAAATGCTGCGATATACATTTGAAACTGACAGTTTTTCGCTACAAGAAAAATTATTATTTTAATTACATATTTAAGAACGTTAGTTCAATAAATTTTTGTTTTATGTTATATATACTTTTGAAGGTACCTTAAATCACGAAAACATAGAATTTGTTTATTGTTTGTCATAGCCCTCATTGGTTTCGACGAGGTATTTCGTCCATCAACATCTGACTGATTTTCCTAACGGCGAGATATATCGTGATCAAGGTACTGCCGAATTTTTTATGATGACGAGATCAAGATCTGGTCAGTTTTCTTCTAATCACTGGGTACCTCGTCCATCAAGATCTGATCAGTTTTGATAGTGACAAGGTACCTTGACCAAACAACCAACAGGAGGGTTATCTTTATAGGCTACACAATTTAGATGATTTATCGAAATGTCAGAATAACCAGAATTTCTATAAATTAAAAATTAGTTATAAATAGTTTACAAGCTCCATATCTTGTTTTGAAACGTTAAGTGCTTAGAAACCTTGAAATTTCAATTGGACACTTTAGAATTTCAGATTTCTGAAAATTCAGCTGTCTTCTTTTCTATCTATAGACATAAATTGTAATTTTGAATTACTTAAATAAATATTTGACGAATATATAGTTATCGCCAATGCTTAAGTTTGAATATATATTTCTTTGAAGAATTTATCCAAAATACTCTCAAAATTACCTGACTTTACTCAAGTTGATTGGTTAACTGTAATTGTAACTGTAGATTGAATGTAACCAGAATAACTTTTCTCTTTCGTAGGAAAATGCTAACATCACTTAAGTGTCTGGAAAATAATTTTTCAACACTTTTTCGACATTTTTATAATTTCTACAGTTTACTTTGGACGCAAATCGCATGCAATCATATCCATCCATACAATACATTTCACATATGTCTCATACCTGGTTTTTGACAACACTACAAAAGGTGACACTAAGGTGACTACACATACTTACAGACATCAAATGCGGAAACCTCTGATTTTGAATTGGAATGATCCAAAACGGATAAATAACTTGAAATGACGAAATATTGAAACGAAAATTTTCAATGTACAAGCAATCCATTCTTATTTATATGATTTCAACTGAGTTTATTCTGATTAAAATTCTGAGAATGCTACAACATATGAATAAAGTGTTTCGGCGCTTTGAATCGACACAGGAAAATATTTAAGAAATAACCTTAAAAATATTAAAATAATCTCAAACAAATAATACTTTTATGGAATATAATTCATAATCTGTCATCGTAGGTTATTATATAAAATATCTACCGGAACTTTTACATTGTTACTTCCATGGATTACCTCCATTGTCCATGGATTACCAGACGTCTAAGTAACAAATTTATCTATCATCATTACTATCTGTTATCTTATATAAAATTTCTACAGAAACCCTTACATTATACTCCATAAATTACCAGACATCTGAGTAACCAATTTATCCATTCTTCAGAATGGTTCTTTATTCTTGAGGGAAAGTGTTATAAAAAGAGTGAATGATACGAGAAAACGCCAGATGAAGGTGATGTAGACCTAAGAAATAAAATTAAAGATAACCATGGACAGCTATCTATAAACCTAAGACTGCAGATATGTAATTTCAAAGCGTTCAATGAACTTATTTTAACTACCATCAGCTGTTTTACACATAATATTATTTTTTAGCTTGAAACAAGACTGCGTGTGCTTGGGTTTGTTGGTTGGTTTAGGTTTTATGGCCTGATCGCACTGGCTTTACCCAATTCAGGAGACACATTTTTTTCGTTCTAGACTTCCCACTTTGAACATTTACTTACATGTAAGGAATCATGTACAGGTCAAATTTTAGATTCCTTTCATTACCCATTTTCATTCCATTTCTAATTTCTAGAATGCTTAACGGGTGATACATTTTGTCTAGTGCACTAAGTTTAAAGTAAAATATTTAATATAAATATTACAATTTATACATTTCTTAGGTAGGTAGGTATTTTAATTAACGTCACACTGGAGCAACACACTGGGATATTAGCATTTCTTAGGAATTAAGTTTTCGTAACATTGCAATTTTGACATTAAACTTAAAATGGAAAACAAAAATTAAACTGGAAAGTTTTACAAATGGAGTCATTTTGACTCAATGACTGTGCGCGCAGTATAGTAATTATCTTCTGTAGTTACGGTGTGATATTTGGTTCTGAAATTTATTGTGTAGTTGTAGTAGATCTTTCAAACAGGTAAAGACACCGAGTTTTCTGTGTGAATATAGATACTATTGCATCAGAAAACGATTTAAAAACAAATTATGATCCCAGTATGCAAAAAAATATATTGTTTCTACTTCAATAAAAAATTTTGAAGTCTACAACCTACCTGAATAGTATCACCGGAAACATCTGACCATCCGTAAGGTTTTTTTTCAAAGTTATATGAGCTCGGTGCCGAAACCGCCGATTGTGAGAAGTGTTCAAGTTTAACCTGCTCCCTAATTTTTTAACTAATTGACTCGTCCAAAACCACAAGACTCAAATTCCAACTCTCCGTAGTTTGACTATAGTATTTGTTTAATAACGGTTGACATCGAATTGAATTAAAATGACCTTGTACCTGCTATTTGAAATAAAAACAATTGCGTGTTCTACTAAAAGTGTTTACAAAGCTACTAGTTTTGGGACTGTATTTAATTGCTAAAATTAAATTGTTAAAAGCTGCTAAAATTGGGCCTGTTCAAGGCCCATGTTTGGCCAAGCTTCTCCAAACACAAGACAGAAAAGATCAAGTAATAGACACACATAGCTGCGCTAATCAATCTTTCCCCAGTTAATTAAATGGGCATACGCACTCAAGGGGTGTTTACTGACACAAAAGAGAGAAACACACTCGAGGTAGAAGCAGGAATCGAACTTGAGCGACCTAGATGTACTCAGTGGGGAAACCCACTGAGCCACTACAGTCCGAATAAAGAATTGGTGTAAAATCCGTTTTAAATTTAACACATTTCCTCAATTCAGTTTCGCGTACAGTCAAGACAGTCGTGTACATGGAGGCTGGAGCACATTAAAGATACCGTAGCCTCAAATGTCCTCACGTTGGTGTGATGCGGAAGATTGTAGAGTGGGGTACCAGTTCAGGTTTGATCTCGTCATCTTGACCGTAATTCAAATATACGAGATGTTGCGAATTTTTTTCTTCTGGATTGATCCCTGACAATCACCAAGGATGTTCCAGTGCGACGTTTATTCTATTACCTACCTAAGAGACTTAGATTACTAAATAAGTAGCACATATTTAAAATTATTTACGAATCTGTGTTGGTAGATGTCTCTTGAACCACGTTTCACACGCTGAACAGGAATTTCCAAAACATTTCTCCCCTAATCACTCCCCTTTAAATTTCCCATTCATCCGCTGTGGTCGAAATCGAGTTAAATTTAAACGGGGGCGCCATTCATTCCCCATCATTCTCGCACAGGAAGAGGCTCGGCCCACTCGAGGCCGAGAACTCGAATATTATTACACAGATCATCTCATCTGGCCACTGTGCGCACGACGCCACTTAATCATGATTTCCAGAAAGGACGTCCCAATTAATAATAAAGCCCGAGCGCGCTCCGCACTCTAATGGAACACGCGCTGCAGCGGCCACTGGATGAAAAGGTGGGCTCCCCACCTGCGGCCATGGCATGGCAATAAGCCGCATTTGCAAATTGCCCAAAGGTGGCGTCGCTCCAGATATAATATGTTGTGCAAGGAAATTGCATCGAGCGTGTCCATCTATTTAGTATTCTTGATCAATTGGTGGGGTTTGCGTCTCAGATTCCCTCGATCCGTTCCCGCTGCATGCTAATTCGGAATACATGAGACGGACATATGGTGTTTACTTGGGACGGACGGTATAGAACATGATTTGGTATCGACCGTCGTCTACGACGGTGATTTGAGAATGAATATTGAATGTAGTAAATGGACAATGCAAGGGAGAGTGAATAACTACGCAAAGTAACTGTAAGATTTACTTTGATAAAAATAGAGGACTTACAATAGCGTTATTTTCCCACATATCCATTTGCGTTCCAGTGCACTTATTCCTACACACTATGCTAGTTCGGAATATAGGAGATGGGTATACGGTGTTTATACTTTGGCCGTCGGTACAGAACATGATTTGGTATCGACCGTCGTCTACGACGATGATTAGAGAATGAATATTGAATGTAAAAGTGGACAATACGATGGAGAGTGAATAACTATGCAATGCGACAAAGATTTATTCCTATAAAAATAGAGAATTTACAATAACGTTATTTTTCAACATACCCATTTGCTTCTCAATGAACTTATTCTTACACATCGTTCTAATTCGAAATGCATGCGACGGATATAGTGTTTACATGGGACGGACGGTATTGAACATGATTTGGTATCGACCTTCTTTTACGACGGTGATTTGAAAATTGACAATGAATGTACTAAATGGACAATACGAGGGAGAGTGAATATACACAATTCAACTGCAAGATTTATTTCAATGAAAATAGGGAACTTAAGTAGTTATTTTCAACACACATTTTCTTTTCAAAGTGCTTATTTCTGAGCACTATGCTAACACGTAATGCATGAGGCAGCCATAGTTTTTACTTTGGATGGACGGTATAGAACACGATTTCCTATCAACCTTCTACGACTGTAATTTGAGATTGAATATTGAATATACTAAATAGCAATACGAGGGAGAGTGAATATACACAATGCAACTGTAAGATTTATTTCGATAAAAATAGAGAACTTATAATAGCGTAAATTTCAACATATCCATTTGCTTTTCAGTGCACTTATTCCTACACATCATGCTAATTATTTTTCGTTGTAGTACGGGATGAACTAAAAGGATCACATCACCACTTTTTCGGGTAAAGTAAGTTCCAATTATTGACACATAAGAGACGATATCTAATAAGAAAGAGAAGCTCCACAATCGGTCGGCAATTGTAAGACTTAACTTATAGAAAGCAAAACCACTAAAAATTGTTATTACCTTTTTGAAATGGACTAAAACTATTTGCATGCAAATAATTTGACACATCTCATAAGTCCTTTCATCAACTAGCAGAGTAGAAACGTTATTTATGTATTTATAGAACCTCAAATAACCTGAAAAAGTATATCTCCAAATCTGATTGGAATAACAACCATCACCTATAACTGCTTCAAGTCATGCCAATCATTTATCACTCACAAACATCTATCCAAACTGCTTTCGTGTCTCATTCCTAGACGTCCCCAGACATTATATGTTCTCATCAATATATAAGAATACTCTTCCAATGTAACCAAATCCATCTGTGGAAAAGGATTGTAAGATTAATGGATGTCACAGTAGTCAGGGTAGTATTCAAATACTACTTTTTGTACCGTGCTCTTCTCTGTAACAGAAAAGAGCACGGAAAGGTAAGAGAAATGGTTAAATCTGAAAATTTCGTGTCGTTTCAGCAAATTGTAATGTTTTACAGACGAATATAAACGGATCCATTGTATCATTCCATGAAGACTGAATTATCTCGCAATAAGAAAGTTTCTTCCCTATTTTTGGGATGCTTATTAAGTATTACAATATACAAATGCTCTATTGTGTTAAAATAAACTGATAAAGATTCACCTTCAAAAATTGAAAGTTATAATTTCAATACTAAATTGAGTGTTTCCAATTTAATGATTGTTAAGATATTCTAAATATTACACATTAGTACGATTGTGAGAATTACACTATTCCTCTAAATTATAATCATGTTTTTGATTTAGACCACGCATATTTTTATTTTTGACTATTTTTGGAATATTGGATGTGCTTAAAATTTATGTATTACTTACCTTTTATGCTCATTTACCAGAAATCACTTTAATTATTTTTGGTTTTTAAATAAAACTACGTAATTAATCACAGCAAAATACATTATTTGTATTTCTTTCAACCTAATTTTGTGGTTCTATAAATGTTATTTTTGAAAAAAAGTCCCTTCAAATTTCTCTTTTGATTATGAAATTAATAATTTCTATTAAAGGAGATGAAAAAGTCAAATGTAATTTTTCAGGATGATAAAAGATCCAAAAGTAAAAAACATGATCACTAAAACGATGTTTTCTGGAAGGAAAAATGTTACATTTATTTCATAGGTTACCACAAACATAATAAACTTCAAAATGCTTTCTAAATCTGAAATTACATTTTAATCATTCAGAAAAAGAAATTTGCAACATCAAAATTCAATCTAGCAATTCAAATGTCAAGATGAAAAAGGTACTAAATAATTTACAAATGACATTTTAGCTATACATAGAAGACCTAAGAATATTCAACGACAGATTAAAATAAAACGCATCCTCGATTTACACCTAGTAGGGTTAAGCATATTCATCTTCAAAGAAGCAAATGCTGTTGAATGAAAATAAAGTTATCCCATATAATGCATAAGAGTGATACTTCATTTCATTCAAAACTTTGCTGTTGGCGGGGAGATCTTGGGAACGTAACGGACTCTTAACGCATTACGAATCCTTTTAGAGGCAGAAATCAATAACATGAAAATTTTGTGAGAAATGCAGAAGTTAGCGAGTCACGAAACTTCACCAAGTATTTCCAGGTTTCCTTCTCTGATTAGGAAAGTTTCGTGGGTTTTAAAGTTTGGTCGTAATATGAAGTGAGGAGATATTTATTCGACAAAATTTTCTGTTGAATTCTAGCGAGAATGTGCGAGAAACAGAGTATCCCACTTTGAATAGATAAGTTCTTTCTGTTTAAGCAATTGTATCCGTAATTTTATTTTATCGAACTTACCAAAAATTAGATGTTTACAGAAAATGAAATCGCAAAACTTTCCAGTTATATACACATGAAAATTGTACTTTATCGTATTATTTCCAATTACCTATTTTATATATTGTGCTTTTTTATAATATATATATATATATATATATATATATTATAATTGTACTTCATTGTTTGTTACTTTATATTTCAAATGCTTTTTAATTTTTTAATGATTTTTATAGAATTAATGTACATCGATCTATTCATTTAAGTATACCTTTGATTTAACGTTTAACGTCAATTTATCTTCAAAATTTGATTGAAAATGGTGTTCTATTTGATTTTAGGATAGTCTAAGGACAATTCTTTTCAGCGTAATAAACCTAGACTCTTACAAGAAGTTGTGCGAAGTAGGATCCTAAAGTGTATTTGAATAGTTTACTGATACCACCTGAATTAAAATGATGCGGTGATTACTCAGATTCAATGACTTTACAATATGTGTTCTAAAGTGCACCATTAAAATTATTCGAATTATATTTTAGGCTATCTTCTGTGTTATTTTGGAACAGAAATTTGAAAACTGAGTGACTTCCATACACGAAATTGGATAAATCACAAAGTAGAAATGATTAAAATATATTGGAAGTTTAGTAATACAACCTTGGTAGAGAATGTTTTAATAGCAAGCTATAAAAATACAACAATGTACGTAAAAAAAGGAGACATGGCACTCAAAACCTCTTGTAAAAATTGTTTAGTACTTATCGAAACCTTGAAACATTTACGAATGCAATGTAGATGTCCATTAAAAGTATTAATGAAAGATGGATGCATCAATTCGTCTAAAATACTGTCACAGGAAAGTAACATAGCATAGGTGGTCTGATTTGACTAACACTGGACTTTATTCATACAGCACGAATCTGTACTTGGAAAAAAGCTGAATGCAACAGTATGCCTCTGGAGTCCATTTAAATGCATTAGGTAACTTATTGAGCAAGATCTTGCAAAAACAACAAAGGAGAAAACTTAAGACGGAATTGTATGGAAAAAATATCTCGCTATTCAATGTTTGGACGTTTTTATCCATCAGTAGGCGCCAGTCATCCAGATTGGCGCCATTCCTCAATTTTGAGGTGCATTTTATGTCCAGGATGAAAGTCGATAGACTCTGCGGGATACCACCCTGTGGTAGCTTTTATTTGTCTTATTTTTCATCCCCTAATGCTCCTCGTGAACTTTTAGATTGCTTTTCGGGATGTGGGTCTCTTTTATGTGAGCTTGATAAGTCTTTTTTAAATTTCTCTGAGATCGTTAATAAAGTTGCTTTCGATTCGAGTTGTGGAACAGTCATCAATAAGACTTGATGGGAATTTTAAAAATTAAATTTATTGTGTGGATTGAACTATCACTGTCCCGTTTATTTTATTTTCGATGATGAGTTTTGGTAATTATTTTATGAACATAAATCTGGCGAATTTGTGAATATTTATCGATATATCTATCTATCTATCTATCTATCTCTATATATTATATATATATATATATTATATATATATTATATATATATATATTATATATATATATATTATATATATATATATTATATATATATTATATAATATATATATTATATAATATATATTATATATTATATAATATATATTATATAATATATATTATATATTATATAATATTATATATATATATATTATATATATATATTATATATATATATATAATATATATATATATATATATATATATATATATGTCGGGATTTTACGAATAAAACATAGAAAGTTAAATTTTTTAAGATCAGAGTTTTTTGTTTCTCTAAATCAGAAATTGGTGATCTTAATACTGACGAACTCCACTAACTTATTTTTCCCTTGCAGGAATATGAGATTTTTATGGGAAAATATTAACATACCATAATGAAAGTACTCGTATCTGAATAATCGATAAAGTGAGTAATACAGAGTATAATAAATATTTGTTAAAATGATAAAATTATAATTTTTACATTACTTAAAATTATAATCCTTTCTCCTTTTTCTCAGAACCGCTTTTTTATTCAGTGCGTTTCACTTTTAAACCGATGATATAGTATATATATATATACACTATCTACCAATAAGTATTTGGAGACTCATGCAAATGACGATATTTGCGGTCCTGATATACGTCACGCCCTCCGCCGTTAAATATCGTGTAGGAAACAACATTGGCATTAGTCGCATGCAAGATGCCACGAAGTGCAGAGTTATCTGATTTCGAGAAAGGTGTAATCGTCGGGTATCACAGAAATGACCGATCCTTAAGGGACATATTTAGCGAGATGAATTACTCAAAATCGACAGTGGTCTATGTGATTCAGAAGTGGAAGGTGAGCGGTGATTGTCGGAATGTGCCCCGAGTCGGTAGACCCACGAAACTGGGAGACAGAGATCGACGGGTGCTGTCCAGAGAAATTCGGAAGAACCGCACCCAACCGATGGCCCACATACTCCAGGAGTTTCAACAGGCATCCGGGAGTGTTGTTTCGATGAATACCATCCGTAGGGAAGCACATCTGCTTGGTTTTCAATGTGCTGCCGCCCATAAGCCTTTGATCACAGTCCAACCGCGCTGCTCGGTTAATGTGGTGCAAAGCATGTCGAAAGTGGACCGTAGATCAGTGGAAACGGGTTCTCTGGAGCGACAAATCAAGGTTCATCCTCTACCGTTCGGATGGCAGGGTCTGGGTCTGGCGTCTGCCTGGAGAACGCCTCCTGCCAGAATGCATTGTGCCCACAGTAAAGTTCGGCGGAGGTGGAATTATGGTCTGGGGTGTTTCTCCTGGTATGGACTGGGACCCTTGGTCCCAATTCATGGTAAGCTCAACGCCGACGCCTACTGCACTATTTTGGATGACAGTGTGCTTCCTATGTTGTGGCAGTTTTACGGGTTGGACCCATGTTACTTCCATTACGACAACGCCAGCTGTCATGTTGCGAGGTCCACCATGGATTGGTATGGTGACAATGGGATTAACCGAATGGACTGGCCTGCCCAGAGCCCAGACCTGAACCCTATCGAGAACCTCTGGGACGAGTTGGATCACCGAATTAAGGGGTGCAACAACCGTCCAAAATCGGTGAAGGAACTTACCAGTCTTCGCCAAGTCGAGTGGAAGAAAATACCACTAGCCGTCATGCAAGGACTTGTGGAAAGCATGCCCCGGAGGGTTGAGGCTGTAATTGCCTCTCGTGGAGGCAATCACAGCCTCCACGATATATACTATTCTCTCTATTAATCTCGGTAATATATATATATATATATATATATATATATATATATATATATATACATACATACATACATTCGATTAGATTTTATCGATAAAATTCGACAATATATACATAACAATAATACATTCGACATTTAATTTGAAATAAGCCTAGTTTCAGAAAGCAGAATAGATATCAGATATAGTTGCTTAATAAATGCATCTTTTGAAAAAGTAAAAACCCTTGACTTTTCTAGGAATAAGTAGCCTTTATATTAGCGTCCTCGTCTCGCATTACGATCTATTACTTGTTTATTTATTTTAAAAGTGCAAATGCATTTCAAAAGTTATAGAAAAACTAACGATATGATACACTTTGATACATTTAAGTGTTGAAACCACTGATTTCAAGTTAAAATTTAAATATTATTTTAGGAGCATCGAGGCATTTTTAAAACAATTTTCATAATCTACTTTAAAACTGAAGCCTATTTTAGAACATGCATTTACTTAAAGTTGTAGCGAATGTTGTTGTCAAAGGGAAGGTTTTACTTAGTACATAATTACCATTTATATTTAGAAAACGACTCAGCAATGTTTAGTTCGACAATTTCACTTTTATCTAAAGAGGAAATACTCTACTTAATGAATGGAAATTTTTACAAATAATAAGATTATATACAGATGCTGTTTATTTGCCTTTGAAATGCTTATGAAAATTACGTTGAAATTCATTTTTAAAGTTGCACAATGCTAAAGGGTTACAAAAATAAATTAGGAATGACTCAGAAAACGAGCAAATATTAGTGATATTTATCTCGATATTGACGAAATTCATTTGATTGATAATGTAAAGTTAAAAAAGTTATGAAAATAAAATGAGTATCGAAACCCCAAGCGACATAGCTAAAAATAACTCAAACATTTTTTTTATTTTCCATACCGTAACTAATTTTAAGCACCGAATAATTCAAATTATTGTGAAACATACAGATAATCGAATTAATAAAAGTGCTATCTTAATGCACTTAATACTCCCACATCCTTAAGGTTAAAAAATTGAATTTCCTCCTAAGTTTCTAAGCTCTTGAAGCAAAAAACATACGCAATCTTAAACGAAGTGTTCAATTGACTAATTAAAAGAAAACAATTGTTCAGTTCGAGTGTGAAAATTAAGGAAGATGGGAGTTTTTTAACGTTCACTCACTAAAAGTAAAAACTGTTTGCAGAGTAATCTCGCGAGATGTTTCTGGATTAGTTCGACTCACATCAGGAACTTTAAGAAGTAGTAGCTTAAACTCACTACAAACACTTCCCACTGAACGCTAAAAAAATTATTTCCTAATTTATGTTCTAATCCAAAATTCTTTTTAACTACCTAATCTAGGTATTAGAATATGTGTTCCGCAATTTCAATGTTTCACGTAATTTTTTGGAATGTCTTTCGTGTTCTTAAGAATACCTAATCCTTTTAGGCAGTAATATATTTGCTCCTAACACTTGAAAGAATTGTTTGTGTAAGCTCTTATTATTGATTACGTTCGTATTAAGGAGCAACTCAGTAAATCCCGTGAAACAGACTTCAAAAATGAGTATTCCGCCTACTTTAGGTCAACCTATTCAAATATCAGAACTCGAATTTGAATTATTGTAAAAATAAAAATGCTACTGCATTCGTTACATAAATACTTGGAAAGATACTTGACTAAAATTTTCAGAACCTTTTTCAATAGAACTTTTTAAATGGGTTTCAAGAATTTTAAAAATGCTCAAATCTCCTAAATATTGCATTTTGCAATTCCTACGAGCATTTTATTTCACTTTACACCTAAACAGAAGAAACTGAACAGTGCATGAATCACTTGTACACCATTTATTTAAAATGATATTTTGACTACTTTAATTCTAATATTCTCAATACAGGTTACATTAAAATTCCCTGACTAAACTTAAACCGTTCTGGTGTTTTATTTTTGTGTCGAAAACAGCCCTGTAGTGGCCAGATTCTGGTATACAAATCTGTTCCAAACTCACCAGTTCTGGTCAAAGGTCAATTTGTTTTTCTACTTGGATCTAATGGTCAAGATCAGAGTAGCCAACCACTGGTATAAACACCTGTTCCAAACTGTCAATAGTTCTTGGAAAGGGACAATTTATTTTCCTAGTTGGATCTAGTGGTCAAGGTCAAAGTAGCCAGTCTCTGGTATAAACACCTGTTCCAAACTCTTACCAGTTCTGGGCAATGGACAATTTGTTTTTCCTACATGGATCTAGTGGTCAAGGTCAGAGTGGCTAGCCTCTTGTACAAAAATTCTTTCAAACTGTCAATAATTCTGGGAAAGGATTGGATGGTTTTGGGGTTTTATGGCGCAAAGGCCATATTTAGCCTTGCTGCGCCAGATACTAGATATACAATATAAAGTAATAGACACATACAATGAAAGTTTTAGCGACATAGAAGAGAGAAATACACCCAGTGAGGAATGCACCTGACAGAAGTCAAACTTGTGCCGCCTATAACTCGAAGATTGCTAGATCAGTGGGCATGCCCACTAAGACACGACTGCCCCTTCTGGGAAAAATCTGGACCAAAACACGCGAGATATTGTATGTAGTCCAAGTGTTGGTCAATACCTCGTATGGACGGTACAGTCAAATATTTTAAGACATTTTCAAATATATTGTGTTCTATAACTAAACAAATTTGACACCTTGCGGTCCGGTTTTACAACACGGGGGCAAATGAAATCATAATTAGCTGGATATAGTTCGATTCCAGCGAGAGAAATAATTTGTAATTTTGGCTGTCCATATCCTAATTTCCGACAAATTTGAGTTACAAATCAATGGCAACTACACTGCTGGCCACCGTAAATGCAACACCCTGAAGGAAGCATGCAAATAATATGAAATTTACAACATAAATTAGCGGAGGTGAGATATGCAAATGATTAGAATTTCAGCGCAGACGCACATCACGCGCGCCTGTGGCGCCACTTCAAAGCGCTATTTAAGGCTTGGAGATTTCGACGATTTCAAGTACGGCAATTGTGTTTTTCTTGTGGTTTTTTCAAAAAAAAACGATCAATTATGCCTCGTAGAAAACAGCGATCATCTTTTGATCAAGTATCCGAGTTCGACAGAGGAAGGATAGTGGCCTACCGAGATTGTGGATTATCTTTCAGGGAAATCGGTAGTCGTGTTGGACGAAACCAAACAACTGTAATGCGGATATGTGATCGTTGGATGCAGGAGGGTACGACGGACCGACGTGTTCGATCGCATCCACCTCAGTGCACCACTTCACGTGATGACAGGCATATTGTGCGTATGGCAGTGACGGATCGCTCAGCCACATCACGAACCATAGCACAGCACATTCAGTCTGTACCGCATCATCCAGTGTCTGCGCGTACCATTCGACGCCGTTTACAGCAGAGTGGTCTGTCCGCAAGACGTCCATTGCTTCGTCTACCCTTGACGCAGAACCACAGACGTTTCCGCCGCCAATGGTGCGATGAAAGAAAGATGTGGACGGCAGAATGGAATGAAATTGTCTTTACTGACGAGTCACGCTTCTGTCTGCAACACCACGATGATCGGATTCGAGTCTGGAGACACCGTGGAGAGAGGATGCTGAACAGCTGCGTTATGCACCGCCACACTGGTCCTGCACCGGGTATTATGGTATGGGGCGGTATTGGATATCACTCTCGCACTCCTCTAGTACGCATTGCCGGTACTTTAAACAGCCAGCGCTACATCTCCGAGGTGTTGGAGCCAGTTGTCCTTCCTTACCTTCAGGGCTTGCCCACAGCCATATTTCAACAGGATAATGCGCGACCACACGTGGCACGCATTGTCCAAGGGTTCTTCGTCAATCGCCAGATTGAATTGCTTCCCTGGCCAGCTCGCTCTCCGGATCTTACGCCGATAGAAAACATGTGGTCCATGGTTGCTCAACGATTGACCCAGAATACATCCCCAGCTGCCACACCAGATCAACTTTGGCAACGTTTGGAAGCTGCTTGGTCTGCTGTACCCCAAGAACACATCCAAAGTCTCTTTGAATCAATGCCGAGGCGTGTGGCAGCGGTGATCTCCAACAATGGCGGCTACTCTGGCTACTGATTTTGGCAGGAACCACACTTCACAGAAGTCTATAAATTTAATCATTTGATACTTGGTCAACATGTTATCTACAAAATAAATTTTGTTGTGATATCTCTTGTCTTTCTTGGTGTTGCAATTTGGGTGGCCAGCAGTGTATTAAAGATATTGAGAAACAATACGTTTAAAGAAGGCAATTTTACGACTTTTAAATTGATAAATATTTTTATGTAATCATGATTGTAGAAATACAAATTGTGTGTCCAGTTAAAAATACTCTTCATAATAAATAGCAAACCTAATTATATTTTTGGGAAACACTAAAAATTGTACACGAAGACTCAGTTTCTGTGGTGCATTTCAGAAAGTCTACAGCCGCTTTGAAAAAATGAGGTACTTCAATACCAGTTGAAAGTTGCTGTCATGATGGAAGTTAATGTCATAAAAAACTCGCGTGTTATTTTATCTCCCGGATCTTTACGGATACTGCACAAAAAGTAAGACATTACTTATTAAAAATATTGAAGACTCAATTCCTTCCTTCAATTCCTCTCGGTAAATGGGATGGAATTAGGTTCAACTTACAGTAAAATAGAAAATTATGAATCTGTCACTTGGCCACTTTGTTACTGCGATATGTATACAAAAATAAATTCTAATAAATCTACACCGATGAAATCTCACACATCGAATCGACTAGGAAATTTCACATTAATGCAATAACAAAAATATGGAAGCTTTCATTCGTCGTGGTCGATTTATTTTAGGAAATCATCTTGAGCAAGCAAGCACTTGAGAGGGAATAACACTCCTTTTTTTCATGTTTCTGTCACTTCTGAGTATCTCACTGAGCAGATAAACTGCTCCACTAGATGATATAAATTTAGATCCAGTGAGATTTAAATCTTCCCCTCTGAGATGAAACGTAAATATTGCGAACACTTAGCCGGAAAAATGAGGGAAGAAGTGTGAGAATGAAACACTTCAGTTGAGTGAGGAGCTGAGAAATGATGTAAACAAGAAGCGTCGTCTTTAAAGAGCTGTTCGCTCATCACTTGGGAGTGGAAACATATTTTCGTCCGAAAAGTGTTTTACGACGTCAAAATGAGAGCGTGATTTCTGATTTAAAGAATAAGGAGTGGGGATTGGATGCTGCAAATTGATGCCGCTAATGGTCAAAACTGGAGTTCTTGGAATTCTGGTCAGAGAGACTGTTTCAGCTTAAGAATCCTTTATGGAGTATGTGCTATTATTTCTTGAGCATTTGGGATTACTATTGGAACTACTGTCTGGTCGGGACTGCAAAGTAGAAAATGTAAGTGTAGGCTTATAGCTTTCAACTAGTTACATTGAATTAAATAGGCTTATATTTTCACCGAAAAGTGTTTTACGACTTCAAAATGACAGCATTATATATGATTTAAGGAATAAGGAATAGGTTGTTATAAATTCATGCCGTTGATGATAAGACTCGACTTCGTTACGATTAATGATTGGGCACTTGAAATAAAAGTTTACTTGCATTCAAGAATTAAATTTTTTTAAAAGTACATTGGAATTAATGAAATACACTAATATAATGGTAATCCATTTTTAACGTATTGAAACGCTATTTATATTTTTTTATGTGACTATGTCTTTCAAATATGAACAGTACTGGGGGCATGCATGGAAAGTCCAGGGTTGCAATTCTTTTGACTTATGATTTCAGAACTAGAAGAAATATACAGATGATAATTATAGCATCATGTAGACAAAGGGTATCCATACCTGATATGACTTTAGGAACTAGTGCGCAGGCGCACTGCGGGAATTCCGCAATATGGCGAAATTCTACAGCGCTAGGCGTGATTTGGGCCAGTGTAACTTTGTATTGCGTGTATTGAGGACTGTATAAGTGGTGTCATACTAAAGCTACCGAACTACGCTACAATTATTATTGGAGAACAATCACTCAACAAAAATTAATATCAAACTATACCTTAATCGTTCAAACTGTAGATTAATTGTTGAATATTTTCAATAAACAATCGTTCAAACATCCTATGTCTGCTTAATTCATTCCACAATCCAACATCAGGCCCGAGAATTCACGTCCAAACTACTGTTTGTGTCCTCGACGCAACCTACCATTTTTTTATTTACGATTGCATTAGTTGTTTAAAAAGTCCTGCAGACGAAACTCGCACGTGAGTGTCAAACCTTTCTGCCCAATCTCTACAGCCGCTTAAAAAACGACAGCTTTATGAAAGCGCAACACCGAAATTACTAAGTGACAAAAGATTTAAAAGCCTCAAAAATACCGGTCTTTTGCTGACATCCTCATCCACTCATCAAGGCGACAGACTAAAGTTGGCACGCGCTAAAACCACAAAGTTATTTTAGCCAGAAAAAAAAGAAGAGATCTCGTCTATCATCGAGCAGTCCACATGGAGAGGGAATCACTTAACTCCACAAAGAATACTCTTCCCGCTCCTACCTCTCTCCCCTGGAAATAGAATGCTGAGGATATGACTTTTGGAGGTCAATAGATATGAGTTGTAAGCAGAAGAAATGGGACGGATTCATTCTACGCAGAATTTTGCCTCTTGGCACCGTGCTTGAGATTAATGGCCTTAAGCTCGGGTAGCGTTGTGATTATTAGTTATGACGTTTAGGAACGGCAGGCTGAATGAGTACCGCATATCAAGATAAATGGATTAGTGTTTAGTCTTTTGGGAAATGGGAGTGCAGAGGTAGGGAGGTTCTCCAAGTCGGAAAAAAATGGCAGTTTCGTCGATTCAAACGTCTTTGTAGCATACTGAGGATATAGGACTCCTTGTTGGGATGTTTTGAGGTTTCAAAAATGAAAAACTGATTGAGCGCGACTCATAAAAAGCATTCGAAGCATCAAAAGTAGTAATGCCGAATGAAGTCAAACTAAAAAAATAGGTTTGAAATAAATGGTAAGTAGATAATGGAATTAATGTCGCACTGGAGCAACACAACGGCTATTTGCGACAGTCCGGGATCAGTCTCGAAGAGAAAGGTTCAAGGACAACACCTAGCAATTTTGAAGCAGTCATATGACGAGGACAACACCTGAGCTGGCACTGCACTCTCCAAACTCACACGCTACACCGACGAGGACATTTGAGGCCACGTCAAATTTAACGTGCTACAGCAGTATTCAAATGAAAATAAACTGGAACATTAACTCGAACTCGCACGCTCCAACGTGCTATATTTGGGCACGTTTCGCCAAAGAACGTCAGGTGAATGGAGATACGCGCGCATGAAAAGTTTTACTGACACAAAAGATAAATCACCCTTGGAGGAATCACACTTTCACGGGTAAAAGCTCGCAGATCTGCTAGCGCAGTGGGCAAACACACTGAGCTATGGTGACCCTGATTTCGAACCCTGAATTCGAAACACAAAATGGTATAAATGATACAGTCGAAGCTCGAAATTCATGGTGGGACGATCGAGTCCCATTTAACCCTCCAAGTGATTTCGCCGAAATATCTCATCCATCAAGATATGATTAATCTTGCTAATGACGAGATATCTCGTCCACCAAGATATGATCAATTTTACTAATGAGAAGATACTTCGTCAAGACAGCCATCAGGGGGCTAAGAGTTGATGGACGGCAAACATAATATCACTGTTGTCCATGTTAATTTTGCTCCATCCTCATTAATAGTTTGTTAACCTAATAATCAATATCTTAATACAGCCAACCAATCAGCCAATATCTTAATACAGAACCAATAGTGTTCAGGATGCCGGCTTCTGGAAAGAAATGTTTCTGGTTTGACTTCGTGTAAGGCATGGATGTTTCTCCGTCTTGAATGCATGGTTAGAAATTGAGATGTACTCGTAAAGTGACCCCCAGTGGTGCTCCAGGCCGACGCAAAGTGGATCACAACTCCGCCCTTGTAATACAGTGATGCAAATGTTCAAAATTGAAAGGGCTTCAGAAACAAAATATTTTACATCTTTAGTTTCGATTTATACATTACAATATACATCAACTTCGCAGTGGTAGCATACAAATACAAAAGCACTGATTTGACCTATATTATGAATTAATGGATTAATCAAAGGGTTCAATGTTCCTGCTTTCATCCCTCTATTGGTAAAGATCCGCTGAATATGACTTTTGGAAATCAACTGATACGAGTTATAAGCAGAAATGTTACTCATTTGTATAATGTTGAGTTTTGCCTCCTGGATTCGAGATCGAGCACTTAGGATTAATACCGGTCTGTTAATGACATTGAACTAGGGTCGCGTTATGATTATCAGAAATGGAATTTGGGAATAGGATACTAAATGAGTACCTAACATCAAGATAAATGGATTAATGTAATGTCTTTTGGAAGGTGCATAGGGGAAAATCTCTCTAGTCTGAAAAATGACAGTCGATTGAGTAACGCAAAAAGTTAGCATCAAATGTTAGCCTTCACCCTGTGATACTTTTCTATGTATCATACAGCAAATTAAAAAGTGAACTCCCCAAATGAGATGTTTTGAAATTTAAAAATCAAACTGAACTGAAGAAAAGAAAATTTTGAATATTAGAGAAAGCTGAATCATTTAGAATTTCACTAGAGGGTCCAAATAAATGCTTGAGAATATTCTGAGTACCAATATGCTACATATTAATTCACTCATATATATAGAGAGAGATAGATTGAAAAAAAATTGTGCATTTTCCCCAAAATTTTTACAGCTTTTACTTCAAGGTTGGTTGTTTTATGTTGAAAGGGTCAGATGTTGCCAAGCTAAGTCAATACATGTTTTTGTTAAGTAAATGGTCATACACACAAGGAAATTTTAACTCAGAAAGAGGAGAGAAATACAAACATTGTGGTTATAAGAAGCGAACATGCGCCATCTACAGCTCACAGGCTGCTAGAACAGTAAGCGAAACCATTACGGCACTGTGGCCCGTTTTGATATTGAAACAAGGTATTACATATCATCTATTAGTAAATGAGGTATATTTATTCCTTATATTTTTCAAATTGGTTTTATTATTTCCATCTTTTTTGTGATCTGGTTTCTTCCTAATTATCAAATAGTTGTATGTAAAGTTATAAAATATAAAGAACCTACCTAGAAGAGTATGATATAAGATGGGAAGTTTCTTTAATTGTTTTTGTTTCAAGAATAATCGCGTTACTTACTTTCTTTCAACTAAAAAAAAACCATTTTAATTTCATTTTCCTTTACATTCAGAGAATTTTAGAATTGTTTACTTTTGGAAGCAAAGTTGAAGGTGTTATCGTTCTATATGAAGCCAAGTAGAGAATTTCAATCAACAAGGAAAACACATTGGACGTGAGATGAAAATAATTATGCACGTATAAAACTGTGTTTTTCCAGGTTATAAATTAAATTTTATCTCTTTTCTCTGAATTCTCCTAATTTCCTTACTACGCTTTTAAATGGAAGTGGAATGTTTTATTTAATTAAAAAAAGGCTTCATTATATAAAGTTACTTTTTATTAGCTGGAAATTAAATTTATAATTCTCGTAGGAAATGTTGAATACAGATGCATTTGCATTAAAGTAACAAGAATTTTCGTGAACAATCAACAGTTTGTTATTCATTGAATAAATATTTCAGATTTAAAAAATTAACTTAATGGCTCTTTGCACAAGTGATTCAAACAATTTAAAATATTTCCAAATCATTACACAAAATATCGAATGTGGAATAAAATTTAACGAGATGGATTTGTCTATACCCTCAGCACATGGGAAAATATTACTTGGATATATTTTAACGAATTAAATTTCAGTACAATAACGATATGGAAAGTTAGTATGCCGGAAAAACATATTCTGTCATAATAAACATATTTCTATAAACATACGAATTTAGAAGTTATCTTTCCCTTTATTGTCTAGATAAAACGACATTTTTCGACCATTTTTATATAATGTAATTAAGAACTTATACAACTAGGTAGATATAGCTGAATCAACGTCGCACTAGAGGAACGCAACGGACTATTGGCGACGGTCCGGGATCAATCCCGTAGTGAGATCTGAGGACAATACTTAATTTTAAACCACGGTCAGATGACTAGGTCAACAACTACGCTGGTTCCCCACTTGCCAAACTTCCACACCACGCCTAAAATCATTTGTGCAAGCATATGAAGGTCGAGCGAGATGTGTTAACATTGACTTTTCTGAGTTTTCTATCTGGAAGTTGGAGTCATTTGAATTTATTGTTTATATTCTTATGTCCGGTCAATTGAAAATTATCCATTATGGCACCACTAAGATGGATTTGTATGCCTGTATATTACCCAGGTGTACCACTAGGGATGCGTTTACGTTATACCTCGCAAACATATACCACAAATGTTAGGTACTATACGTTTATTAAGGCTACACATGCGTTTCAGACGGACAAATATTCATACCATACCCATTTAAGCCAGGAGCATTTCGATCCGGAAGCCAGTAACCTGACCAGTAGACCGACTAGTCGCGGAGTCATTAGAATTTATTGCGCACAATTTTACACGGCAAAATCGGACAAACATTTTATAAACTGAAAATGATAAAAAATAGAATGCAATTAGCCTGCCTTGTTCAAATGAATTCTAGTTGCAAACAGTAATTGTGTTTTTTAAATTTAAGTAAATGAGGATCAAGTGATGGATTTTTAAATTATTTACATTTTATTTTGCACAAAATTCTACAAAAAGTTATAAAGAAAGTGAGCTTTATAAAAACTTTTTTATAATTTACTTTAATTTAGAAATTTTAATACCATATACTCGTTAACATCTTAAAATGTACCATTATATTTTTAAGATTATTCATCCGTCATGCACACGAACAAAATTAATTGCTCAAGTGTAATTTAATACTACTACCTTTGTATACTGGATCTTTTCCTTCGGGACTAATCTTGGACCATCGCCAATAACCCTTTGTTTTGATCCAGTGTAACGTGAATTTAACTACCAACTACAACCCTTGAGTTCGAATATTGAAGAGGAAATTATTTCAAATCATTCTAATAATTATTAAATATTCGAAATAGAATTTTAAATTAAATATTCAACATTCGAAATAAACTTTCTTATCAAATATTCAATATTCGAAATAGAACTTTAAATTAAATATTCGAAATAAACTTTCTTATCAAATATTCAATATTCGAAATAGAATTTTAAATTAAGTATTCAATATTCAAAATAGAATTTAAAATCACATTTTTAATCAAAATATAGAGGACACACAATTACATTACCATTTAATAAAATATTAAAACCCATACTCATAACTAATTTTCACGGAAGAACTGGATGAATAATTTTTTAAAGAAATATGGTGCTAGTAAAAGCAAATATTTTTGTAAAGGAAAACGTATTCTGATTAAATAAAATGGCGAAACTGAAAAGCACTTTATCTTTAAGAAAAGTTGTGTTTTGCATATCGAGCACAAGGTCCCAGATAACGCGTGCGACGGACCAATCACATCGTTTGTATTCATTTTAGCAAAGCAAAGTTCGGAATTCAATTTATTTTCCTAAGGTAGATATACAACGCAGGAACCCTTCCCAAAACAAACGTCCTGAGACATTCCCGCGATAACTATCTCCCCTTCGCCGTTCCTTATCATTATCTCTGCAGAAATTGCTTCGGAACGCGAAATTCCTAAATAAAAACATAAATTTCGCACCAAACACCTAAAAACGCTAAAGGGACTTTTCCTTTCTCTTCCATAAGGAAAAACAACAGATGTGATAAAGAAAATTTAAATTTTCTTCCTTTGCGCCGGCGTTTTTTCTGTGTCTGCTCCGGTGTTCTGTTTGTGCTGTTGATTCTCCTCAAAGAACGATAAGGACCGTACAAAGATGTCCCCCCGTTCTGCAACTCTACCTTATTTCCCTCTGTCCCATGTCCTTTTTTTAAGTATTCCCTTTCTGTGCATGTGCACAGGCATTAGCATAATCGAATTTGGAGAGACGTTGTCGTTTCTACGGTTCGCAGATAGCTTTCCGAGACTGTGACTGAAGGGGAGACAGAAAGAGGAGAAAAAATGAGCAACGAAAACTAAAAGGCTGGCGCCCCAAAATAACGAAAATATTTTTCTGCGCTCACAAATTATGAAAATTGAAGTTACTTGTCCCTGAGATAAAAGAACCATGGCGCTTTTTTAGGGTTCACTTTTGAAATGTAAGGAAATGAACATTAATGGAAAATCAAATGAAAAGTAGTTCAATAACATTCCGAGTCGGAAAGGACCTTCTTATGGTATGCAGTTTAAGTAAATGCGTTTGAAGTTTTTCGACGCCATAAAATAAAGTGCACTTAATAGATTTTAATTTATGTTATATAATATGTTTAGAATATGACAAAGGCTTAATAATATGCATGACAGGTGATTTTTTATGAATTTATACATATTCTTAACCTGAGCCTCAAATATATATATGTTATTTTTTCAAAGGGTTTGAAGTATTTGTGAGTTGCTTACGTTAAGTATTAACATCAGTATGACTATATGTTTTATTTCAATATTCTTTATAATTCAATTTCATATTGTATGGTTCTACATGACGCATTTGGAAGAGTGTAGTATAATGTATTAATTTATATGTGGGCAAGTAGAGTTCAATTTGAGGCTAAATTTAAGTAGGTGCATTATAATAAATTTTTAAAAGTACTCGTAACAATTTAAGCGTAAAAACTAAACTACGATCAAATTGTAATTGTTAGTAAGCTATTTCAATGCTATGACTGGAATTTGAAATTGTAAAATTTAAATCTACCCCCAATAATTCTTCTAAACATAAGTCTTGACCTATTCATACTACCTTGCAGAAGTTATGTAAACAGTAAATGTGTATTCACTGATTTCTAGAAGAACATACAGAATAATAAAAAAAATTGATATTACTACGAATGTTCTTTTTCTTTGAATTCATGTTATATACATGACTTGAAAAAATTAATTCTATTCATTCATAGCTCATTTTTTTACATTAGGAAAGTTAATAGTTATCAGATAGTAATACTTGATAAGTAATTAATTAGCACATCAGCAACTTAAAACTTAAGCAAAGTATCGGATGATTCACAGAAATTCAAATAATAACAGTAATTTTATCATTCACAAAAACTATGTTTATAATATATTCAAAAATAGTTTCATAGAGTACTAGAAAGTTAGAGGTTAAGAGGAAAACTTAGATATAGTCTGCTGAATTAATATACTGAAGCTATGCTTTAGTAGACAAATTAAGGTGTACAAAAGGGTGTTTCCTGAACTTAAGTTGATGGTATAGCATTTATAAGTTTTATTTATTTAGCCTTTATGCAGAAAAATTAATCACAAAACTACAAACTAGGGGCAAGTAATTGCTCCCATACAAACCACTTTTAAAACAATGCTTGTTTTGAATAAATATATATATATGTATATTCAGTATAATTATTCATGTTACTAATGATGTGCTCAGTATTACAGAATCAGTTAAGAGTCCCGTCTGTCCCAGTACAAACTGTTTCCAAAACTATACTGGTTTTGAACAGCATTCAGAATAATTTTTGGGCTCCTTTAATTAGGTGTTGTATGCTGCAGAATAAGTTTGGAATTGTTGTGGAGAATCGTGCCAATTACTTCTTTCAGTTGGGAATAACACAATTTGAGATAATTTTATTGCCACCATAAAAGTATAAATGACTGAATTCTTTAAATATTGAAGAAAGTCTGCAGACATAATTTCTTGGAAAACTTTTAGTCAGGTTTACATCGCGTAATTTAAACAAGTTCCTAATTTGCATAAATAGTGTCTTACATTTTGTACATTAAAAGCTTTCCTGCACTTAAAATGGATACAGCACATAAATGATAGGATTTTTCTGAAAGAACGTAATTTGTGTCGTAACGACACAAATGCGTGATATAAGACAGTACGATTCAAAAGACTTTTTTGGTTGTATGAAGCTATTAAATAATATATTTAAAATAACTGTTCTACTTTAACTGTACTTAGGCTTCATAATCTTCCACGTTGTGAACGGGTGGAAATTACAATTAACGTATGCAGTACACAACTTACGTTTGAAAAATAATGCAGATGAAAATGTGAAAACCTTTGTCGAATTGGTAGTAAAAAGTTCAGAACCTTAGAAACAACGACTAATGAAGTTAAAAACCGACTAATAAATGACGCTAGTGGTTCCCTGTCTTTACACGCGTCCTGGAAAGGCTTAGTAATGTAAGTAGTGGCCAACACTAGTCTAGAACATATTAAACTCGTGTTTTCTTCTTGTGACTTACTTTTGTCCTAATGATGGCTGACGTCTAGCTCCAACAAAATGGCCATTGGCAATCTTTCTGAAGTCTTCAATATCTATTAGGCATTTTTTGAAAGTTAATGTTTTACTAAACATTATAATTTTAATTTCGAACTACACGTAAAGATTAACATAGGAAAAATATTGAAATGAAGTGTTTTTGTCTTTCAATTGTCATCTTACCCATTCATTACCCTTGACATTGGATTGCTTAAACTTGTCAGCTGTATTCAAAGCAATACACACATTATAACATTTACACAGTACATCCGTATTTAATATTATATTAAATTCATTCCTCCTAGCGAAGAAAAATGTGTCATAATTTCCATTCGTAATTCTAATTACTGTATTTACCTTAAACATTTTGAATTAGAAGTGTTTTAACCCCCCCCCTGGTGGTTGTCTCGATGAGGTATCTCGTCATTAGCAAAATTGACCAGATCTTGACGGGCAGCTATCTTGTCCTTGGAAAAAAATTAAACATATCTTGATCTAATCATCATAAAAAAATTGGTATTATCCTGATAATGAGGTATCTCGTCGTTAGAAAAATTGGTCATATATTTATTGACGCGATATCTCATCAAAATACCTTGGAGGGCTAAGATATATTTTACTGAATCTGAATCAGGTAGCTTCAAAAACACTAATTTTCCAAATTTTTAAGGAAATAGTAAACGCCTTACTTGTATGATCGAAATAAATATCGGAAGGTATTACGAACCCATAAGATTTAAGAGTAGTTTAAAGGTGTTAAATCCAATTCCAAAAATAAATCAGAAACCACGATTTTGAGATCCCAAATAAATTTACTCGCCCCAATATTACTTACAGAACAAAAACGTGTTTGAAACGCCATTCAGTGGCATTTTAAATTCCGCGATTAACAGTAATTCCAATAATCCCTTTTCAATGCTCCAATAAGTTCATAACAATAGCCCTAAATAATACTTCATTCAGAATGTCATGGAACGAAGATTGGTGGAAGGTAAAATATGAAGTAGGAGAGTACCTCCCTTTCAAAATCGGAAAAATGTCATTTATACTTTATATCATTCTTGTAAAGTAGCTCCAATATCGATTACTGAAACTTGTTACTAATCGATTATCATTATCTCGAACACGCCAGTTTATTGGAGCTATTACGGAGACTACGGAAATTCTTTTCGCTGTTTCAGCTTTTCTTTTGATTTACTAGGGGTTGGGTAGAGGGAGCAGCCGAATAATTTACAGTGGAACTTGAGAGCGAGAAAATAAGCCCCCCGGACTATATTTCTTTTCCTATTCTGTTTTCTGTTAGTCTCCTTTTTCTTATATTCTTTTTAAACTCTCGGCGTGGGTTCAAATTCAGATAAATTTTGGAGAAAAAGTGCTCGAACTTAATAGGAATTGGGTTGTTTGGTTCTTTGGGGGGTTTTATGGCGCAAGAGCTATATTTAGGCAAAGCAAAACAACGTCAAGTAAAAAATGGTTTGAAAGGAAAAATGGGGATTGGAGGACATAGTGAGATGAAAGCAGAAAAAGATCGCTAATAGGAATTGGGAAGTGGGAAAATATAAAACTAATTTTTGTCATGCAGTGACATATACTCCTGAACGTATTGCTATCGTACTTGAAAATTATTACTCAATGCAGATTAAAGAAAACAGAAGGACATGAAATTGCTACAGTAATGATTTTCTATTCCATGTACTCTTGCAGTTTATAACATATCGTCGGTTCAAAAGTAAAACACACCAAATAAAAAAAACAGTTCTTGGAAAACGAAGGGAGAAATATTTTTCCTATGCTTTACTCTCAAAGTATGTTTCTCAAGAACTCTAACCTTCATACAAAGAAAAATTTAGATAACAGTTTAAAGAACATAACAATCTCGTCTAGGAAAGTTAAAAACTCATCAAAATTGACTTTGTATATTTCACTTGTAAGCCGATGTTGTATGCTTGCATACATTTGCGTGCAATTAGTGAACTGATTAAGCTGATTAATGAGCTTGGATGTCGTGCATGAAAATGGATATTATGGATCTTCAACTTTTTTTATACTTTTAAATAACAAAAACATTTTGCGTTGCAGATTTCATAAATGACAAAAACTTAAAATAAATATGTTACAAAATAAGTAGTTTTAAGAAACGTACTTATGCGTAGTTTTATTCTGATCACTTCCGAAAAACACAAATGACGATATTGGCAAATGACTTTAAATTTACTTTAAAGCAATTTTTGGTTTCAAAGAGAGTAAAACGATACACGTTGAGTACAAAGATACAGTATTTCTAAAAATATTTTGCTTTTGGAATATTGATCCTTCGATGCCCTTACGATCATCTTTATGTCCGAGGTTGGATGAAGTATGATGTTTCAGCGCTTTAACAAAATGTTTTTATTTTTTATCCCGAGTCTACCACATGTATGGTTTAAAAAATAATTACATGTCACCAATCTAACAATATCTTAATCCTTTAATTCCTTATCCTCACGATAGGGATGTTCCAATAGAGTTTCATTTTAACATTTCAGTTTCTTTCATGTGAAAATTAATAAACAAATCAAAATGAAATTTGAGAAAGAAAAGACCTTGATCCTTAAGAGTTACATCATGTTTCGATTAAATTAATTTCATGATTCATGTGTCCATTCAAATAAGGATTTACAACCTTTTTTTATAATTGCACATTATTTTATCTGTATAACCTTTAATGAGTAACAGGTATGAATTCAGCTGATAGCCTTAAATGTAAATAATTGAAACTCCATTTATCATTTAAGTGTAGTTTCATTCATCATTTAAATGGATACAAATATTGATAAGGGTACATAATCAGTATCATTCCTCATTGTAGCAATAAATCAACCCAGATTTAGTTCCAAAATGTTAGCAATCAATTCAATGTTTCAGATTCACACAATAGTAGGTCTTACACATATAAGGTCAGTTGCCGTCATAAGAACATAAATCATCTGAGGATTATGCATCACACATTGGGATGAATATGACAGCGAAGAAACATTTTTGCCATAAAAAACAGTGGAATAGAAGAAATATAAGATAGGGCAACACCATTCTGTTTAGAAGTGATACAAGAAACATTATTGTCTGATAATCTTTTGGGTTATTTTCACTGTAGAAATCTGATAGATACAATGTATTTTGCTCCAGTTACTGAAAACACAATAAAAGGCTTAAATTCTGAAGTGTATTGTTATGAATGCCGCGTTTGTTTTTAAACGAATTGCAGTTGAAAAACAAATAATCATACCATAAACTGTTGCAAAAAATAGTATAGGAAGAGTTCTTTAGTAAAAATATGGTTTTGACCATTTCTAGCGAGAAAATTTTCCATTTTTTTTGTGTCTATAGTTTAATTCTGCATTTTATCATAAAAAGGCCAATATCCACTTGGAAAGTTTTTGGTTACATCACATTTAGTTAATTTTATTTTTCAGTTTTTAACAAAGCGTACCAAAACATTTTCTAAACTTTTGATTCTTTCAAATATGATTACTGGAAGACATGCTAAATTTTTTATTACGACTTACATTACCTTGAATTGAATGGTGGATAACAACTCAAAATAGGCGATTTCGACCGTAACCCTTTTACTATAACGGGATAGAAAATTATTAAATTTAAGTTATAAAACGTTAAACAATTTTCCTAAGTGCTTCAATGCTTAGCAAAATAGATATTATTTAATGGTTTACATGCCGACTGTGCATTATGCAGTCGCAGCATCGCAACTTTCGTTAGAGGTAGGTAGGTATTTAATTAACGTCGCACTGGAGCAACACACGGGCTATTCAACTTTCATTAGAGACAAATGTCTGATTAAAAAGTATTTTTTTCTACCAAGATACAAAATTATTAAATTTAAATTATTAAACCTTAAATAATTTTCCAAAGTGCTTCAATGCTTAGCGAAATAAATATTATATAATCGTTTATTTAACAACTTTACATTATGCAGTCGCATCACGAATTTCGTTAGAAGCAACTGTCTGACAAAAAAGTATTTTTTCAACCAATATATATATAAATATTAAACGCTAAATAATTTTTCAAAGGGTTTCAATGCTTAGTGAAATAAATATTAGTTAATTTTTTATTTTCCAACTGTACATTATGCAGTTGCATCGCATTTTTCGTTAGAAGCAACTGTCTGGAAAAAAATATTGGCTGAAATATATTCTTTCTACCAATATACAGAATTATTAAATTTAAATTATTAAAAGTTAAATAATTTTTCGAAGTGTTTCAATGCTTAGCGAAATAAATATTATTTAATTCTTTATTTTTCAACTGTACATTATGCAGTCGCAACTTTCGTTAGAAATAACTGTCTGCAAAACATATTTTCCTACCAAGATAGCATTATTAAATTTCAATTATTAAACGTTAAATAATTGTTCAAAATAAATCAATGTTTAGCCAAATAAATATTGTTTTATTGTTTATTTGCCAACTGTACATTATGCAGTAGCAGTATCCCAAATTGCGTTTGAAACAACCGTCTGTCAAAAAATGTATTGGCTAAAAAACTCGCGAGGACGGAAAAAGTAAGGCGCATGAAAGACACGTAAAGAAAAACCTTCACAAAAAAAGTTCAGAACATCGGACAATTTTTCGAGCTGAGTACAACGGAGATCTTCAATTTCGCATCTTGAACCGGCGGAATCTTTTATGAAAACATCCAGAGATTACGGGGGGAATTGCGAGGGTGGGGGGAAAGAAAGGAACCAATTTTTTCGATCTTGACGTTTGAAACGTACATTGCTCGTCGACATGAAAGATATGACATACACTCTTCGTGTATGTGTGTATTCTTTTGCTGCTTGTGTATGTGCCCATTTCTACCCCAAACTCGAAACTCCCTAAAAAATCTCTACCCCCTATCGTTTTGAAATTTCGCAGTGAGAGGGTGGCTTTGCTGGGGATGTGGTAGAAATCTGAGGGACCATGGAAGGATGGTGGAGGGAGTATTGTCTGTCCAAACCGGAATTTTACTTTCTGACCAGCTTCTATTTATTTTTATAAATTCTTTTGTGGGGGAACAGCATCTGACAGTGCAGTGAGGGACTTGAAGTTCGCCATCTCAATTTCCCTTTTCATTTTTTCCCTGTTCAGTTGTACTCTGCCCATAATTCTTCAACGGAAAAAGCTAAATAATAATAAAAATAGAGAGCTGTGGAAAAGAATTCCAAACAGAATTCGTCAGGTCCCCCATTGAAAGATCGTGTTTTGTTTTGATTTATTTCTTGAATTTTCTGGTGCTATCGCTTTGATGACTGGCCGTACATGCGGTTTATATTGGATGTTTACTTATTTATTTTCGATCTTTTCGCTTTTATGGAACTGATCACAATCGTGTATTTTCGCTTTTAGGCTTTAAAATCCCTTTTCGTTCCGTCCTTTTATTACTACGTGGGAGCATTAAATCATATCTGAAGACTTGAGTACTCTGAGAGTTCTTAGCTGTGTGCCACAGGGATCTTCCTTAAATTGTACTATATTCTATTGCTGTTAAATTTGGACGATCAAGGAGTTCTGATTTTTATCATTGTATCCCGTTTAAAATTTTATTTTCGAGTTAATTTAAATCCCAACGATCAAAGAATCCTTGAAGAAATCATCGTATGTATGGAGCTACTAACGCACCAGTAGGAAAAATATGCATACGTAATATTTCATATAGTGTATAAATCTTGTATATTTGTAGATCTACTAAGATAAAAGATTTATATATTATAACGTTTATATACTATAACGTCTGACGTATGCATACTTTGCTTACTGTTGCGTCAGCAGCACCATGCAGACTAATTTAACTCTTTCAATTTACACGTACATTAGATATTTGCACTATAATATTTGTTGTTATATTTATTAAATGTTAAGTTTCCTATAGCTACGTCGATTTTCTCTAAACATACATGAAAAAATTAAAGCTTAATACAGTGAGATATATATGTATGAAACAAACAAAACTAATGACAAAAATTGTGCAATGTTTTGTTCACATTTGTTTAATGAGAATATTCGATTAAATGGTATTAACTGTTATTAAAGGTATGATTTCAAATTTCTTACCAAATGTTCTCTAACTCGAAAACCAGGAATCTTTTGAAATACTAAATTGCATGGGTCATTGCGATAAAAAATTTTACTGTCCTCAACTTGAACAAGTTTTCTTTTATCTTTATCCCAACATTAGTTTAAATCCCATAAGAAATATAATAGTAAACATTTTCAATTAAACAATATCCGAATTATATGGTATTCATGCGTAGTACGCAGAAATTTGACAAGCAAAATAAAGCCATAAATATTAATAAATTAAGTATGCTCAAAGCGAATATAAAGGTTTATAAACAAAGAATAATTAAAAGCGTATAAGAAATAAACATTCATGAACTTTGAAGTAAAAATATTAAATATTTTTCCATATCCAAGCTAACTTTAATAACATTACTTTATTACTCCATAACGTAAAGTAAACCAAAATGCAAAAATTGAAAATTGTAATTTGCATATCATTACATGAGCTGTATTTATGAACTTTCGTAGCAACTTGAACAAGCATTCTTCGCTAATAGAAACTGCTGTTTGTAGGTACTTACGGTGCTTTTAAATGTCTTCTCGACCTACACGTATTATTCGTAAGTTCAATCTCCGTAATGATATTCATCGTATTTACATGATGTATTTTGGAGTAGAGTGCCAGTTCGAGTGTTGAACTAGTCATCTGACAGTGGTTCAAAATTACAAGCTCTCCTCGGGTCTTTCCCTTCGGAATTGATCCCGAACCGCTGCCAATAGCACGTTGTTATCTCAGTGTGGCTTAAATTAAACTACCTTCCTACAAGAATATGGTTTATCAGTTTCCCTAAGTGAATTAAATCGTCAGCACAGATTAATCGAGAAACTCAGCTCACTTTTACATAAGAGAAACAATTGCACCAAAGGCATATGCGAACATAATCTTATTTTTTCTTTAATTCCATGCTGTATGTGTAGTAAATATTACTAAAGATTTGCCTTAGATGTGTCTTTAAAGATAGTGTCATATTTAGTTTGACTCCAAACACAATAAATACGAAGGTTACAGCAAACTGATAAAGTATTGAAAACATAAAAACAACTTTAATGTAAATTAATTTGCTAAAGTTAATAATTTTGCAGTGTAACTTAATACTAAATGGCGTTATTCTGTATTTGTACCCAATTTGTAATATGCAGATGTAGACATAAGATTAACATATGAACGAGCGGAGCATGTGCAAGGGCATGCTCAGGGCTTCCAGTCTGAGCAATGCCACGCTCAAGACGTCGACGTTTCACGGAAGTAGGTGAGAGTTCGGAAAGAAGGGGACCTAGATAGTACTTATACCAATGAGGAAAATATTAACTTTCCAAAAAATAGTCTAAATATAACTGTTCATCCATCTTTTTTGTCACTGAATCATTAAAAAGTGTTCATTTATACTGAAGTGTCTGCATACTTTTCATCCACCTCCTCTTCACTCTCTATAGTAAAAATACAAGTATTTCAGAAAGTAACTAGTGTACAATTTTATACGGATCTTCTCTCACACATAAAGTCTTGGAAGGTATTGAGAACTAAAAAAGGCGTCTTACATTCTAGAATATAGAACGAGAATCTAGAATGTACGCGCTCATAAAATTGTGATAGTTAGCATTTTATGCACTGCGAAGTACCTCTGGAGAAATGGTCTGCTCTTCAATGTTTTACCACTCAGTCTTTTATGAGCCAATCTACCGTATCTCGACGCAGAGAAATACTGACAGCATTCTGTATTCTTTCACTGAAAGCATGCAAAAGAACAGTGATCTATTATTCGTAAAATTTCCTAGTCACAACATTTTAAAGGAGGAAACGTAAACCGAAAAGTGGAAAAATGAAAAGCAACAGCTCATACTATTGAAATAAAATAATAAAAAATAGACTTTACTTTGCTTTCCCATTGTATCCCTACAGAAATACAGCCCAGAAATAAATTGCTGACTACCCAAAAATTGTCCATGGCTTTCCTGTTTCACCCTTTCTATCTGTTTATATATCGCAACGCTTTTAATGCCGACGGCTTTAGGCATTTCTTTCGGCGAAGACGTTTTCCATGTTAGTCCAATGGCAAATCTTGCAGGGGGAGAAGCAAAATACGTTTATCTACGTTTCAAGGTACGCATTTATATTTATGCTTTACTAAATAAAAGAATTCAGATTTTCAAGTGCCTCAGCAATCTTATTTCCCCTTTTTGATTCCAAATTCCAAGAAGGAATCTTAATATTTTCCTATATACCGTCAGGTTTCTTGCGGTGTAAGAGAATAAATAAAATACTTTAAGATTTTCAAAACGGTCCCAGTCTCTTCCTTTTTGCGATTTGGTGAGAGAAATGATACCCATCTCAAAACTCCCAACTTCCTTTCACCCATCCAAATCTCATTTTACCACGTTATTTAACTTGGCTTTTGAAATCTAGGAGAAAAACTTAAAATAAATAAGACCAAAATATATCGTCCTCACAGAGTCGACTTCTCTGAAAGAGCTTCGGCAATTTATCCGATGCAAAAAGCTAAAGCCCTTTATAAAGGTATTTTGTGTCTTTTCAAATTTGAATCATTCCGGCATATCTTGTTTTGAAGGTAGCGTTGCTTGCTATCTCGTTTGTTTGCTGTCGTAAAGTGTAAACAGTGACAAATTTTTCAATTCCACGCTTTCGTAGGGAAGAATTCTTCCTTAGGACTGATACTGTACAACTCCTGTAATGGGGAAGCTGTTTATTTGCAAATAAAAGGCAGGATTTGGTAGTGGGTAGCAAACTTATAGAATTGACTAACCACTTGAGTTTCACGATGTTTCCGAGTAATGTAGTATTATTTTTACTCCACAACACACTTAATGATTAAATAACCACATCAAATTATTTGAAATAATCCATGGATTATTCCAATCGTGTTTTATTTATTGGTCCTTTCATTAGAAGGAAATTATTTGGACAGATTATAACGGTCCTTTCTATATTTTACATCTTTTGGAAAGATACTATTGGTCATTTCCTTACAATATAATCATTTGGAATATTTATTGCTCCTTTCCATAAAATAGAATCGCTTGGAATAATTCTGATGGTACTTTCCTTAGAAAAGAATTCTTTGTAAAGATTATAGTGGTAAAGAAAGTGACAATGGTTTAGAAGTCGCGGTGGGAAAATTGCAGGTTATAAAGTGGAATTGGTTTGTTGGATTGGGATTTTAGGGCGCAATGGTTATATTTGGCCATTCTGCGCCAAACACACAGCACACAACATGTAGAAATGGACATGCACACATGGAGAGTTTTACTAACACAGAAGAGAGAAATACACCCAAGGAGGAATCGAACATGACAGGAATCAAACCAGCGCCGCCTACAATTCACAGGTTGCTAACGCAGTGGGCATACTCACTGAACCACGACAGCCCCTGTAAAGTGAAATAAGACATGTAGGGGACTGTTGTATAATTATGATTCAATTGCCACATGTTATTAGATGCAAGAAAATTTTTCAAGTATCTGCCTCGACTCTTTGATACGGGATTGAACCAAGATCTCGAATTATTGTCCATTGTTAATAGGAATGTTTTCCGCAGCTAAAGTGCAATATGCATCCAAGTTCGTTGAGATCAATATGTTTCTTATTAACAGCAATAGTTGCTCTTTTTCTTTCATCACAGCATTGAAAATGTGAGTGAAGCTCTTAAATATACAATGTTGCCGTTTGTATATAATTCAATGAATGTTATGTACTAACGAATATTGTCATTTATTTCTTTATTCAAAACATTTCTACAAGCCGAAACATTTTATGTGTTACTTCGTAATTAAATGTCTAACGAATTGTTATTGAATGCCAGTACTGAATTATATATTTCACAGTTAATTTGCGTCTAGTCTACATACTTAAAATATTAACTTTACTGATGAGTTACACTGAGATATCAAAGGGTATGTTAATTTAACTGCGTTCGGATACGCATTGTGAATGTATCATTTGAACGAAATAATTAAAAATCATCAATTGTTTTCCAAATCGAATTATTTTGAGTGGTACATTTAGCTTTTTGTCTCATTCATATTTAGGTATTAACGTTATTTCTAACATGATATAGACCCAATTCTAGTACATATATAAGAATCGATGTATTGACAAAGGTAAGTGCTGTTGCCATTTGCAGTTTGGCAACTTTTTATTTAACGTTTAATCTGGAAACAACTTTTTGTCCTTCCGGTAAATAACACCGATATAGAATGTCGATTTTGTCTCGTTCTTTCTTGTAATTTTGTGTACTCCTGAATAAATTTTTTATTCTCTATCAGAATCTTGCATTATCTTTTCACTTAAAATACTATTTACAATTGACAATTTGAATTAAAAAATTCTATTACATTAGCCTGCTTTTGGAAACTAGTGCTCATAAAGTTATTCAACATTTAAAAAATATGATTGGTTCGTTCCTTTTGGGGTTCCATGGCTCAAGGGCTATATTTGGCCAAGCTGCACCAAACACAATACAACTTCAGTTAAATGGACACATGCATGGAGTTATATTGATACAGAAGAGAGTTGTATACCCAGAGCCTCCTACTATTCGAAGAATGCTATCGAAATGGACAGACTTAGCCATGACGATCCCATTTAAAATACGAAACATAGATACATTTTTGCAAAGTGGGACCAAATGAGGAAGACAAAATTGTGATATCCTGTCAATTTTAACATTTCCTAAAAATCTTATAAGCAAATATTTTCAATAATTCCATTAACTTCTAGCATACAGTTAAAATTGAGTTTGGAAAACTTTTTGTTCCACGTTTTCAAATGTGTACGAGATAATCAGTTCGAAACTCTAAGACTTCTAAATTGCCTTAGAAGTAAAGAAGGAAGCGATTAATTTTGCCTTGTCAAATACATAAAAGCGAAAAAAAATAATTAAAATCGGATACATCGTAATCTTCTCTTGACTCGCACCTATAAACCTCACCACTTCAATAAAAAATACGAAAATCATATTTCTGGTGAAATGGAAAGGTCTAGGAAAAAAGTCACGGAGCACTTCGATTCTTTTTCAATTTGAAAAAATTCAGAAACTTCCCTCTTTCCCCCATCCTTTCATTACATGGATATTCATTTTGTTCCGAAGGCCTCCCCATTAATTATAACCCGGGTATTCAGTAATGACACTGTTGAAACATGAAAAGCACAAGTATTTGATGACAGGATTTAAATTAAAAATTTTAATTAAAAATTTCCACGCTTGAGCTTTTCTACGGAGAGATGAGGGAAGCTAAAAATAAAGGTGCTCCTTTAGGAAAACGTACACCCAATACTATGAGTTCTCATTAACTTAAATTCAATTTTTGACATTTTGATTTCATTTCGTGTATGTGTTTACTGAGTTTCTTTCCGTTTTCCATTACAACGACGTTAAGGGTGAGTTTGATCTCCTGACAATGGCACGGATACTTTTTTCGACTCATTTAAATTCTGATTTTGCAATATTATATGTTCTGAATAATTGAATGAGGAGGCTGATAAATTAAACATAGGAAAGTATGATTTTCTAAAGACAAATTGCTATATTTTTACTTGAATTCAAGGAAGAGAGAAGACAAAACGTGGATTGCATATTTTTCAATTAAATATTGATATTTCAGAAATTAATATTGTATCTCATTTTAAGAGTTTGGTTTTAATTTAGAAACAACACTAAATAATTTTACATTACTAGTGAATACATGAGAAGACTTTTCGGAATAAGATACTTTTTCACTCCACATATGTGTGCGGTTTCCATTTCTTTGAAATTAACACTGCATGCTAAATTAGGAGTTCGTTTCAATTTAGAAACGTGTACTTCACAAAGGATATTTTTATTACAGAGAAAAGCGCTATGTGAAGTCAAATAAAAACCTTTTCAATTAACCCTCAGAATGGTTCACCCGCATATATATATATCCTAAAACTGCAATCTTCCCTGTATGACTCCTATCCAGTTTTAACCGTCTTGACCAATAGAATGGTTCCACTGGTTCTTTCAACCAATCGAAATTGTTATATAGTCATTATGTTTTTTGTGGAGTAAAATCAATCCTACACTTCTCGGAAATCTCGGGACGCTATTAGAGGGTTAACTGCTCGTCTTCGTATTATCGTGTCAGTATATAAGGCAAATAAAGGCAGTTTTTTGCAGGCAATTCAAGGTTTAATTAGTGTTTCCGTGTCTGCAGTTAGTACACTTCTGTCATTCTGAATTCACCTTAGGATGAGTACTTGTGCGTGTGTGACTCAGGTATTTTATACATTAATGAATAATGTAACATTCGCGAGAAGGGGTATATATATATTATTTTAACATGCTCCACAAAAACATATCTTACCAAATTTTTGCATTAATTTAGTTTAACTAAATTATGAATTTAAGATTAAGTGTGTGAACTTGAGAGCAGAAGAGTAAAACAATTATTCCCAATTTGTTTTAACCCATGTAGATTAGAATCATACATGTATAACTGCCAGCTTTCTATATGTATTGTTTGAATACTGCATTTATGAGAAGACTGATAGAGTTAGATCTTTTCTAAAAGTGGTTTATTAAAGCCTTATTCTTAAATCAATTAAGTAGCATAGACGACAAATAACAAAAAAAAGAAAGATTAAGAAACAACCACCAATTTTTTTTTCTATTAAATATGTGCGAATATTTCAATTCAAATGTTAAGGAAAACTATTTTCATGAACATTTTCACCACGCATTTTTTAAATGCTCCATAGAATAAAATTAATATCATTAATAGAAGCTCAAGAATTGATCAAAATAATGCGAAACTGAGCTCAGTTAAAAAATTAATCTTACTATTACACAGAACTTAACTAAACAAATATTTTATCCTTTGTAAAGGCCTATTTTTATCAATGTCGTATTTTAAAGCATTTAACGATTCGTATTAACAAACTTAGTTCCCCTGTTGGAGGAGAAATGAACGAATAGACTTTCAAAAAATACACAGTAAACACCCATTTGATTGAACCTTCTGTGACAAAAAATAACCAAATAACAAATTTCAAAAGCTAGTGTCCATTTTTGTACATAACATATTAAATCGTAATAGTCGTTGAAAATAATGGTCGAAAATTTAAACTGAAAGCAATGGATTGTCATGAACCCAGAAGAATTGCATCCAAACACATAATGGTGATATTTGAATGATAGTAAATTGTACATCTAAGTATGCAGTTTAAAGACCCCGTTTGAACAAAGATGATTGTGCTCCACGAACTTGAAATTCATGGATCCGAAATCTTTGGAATGCGAAATTGTTCATTACAGGAAACTCAGAAACAAAAAACATGTTAAGATAATAAAATAGACTGTCGAATGTGTTGAATAGGGTGTTATTGACGATGTGTCAACTCTTAAATTGCCCTCCACGAAGGTTCCATGTTTAGAGATACTCCAAAGAATTATATAATCAAGAGTTCTACCATCAGTAAAACATGGAAGTGGTTTCACAATGATTAGAGAGCAGCTATATCTGGTAAATGTAGAGCCAACCTAAATGGTTGAGTTACAATTAGTATAGGCTTGAGCATTTTAGGTTGGTTGGGAATTTTATGGTGCAAGGGCAATATCTGACCAAACAGCCAAAATTAAGACAACGTCAAGTAAAAAATGTCGTGAAAGGAAAAATAGGGATGAGCATTTTTGGAGACCGAATTTATGGAATCATCCATACAATGTTTCCTAAACAAGATATAATTTTTCAAAACAATAATGAACTCACTCTATCAAGTAGTTAATCTAAATCTAACAACCAAGCACAATGATGAACTCCAACGTCTACCTTAGACAGTTCCTTAGCCTACTCACTAGCGAATTGGAATATGTAATGCCATAGCTCCAGACGTTAATAGTACGTCGTCTCAGAAGTCTACCTTAGAAGAAAAGTTCTTTAGCCGCATACTTACTATCAAACTGTAGCATGTAATGTAATAACAGGTTGTAAACCAATACATTGAGTGAACTCGTTGCAAGCAGTCGATTGGCTTGATTTGTCGCTCTAAGTTCGTTAGTTGGTTTGAGGTTTAATGACATAATGGGGCATATTTGGCTAAGCACTAAACACAAGATAGACAATGTCAAGTTATTGTCAAAAAAAAGGATGGTGAGGAGGAAGGAAGATCACTTGGGCATCCTGGGTTCGCGACCTCCATATTTATCAGAGGCAGTAAAACCCATGGGAAAATAAATGACTATGGTATCTCTGGTTCGTGAAACCCGTACGCACCTGAAGAAAACGTACCCCTGAGGGGTTGTCGCTCTAATGTCAGTTTTTGATGTATGAAGGGCAATAACACTGAACCTACGACTTAAAGCGGACTACGAACACTTACAAACATCCATGCTCACGCAATCGAAACCGCAGTCATTGACTAATTCTCGTGGGCAGACGATTCCAGTCCAGAATAGATTAGTCTGCCCAAACACTGAAACAGCATGTGACAAAACAGCCGACATGCGCGCGTGTACGTTTCTGTACAGAAAACATGTTGCAAATTGGTTAAAGTACGCATGTGTATTTTAGCCAATTATGTTTCGCAGGTCTGATATTGGAAAAATGTGTGGATTGACTTCGAGCTTATCCGTGAGTAAACGAATTCATTGAAGTAGTGTGTAGATAGGCAAAGTGATCGATTCCAAGCAACGTACCATCGAAGTGTTCTTATCAGTCTCCACGATCTTACTCTTTATACCGTTTGTATTGATCCCCAAAACCAACTAGATAGCGTCGAGACTTACAAGGCTGTTCATGGTCGTGCTCGATATACTATTAAAACTGTTTACATTACGTTACAATTCGCTTGTAAGTAAGCGACAAGTTGATAAGTCGCTTTAAGCGGTTTATTACCTGATTTCAATGTAATCCAATTCTTGCCTGCAGTTCTAGAGAGCAGAATGAGAGGTTTCCACTTTTAACACAACTCAATCAACAGATGATATGCGCAATTGATCCTTGTGGAAGGTCTATCGTTATCTCCTCATTTCCCTTCCACTATAAAAGCTGTCTGAAATTTTACATTTGGATAATCCATAGTGTTTCCAATATTGGGCAGAGTGGTACAAAATTCCACGTGAGAATAATGTCATAGAGGCATGACACTTTTGTCAAACAAATTTCTTGTTGCTTAAGTTATTTTTGGAGTTTACACTGACCCATAATTCAATTCACAAAATAGCTAACGTAATTTCATGGCATTCTTTATTTGCTTTGGTCACTCCTGTATGTCCTTTAATTACAAATTTTCAGAAAATCATTTAAGTAATTTTTACTGTTTTCAAACTAATACTAGTACATTCAAATAAATTTCCAATTCCCTTTAAATTGCATAACTTAATCAGTTTTTTGTTCCATTACCCAACCAAAACAAAAAGTTACGATAGTGCAAGGAGAAAAATGTCATTGAAAGTAAAGTTATAAAAAGATAATATACGTTGTTAGGACACACATAAGTGCATTACACATTACTTTATTCTATAGAGTATACCCACGTAAATGTGGTCTCATGGCTATGCAGAAATAGAATTTCAAAGAGGAGCTTGAGTGAAAAACGACAAACCTACTACACGTCCTCTGGAATTCGAAGCTAAAACTGAATCGATTACCATGTCTCAATTTAAATAATAAATGAAAAAGAAAATCAGGACTTACAGCCAGACTAAATTTGATAAAAAGTGTTTCTCATTCTAAAGATCATACATATTTAGCAGCCTTCCTTTGATTTCTATGATGGTAAAAAGGAACTACAGCATCGGGGGATTCTAGATAATATATTTGTTTCACGATAAGATGGTAGGACATTTAAATATTAATTTTAATTGAACGAATTTTCCTTAGTTTTCTTGTTTGCTTCAAGGGATGGCAAAGGAAACGGGGAATTGAGTGTTCACAAGCCTCGTGCCTTATCAAATTGAAATGTCAGTTTATAGGCTCGGTGGAAGCTCGACATCAAACGAATTATGCGATACCTATTACTTTTGTTTTACCTAATCTTCTCATAAATATTTTATTTAAAACTATTTTCTTTCGAAAAGGTTTTGCAGAAGTGGAAAAACATTACTCGAAATTTCTTAAACAAGTAATGCAACTGTGAATTGACTTCCGAGAAAGTTCTTACGGAACTCATCATGAAGGGAATTTCAAAGCTAGGAATTAAATCAGTTTAAATTAAAATGAGACTTAGGGTTGGATTTTTATTCATGTTTAATTGATTGTAAAGAGAAGTTTCGTTGAAGTGATTTGCACACTACTTTTTGTTAAATATACCGGAAAAAATTTGAAAACGTGTAAAAGTATAAGATGTATTATTATCTTTTGTAGCAATCTGTTTTTTCCATGGAATTTAAAAAAATAAGTAAAATACCTCCAAATAATTTCTGCTTGACTACATGAAAAAGTTTTTTTAACCCTCCTGGTGGTAGTCGCGACGAGGTATCTCGTGTTTATCAAAACTGACCAGATCTTGATGAACGAGATATCTCGTCATTAGCAAAATTTGGTCAGAAATTTCTGGACGAGATATCTCGTCGAAACCACTTGGAGGGTTAAAAATGATACACTTGCACTTTTAATGGAATCGCAGTTAACCACATTTCAGCATTGCACTATATTTTCCTGGGGCAGAATTAGACTAAAAATCTATCTCTGCCAACTAAGAGCTATTTATCTAATAAATATTTCAACTTATGATGTTTCTCTTTATTCAAATAATTAACTTGATTCCTTGAAATGTATAAAACTACAGATGTTCCATTATTAAATTTACATCTTCACATAATCTTTTCCCTAACTTGTTTACACAATATTATATGCCAATATATATTACCTATACGAATATTGAAAGACATGAGATAAATATAATTACGAATATTAATCTTCTGATTCCGAAGTCAGTTAAAAATTACATGGTGTTGTCCTCGGATTTTTCCCTTGAGAATTGATCCCGGACCATCGTCAATAGCACCGTGATGTTGCTCCAATTTGACGTTAATTAGCTTCCCGACCCCCGGGAGAAGTCAAAAGTTGGGCATAGTCCTAAGGCTCGAGTTTTAAGGTTTGTTTACTCGAGTGTCTATGTAGTGGACTCCTCTTGTTTCGTTTCTTCGTGTCTTAAGCAACTAGATGTTTCTTGAGGAACAATTGTTTGAGTTTACGCAGTTCATAGGTTAGACGCAAATATCAACATACTGAATGCTTATTAGTTGAACAAAGTCGTAGTCTTTGCATAAATTTCTAGGACTAACAAAATAATTTAGTACCAAACACTAGTTCAATCCAAACCAATATAAACACAAGATATTCGGCAAATGTATTGAAGGATTGAGGCGATTTGTCTTAGAAATAGCTTAGATAAATATTTTAGCTCACAGAAACACAACTCTTAGTATTCCAATATCGACAATACTCTTGGTGGATGAGCGTAACGAGTCTGTACGTGCTGTCAAAGTAGTAGATTAGCACATGACAACTACTAGTAGAGCCCATGTGGGGCATACTCAATAAATAACAATTACCATCACCTTTCTATTGCTATCTGGAGAATAGGACCGCGGCCTCGACTGTAGAGAGCTAAGGCCCGAACGTGAAACAAGCAATTCTGGTGTTGATGTTGCAATAATTGATGATGACTGCCATTTCATCCCGCTTGCCGTAAGTGAAATCAATGGTTGAAATATCCTTCGGGAGAAATTGTGAAGAAACTACTGGTCCCCAAACAAACGAATGTGCTCTTGAAGCATCACGACCTAATCCCGGTGGGGACAATACCACTTCACATCTAGGTTGTTGAATATTACATGAATTTGATTCGGTTCTTCTTCATTTGATGTCGCATTTGTTGCAGTTTTCTTACTTTGCATGTGCAATAAATCTAGTCGTGGAGAGTAATTTGCTTTTTTAGTGTAAAATATGTGGTTGAAATAGTATTCATCAAGGGCATTAGTGGTGAATGGAATGGAATTTGTGGTTTTATGGCGTAAGGTCAAGAAACGGAAAAGCTGCTCTAAGCATTAGTGAGAGTACTTGTATTGCGTATTGTTTCAAACGTAATCAATGACACATAAATATGTGTGACTACGATTAGTGGTTGTTAATATATTGTATTTTTGTAATATTACAGTATTTCAAAAAACGTTTAAATTTTCTTTGCAATACTTCTTTCAACTCCCGTTCAAAAAATGTGTATTACATTATTAAAAGTGTGTCAAATAATTTAGAAACTGGTCTAGTTAAATATTTTGTAAAATATATTACTGATTTTAATTTTTTTATTTGCTGAGAGGTATGGTCGGTTGATTTTCTAAGGCGAAAGTGATAGTTAGGCCAAGCTGCGTCAACCAATCCTGTTACCGTCAAGTTAATGAATACATATCAACAAGGAAGGTTTTACTGAGCCAGAAAAGAGAAATACACCCAAGGTAGTTACAGGAATCGAGCCGCTGAGTAGTACGAAAATTGGATTTAAACTACTTTTTACTATTTATGGACGAGATATATGCATTTATAAAAACTGCACTTTTAATATAACAATGCCTCTACAGTGTAACTACAACTTTTATAACTGTAAATATAAAGGAGTATGGGATTACCATCCTTCCCCTCATTCTTAGTATAATAACAAGTTTAAACTATGAGTACTTTTATTAGAAAATCTGTAAGTTTTTTATGCTGTTTAATTTATTTTTATTGCACACGTGTATTACAATGAAACGGGGAACAGCAATTCTAGGATATTGAAAATATCCCGAAACTTAATCAATATTATACACAAATATACAAAAAATCGAAAAATAAAAACCAAATATAATTCTTCTGCAGATTCGTCATTTATTTAAGATTAAATAAAATTCCACCAATAGAGTGCGTTTTAGTTTACCCACTTTGGAATAAATATTATCCCCCACTTTATTTATCAACCTCCTTAACTCAGATAAAACACATGCTGAAATACTTAATTGCTCTGTTAAATATTATTTTACCCACAAATCCCAAACAAAAATTTTACCACACATAAAAATCCCAACACTATCCAGTACTTAGATCCATAAAAACACTTTTAATTAAGTATGCGCAACTAATTATTCTCGACATCTAAATCAATTAATCATCTTAGACCACCAACCGATACTCTGCAAACAGTGATTTCACTATTGACCCGAAGTACACCGTCTCCTTCTTGGACCTCCACACGCACTCCTTATGATCAATTAGACAAGCCCTAAGAAATCTTCCCCTGCAGCCTTATTTATATTTCAAGACACTTATAGTCTGGAAGATCTGACTGCCATTATTCAAACCAGGAAGGCGAGAAGGCAGGTAGGAACTGCAACAACGAACGCAGCCAAGGACGTGACACGAATGTTATTGTTCCGAGCCTTCGTAACCGAACGGCAATGAACACTCGAGGAATTTCGCTACAAGCTGTTTCGATTTGTCCGAGGCACAAAAGAAGAATGGACGGTCGTTAAGAGGAACAGAAGCTGATGGAGCTCGGTTCGGGTGGACTGGGCGAAACCAATTTATTTGGAAACAATTCCAGTTGCCGCTGATGTTTGGTGAGGGAAAATTGAGACACACGTGTTTCGTTAATGCGTAATGATATTAGTTTGGTTTAAGAGCTTGAATTTTTTATGAATTCTCCTTAATAATACTTTTAATCAATCTTATCAAGGGTTAAATATTTTAGTTAACAAAGTATTTGCAGGAATGTAGGGGCATTACACTGCCCCATATGCGACACTCCCACCCAGATTTTCGTTATAAAAAAAGTTGCATCTTTTATTATTCTTTATTAATCAAATTATATTTCGGATTTGAATCACCTACCCTTCAAGGAAGCTTATCCCAAATTTTGGCCACATCTGGCAAGTCTTTCATTAGAGTAAAAGCTTATACGAAGCCATCACATATGGGACATGTCTGGTCCCATTTGAATGATCCATATATGAATAACCCTCCAAGCTTCATGAGATTTCCTAGAAGTGCAATATTGATTTTTTCGCAACATGCATGACTAAATAACCACATTTATTGGTTGCAAAATTCATAGTAAAAACTGCATTGGTCAACAAGTTAAAAACTGGTTACCAGCCATTTGTGAATAAATATATGCTTGTGTGTGTGTGAAAGAGGTTTAATAAATAATGAAATATGCAGTCATTTTCATGACTGAAATCTGTGTTTGCTTCATATATGTGTGACAGTGTAGAGTCTGCATTATCTTGTTGTTAAGTAGAGTTAGTATTACCTTGGTTGTGTTTGTGTCACTCTCTATAAACCAGATGTTAAGAATAAAACTATAAACAATGCATTACGAAAAAACAACCTGAAGTTGATCTCATGAAGGCACTGAAATCTTATTACCAGCGAGTAGGGGAGTGTACTCGTGTACTAAATTGAAACCTACAATATTAAGTATTTCCAATAAATAATACACTACATTTATCGGCTCTTCTCAGTAAAAAAGGTGTAATTTGCTTCCTATTTTGCCATCAGTCAAAACATGGTTTTCAAGAATATTACCATAAGCCATAAATTACGACTTGTAACTTGTTGATGTGATTAAATCTCATCAGCAATGTTACGCCTGGAGATGTGCTGTTGCAAACACTGTAATAATGAATAAATAAATATTTTAATTAATGCGGCACTTAAAGGTGTTTCACACTGTGAGAACCATGGTGTTTATGCAACCCATATAGTGAGATCAAAATAATGACATCCTAAACCTTAAATTAAAAACGCAGCTGAATTTGATATGTTGAAGTTAGATTCATGGTTAAATATTTTAGCTAGAGGAGCACATATTGAAACTTCCCAATGTAGGGTGAAACCTGTTACCTACATATATATTCTTTCTAATAATCAAAACAAAATAGCAAGGATAGTATAGTAAAACTTTCAATAATACTAAATTAGATAATACGCTGCATTAAGCAGTTCGAAATCTGTAAGATGTGGAGATAGGTGAAGTGTAAATGAACTTCAAATGGCTAAGGAAGTCAAAACCGATTTAAAACTATTTTTAAGTATGATGACATAATATTTAATTGTCATTTATTTGGCCTCTTTGAATACATCTAATTTTTATACTTAGAACATTTCTAATATAGTACAAGATCTGTTTACCATCAGTTCAGTTTGAACTGTTGAATATCCAATTTGAATCACTGCAATCAACTTTTCATGCTACAACAATTTGTTATATCTCTTGTATGCTCCGATCGTAACTAGAATATTGATCCCGTCTTAAATAATTCGTTGCGCTCTTCGGTGTTCGAAAAATTTGTGTGTTTGGAGTTTCCTTTTATTCTTTACTTGACTTAAAGTAAAACTAGAAAATAATGAAAATAACCATTAAATAGTTTAGATACAAGCTTCTAATGGAATTTCTAGAGTCCGAGAGGAAAACCCAAATAGTAAAATAGTTTACTGTTAAAGTTTTTGATAGAAGACAAGGATTTCATTCTGTTTTTGCCAGTTTCAGTGAAGTTAAAGATCGTATTTCTTTCCCATTTCTTATTAACAAAAACAAATTTTACTCCAGCATCATACGAAAATATATTTTTTTATTTTGTTTCTCTTTGACCCCACACGACCAGAAGAAAATCATAAACTTTCCATGCATTGGATGAAACTTTCGGCAAAGGCTGTTATCAAACGAGTGTGCGGTGCATTTTAAATTTCCTCACCGAAACATTACCCCATAAAAACATTCCAAGGGGAACAAGCCAAATTCTATTCCACGCGAGTCTTCACCTAAAATGATTTTTGCTCGAAAAAAATTTACCTAAAGGTAATACCAGAATAAAACGCAAGCCCCATATCGCAGCCAGTTTCTATTTGCGGAAATCCTCCAAATCGGAAATAACTTACAAATGTCGCGAAGCAAACCCTAAACAAGAAAATAGGGGCGCTATTTTTCCACAAAGAACCAGAGTGTTACGAAACACTTAAGTCTCCGAGTGAAAAAAGCAAACAGAGAGGGTTAGACCACCGAACCTGACTCTCGAAACTGGCCTCCAGGACAGATTTACAAACCGTGAAAATGAAATTAAAGGGCTTAAAGGTTAAAGGAAAAGCCACAGTAAGGGGCGGAAGGGGCATTTTGTGCTATACTGGCTGCGGTGTTTATTGCTCCGGTATTTTCCGTCGGCATTCCGTAACATTAACTCGTACCATGGGGCTGCACGAATTCCATCTGTAGTATAACTCGTCCCGGCGAAAGAAATAAACATTTCAGACAGTGACACTGCCCAGGGCGAAGAGATGATGGACAGTGGCGCAGGAAATGGTGGACTTGTAGGAAAATATCCTACAAATATAAGGGAGGGCTCGGATAAATTTGTTTCTTTTACCCTCTCTTGTTGGTTCAGTACTTGTGATTTTGCTTTCTCGATGCAGTAAATGCAAGGTCTGACATTAAATTTTACCGTATGTGCGTTTTATGTTGTACCTCTGGAGTAATTCTCTGATCATTATTTAAATCTGTGAAATAATGTCAGATGCAGTCTCAATTTATCGATGGCTGTCATGACTAAATAATATAAGGAAAAATGTAAGAGGACTCTCATATTAATAATATAAGAGGTTCGGGAAAAGATATCTTCCCCTCTCCTATTGCAAAATTCTTGCGACTACTTTGTCGATACAGTAAATGGACGATAACACCACATCAAAGTCCCTCTGTTGTACGTATTACCTTGATTGGTTGGTTTTGGTTTTTTTGGGCGGAAAGGCAATATTTGGCTAAGCTGTGCCATACACAAGACAGAAAATGATAAGTAATTGTGAACAGAAATGATGGAGAGAAGTAGAACAAGATAGCTTAGGCATCTTGGTGTCGCGACCCTCATTTTTACCAGTAGACCCCACGGGAAAATATAGATCACTTGAGTAAAACGTGAAGGGTCCGTACACACCTATATATGTGCCCCCGAGGGACGTATTATCTTGAAATTTAAGTATTGACCTCATAGTTTTAATGTGAATTAAATTCAGCTGCATCGTTGCAATTGATATGACTCCCATCACTAATTTCCCTCAGGGACACATCTTTAGGTGTGTAGGGGCATCACAGCCCCGATTTACCCGAGTGATCTGTCGTCCCTTCTGCTTTACCCTGGACTACCCGTCAACCTTTTCCTTTTTTCCTACGTCGTTGCTGTCTTGGGTTTGGCGCAGCTTAGCCAAATATGGCCCTTGCTCGATAAAACCGAAAACCAACCAACCCATGACTAAGTTAAGGGCAATTTGAAACAGAGATAGTGACCTGCTCAATAAATGTAAGGGCTCCTAAGTATATATCTGGAAGAGCTCGGAAAAAATGGATTTATTTCTTCCTCTCTTGTTGTAAAGCCTTTGTGACTTTGCTTTTTTCGATACAGCAAATGGTAGAGTATAGCACATAAAATCCATCTTGTGTATGTTTTATCTTGAAACTGGAGTATTAAACTTTGTTTTGTTCGGTGAAATACATTCAGATGTAGTTTCAATCGATATGCCTGCCGTGGCTGAGTTAAGTGTAATTTGAAACGCCCGGGAAATGTAAGGGATCTTGAGAATATAAGGAAAGGTTCGGATAAATTTAGTCTCTTATCTCTTGTTGCGAAGTCCTCATAGCGTCTTACCTTTCTTGAAACAGTAAATGGTAGAGTATAACATTTGAAATTCCATCTTTTATAAGTTTTAAGTGGGTTTAAGGCTCGCCAAATATATCTTATGGGCTCTTTATTTGGCAAGATGTGTAATACCCAAGACCTACAACAAGTAAATTTATATACACACATAAGTAAAACTTTACTGACACAGAAGAAGTATCCGAGGGAGGAAACGAATATGCGCTGTTAACGATTCGCTGGTTGCTATAGCAGTGGACAATCCCACTGAACCACGGCGGCTCCATATATTGTCTTGAAACTGGAGTATTACCCTCATTGACTCAATCAGTGAAATAAATTCAATTGAACAGTCTCAATTGATTAGGTTTAAAAATGTACAGACTATTTCATACATATAGTCTCTGGCTCTACTCATAGGGAAATAGAAATCCTTGCTCAATATACTTAAAAAAATGTAGCATACGGATATTAGAAGAAAAACTTAAAATTTCTTGAGGAGAATTAAAATACATCGGTGTTATTCTGACTGTTCACATGAATTCCGCATGTTAAGTTGCTGAGATAAAGCAAACTTATTAAAGCTATTAACATGAGTTTCACTGCTAAAATTTGGGGTGTTCTATGTATGTATCTAAAATATAACTACCAAAGGTAGATACGTCTACCGATTTTTTCCGAAGATTTCCACCGTTCCTATGTACCAGAACTCACACCTGGTACAATTTTTCGCAGGTCATGGTCTAGTTTCGGAATATCTAGAACGTTTTCACTTAAAAACAAATGCACTGTACACCTGCAGTAGAGATTAATCTCATCCATTACCTTTTTGACTGTGAACTCACAAGTCCATGACACTTTGCAAAATCTTCTTTTCGAAACTTTTCCCATTGGCGCTGAAATATATTTGTCAGAGCTGAATTGAAAGTTTTCGAAAAAGAAACAAGCTTTTCTTAGTAATTTTCTATCAATTCATATTTTACAGTAATATTTTAAGACGTTTTGTTTTTAACCTTTACTGAATATGTGTATTTGTTCATCGTATATTTTTATACCCTAAATTGTATAAGTTTGAATTTTATTTTATTTCTTCTACTCCGCAAATTTTAAAAATTTTATAATCCTTTTCTAACATTATCTATATATGTGTGTCCATGTTTTGTGCATCACTTGTCTAATGTTCTTTATGTTATGTCTGTTTATTAAATGTTTTATATGTATAGTGGATAGCGTCGGCCCTTCCTAATTCCTGTAACTCTTATAGTAATACTCTTACTAAGCAATGATCATATAGCTGAAAAATTATATCATAGATTTGGCTGAACGCCATAGGCAAAAGTGTCCATCTATGGCGTTCAATCCAATACATTCCGTCCATAACTAAGCTGATTTTAAACATATATGGTAAAATGACCAACAAATGCAAGATATCCTAATATAAGAGAATACTCAGAAAACTCTGAAGTTCTTTCTTCCTCTCTTGTTGAGACGCCGTCGTGGCTTAGTGGGTATGCCCACTGCGCTAGCAACCTTCGAGTTGTAGGCGGCACAGGTTCGATTCCTGTCAGGTGCATTCCTCTCTGAGTGTATTTCTGTCTTCTGTGTCAATAAAGCTTTCATTGTGTGTCTGTCTATTACTTGATATTGGTTGTCGTGTCTGACACATAATGGTCAAATATGGCCCTTGCGCCGTAAAACGCCAAAACCAAACAACCAACCTCTCTTGCTGCTAACTCCTTATAGTAACTTTACTTTTCCGATGCAGTATATGATGCAATTATAGAATTAAATTCCACCTTCTACGCTTTTCTTATTAATCTGGAATATTACTTTATTACTGTTTTTATCAGTGAAATAAATTCATTGGGCAGTCTCAATTGATATGCTTTCCTTAACTGAGTTTAGTGAGCTATGAAGCATGTAATGCCAAACAATACAGAATTTTAAAATTATGTAAGGAAGAGCTCGGATGAAATGTATTTTCCCCCACTGTATCTCTTGTTGCAAAGTTGCTGTGACTTTGCTTTTACGATACAGCAAATGGGAGTAAATGAAATTTCATCTTTTATATGTTTTTATCTTGAAACTGGAATATTATCTCATTATTGTTATTATCAGTAAAATAAATCCAGCGGAATAGTCTCCATTTATTGACATGCATTCTATAACTGAATTAAGTGTGGCTTGAAATATAAGCGGTGATAAAACATGTAAAGTGGAAAATTGAATGGCTGACTGAGATTACACCTGTCGATAAAGTTAGAATTTATTGTGTATAGTGGTTATATTTTTTCTGAAAGTGGAGGTTTGTGGAACATTTAAAGTAGAAAATCCCGTGACTTACTGAGATTACACACGTCAATATAATAAAAATTTATTGTATAGTGGTTATCTGTTTCTGGAGGAATACCCTTATTATTATTTGGATCAAAAAAATAAATTTATCTCGTCTCATTCATTGATATATCCTAATTGAGTTAGTTCAGAATGTCTTTCAAAGCGCTAATGGTAGAATGCGCATAATAAAACCAAAAGCATGGAAATTTATTGCGTTGTGCTGAAAAAAATTTGTTGTCATTTGTTTTGATCAATAAAATAAATTCGCATTTTTACAGTTCAAATTTATTGACCTGTCTTCCATAACCAAGTTAAGCATTTTTGAAACATGTGACTGAAATATCAGGTGCGCAAAGTACCATGTCTAACAATGATAGTACATATAACTGAATCAATCGAATGTTAATGTAAGTGGTTATCGTTTTTCTGACTTATACAATAAGGATAAGAAGAAGCGTGATATTCTATGAACAAAATGCGAAATGGACACAAAAAAATCATACGAAATATGGCGTTGAGCATAAATTGATAGTAGACAGATGGATATAAACTTTACATTTAAAACATAATTTTTCCAACAGTTATCTATGAAAAACTTACTAAAAGTAGTGATTTCATTTCTTAAGGATGAATTTGCGTGGCAGCGTAAAAGCGTTGTGATTCTAATTTAGTTTTTATATTCATTTTATGTTTCGTTATGAAACAGTTATAAACTGAAAATGTGATTTTTAAGGAAGAAATCATACATATCGTGCGATGTTAATTTGTCATACATCTTTTGAATCCTGATAATGTTGATGGCCCTAAGAAATATGTGGGGTATTTTTATTGGCATATTTTGGGGAACGTATTTAAATTTACTTCCGTCAAGAGTTTATTATGCAAGATTCACAACACACATAGAGTAGAACAAATTATATTATTTTATATTCTTGTATGTAAGAGAAGTGATAAAATTTTGAGTACTTTAAAGCTTATCGAATTTATATAACTAGTGATGTAATCTAATCTGCCAGTTTAAGTTATGGAATTTAAACATGTATTCGTAAAACATTCTTACACTATGTCCGTATGCATTATTAAAATATTGAATAACTAAATTTCATAAGCACAATTATATCGTTACTAAATGCGAATACGGAATTTGGAACGTTTGAAAATAAGTCTATAATAGCAATTATGACACAAGATATAAAGTTTGTGAATTTCAAAATACATGCTGCAGAAAAGTAATTTTTAAGAATCAAGTGCAAACTCTCTCTTACCTCCTGGAAATACGAAATAATTCTTAAAAAGATTCGCTTACCTAGAAAGAAAAAAACGCATGTCAGAGGAATGTAAGTACTAAAAATTGCATTAACATATAAAAACAGGAAAGTAGATAATTTTGCAAGAAACAAAGAAAAAATCACATGTTTTAAGAAACCTCTAAATCATAAGCTGCTTTTTACAAAACAAAATAAAAACATTATAAAATATTCTTTATTTCTTCAAGAAAAAAAATAAACACGTAAGAATGCTTTATAAACTTTTGAAAACGTGCATGTTTTTGTGTAGAATTAGAATAATAAAAATGCATTTTTCTTCGTTTGAATGCAGCGCAAACAGAAGCAAGATTGCAATATTCTCTAAACATTTTTCTCAATTTGAAATTGACTTCTGTACCTTTTTCTTCTGTTTCGTGTTCATAAAAATCTATGACTAAATGAAATTAATTGAGTTAAAACCAGGAATTCTGCAAACTCAAACATCATTTAGTGTGTATAAGGTAACATTTATATACAAAACGTTATCTTTTTTGATTAACTAAAATATGTCTCGAAATATTACAAAACCTGGAAGTTAATGAAAATTACTTTATGAGTTATTAAAAAATAAATGTCTGGAATCATATATTTCTATTTAATTACATATATAAGTGCATAACTAAGTTTTCGGAACTAAAAGAATGATAATTGATGTCTGACAATATATTTTCTGTTACATGGCTAAATGTAATTATTTCAGTTTTTCAATTAAATAGCTTATTATAAGAACGTATGCATTTTTCATTATTTATTACCTCTTCGCATTTTCAATTGTTAATTCTAGTTAAGAAAAAAGAACTGGTGTGCAATTAACAATAAATAGAAACCCAGCCAAGATAATTGTAAAACAGGACTTTTAATTTATAAAGAATAAATATAGCATTTTATTTATGAGTTATTTTTACAGCATGCATTCATAAAGTACATGTTTTTCAATCAGTTACTTTACAAATACATTTTATTCTAAATTCGGGCAGCAGTTATTAATTCCGAAAGGAAATTGTACAAGGTAATCGTCATAATATGTATCAAGGTCCAAAAAATTTTCGGTCCAAGGATATTGAAGAGCTAATAGAATTTTTTAAATGTTTTATTTTTCAATTTTATCACTATTGATTTCATTAAATTTTAAAACGTCTGATTAACCTTTCGATATCGCTAATTGATTGAAAATAAGTTTTAGTGGTGGGTTGGCAGGGTTTTATAGTGCAATGGCCGTATTTGGCCATTGCACCATGTTTCTACGTTTTAAAGCAGAAAACATAGAAACTACTCTTATAAAATAAGTTTCATTAAGAATTCATTAATTTAAAATGTAAATTTAACACGTTTTAGAGGTTGGTTGTTTGGGTTTTAGAGTACAAGGGCCATATATATCGCAAGCCATGTTTTAGAGGGGAAATATAGAAATTACTTTTATAGAAACAGTTCCATTTAAAATTGATCAGTTCAAAATGTAAGTCTAATACGTTTTAGAGGTTGGTTGTTGGATTTTATAATACATAGGCCGTATTTGAGCAATCCACGTTTTAAAGGAGAAAACCCCTGGAGACTACTTTTATAAAATCAGTTCCATTAAATATTCATCAATTGAAAATATAAGTCTAACATGTTTTAGAGCAAGGAACAGATGGCAACTTATTTTTGTCCTGTGAAATTTCATCCGAAAAGAAAGTAAGCAAAGCATCAAAGTGAATCACGTCCGCACCGACGGATATTAGAAAGCATATCTCACACATATTGGACAAACAGAGTCGACTTCAAGACTCGACGCACGCATCCCGTAAGCAGGATAAAATCGTGATTGCTTTCGATATAAACAGTCTGGGCACAAAATCAGGAAACTCGGACCTACTGATAAGTCCTCGACTATCTGATACCACTTTTGCTTCGGCCCTTTTCGTAGCTTTCCCTCTCGCATACCAAATACGGAAACATCGGGGACCTTCCCTCCGCTTATTGGTATTCGCTCCGATTCCCGGATTCCTGCAGAAGTTATCTTTGGATGTCATTGTTCTCGTGGCTAGTTGATATACATTGAAGATTCTGAGGTTTCTATTTCCAACCGCCAATAGCAGACGGCATCCGGTTACATTTGATGGCTCTGGAGCAAGTCTTATCTAAAGTACTTTCCTTTTGCCTCCGCCAGAATCAGGGGCTCGATAAGCAAAGGAAGGCAAAAGAAGTGGAAAGTGAGAATGTGATTTTTCCGGAATAGATGCGTGTTTTATTGCCACTTCCAGTTCGTGTATCGAAGATGCCAGAAGTGTTTCATCGGGAACTTGTTTTTTGGGTCACAATTGAAGAAGGCGATGATGGTGACTGTGTAATGGATCTCATTTGTTGGAGTAAGAGTGCATTTCTTCGAAAAGTATTTGTCAAGCACTGGTACTCGCGTTAAACTTGCTTTTAACATGAACTGATATTTTGTTATTTAGCAATCAAATTTTAATGTTTTTTATCGCGGAGTTTATTATCAATCAGAAGGTATTTATTGCAGAAATGTGATTGTTTTTTAATGCCCGACCATGACTTCTTCGGCAATGAAACAGGCGAGCTAGTGGCTTTTTGAGAGTGGTTTTCAAAAAAATAAATTAACTAATTGCTTTTAATGCTCGACGTTTGCCTTTGGTAATGCAAGGGGCAAACTGGTGGCTACTTTAGAAAATGACTTTCAAAAATTAAGTTATCAAATTGTGGCAGGGTGTAGCCAATTTTTTTTAGAAAAAAATTACCTTCAAAGAAATTGGACCAGTAGGTACTAAAATTTTAGATAACATAATGCCCTACTGGTTCCAAATGATATTTTAAATCACTGATCAAAGGAATTAGGGAGTATTCATTTCCCAAACTGAAAAACCATATTTGCTTAGTACAAAGTAGAAAAGGAATTTTATGCAGTATGAATACATTTATTTATATTCTTATAAAAGACATTTCAAAAGTTCCATGTGGGCATGTTAGTTAAACATGTTAAAAATACAAGTGTTCAATTAACTTAAGATACATGTTGGTTGGTTTGGGGTTTTATTGCACAAGGATAAATTTTGTATTTAAAATTTGTATATATGTAAGCATTATAGATTTTGCGTTGTACTTCTTTAGTAAGTCATTTAAAATTTAGCTGTTTTAAGCTCTTAAAATTATTATATGGTATGAAAAGCTCAATTATTTTTTGCATTGTTCTTAGTATGTAAGATACGATTTCAAAAAAAAAATTAAGTGTAATAATTGAGTCTGTAAAATAAAAATTTTTCTCCGATAAATTTTAGTTATTATCAAAGAAGCAATTATCCACTTTGAAAAATTTTATTTCACCAGAAAAAGGACATTTTCCAAAGAAAAATCTACAAAGAATCCAGTTAAGCTTTGAAAATATTACAAAATGTACACCCGAAAAATTCAAATAATGTATGATACTCCAGCGACGACAATACAAAAACTAAAAAAAATCTTTTAAATTCGAATCGGAAAAAACTCAAAAAGTGATGGAGATGAAACGAATAAAAAAAAAATCTATGCATATATCAAGCAAGACGTCACAAAGAAATCCTTATTACTAGGAACTGTTTGACTTACTCAGTTTTTTATCTCATTACTTCACGGCATTATTAAAGATTTTTTTAATATGCAGAAAAAACTATAATGCTTCAACATCATTTGTTATTTTAGAGAATGTGACACAATTTCTTCATTTTCGCTTCTCATTTCCATAATTCATTCATTTTCGGAAATTGTCTCTTACGGGAAGCCTATTTCTTTTCTTTACGGGAAACTTTCCCTTTTCCATATCCCCTCCACTCTTTTATTTTCATCGCTTTTTCATCTCCTTATTAAAAACAAGCGAAATGTCTGTTGAAAAATTCATAATTTCCAACCAAGTCCAGACTGCTGACTCAAACGATGGAAAAATACTGAATGATATTTGTTGCCTTTTAAATTGAAAAATGCATTAATCAAGTTACCCCAATCGTAAATTATTCTCGAATTTTTCATATGTTCCAAGAAGGACTATTCAAAGGAATAAACTACTTTTCATTTTTATATTGTTTTTTGCTTTATAAATTAATTTCACCCGAGGCAGATTATAATCTAATAACATTAACTATGTTTATAATATATGCTCATACTATTTCTAGAATCACTAGTAATATATTACGGAAATAGTGCTGCATTCCTAAACTAGAAATGTTCCAGTCGTTACCGTTAGAAACTTACATAACTAGAAATTTCAAATGCAATTTCCACGCAAAATTAATGTAACTAGAAAACACATGCTTAGTTTCTGCGCCGAAAATTCTACTTATATGGCAATGTCGTTACTCACTTTTAATGCTTTATTTAAATCCGTTTAACTCTCCAAATGGTTTCGACGAGTTTTCTCGTCCATCAAGATCTGACTAATTTTGCTAATAACGCGATATCCCATCATCAAGATATTGTCGATTTTTTTATGATGACGAGATCAAGATCTGGTCGATTTTCTTCTAATGTGGTGATCGTGTTTTCTTCTAATGGCGATATAGTTCAACAAGATCTGATCGGTTTTGCTAATGACGAGATACCTTATCGAGACAACCACCAGGAGGGTTAAAATCGATATTACGTATCGATATGGATATTTCATACCTCTAAATGATATACAATTAGACAAAAATACAGATCAAACATTTCCTGTACTTCATACTGGTGTTAACCTTTATCTCTTATACACAGTGAGGGGGCAAATGTGCATACATCAATCCTGTTATCCCAATGAGCTTCCAGTCGTCCACTTCAATTGCATCCCATTGAAAGACGATTCGGTATATTGTACCACTTAAACTTATTTTCGAATTCGCTCACATGTTCTTTTTTACGCTGATTTTTATCATCCATATTCCTCATTGCATTAGGTTATCAGACAGCTGGACAAGTTCATTTGAGTGCCGAGCTGCTTTGAGTATTTTCAACAGCAGTATTATTGCTCCATAGATGGAATCAAGCACGTTTAAACGTGCTTGATTCCATCATGTATGTGTATGTATATATATGTATATATGTATATATATATGTATATATATGTATATATATATATGTATATATATGTATATGTATATGTATATGTATATATATATATGTATATGTATATATATATGTATATATTTATATATATATGTATATATATACCTATTGATGGTGCAGTTCGCCATATTTCGTTCTTCGAATCTATTTCCAATGAATTCAAGTATCTATATACACATTTTTATACGTCCAAATGAAATAAGATTCATCAAAACTGTAAAACAGCATTCTGTTTGCATTTTTCAAATCTATTCTTACTGAAATGAATTCTTATCTGCGACAAAGTTCATGGTGAAATGTCACTAGCTTAAATTAAACGTATTTAAACTTTGCTGAAAAATTGGCGAGTAATCTATTAATTGCGGCAACTTCCGCCGCAAAATTTAAATAGCTTAATTTGAGCTGGGAGCAGGAAACTTTCATCGTTTTTAGAGTAGACATACATAAAGCCTTAAAGAAAAATTTATTTCCTAAGAATTTTCTTAAACAATCAAGTATTTAAGTATTTTCAGAATTAATGTGTGTTTCTAATGTGCATGACAAAAATAAGTGCTAATACTAAAAATAAAATCGAGGAAGGGCATTGTGATGTTTGAAAATGCTTATGGAATAAAGAATTTGATGAAGTTTAATTTGGAAAAAAGTAAATACATTTTAAAAATTGAGTTGTTCTGTAAACAAAGTATTCAATTAAAATCCGAATATGTGAATGAGTTTATAGTTTTTAAAATTTTCTTTATTTATTGTAGAAACAAGATTTAAATTTTACGAGGGAATAAAAAAATTAAGCACCCTTAATGCTTAGTTTTTCAGTATTTTATAGGGAATTGTAAATATTCTCAAAAGGTACTCTTTAAAAGATGCATTATTCATTTTAAACATTTTGTTTGGTGCTATAAAATGATTGTCTTCTTTTTAAAATGCCTAACTTAAAAATTGAACTTCAGTAAATTTCTCATTTGCATTAAAGAAAATATTATATTGCATGCGAGAGTTACATGATTTTAATACTTTTGCGAGTGCACTACTACTAGCGTACATGTAAACGTTGTAGCGTTTACTATGATATTACACACTATGATATTAGTGAATGTATTTTTAATTATGCACGTGAAAACTATCATGATATAGTAATGAAAAAATAATTTGGAATTGGGGGAGTGTAAAAGAGAGTTGGTCCGTGTTATTCGGAGATTTGTATCGTCCTTAGTTTATTAATAGATGTCTAGATTTTTCTAACACGTATTTGTCTTCATTTCTATTCTACAACTGTTTAACCCTCCAAGTAGTTTCGACAAGATATCTCGTCCATCAAGATCTGGCTAATTTTGCTAATATCGTCACCAAGATAATGCCAATCATTTGATAGTGATGAGATCAAAATGTGGTCACTTTTCTGATGACGAGATATCTCGTCCATCGAGATCTGGTCAGGTTTGACCGAATCTAATGAATGACTAGATGCTAATGACGAGATACCTCGTCGAGACAACCATCTGGAGAGTTAATGTAAAATTACTGATGATCTTATCACTCGAAAAGTGACTAGACTTCTCCAGGTGAATTAGGAGTCTACTCGGATCACTGTGCTATCTCACGACGACATAAATGGTAGCAGATGTGGAATTCCTTAAATATCCTAACAATGTGGTTTGTTTTAAATTTTAAACTTTTTTAGGGGATTTCAAATTTTCTTGTATGTGAATAATTTTAAAGTTTTCGTCATTTATTGTAGAAAAGCTGTATAGTGTTGCAGCAAAGATGGCATTGCTTTTCGTGTTTAGGCAATTGAGATAAGACCTAGTTCCAACAAGGGAGTTTATTAAAATTGAAATCAAATTTTTGAGGTTTGTGGTATTTTTGAAACACCCATGATCTTAATTATTAAAGATTCCTTAATTAAAATATTGATTCAATTGAATTATTTGCTAAATTCTCTAAATTATTGAAGGCTTTTTCCTTTTCCATTACCAGTTCAGGAGAACTGACCTCAAACATATATATCGAAGTAATAAATTTCATAAGAACTATGAATCACTTGTTTTGCTTAACATTCATCTTTAAACTTACTTTTCATCTCACTTTTAATGTCATGGAATTGTTTCATATTGTATTTAATGTGTTTCTCCATAATGTGCGAAAGCATGAAATATTTCCAATTCTTAATTTTTATGAAACTTGTACATTTTCCCAACTATGCTATTCCAGTCGTCTCAGTAGAATTAAACCTTACTGCCTGTCACTGTTTTAGAAGTTTAATCAAAAGTTTCACCGGAATTTCACTACTCATGCATTACACTTCTGCGAAATCCATAACTACTTTCAAACACGGCATTGGTTCATGGTTATTCAAGTTGAATCTGCTATTCAGTGAGCAAAATCATTAATTTCCTCGAGCCATAAAGTCCTCCCATTTCCTCAGCAATACCTTTAGACTTTCTTTAAAGCAGCCATTCCTACCATTTTACCTTTTCATTGATTAATTAAAGCCATTTACAGCAACCCTCATTACCACTCCTTATAAGTCGATAGTTGTGCGGGTCTAAGAATGCCATTTGGGCAATAGAGTGTCCCGTATTTATTTATTTACATCTTCATTTAAAGTCACGTAAGCAGCGTTAAAAGAGGGTTGGAATAAAGTTCTAAAGGAGAGGACGGGTAATCCATTTACGGTGGTATCTTATCTCCTAATTTCGATAGAATACGTAGTCGCCTCTGATGCAATATCGATTACAGTGATAATGGCGTGTTTTAATCAAAATCGTTTTTTTCTTTGGCTATCGGATCTTCTGTGATCAAAGATTAGAAATTCGATTTAAAAGTTAAGTACGTTTTGAGTGTTTTGATGGTGTGGATTTTCGAGGGTGAAAATTTTTTTTAGATGTGGGCACACATAAAACGGGTTTGTTGATATTTTTTTATAAAAGATTATATTTTAGAGAACGAATCCAACATTTAAAACTGCATCAGAGAAGGGTATTGAAGCCATCTCATTAAATGCAGTGCAAAACGGTTTATTTAGAAAACATTTCGAATTTAGTTATCTCAAAATAATTGTTTGGGAGTTTCTTAAATTTTTTATGGAATGGGTTGGAAATACATTTCAATGCCTTATTAGGTGATGTAGTTTTATTTGAAAAAAACACTTATAATGTGAAAATTCGATTTTTGTAATTTGTAATTTGTCATTTATTTCTATTATTTCTATTTCAAACCTCTAAAATACATAGCACAAAACAAATGTAATTACTTTTCAGTACTAATCAACTTTTTATTGAATGCCTTCTCCCTCTTTTCTAAAATAAGTGTCACATTTAAAACTGAAATTGTGTTCTAAAATGGTTTTCGCATTTGTAAAAAAGATGGAAAAGAAACGATTTAATCGTAAATTAAATGTTTCATCTTTAATATGGTTAAATATTACACATTAAGTATGTATTTAGATTTTAATATACAATATACCTTCATGCGTGTAATTAATGTTTCGTGAAAGGTAATTTTCCCGTCTCAGTGGTTCTTAATGTGGAAAATTTTGTAGGCATTTCTTCCAAATGGTATCTCATTACACTTTCCATACATATTTGTAATACTAAGAAATTATTCTCTAGCTTCTCCATCTTTTTTAGGCTTTTTCGAAAATAGATTTTTCATGTTTTACAATAAAAATGACAACCTTGTTGCATTTTTAGATTGACTTATACAGTGAACACATGTTGTCCTCGTCCTCTGAAATAATCTATGGGTTCTTTAAAACTTTAAAAAGATTCTATTGGTCCATTCCTTTTAATAAAATCCCTTGCACTGATTTTATTGGTCCTTTAGTAAAAATAGATTACTTTGGAAAGATTAAATTGCTCATATCCTTATAATAAAATTATTTTAAAATATTCTTATGATACTTTCCTTAGAATAAAATCCTTTAGAAAGAATATTTCCTTTTTCGTTAGAATTTAATGGTTAATTTTCTTAGACTCTTTTGAAAGATTCTCTTCTGCTCATTCCCTCTGAATAGAATCTTTTGGAAAAATTCTACTGATAATTTTCTTAGATTTCCTAGCAAAATCTTAGTCTTTTTTTACTTGTTTACATTTAAAAATATAACCCCTTGGTTGCTTAGAAATCATGATAGGATGACTGCAGGTTGCAAGGTGCAAATTGACGTGTGAACCCCTCAGAAGGTTAATTTCTGTTGACGTTGATTGATTATCGTCCTATGGTCGTTTATTGTTAAATAAGGGCTAAAACTGGAGCTGAAAAGTGAAAACTAAAAGGAAATTTATTATTGTTTCAAAAAATTTTATGGCTAATTCATATTCTCCCCATTAAATAGATTAATAAAATCCAAGGTATTAAACAATTAATTTATTTAGAGAGGGATTTTCAGTGTAAGCAAATCACACACACCCCGCGAGAGAGAGAGAAAAAAGACGAAGATTTTACTTTTGGTTATTCAATGTTCCCACTGAGTAGATAATGGAATCACGAAAAAATTTCATAGTATATTTTACAACAAAATCGTATCATTTTAAATTTAACCCTCAAAGTTGTTTCGACAAGATATATAGTCTATTAAGATCTGACCAATTTTGCTAATGGCGAAATAATTCGTCTTCAAGGTATTGCCGACTTTTTTTAATGACGAGATCAAGATCTGGTCAGTTTTTTCGTAATGACGAGGTATCTTGTCAATCAAAATTTGATCCGTTTTGATTTAAAGACGAGATGCTTCATTGAGACAGCCACCAGTAGGTTTAAAAAACGGTAATGTTAGATTAGAAAAAGATTCCATAACTGATAAAAGAAATGTTCTATCAAGCGAGGCTTTCATTTGGATATACCCCAATTTTTTCTAGATAATTTCAACAATGTATTCTTTAGTAGCTTTGTAAATTTAATTTAAACCATGGTTTCATGAAATTGTATGAACTTTGATTTCCAAGAAAAGGGAAAATACATCCGTCTGAGAAACGTGACCCAATTTGACTATAAATCCATGCTTTGAGTAAATGTTATTATCCTTTAAAAAATTACGTTTCCTTTGTTACAATACTAAAATAAAAGTTCAGTAGTTTGAAAGAAAAGCTGTTACTTGAAGATGAATAGGCAATTCTAAAAGGAGAGCAGTAAAAGCTTCTCAAAAGAAAAATATAAAAAACGCAACATTGAGTCTCACTTTTGGGATAGACTAATATATAGTTGGAAATTATTCCATCAGAGCTCATTATACACTGTTTTGAGCATTCTTGTGCAAAATACCGAAAGATGAAACAACAGTAACAGTAGAGCACATGAACACCTATGTATCACCCATTATTTTAATTATTTTTCAATGTTACTTCGCTCTCAAGATAATTAAAAGCAATATTTACAGTCCCATTTTGAAATTTTTTCAAAAGAGCACGAGTTTACTTTCTTCCAAGTTTAGGGACCATTTATTTTCAACATTTCCCCCATTCATTACGCGAAATTTACTTTTTACTTACAATATTTCTTTTAAGGTGGGCATAAAGAAGACAAAAAAGCTGTGATCTAATTACGAAGGTAATACTTCTCATGAATATGCAGCGAGGTTTCTTTCTTGCCTAATGAGTTTGGAGCCCTTTCTAACTTACTTTAGATCGGAAGAAAATATGCTTTGTTGTAATCTCGTTTATGGATGTTATTAGTGTTGAGCGTGAAGTTTCAAGTCAGAAAAAAAGTGAAATGTATTTTTCTTTCCCGGATGAACAAGATTTTGTCATAACTATAATTTTTGAAAAAGTAGTAATAAAAGTAGTGACTTCGTGATGACTGGGCGGTGTTTAGCATATTTGGCGTTTTTTGACTACAGAAAACTAAAATCCGAGAGAAAGTAACAGAGAAAAACTCTAAGAGAAATTACATTATGAAAAAGTAATATCTAAAATTGCTTTTGATGCGGTAGAGTTGTGGATATTAGATTTTGGCTTATCTATTAGTAATAAAATGTTATACGCGTTTCACTTTTCGATATTTTCAGTGTCTTTAAAGTAATAATAAATGTGAAAGTAATTGGAACCGAAATGCTGAGAAAAGCTATTGTTTCTTTATGTAGTGTTATCATTTAATATTATTAGGTTACAAGTTTTTGATTGGATGTGATGGATGTAAAACGTTGTTTCACATTTCGTGATGATCTTTTGTAGGAAGCTTGCTTTAGGTGTGACTGAAGAAGGGAAATGAAAGCAATAAATGTAAGTGGAGTCAACTTAAGCATGGTCCAGTTACGAATCAAAATAAAGCATAAAATTAAATCGAATAGTGATCTAAAAATGATTTCCAAGTGCAAAGTCAGTTTGTGACAGAATATCACAGCTTTTGGGTCATAAAAGGAAAAGAAGCTAAAAAAGTGAGTCAGTTTTGGTAGAAAAATATTTTTAAATATAAGCCTTAAAACTTAAATAAACTTTCAACTCTACGTATTTAGACTATGTATGCAAAATATACGTTAAACTCGTATTTAAATTTGATTTTCACCACTTTTAAAATTTTAATTAAGTGTAAATTCCAAAAGAATACAGTATCAAACCAGCAGAAGATTAATTATTTCCTGGGAAGAAATGGTTAAAATATATATAATGTGTATAAAATGTTCAAACCCAAAACACTATTGAGCTCTGTTTCCCAAACTCATAACTCATACACAACCAATTAAAACAAATAAAAACTAGTGACCTATCTTGTTTTATAGCAACTTAGAGAATGGAATTTTAGACTTTTAGGAGTTCCATCGAATATAAAAACGGAAAATGAAAATTTATTGCATCCACCACATCCTGAACTAACATTTTCCTCCCTAAAAAAGAAGACATTATAAAAGCCTTTCCGTGATCAAACCTTTCTGGATGACAAGAAAAGATAAAAAAATAAAAGTTACGCCCTACCTCACAATAAATATTCCACTAAGCCGAAATGCCGACTTCAGCACTCTGGTTTAATCCAGAAATCTCATCACGTGCTGGAGAAAAAAATACATAGATCGCAATATATCTTTGTGAGGTGAGCAGAAGAAAGGATGAAAGATAGACGTGATGCCGACGCCTTTCACTGTGGCCTTGCTTTAAAGACTCAATGTGCACGTTTAGTATCGATCCTTTCCTTTCTTTATACTCACATTTATTTAATTTCCTTCAACAGTTATTGAATTTAATAATAGCTCAAACAAAAGATTTATGATGCATTAAAGCATATGTATATTCAGCACCGTTCCTGAAGCATTATCCGCCCACGTTAAAGCATCTATACGACCCCGTTTTCTTCACAGAAACGTTTAAACATATTTTTTAAAAAATCTTCCCTTAAGCCAGTGGTTGGCTCAATGAAGTATCTCGTCATTAGTACAACTGATCACATCGTGATGAACGAGATATCTCGTCATTAGTACAACTGATCACATCGTGATGAACGAGATATCTCGTCATGAGAAGAAATTTCACCACATCTGATCTCGTCACCAAGAAATCGGTAATATCAGGATTACAAGATATATCTTCAATCATTAGCAAAATTGGTCAGATCTTGATGAACAAGATACCTCATTAAATCCACTTGGAGGATTAAAGTGCTTTTTTTAAATTTTAATGCAAATATTAAATATCAAATATACAGATTCGTAAGTGTCTGTTACCTAAATGGGAAGTAGAACCAAAGTATAATGAACAACAAATATCAGAAAATATTTAGATGGATTGTTGATAAAAAGTGGAAGCAAAGCATGGCGGTATTTTTACCAACCTTATTTTTCCTTATGATGTTAAAGTGCACCCCAAGCTATCAGGCATGGTATCCAAGCTCAGGTATATCCATACCAAATATAGCAAGAACATTTGATGCGAAGCGTGCAAAGTTGTTTTGCATTAAAATGATGTAATTTGTGCATTTGTTTAAACAATAACTTTAATTAATATTGTGATTATTAACATGAGTTAAGTATGCGACAATATCATAATAGCTGTTAACAACTCTCTCGCAAAACATGTCAAGAATGTTTCATGAAGTCTTCAAAAGTTTCTACTAAAAGTAAAACAGAACTTATAAATATTTCCATTATCTTTTAAATTAATATATTATATAGGAGAGTATAAACTATATATCTTGTGTCCTATTTATATATATGTACGGGATACATATATATAAATATATATATACTATATATGTACTGGATACTTACTATATACGGGAGTCAAATACTATATAGCTACAGAAAAATGAAAATACTGAAAACTAAATTAACGTATTTGCTATGGCAAATTTTTGTTTCGAGTTTTGTTCTGTAGTTTAGATGATCGGCTCCCTTCGAAATCTAAATGTCTTAATTTTCCATTCGTCTTGCAATCAGGTAAACCACTGCATTCATGTTTTCGTAACATCAATAAATGTAAGATTTTGAGATGAAAATATTACAAATCTGAGCATCCTAAAGGTAACAAACATTAGTTTTTGAAATGGAAAATTAAGAATTAACGTAAAAAATTGAAAATCAAAAAGTATGACCTGTAAAAGTTTAATATGGTTTCACTTGAGAGAGATTTCTTTTATTCATAATATTACGGAAGTATAGACTTGATTGAAAGATGGTTAAGAACCATTTATACGTAAGAAACTACAAGTTGGGACACCATCGGAAACGCCCCATTGTATAGATATGTAAATACGCTACATGCGATGGTTTGAAGAATAATGTCTAAACTGCCGGAAATTTTCAAAATTGAACGTAGAGCTTTCTGAAGAATTTTTTTTGTATCTAATTTTAATAAAAATATACATGTCTTTACGATATACTTAATTCTTATAAGTTTTGTATTATTTATCAAGGGAGCACATTAAATCAGAATAAAAACTCTAAAGCATAGGTTATAAATGGTATGTTTAATTTTAGCTTCACCGAATCGTATATCTTTATTTTTAAGTTTTCAAGTTGTTTCCAGTACTTTAGAAGCGTTTGACTACCTAAATCTACAGAGTACCATATAAATATCGTTATGTTTTATCCCAGAAATAAAAATACCGACGACCATAAAATTTTCTCGTTAACCCAAAAGAATACGATATTGAGACATTGCTAAGTGATTTAAGTAATTGAAGCTTTTGTCCATTTTAATCGTTGTTTCACTGATTGAAATAGAAAGCCGAGAGGTCATTGACGCTCAATCTCATCAATCTACGCAGTAGTTCGCTTTCATTTTGGAACTACTTTTTCAATCTCGAATAACGTCTCCCTCAACCGGACAAGAGAGTAGTTATTGATCACCACATCTGCCAGGTTAGATAATTAAAACTTTGCTGTAGTTCGAGGAAATGTGGATGTAGATTTTATCAACATTCAGCTAGTGCGGAGCATACAAAATTATCGTAAAATTTTTTGAGTTATCATTCAGTGCTGAGAAAGGTAAGTTTTATGTGTATAACGGCTTGTGGTTCATGCAGTTATCATAGTTTTAGTTTATGTCTTTTAACCCATCAATTGGTTTTGACGAGGTACCTGGTCTATCAAGACCCGTCGTTTGTCAATGATGAAATATCTCGTCAATCAAGACCTGGTCAGTTTTGTTAATCCTCCTGGTAGTTAACTCGACGAGGTACCTCGTCATTAGGAAAACTGACCAGATCTTAATGGACGATATATCTCGTCAGAACAACTGAACTGATGAAACAGTCGGTGGAAAAAATGGCAACATCTTCATCATTCGGAATTCAATCGGCATTCGTGTTGACAAGATATTTTGTTATTAGCGAACTTCGTCAGATCTTGATGGACGAGATATCTCGTCGAAACTACTTGGAGGGTTAATGACGAGATACATCGTCGAGACGTAACTGCCCAGTAACTCCAAGGGTGAATGAAGATCCAAATATGAAAAGGTTTTGATCAGAGGCTGGCCACTGCAAGACAGTTTTCCATGTGCAGATAAACCACCAGGAGAGTTAACACGAAGAAATAACCCTATACCCATATTTCTTGTTAAGTACGAAATTTTATGAATATGAACTGACATCTTGCAGCGTAGAAAGGCCAGAGGTCAGTAGTAAGGCATATATACAATCTAATTAATGATATTTGCTCGTATTGTTTACAAAATTAGAGTGTACGCGTAACATTAAACACAATAGCTATATGAATATTTAAGTTTATTCGTGTGATCTCTCGGGATTTCTGGAAATTTGTGGTACTTAGTTCAGTACTGAAAGTAGAGTGAATCGTGGCCGAATTCAGCAGAGCGTTTTTAATGTTAACCGAAACTAATTACATTGAGAACATTTGTGAGTAAACTTTTTGTATCTAGGCATATTTGATTTTACTTTACTCCTTAACAAATGACAAAATAGAGGAAATGGAACACATTTTTTAAAACACGGCCGCTCTTCGGTCTTTAGTACTTAAGCAGTACTTAAAGAGGCGAACTGGTGGTTATTTGTGTGGGACCACCCAGAGGACAGTCATCGCTACTCCTAAGCCCGGCCACATACGGAGCAGTATGCGACAAAGAATGAGATAAGCACATGCATATTCCGTTTTCGGACAGAAAACATGTTGGTACGCATGCGCAATTAAGCTGATTTACTGTCAAAGGACTGATGTTGGACCAATGTGTGGCTTGCCTTACAGGGCGTAAGGCAAGCCACACATTGGTCCAATATCAGTCCAACAATCACCAACAACCATGAGCTCACAAGCAGAGACCTACTGGGGCAGACAGACTGAGTTGATTGGATTGTGTTTTATGGCACAAGGACCATATTAGGCAGCGCTGCACCAAACACAAGACATACAACATCAAATAATAGACATACACAAGGAAAACAACTATATCAGGTTAGGCGGCAGGAAAACACATAGCTCAATTTAGTTTAATGACTTATATTAACCGTTTAATATAACCCGAACATGCTAGAACACGTGATACGTTAAGAAAAACATACAAGGCTGAATACAGATTATGTATGGTAATATGCCCCATAGCTTTTGAAACTGAAATTTCGCTTAATAAAACATGCAGAATAATCAATGCGTCTTCATCAACTCGGATAATTAGTATTCAGTTGTAACCTCAAAGATACACACTGCTCGTTTGGTTTACGAATAAAGCCTACGTTGCATCAAACAATTCTTATTGTAACTTTATTCTTATCTGATAAAAGTGCTCACACCAAAGACTTTTATCAGACAAAGTTAATTTGTTTACTGCTGCATAGAGACTAAAGGAACATTAATAATGTTTTGCGTGCAATGTATAAGTAATGCAAAACACATTTAATGAGCTACACCCTGAATGTTTTATGAGTTAACATAAAAAGCGCATGTGGTTTGCTTATTTTAAGAGTTTATTGATCACAGCAGTGAGTATGTGACTTATTGGTGTTGTAATTCCGCCCACAGCATAAAGAACTCGAATATTTTACTCTCTGAAATGACATTTTATCATATTTGACGTTAGTCAGATGATTCCAACATTATGGTAGAATAAGAATTTGTATTGCGGATGTTTCCGGGCACTCGTAAATAAGATTTTGACAGACGTGTTCTCGTTATTATAGGTAAGGTGTTACATCATTTCCTGCAGTACAAAAGAACAGGTATCAATTTTCACCATTTGGTAGGTAGGTAATTAATTAACGTTGTACTGGAGCAACACAACGTGCTATTGTCGACGGTCGGAGATCAATCCCCAAGAAAAAGAACCAAGGACAACAACACGTAATTTTGAAACACGATCAGATGACGGGGTAACACTCGAGCTAGCATACCATTCTCCAAACTTACACACCACGCCAATGCGAGGACATCTGAGGCCAACCAGCCCCCGTGAACTGTCTGTGGATGGACTAGTCTCGAACTCGCAACCCTCTGGTAGTGAGTTTGAAGACAATTAAACACACTCGATGATTGTTGTTTATTGTACCACTTAATTTTCTCATAGAATAATTGGTATTTGCATTATTTTGGTATGAATCTGCAAAATTTTAGGACTTGTATTTCTTTTGAAGTTACATATGTCTAATTATTAACCCTCTGAAATTTCCAAGAATTGTAGTATTGCTTTTATTTCACAACATATTTAATCCTACAAGGTTTCGAAGATTTATTTTGTCCGTCAAGATCTGACCAATTTACTAATGACGAGATATATCGTCAAAATATTGCGCTTTTTTTAACTAAAGATAAAGATAATTAATTGCGATAAGATACAAAGATTTGGTCACTTCTATACTAATGACGAGATACATCTGATACACAACCACCAGTTGGATTAACAACTGAATTGGCACATTTATTTGTTGAAAGAATCCTAGGAAAGATTATGTTGGTCAAGAAGGTAAAAACTGGTTAGTCATACGGGGAAGGCTGCATGTTGAAGAACCAATGTTCTTGTGTGAGACCCGCAGAAGGTTAAAGGAAAACATTTTAAGACTTGTGCAACAGAAAATGAAAGTAACCTTACGAATGATGAAACACGGACTAAATTGTGTAAGATTTACTTCATTTCAACATTTCAGTTTTAAACTTTTGTCAAGGGTCTTCACAAACAGTTTGAAGTAATACCCGTGTAAATAAATTTGGACAGAATTTTTCTGTTACAAAGATAAACCTAATCTATAAACGAAAGACCTGTGATTAGTTGTAGATAGGTAATGATTTATTATGTCGTAATTTGGTTAATAATTCCTATTAAGAATTTAAATATATCAATGATGGGAACATCTATATCAATGATCACATGATTACTCTAATATTACATTTTTAACATAAGAATAATTATTTACAGGCAGATAAAAATTGTCCCATTAGTTACTGTAATACCGTTGACCATATTCGTTATTAAAATAAACGTGACCAGTACATTCAATAGTATGTAACGAATTTTTAAGGGATATTGTAAGACTCGATAAAAAACTCCGAACATCACTTCAGTTCGATTCTAAAACCAGACAGACACAGGAGTCTACCCGTAATGACTGCACACAGATAAAGTCACTCCCTATCCGAAACCATCACGACACAATCGTCTTATTCGAGTATTTAATCCCGGGAACTCTCCCACTGAAGTAATAAAAAAGAGCAAAAAAGAGGAAAATTAAGTCTCTAACCAACTTATAGCGAGGATAGTTCTTATCGAAGCTTCGCAGAAAGAAAGCCTCCCTCGCACACGACAAGGGAAGCTCAAACAAAGAAAACCAACGGCCTACTATCCGACGGCTTCAATGGCCGGAATATCCACTAGGAATCATTTATACTGATGACCGACGACTAATCGGGAACCTTGTTTAATCTGGATGGCCATGTTCTATCGTCGTGTTTTGTCCCGTTACCAACAGTAACTCTTTTGAGGACAGTATCGATGGGTTTCAAAGTTATATGAGCGGAAGGATAAGTTTGGATTCTGGACTACTTGAAAATTCAGTCTTGCTTCAGTCTGAAGAATTAAGCTTAGTATATTATTTTATGTGTCCATTTAATCCTCCTGGTGGTTGTCTCGACGAGGTATTTCGTCATTAGCAAAATTGATCGGATCGTGATGAACGAGATATCGCCATTAGAAAAAAAGAACTGATTTGATCTCCATCTTGTCATCAGCAAAAAATCTGGAATATCCTGATGTGATTAAGAAATTCCTTGGAAAACAAAGTTAGAAGTGGAATTTCACAAATCTATGCAAGAAATGATGTTTGAAATTGTTCCATAAATACGTTAGACAATACACAGGGAATCAGAACTATTAGATCTATGGACTTTAAAAATTTATGTTTAGAAAAATTTTACGATACACACATTTGAGAATAATGCATTACCCTTCTTGGTGGATGTCTCGACCAGGTATCTCGTTATTAACAAAAGTGATCAGATCTTGATGGAATAGATATCTCGTCATTGGAAAAAACTTACCAGATCTTGATCTTGTCATCAAGAAACCTGCAATATCCTGATGATGAGGTATCTCGTCGTTATCCAAATTGGTCAGATCTTGATGGACGAGATATCTAGTCGAAACCACTTGGAGTGTTAAATGTCCGGTATAACTAAGTCGTGTTTCTATACGTGAGTTATAGAATCTGCATTGATTTTCAACATTAAACATAAACATTGTTCTTAGGCAGACTGAGTTATTGGGAAATGGAGTTGTATTTTAATTTTATTTATGTCGTCCATTTATTGTTGGTTGGATTGAGTTATATGGCGCAATAGACATAGTTTGCTAATCCGCCCTATATACAAGACAAGGAACATCAACTAACTATAATAAGTATACAGGGATAGTTTTACTGATACAGAAGAGAGAAATACACCCATGGTAGGTTACAGGAATCGAACCTGCATCGCCTACAACTAGCAGGTAATTGGTAATTAACTAATTAATATCACACTAGAGCAACACAACGGGCTATTGACTACGGTCCGGGATCACAACTACCAGGTAGTCCATTTATAGAAGTCTATTTTGAAATTGTAAGTTTATTTATACGCTTAAGACAAATTACAAAATCGTTGGAAATGCAATAAATTCCCTTGTACTAATTTGGGTTACCAAATAAACAGAATCATACCATAGGAAAAAGTAACGAAACCCCCCCCCCCAGATCAATAACGTATTTGTTGTACAAACTTCTGAGTTATTTGAAAATAAGTTTCAAAAGAATGGTAGGTAGTTGAATTTATGTTGCACTGGAGCAACACAACTGGTAATTAATGACGATACGGGATTAATCCCAAATTGAAAGATCCGAAAACATCTTGTAACTTTGAACCATGGGCAGATGACGAGGTCAACACCTTAAATAGAGACTGCAAGATAATGAAAAATAACAAAATAGGTTTGAAAGTTTGTAACGTATTTGAACATATGTATTTAAGATTAGATTCTACTGTCGAAAATAAGAGGAAGTGAAGAAATATGTTACGCGAATCTGCAAAGAATATATATTTTTATTCTGAAGAATTGAAACATTGTTGACGAAAAGGCATATGAGAAGCTTACATTATTTATTTGCATAATCCTCGCTGGCATTAATACATTTGTTTTGTCGCTTCACAATGCTGAAGAAGTCAGCTGGCCTCTTAAGAATGCGTGCTCTGCATATGAGCAGTTACAAATGACCATGCCATAATTCTTGGATGCGTGCTAAATACCAATAAGTCGCTTATGGATTCCTTCGCCTCATACCCATTCGTAATAAGACAAATGTACACTTCACCTCTCATCTCACCAGCTCGATAGCCTTGTGATTTAGCATTCGGATCCACTGTTCGGCAGGCCACGAGTTTGAAAATTGATCTTTGCATGGATCGTTGTGGTTCAGAATCGATTTTAAGTCATGTCCCTATTTAACTACCCTTTATGTTGCAAAAAGAGTATGGTAAAACAACAAACTAAAAAAACATCTTACATACACACGTGCAACTATTACTCTTATAATTAAAATGTCGCTCAGTTGATTTGGTAGATGTGTGGTACTCTGATCTTCGTTTCAACAAGATCCTGTATGGAATACCGGTCTTGTAATGGATATTCTTATTGGTTCGGAATTAATTTACAGTCATAGTTCCTAATTTAACTGGCCCTTAAAATGCATAAAATGACCCCAAAGCGACAACACCCCATCATCTTTTAAACCAGATCAGCTGCAACGCAAATAGGTCAAATGTACACTTTATGGCTCATCTCGCAGAACTGATAGCTGTGTGATTAGAATTCTAGTCCTCGATTCAACAGGTTCTGAGTTTGAAAATCGTGGGTTTCCTTGGAGTGGTTTGCAACCCACTTTAAGTCGTCCTTAGTCCCGATGAAATCAGCCTTTTTGAAGCAAACCAAAATAAACGTAGACCCCCATAAACCAAAACCTAAACATCATCTTCCATCCACGCTTGCAGAACAGAGCAACTTCAATAGGTCAAATGTACACTTCATCTCTAACCCAGCTAGCCCGGTGTCATGCGGCTTGAGTCATTGGTTTTCCCTTTAGCTCTTGGTTCAACAAGTTAAATGTTTGAATCCCGACCGTCGCTTGGATCGTTGGAGTGGTTCAGAATTCACTTTAAGTCCTTTGTACTGATGAAATTAGCCCTCAGGTAGCACAAAAAAAAGAACTGTGGAACAATACACCAAAGAAAAACAGCCTCTTCCATACATGGCTATTTACCAGCTCAACTCCTACTCAAATGATAGCAGCATGCGCGGCATAGTACCTGCTACCAACACATCGTTCAATGGATGAAGACAAACAACGTAGTCTTGGCCGTCAGCACATCTGCCACAGCATGAAGACCCGAAAGTAACTTTCGGTCTTTCCCTCGTACTCAAAAACCCCAATGGGGATTAGCTTAAAACCATTACACTTCAAAATCCCATTTCTTAGTCGCACTAAAATATTCATGCTCCGCAATAATTAATTGAAACTAAAACACGCACGACTTAAATGCAATTCCGCCGCTTATTAAAAGCGAAAAAACAACCCTACAGCATTAAAGATAATGCACTTGCAAACAACCACACAAGTTTCCGTACTGGCAGATATCCAAATCACACAGTGTGCAATATGCAACAGTAGAAAAAAACAGCAGAAAAGAAAGAAATGATTCACTAAGAGGCAAAGCGGGCATGAAAAGGTAGAGAAGGGGCTTTTGAAAAGACCGGGTTGAAGCTGAATGGGGTAAAAAGAGGCACGGCAACTCAAGAAAAAAAAACGCAGTTTTCAACATCGTTCACTAAGTAAACGCATTAGGTTTTCGCTTTGCCTATCCTCATTAGGAAGTGTGTCTTCCGGTATGAAGAAAGGACTGTGAAGGCGTCAATGGTGGGAAAGGAAAGAAAAATAAGGAAGGTGGATAGTGGGAAAAAATGCCCTCGGAAAAAAGGTCTAACATAGAAAACTGCGTCTAAAAGCTTGCTGGGGAGACTTTTTTCCCGAAATGATAGAAAATGTTGTATTGAAGCACATTACAGCCTATTCATATTTTTAGACCCTTAATTTCGAATCTAATGTTGCTTCCAACGATGACAAAGGTTCTTTACGTGAATGTTTTTCTGTTGTGATCTTCCTTCGGATTGAATGATGGAAGAGTGGTATTAGTAGTAGTTTTTAAATTGAAAGTACGCGTTGTTTGATAATTTTAACAATGGATATGTCACATGTATGGAAGATAGTTTCAAAACTACGGAGCTTCCTTTTGTTACCAAATGGTTTTATGTTTAGGTAATTGTTAATGTTGTGTCTGATAAGGCATCATTTGATTTTGCAGACATAAATTTTAGCTACTTTGATTGTATTCATAAGATAGAACTAATATTTATACACTGAATCTGAAAATATCTAAAGAATCATTGAATTTGTCTGAGAATATTTTCTTTCACTTTGAAAAATTAAGTTATTATTTTTTAATATCAAACATCTCATACAGTAAGAACTAATGACTCGTTTTCTTGAGAATACCCGCATTTTTTATGTTAATTAATACAATTTTAAATAAAGACAGACGTAAGCGTTACAGTGCCTGCTTGATAATCTCAGTTTGTTTTATCATTATGCATTTGCAATTGAAAAAACTTACGTATATGATTTCATTTATAATATTCAAGTTTGGAAAAGACTTGAGACAAATAATATATTTTACTAAGTTTTGGAAGATGTATATAATTATCACATGTCCTAGGTAGGTAGTTTCATTGAATCAACTTTTGGTTACACAAACCAATGGAATTTACCAGTGAAGCTTTATTGGAGGAAGAAATCAGTCAAAATATAACAACTACAGTTCACTTATACGAATACAAAGCAAGCACATTTTAACTACTTGAGAATAAATTTAAACCGACTTGAGAATCTTCTTGGGAAATTGTGAAACCTAAGTCTCAAACTCTACAAATTAAGAAAGTTTAAACTATGTGAACAAACTCCTATGTGTAAACGACCTCAATAAATTATTCGTCTAATTAAATCGATGCATCAGCACCGTCATCCGTAACTACTTTTCTTTTTTAATCTTAAAACTCACGCAATCTTCTAAAATCAATACCTTATTATCATAGACTAGTTTTCGTTCACAGAAAAGAAGATGGTTATCAAGAAACAGGATATGATTAGATAGTTTTTTTAAATAACAGTTCTGTGAAACAGTAATTTATGTGTCAAAGTATGGGTAAGTAAGGGAATCCATGCAACCTATTAAAGTTGAGCAAAGAATTTGTACACTTTTTCCATCTCCATCCCACAATTTAACGGACATGTAATAGGTTAAACGCTTAGTATTCAAATAGCGGAAATATGTTAAAATAACTTTTAACAAAGGTAAAATAAGACTTCTTCAAACTTATGTAGAAATAGATAGCAAAAATAAATAGTAATGTCCTAGTGGTAAACTTACCTACTTAAAATATAAAAATGCAGTATAAAGCAGAAATAGGTATAAACTATGGAGTAAACTTCTGCAGCCTGAAGTGATATTTATGTGCTTGCTACACCATTGGCTTCTAGTGAACATTATATAGACATACACTTCTAAAATGCTCTACAAGTTGATGATTCTTAACCCCTGAATCCAGTTTTTCAAACTTCCCCAATTCTATAGAATTAATGGTTATCCACATTGGTATAATTTTCTAACCAAAAATCAGGCCTCCTGTCAGTCAATTCACAGCTCTGTACTTAGCATCCTAACTAAATGGCCAATGTCCTAGCTACCTAATTATTATTTTGCAGGAATAAGTAAACATTTTTAGTGAATTGTAATTCTTGTTCTCAAAATTAAATATATTAATAAATATTTACGTTTAAAACGCAAAATATCAATAAAAACAACAATAATATGAAGTGTGGATGGGAATGTATGAATATTATACGCCGGTCAACATTTAAGACAACATTTCATGAATTTCTTCCCCAAGTAGCAACACAATAACCAAAGGCTGAGAAATTCAGACAATCATGAACTTTCATAAGTTCTGAATCGAACTAAAAACATACCGAATGAAAACCTATAAATTTATGGAAGACATTGGGTCGTAGGATTGTGTTGCTTTAAAGAGCAAATATAATATTTCTTAAGCTTTCACAATTCCACGGAACTAATGGCTCTCCACATTGACATATTCTTCTAATCCAAAACCAGGGATCTTGTAGTTGGGTGCACAACCCTATACTTACGTCCTCTCTAAGAGGACAATGTTCTAGCTACCTAATTATTATTCTGTAGGAATAAGTAAACAAAATAAACGTGTTGAATGAATTGCAATCCTTGTCCTGAAAATCAAATTTCTTAATAAATGTTTACTTTTAAAACTCAAAACCTTGATAAAAACAATAGAATGGTATTGCGATGGTAATGTATGTATATTACGCCAGAAAAACACCAAGAACAACATTTCATGAATCTTTTAAGGAATAGTTGAGTAGGAAGGAACACAATAACCGAAGGACAAGAAATCCAGCCAATCATGAACTTTTATAAGAACACTTCCAGATACATTCTGAATCGAATTAAGAACATACCGAATGAAATCCTATAAATACATCGAATAAATTGGTTGATAGGTGTGTGCTGCTTTAAATAGAAATCATATTTTTTTTTAATTTTCCCAATTCTGCAGAACTAATGGTCCTTCACATTGGCATATCTTCTAACCCCAAACCAGTGGTCCTGCAGGTCAATTCACAACCCGTACTTGGCGTCCGCTCTAAGAGGACAATGTCCCAACTGCCTAATTACCATTCTGCCAGGATATCGACCGCAGCAGAATTCTCCAGGACTACACAGGTCCTGTTGTACGAGCTCTAGGGCTGGGGGTGGAGGAGAATCCTCGTCATCGGTCCACGAAATGCCCGTTCAACTTGGAAAGTCAATCGGTCTGTTCGGACCCTTTCCATGTCGCCGTGTCAGCCCTCTGGAGGGATGAAGACGAAGCGGCCGCTATAATTAAATTCCCGACAGCCGTTTGACATGGTTTTGTCGTTTGTGATTTTGTATGTGTCTGGCATGTTTGGGAAGTCGCGGCAAGAGATAAAATACTTGATTCTTCAATCTCTGGAAAGGCGTTATTTTTTTTTGCCGCGGATATTGACTCGGGACTGGCCATGACAGGTCATTCGTAAAATTTTTCAGGACTGTTCCCGAATAGGTTTTATTAGGAAAAATAACAGCAGGTTGTAGGATAGAAAGCGTCAATTTGTTTTTCTTTTTGTGGAGAAAAGTTTTTGTTTAGGTTTATGCATGTACGTAATAAAACAAGACAGTGAAGATTTATCAAAAACAATATTGCAGTGTATTGTTTAAGGTATGCACCATTGGTTCAATCTATTCTAATAGTTTTATAAATGTTCAACCCCACAAGTGTTACAATCGATTATGCACAATAGGTTCTAACGACTTTATTTAATCCGTCTCACAATTCATCAATTATATTCTACGTAATAAAACAACAGCCATGGATTATTTTACAAAAATAGTATTGCAGTGTACTGTTTTAGATATGTACCATTGGTTCAATCCCTTCTTATAGTTTGATAAATGTTCAATCCCACAAGTGTTACAATCGATTATGCACAATTCGCCCCATTTGCAGCAAAAATGTGCATAAAAGATAAAGCCAGTTTAATAAATTTCCAAGAAAATTTGTTTTCCTAAATTAATAAAATCTATGAGATCGAGAGGTACTGAATAATTATGAGTTGAACAATTATGAGCATTAAACATACTCTGTAAACCAAATGAGGTAAGAGTTGAGTACTATGAAGTGGAGATGAAGTAAAATTTGTTTTTAGATTACAGAAATTCTTATTTATTTATGTTAGTTTTCTTTTTGCGATATACTATACAAGTCTTACTTACGTTTATGAAACTAGACATCCAACCTAAATGCATTCATTCCTATTTTACAATCCGAAATCGTCGTTTATTTTCTAAATGTGTCATGTTTTGGATTTGCCATGTTTTGAAAAGCAGTCGATCCAATCTGTTTACCATCTAACGTCAAAATAATTGAAATAATACATCTTTCTAGTGTTGTCAATGGAAAGTAATGGAAAAAAATACTGTTGAATTTGAACATATAATATATTGATAAGAAGGATAATATAAATCCAGCACTTTATTTTAAAACAAATGAAGTCATGATTCCAGGAAAACGATAATTAAAATAGTATTCTTTAAAAGTTATCACATTGTTTTGTGAATTACATTTTAATATATATTTCATTGTGGAACATTTGTTCATTTTTTTTCATTTCGTATGTTACTTTAGCATTCTCTTGTGTGATACTAGTTGTGTATTATACTTTCCTGGATTACTTTATTGAAAAACATTGAAACAATATAACAAAATAGAAATTAACTTGGAAATAATAGAATATTTTTCAAAAACATAAGATGAAATATTTTTAAATTGTGAGATATATTTTGAATCATTGAAAGAATATAAATTCAAACTATTTCTTTTTAGTAAAGTAAGTATCAATTGCATTATATATATATATATATATATATATATATATATATATATAATAGTTTGAATTTATATTCTTTTCAATTTCATATATATATATACATATACATATATAATATATATACATATATAATATATATACATATATAATATATATATATATATCATTATATATATATATTCAAAATTTCGTTATTTCAAGTATTATTTCTGATTAGGATAAAAATTTAATAAAATAATTGACAAAACGGAATACCACCAAAAACTGTTTTATACTGTTTAAGGGAATCATAAATATTCCGATATATTTTTAAATGGTACAAAATACAATTCAGGTAAAAAGTAAAATTAATGTGATTCATCAACTTATGTTACAATGAACAATCCTTTTTCTTTTGACACTACATTAAAAGTTCAACAGGTAAATATCTCAATACAAAATTTACTGCTTTTCTTATTCCAGCATTAAGTTTTATACTTTTTGATAAAAATTTAGTTTCTTAAATTTTAAGATAAATTCAGCCAAGGTTTAGATGGTAATATTTTATGTCTTGTGTTATGAACGATTTAGAAAAGAATGTAAACCCATATATTTTTCAATGCTGTTATCAATTATAGTTTTGTTCATTGAGCTTTTTTATAATCCTCGGAAGGATATGAAACATCGTGAATTTGTTGTTTAAATATACTACCCATTTTATGCATTTTAATTAAGATTATGAATTTAGTTGATCGCAGAAATACGTTTATTGATATCAAAATATGCTCATTTAAAACATATGCAATTTTAAAAATATTTATCTTAACTCATAAGTGAAAAAAATATCGTCCATTTGGAAATCTTATAACTTGATAGTAAGATAGAGAACGTATCCAGAATAGAAATGTGCTAAATATTTATGTTTCCAACACAATAAAAATTATTTTAAGGAATTAGTACTTCAGTTATTTTAAAAGCATACTTATTCATCTAATCCATTACTGGATTCAAGAAAATAATCAAATATTCGTTAAGTCTCATGCCTAGAAATGAAACAACTCAAATTGACATTTAAAAGCAAGTATTCAAAGCAAAAAGAGACTAATTTATATTCATAAGATTTAATCCGTTTAAGTGAATAGTTAAAAAACATAAAACAATTACTTAAAAATTATGGAAATTTTAAGCATATTTTTACAGTAAAGGATTACTTTAAACATTTTTAGAATATTTAGAAAAATGAAATACTTAAATTTTGTACTTCCAAAATATCCGTGCATGCATTTATAAATTTATTACATTTTAATGCCATAAATATTTTTTCGAAGATTGAATAAGAAACATTCGCAATGTATTATACTGATTACTCTTTCAAAAATGAATTATGCTATTTCTCAAAACAAAGATGAAATAGAAAAGTTAATATTTTAAGTAACGGAAATGTACGTTATATACGGTTCTAAAATATTCGAAAGGACTCTTAGTTTTCCACCAAGAAATCACAACCCAGAATTAGCCTTTCTTTTGTTTCCGTGTACACGCTTTTTAAATGATTTTTTACGTTAATTATCTGCCAAATTCCGACTCACAATTACTTTACCTTTAGATTTTTCATTAGTTACACACTGCCTACGGTTATTTTAAAAAAATTATGTTAAACAGTTATTATTTACATAAATAATAACTGTTTAATATAATTTTAGGAATGTGCTCTTAAGATTTAATATATTTGTCCACTTCTACAATAGTACTCAATTATATTTTCTACGACCCCAGTATCAGATTAACTTGAATGATTTGGTGGTGAACTTAGCCACCACTACAAAATTTAACTTGTAATACAGTAGTATATTCATGTAACAGTTTAACTTATTTCTATCAGAGTATTTTCTGACAAACAAAAAGTAAGTCATTCACACGTCTTGCTAAATTGGTGACCCGTACGTGGTTGCCCCCATTGCATTGTCAATACACTGTTCACCGTGGAGCATCATTCGAAATGGGCACCGATTGCAGCGAGAGCCATCTGGTGTTTGTCGCAGGAACTCCATCAGGCATATTTTGAAAATACAAGTATGCATAATCATATCTTCCAGTCAGTAATTTTGCGACAAAAATTAACTAACAAAACGACGAAACTCTACTATGAAATACTTTTTTTAGTAGACAAAAGTCACAGTTTTTAACACGTCTTGCTAAATTTGTATACTTGTCACGAAATATGAATCCGACTCACAAAAACTTCAACAGAAAAAACCCTGGAAGGTGTCATAAATCAGCATCGAATCTCCTCACTGAGTAGTCAATTATTTTCCCAAATCATAGAAAAGTTAAAATTATAAAATATTTAGTTAGATTAAGCTTAAATTTAGTAAATATTAAGCTATTAAATCAAGTCCTTAGAAGATTAACTTTCTAATAATCGAATAATTTAATTGGCTTGAACATTCTATTTTACATTCCTTATTTCGCATCAACTCCGTACACTAAACAGGTGTTCCATCATTTCTTTTATATCCCATATCATGTGACGACACTGAAGTTCAAGGGAATGCAATAATGAACTATAATTCGACTACATTTCTTAAATCTCCAGCACTTGCATCACATAGTCTCTAAAAGGCAAAAAGTTGTTGATGTCGAAACCGACACTGAGCTAGTAACACCACTCAGAAAGCTCTCCAACGCGAAGCATATCTTCTTTATACGATATCAAGCTCTAATCAAATATATCCCCTTCGTCTCTTTGCAACGATATTATGTACCCATTGTTGTAACCTACAGATATCTATAGCAAGAAGCTATTTTTGTAAATTCCCTTTACTTTAAAAAGTCACGGCACCAAATGCGTTTGAATGCGTAATTCTTCTCACGGTGACCGATGTGGTATAGTATGCTGTATAAACAAGTATGCATGCTCTTATACGATCTAATCAATTATATCTCCTTCATCCCTTTGCAACGATACTGTTCACATTGAAATATCTACATTTATCTGCACACACAAGACGTTATTTCTGTAATTTCCCTTTATTCAAAAAAGTTAGTCGACACCAATGCGTTCGCATGCGTAATTTTTTAACCTCTTTCTCACGGTGGCCAAGCAAGAGAAGGGATATAGCTGCGGGAAAAATATTCACGTTATTATACGATCTAATTATCATTCATCCTTTTGCAACGATACTCTGCATATGGCTATAGCCTACATTTATCTGTTCATAGACGTTATTTCCATAAATTCCCTTACTTCAAAAACTCACTTGATACAAACGCGTTTGCGAATTCAGGGGCACTTCTTCAATACGTGCGTACGGGTATCACAAACCTGATTTACTCGAGTGGTCATTTCTCCCTTTCATTTTTACCCTCGCCTACCCTTCCGCTTTTTTGCTTTTCCTTCATCCCTCATTTTGGTTGTCCGTCTTGTGATTATCGCAGCTTGGCCAAATATGGCCCTTGCGCTTGAAAACCCGAAAACAACCAAATAACGCGTTTGCGTGCTTAGTTTTTTAAAACTATCTTCCTTGCGGTGGCCAAGTATAAGACGGGGCATAGCTGCGGAAACAAGTGCGCACATTCTCCATACGATATAATCATCCTTCATCCCTTTGCAACGATACTGTTCACACGACTATAACCTACATTTATCTCCCCACTAGACTTTATTTTCGCAAATTTTCTTGTTTCAAAAAGAAGTCACTCGACACCAAACGCGTTTGCATGCGTAATTTTTTAACCAATCTTCCTCACCCTCACGGTGGTCGAGCAATAGAGGGGCATAGCTGCGGAAACAAGTATGCCGGGCAATTAAGCACAGAGAGATTTGTTGGATCAGTGGGGGTTGGGGGCGGGCTGTATGGAGCCGCGCGCTTCATTAAACGCATTGAAAGCTTCCTCCCCAATCGCTTTCCGCATATTTATTGCGCAATGCATCCGCTGAAACGACTCCGACGCGCGAGTTTCGGCGTCTTTGTGCGAGATTTATACGCGCATTGCTCTACTGAGCGTTTCCCTCGCGTGTGCTGTTACAGCGGCTGTAAATCAGATAAACAGACCTTTAACTTAATGTCTGATTTTAAAAGCGGGGCGATATCGGTTTGTAATGAGACTACGGCGAGGATAGGTTGAAGTGATTATGTGGGTAATGGCCGGGAAGGTTAGTAATTGAAAAAAAATGAAATTGCTGTTTTTTGAATGAATACATTTAATGCTGTATATCATTTGTTGGCGATTAACTGTTTAATAAAGTTACAAAAAAAAAACATTCATTTTCAGAACTAATGCTTTTTATGTGCAAATTAGTAAAATACGCTATCTTGTAACATACCCTTCCAGAGGTACTTTTTATTACTAGTACTTTTATTACTACTTTTTTTTATTACTAGTTTTGCAATCTTACATCAATACCCTTTCAGCGGTACTTGATTGTACTATTTTGTATCAACACCCTTTCAGATGTCTGTTTATGAGGATATATGTAGCGATGATAGGTAGAGTGCGAGAGTGATTGTGTGGTTAATGGCGGAGAAGGTTAGTAATTGAAAAAAATTGAAATTGCTGTTTTTTGAATGAATACATTTAATGTTGTATATCATTTGTTGGCGATTAACTGTTTAATAAAGTTACAAAAAACACATTCATTTTCAGAACTAATGCTTTTAATGTGCAAATTAGTAAAATACGCTATCTTGTAACATACCCTTCCAGAGGTACTTTATTACTAGTTTTACAATCTTACATCAATACTCTTTCAGTGGTACTTGATTGTACTATTTTGTATCAACAACCTTTCAGATGTCTGTTTATAGCGATGATAGGTAGAGTGCAAGAGTGATTGTGTGGTTAATGGCGGGGAAGGTTTGTAATTGAAAAAAAATTGAAATTACTGTTTTCGAGTGGATACACATTTAAGGTTTTATATCATTTATTGATGATTAACTATTAATAAAGTTACATAAATACGCATTTATTTTCAGAACTAATGCTTTTAATATCCTGAATAGAAAGTACACTATCTAGCATCACACCCTTCCAGAGGTACTTTATTACTATACTTACAACACCCTTTCAGAGGCACTTTTCTATTATTTTAATATTTTACATCAATACCCTATCAGAGGCACTTGATTATACTATTCCGTATCAATGTCTGTTTATGAGACTATGTAGCGATGATAGGTAAAGTGCAATTTCGTGGTTAATGGCTGGGAAGATTTGTAATTGAAAAGAAATGAAAGCAATTGCTGTTTTTTAAATGAATTACGTTAAGGATTTTGTGTGTATTATTGATAATTACTGTTTGCTACAGCGACGTAAGCTTATGAATTAATTTTCAAAAACTAATGTAGCTAATGGAAAAATATAAATTTTATTAAAAGCTATGGGATGTTGCCGTAGTGGAAGCTAAGTTTCTGTGAATGCACTGTCTGAAAGTATAGTAGTGAAGTAGGGGTGATAATCATAAAGCTAGGTCGAGTTTAAAAGTTACGGATAATTTGTAATCCAACAAAAGTGATAAATACACGTATAAGCGATAATGTATTTTAGTAAAAGGGATAATATGCATTATACTAATATACACTGCTGGCCACCCAAATTGCAACACCAAGAAAGACAAGAGATATCACAACAAAATTTATTTTGTAGATAACATGTTGACCAAGTATCAAATGATTAAATTTATAGACTTCTGTGAAGTGTGGTTCCTGCCAAAATCAGTAGCCAGAGTAGCCGCCATTGTTGGAGATCACCGCTGCCACACGCCTCGGCATTGATTCAAAGAGACTTTGGATGTGTTCTTGGGGTACAGCAGACCAAGCAGCTTCCAAACGTTGCCAAAGTTGATCTGGTGTGGCAGCTGGGGATGTATTCTGGGTCAATCGTTGAGCAACCATGGACCACATGTTTTCTATCGGCGAAAGATCCGGAGAGCGAGCTAGCCAGGGAAGCAATTCAATCTGGCGATTGACGAAGAACCCTTGGACAATGCGTGCCACGTGTGGTCACGCATTATCCTGTTGAAATATGGCTGTGGGCAAGCCCTGAAGGTAAGGAAGGACAACTGGCTCCAACACCTCGGAGATGTAGCGCTGGCTGTTTAAAGTACCGGCAATACGTACTAGAGGAGTGCGAGAGTGATATCCAATACCGCCCCATACCATAATACCCGGTGCAGGACCAGTGTGGCGGTGCATAACGCAGCTGTTCAGCATCCTCTCTCCACGGTGTCTCCAGACTCGAATCCGACCATCGTGGTGTTGCAGACAGAAGCGTGACTCGTCAGTAAAGACAATTTCATTCCATTCTGCCGTCCACATCCTTCTTTCATCGCACCATTGGCGGCGGAATCCTCTGTGGTTCTGCGTCAAGGGTAAACGAAGCAATGGACGTCTTGCGGACAGACCACTCTGCTGTAAACGGCGTCGAATGGTACGCGCAGACACTGGATGATGCGGTACAGACTGAATGTGCTGTGCTATGGTTCGTGATGTGGCTGAGCGATCCGTCACTGCCATACGCACAATATGCCTGTCATCACGTGAAGTGGTGCACTGAGGTGGATGCGATCGAACACTTCGGTCCGTCGTACCGTCCTGCATCCAACGATCACATATCCGCATTACAGTTGTTTGGTTTCGTCCAACACGACTACCGATTTCCCTGAAAGATAATCCACAATCTCGGTAGGCCACTATCCTTCCTCTGTCGAACTCGGATACTTGATCAAAAGATGATCGCTGTTTTCTACGAGGCATAATTGATCGTTTTTTTTTAAAAAAACCACAAGAAAAACACAATTGCCGTACTTGAAATCGTCGAAATCTCCAAGCCTTAAATAGCGCTTTGAAGTGGCGCCACAGGCGCGCGTGATGTGCGTCTGCGCTGAAATTCTAATCATTTGCATATCTCACCTCCGCTAATGCATGTTGTAAATTTCGTATTATTTGTATGCTTCCTTCAGGGTGTTGCATTTACGGTGGCCAGCAGTGTACATATATGCTATCTAATATGCATATAAACTAACCAATATACATATATAATTTTCCTAAGGATGCTACTAAAGGAAATTTACATGAAATTCGACCACTGAAGCTAGGAGCGTCTAACGTGGTTAAACTGCATTTACCACTACCTTTTGTGATAAACTTAGCTACACGAATTTGTATCAATATCCTTTTATATGTACTTGACTATAATACTGTATCCATTGTCTAAAATCTATTCACGAGATCCTTTATATTGAACACAAATCCCAACTCTTATATTCTACATTAATGATAGTACTTTTTCAAACATACAATGTTGTCTTAAAAAATAGTTTTATCAATTCTCTACATTCGTGATTACGAAAATTTAGATGCATTTAAACTTGAAGATGAAAAATATAAAAGGTAATGCAATTAAATGTTCATTCGAAACACTTTTTTATAGACATAATATATTTTGATATACCAGTATTAAAACGTATTTTGATCACACCAATTTCTTGACTAAGAATTTTTTAGTAAGATAATTTAATTTTCTTTCTATGTAATCGAAAGTCAAGAAATGATGTTTTAATCTTTTCGGGGCAGAAAAAAAATGTCCGAAATATTTGATTTTAATTGCTTAGACATTAAATTATTACAAAGCCATATTTTGTTTTACTATCAAGGGTTTGAATATATTTAATTGACTTCTGAACAATATATGTGGTGTTTAACTTGTTCCAAATAAACTATTCACAAATTAATCAAACGAGAAACATTAAACAATGTTTTTATTCCATCAGACGTGATTATAATAATTTACTTTTAATTGTAATTTGATAAGCTAGTAATTGATCTAACCTAAATTGCTAAGACGAATTATTTTTGTCTTTTTTTCTGAATGAGCAACCTTTTTGGCATATTACTTCAATTAATTATTGATTGTTTTTGCACTGGAAAAAAGGTACTTCATTTTATTCAAAAGTTCGAGTATTTATTCATATTTAAATATTTAAATGAAGCAATTAGTTTGAAGTTTCTATGATCTTTCACGATATTAAATTGACTCAATGTCTTTAATAATTAATAACTCGTTTTCTGAATTATGATTTCCTAAATCATTGCTAAACTTTTACTTTGATTAACATTAGTTTAACCAGGTCCAAAAAACTAACAGTGAATCTATTCGAACTTATTTATATATTCTTAAAAAATATCTGTAATGAATAATGACTTTTATGATTAAGCGCATTTCCCATTTTTTAAACTTTTTTAACAAAGATATTTTATTCCCCTATATTGGGACAAGGTTACTTTAAATTAAAATATTGTCGCTGATACTGCGATATGCAGTAACAGCGACAATCTAAAATAACATTTCCCAGGCTAAAAATACTTTTCCCAGCATAAGGCAACATTGAAAGGAAAATATTCAAGTTTTACTTACTGTAAAAGTAGAGTATATATATAGATATGAGATCATGACATACGCCGGTGCTTTTCAACGTGTGGTACATGTACCTCCGGTTTACCAGAAAACGTAGTACGTAGAATGATATGATGATAACGAGTGATCATGACATATGCCAGTGCTATTCGACGTGTATCTCTTGTATACTAAAAACCATCCTAAGGGGTATGTAAAAAAGATATGAAAGGGGAAGAAAAATAAACTGACGCATTGAAGTTCAGTCACTAAATGAGTGTGAGCACTCAACAGCATGCAAAGTTTCATGAAAATAAACCCAGACATTTTGGAGGCAGTACGGGGATACACATGCGAACAGACATACACCAAATATGGAAATCACTGATTTTGTATAAGAATGACTTAAAACGGATAAATAATTAGAAATGGGGCAAAAATATTAAATGTACGAACACTCTATTCTTATTTATATAGATTTGGGTTTGTAGGAAAATAAATTTCTGATACCAGGCAAACATTTAAGAAGTAAAAAAAAATGTTTTAGAAGTAAAAAAAAAGGGCAGACAAGATATTAACGATTGCAGTATGGAAACAAGGTTTGTGTAAGGCTGATTTTTAAGCGAGCTGACGCATCCGCTAATTTCGTGCCCAGTGTCTCACCTGACATAACTATTGTACTTTTCGTTTTGTGACGTGAACATTCTTGAGGCTCCACTAACTCACAATCAGAACTAAGAAGAATAGCTTGATCTAGAGACAAGCTTCATTCTTCATTCACTAACAATCGTCTTTTCAAAGCTAAATTGAATTTGTGGACAAGTCTAGCATTCTCATTAAATGAATATTTGATAAGGTTTTTATTACTATATGATATGTACGGTTCGTAATAAGAACGGCCTTTTCCATTTCATGTATATTATAATAATATTTTCCAATGTCTAGCCAATTGAACAGAAGTCATCATGGAACAAGGACGGAATTGTGAACAATTACCTTGATACACAACGGGGAGGTTTATGTTACACCTCGCATTTTTACCATTGACGGCACATGTCATTTGTAGACAGTTGCTAAAAGGTTTAATGGTTTAAATTTTTCCGAAATCCTAATCTCTGGTATGCAATTTATTCGGTTTGCTTCAAGAGGGTTACGTCTATTCACTGGAGGAAAGCGTTAGCTGTAGTTAATCTAATGCATTCCAATATAAACAAACTGCCATTATTACCGACATTTAAGACTTAGGGTATTTGGGTATTTCAATTAACGTCACACTGGAGCAACACAATGGGCTATTGGTGACGGTCCGGGATCAATCCCAAAGGGAAAGATCCGAGGACAACACCACGTAATTTTGAACCACGGTCAGATGACGAGGCAACACCTGAGCTGGCACCCCACTCTCCAAACTTCCACACCACGCCAACGTGAGGACATTTGAGGCCACGACAGATTTAACGTGCACCAGCCCCCTTTGTACACGACGGTGTTTGGCTGGATTCGAACTAGCAACCGAAGGGTTGCGAGTTACTCTTCCAACCGGGCCACCGCGGCCCCTCATTTTAGACTTAGAGGTAGTCATCCATTCATAAAAATCTTAAATTTACACATGATAATCAATAGGGTTTAGCATATACTAATCGATAGTGATAATATTCTATCAGTAAGAGCAATAATGTATTTTAAGATCAACTATCGGGATATTTAAGATATTTATTCACAAAGTTCTATTTTTCGAATGCCCGATTACTTGAACATTATTCATCATGGCACAACAAAGATGGATTTGAGAACCACTTTGCGTTATCCTGGTGCTGCACCACACGGGATGGGTTCACCTTATACATCACATACATTCTAGACACATCGTATTTATAGATAAACCACACATTCACTCCAGACGGACAAACATCCATATATTATCCCCGGATTCGAACCAGGAACCTTTCGATCCAGAAGCCAGCACCCTGACCACTAGACCGACAGGTCGGCTTTATTTGATATTAAACAACGTTGTTTGACAATACATATGTATTTTTTAGTATTAAATAAATGTAGTTTGATATTCAGATGTAAAAAAATATTGGGAGTATTTTTCCCAGGCAGCCTTCTCGCGACCCAACCTTGGGTCAGTTTATTTCATAATAGGTGTGGAAGAATCTCTCGGATGAAGTCTGCCATACGCAGAAGCCAAAGAATCATTTGTGTCGATCGCCTCAGATCTCTCACTAACTTTAGAATAGAATGATAGAATGGTTTAGAAAAAAAATTCTTACTCATCCACACTTTCGAGGTAGATAGATATTAACGCCACAATGGAGCAATAGAACGGGATATTGGCTACGGTCCGGGATCAATTCCGAAGGACAAGACCCAAGGACCACGCCTCGTAATTTTGAACCACAGTCAGATGACGAGGTCAACACCAGAGTTAGAATCACACTCTCCAAACTTCCACACCACGCCAACGTGAGGATATTTGAGGCCATGACAGATTTAACTTGCACCGTCCCCCGAGTACTCGGTCTTTGACTTGACCGAGTTCCGAAACTTGCAAACCTCCGGTCACTAATCCGTTGCTCTTCCAACTGGACTACGGCGGCCCAAAAACTCGGTGCTGGAATCAGCATTAAAGACGTCAATTAAGGAAGGGTTTGTTTACGTTTCCACTAGTCCCTTAATTCAACTAATTAACTCGTTCAAAGCCAGGTGACCCAACTGCTTCATGAGGGAGTCGGACTATGCAAATTTTTATTGAAAGGTATGCAAATAAAGACTGTTCTCCGTATAGTACTGTCTTAAGCTGTTAGAACCAACATTTTTTTCTTAAAATGAAATCGAGCTTTGTTGACCAACGACCTATTACAGAGTCAATAATAGTGTTGAGTTCAAATATTCAGATTGGGCAGTAAAAGTATACACTACAAGTAGGAATAAAGTGCTAATGCCTGGCCTTAGATCTTTCGTATTGAGAAAAATCAATCCTATCGTTTAGTTTATGTAAGCTAAACATGTTGCTACCGATGTTTTTCCCATTACTGACGCGTGCTGTTTGAAGTTGATTGGAGCCGGTACCTATCCATTCTAAATCACGAATGCATGGAGTAATGATCTTCTAATGCTCATGAGGTTCTTCATGGGGCGCATATGATTGTCACTTATTAGGTGATATGAATGAAACCCAAATGACTTTGAATAAGTTATTTGCTAAATGATTACAAGTATGGGATTTCATAACGTTAGAGAAGGGCTAAAAGAGAAGTAAAATAATAAAAATGTAATAAATTAAGAAATAAAATTATCTCTAAAACATTTTTTAATTATGAAATTGGAGAATCTCTTTTTTATTAGCAATAATAGTAGTAACTGAGTATATTCAGCCACACATATATTCATCAACAGTATATTCAATATATATCCAGCATTTGTGTATGTTGAAGAAACTCGTCTGATGTGCAGTGATTCGGAATGAATGAATCACTGCACATCAGGCGAGGTTATTTTTATAAAATTTTTATGACCCGAAACTATAAAAATGTGTTTTTCTTTTTTTAATAAAGTAAACAAATCATGTTTTTAAATGAAACGTTAGGGAAGGAATTCGAATTTTGTAACTTGAACCATTTCACCTGATGTGTTGTTGAATATTTTATGGAAAATGAATTATTTTTTGGGAATACTAGTGAAAGGAAGAGCAAATTCAAGCAAAGAAATCATATTTCCGCGCTTGAGATGCTCTCAAACCTTTGACAAAACTTCTAAAATTCAAAGTTATAAATCTCAGCGATGAAATTTTTTCATAGAGTAAATAAAAATAGGAAATGTCTTCCTAAGTAAAAGTTTATAAATTGTAAGTTAAATTTTCCAAAAATTTATTCTAAAATTGTAGGTTGTATATTCATCAGAATATTCACCTCAAAAGAATAATTTTTTTATTGAGTAAATCCAGAGTTAGTTGCCCGCATAAAAAGCAAAATTACGTGGTATACAATTTATTTTACAAAGAGTTCTATGTATATATCCAACTTTTATATAGATTATGCATAAAACATATTTCATAATCGGAAGTATATTTCTATGATAAATGTTAAAAGATAATAACAAAAACAATCTTTCCAAATCATCCTTATATTGGGGATGATAGAAATGTATGACCTCTCTGAACATCATGAAATTCCCAAGTAGTGTGGTATCACTTTTACCCCACATCACTTAATAAGTAAATCGATTGATTGAAAGAAATTTCGAAAATATTTCATTGGTCAAGGAAGTCAAAACTGGTTTCAATTCAAACAGGAAAGACTAGTTTGCAGAACAGGTATATGCATATGTACCTCACAGGGATAAATATTATTTCCCTACTCTAAAAATCATTTGATATGTGGTCTATGTTCTAGACATTTATAGATGCATAGGATATGAAAATGAATATTAACACTTAAAAAAATAAAAGATAACGCATCTAAAATAACTGCAAGTTCCCCTTGATTAAATTACTTCTGAGCTTGAACCAATTGAAAGTATGTCTATATGACGAATGATTGAAATAATAATCCATATCGATATATATTACTCAGTGTATACACTTTGCAGAAACCACTAGAAAACAACATCCATTGTTCTTGTTATAATTCACTCTATTTAAAACATCTGAATACTACGTCCGAGTTCCATATAGGAACTGGTCCATCTTGCCCTAGTACAACACTTGACCATTTAGCTGTAGTACTACTGCCTTGCATTGCCCCGATTCATCAACGTCCTCGGGGAGCCGATGCAAATACCAATCAGGTATATCACTGTACATACTCGTCTTCTGGTTTACTCAGAGAGCTCTATCCGAGTAATGTATGTATCTCGACGTAAACCATACCCGGTTGCTCCAAAGTGAATCATTTTGACGTTCAATGAGAATAACACCATGTGTTGATCATTCGAGTCATATCAATGGGTGTTGGGAACTCACATAAGTACTCATGGGTGGTTAATATTGCTCTAAATTGAGTTCGGATATAGAGGCTTCCTGTGACGTTAAGTGATTCTAATGTCGCTACGTACACTGCCCTTGATGTAATGTATTCCAAGTCACGCTTTGCGCTTGAGATCGAATCTGTTGAACATCTGAGTGATAAGTCTATATACTCCTCTTACACCCGATATATTTCTCCCTATATACAGTATACAGCGATATATTTGTAAATGAACTAGTTATTTTTAGTAACTAAATGTTTTCGGAATAGGAGTTCAGTGCTTCATTCTGTACAATTTAATCTGTTGCATTCGAGCAGATTAAATTGGTTATTGTGAAAGCTTCTTCGGACACACCTATTGACCTATTTATTATTTAGATTAATGGGACATCTATTTATAAGTCTAATTTAATCAGATTAGAATAACAAAAGGGACGATTATGCGAATGTCGGAAATATAAACATGTTACATACTTTGTATCCAAAACCAGTTATTAAATAGATTTTGTATACAATGACCATAAATAGATATTAACCGTACATGTGTTTTCGACGAGATATCTCGTCCATCAGCTCTGACCAATTTTGAAAATGACGAGACATAAGATCTGGTCAGTTTTGATAATGACGAGATAATGCTAGAAAATATTATCTACGATCTCCTGATATGACGAGATAAACTCGTTGAGACAATACCAGGAGGGTTAAATGCTGGTTAGGTTGGGTTTCCTGGCGCAATGGCCATGTTTAGACTGAGTCAAGCAAATTACAAAATTAAGAAGAATAACACAAGACAAACATCCAGTAATAGACCTAACTACGCAATGAAAAATTCACTGATACAGAGGAGAGAAATACATAAGAAGGAATAGAACCTGCGTCGGATACAACATGAAAGTTTCTAGAGCAGTGGGCACACCCATTTGCCACAACGACCTCATGTAGATGTTAATAAATGAACTGATCTTTGAATTAAGAACTATGCCATAAATATAAATTTTCAATAATGGATATTTAATTTTAGGAAATGCAGTTTTTAAATAGAGTATTTCATTTCATAATATTTATTTAACTAAGCCACTAGGATCTCTAAATTTCAGTACACTACAAACAAAAATTTTAGCAAAAATATGCAGTGACAATAGTAAGACAAATGAGTGTGATTTTGTCTTCTCTAATATGGTTTTCAAATTTGTGTCTGTACGCAGAAGAAAAAAAATACACCTAGGATATGTTCCGTGAATTGAACTTGCACCGCCTACAACTCACAGGTTGCTAGCCCAGTGGGCAAACCAATTGAGTCACGGCTGCTCTTTGGAAGAGAGAAATAATTAAAATAACTTATCAAAGTTACAATCCATCAAAATAGCCAAACCCAAGCAACGTTAAATATTTCTGCTAGCAAAATTACGAAATTAAGGAGAATAACTGTCTTTCAGTCAGGTAATTTAATCTAATTTATAATCCCATTCAGTAAACCATAAAAATGCACCCAGAATTTTGCTTAAGAGAAACATTACTTTGATAGACATTACCGAAAACTTAATTTTCAAAGAGAAAAAGAGGTATTGAAGAAACCAAGAGTAATAATACATTTGGTATTTCAACACTCTTAAGTCATTTCAATACTCCGTGGAAACATGTAAGGTTGAGCCAAGAATCTAAAACAAACGAATAAAGAGTGAAAAATCCAGGGTGGAGATAAATTATCGTTCAGAGCTCATACCCCAAACCCAAACATCACCCAAATTGCGAAAATGCATTTCGAATGCTAAATCCAAACACTGTGCCATAAGTCACCCGATATACGCATGGAAAATGTGCGCCAAAAAATTGGACCAGGCACGGACTTTTAATAAATATCTTCGCATCGTGTGAAAACTAACCCATCAAATTAGAGGATGAAAAAATCCTCGCCGGAGAGTTCTTAGCTGTACGAGTTGACACTGAGAAATCATCTTTCTGCCCAGCTAGAAAGGGAAACAAAGTGAGAGTAAGCCAGAATGTTAAATGGTCTGTCTTGTAAGAGAAAATGAAAAACGTGCCGTAAAAGTCAATGTTAACGCTATAGGAGTCGGGGGAATTTTTGTTCCGCTTCTCGTCCCGATGCCTGATACTTCTGTCTTAAGGTGTTACCAGGCGTCTGGAGCTCAGGAAACAACAACAAATAAACAGAGCGGTGCCAGTTTTGTTTTCTGGAAGCGAGAAGGCAAGACCACTTGAAAAATTAGTTCGCATTTCGAAATGAATATCTTTTTGGATCTGCTACGACTTGATACCTTTTCGTGAGCTTCAAAGTAACGAGTGACTTTCTTTATTCGGTTGAGGAATTGCTGTGAAGATGTTTTTCTCAAGCAAGTACTGACGTTGCTGAGGGGAATTTAAATTTAAATAATGTTTTTGAAAGTAGAATGACAATATTTCGATTCTACTGGGAATTTTTATTCATAAATATAATTTCTTTTTTATGGAATAAAAATTGTTGAAGGCATTTGAGTTTATTTACAGTTAACCCTCTGTTGGCGTATGGTTGACTCTCATATATCCATTCTACAACCTGCAGTCTTTGCTGCATGAATTCTAAATAGTATTGAACTCCTCAACCAATATAATCTTTCGTAGGATTCTTCAAACAATAGATGCGGTTATTTATACATCATGTAAGTTGTGGGATAACAGCAATACTGTATTACTCGGAAATCTCTTGATGCTCAAAAGGTTAAAAGTTTTGAAAACAAACATTACATTTTTGAGTATATAATGACACAGAATGCAGGGTTGCCGTAACCAAAGCTTTTTTGAAATAGATGCATTAGTAACATACGTTTTTAAAAATAAATTGTAAACAAAGTTTCTCCTTAAACCTATTTAGTAGCAATTTTAGTTGTTCTGATACAAAACAATTCGTGTAAAACACAAATTATACTAATTAAGTATGAAACAGACGTTGATTTCGTGAAGGAGTTCAAATTTTAAATTAAAAACTAAAAATTTTCTTAATGAGGTTTCCATGACAATCTAGTAAACAGATTCCGATGTTTTTCCTTCATGTTTGCCATAGCGTTGAAATTGTCCCTCGAAAGATTTTCTCCATTAAGGTGTAGTGTACACTAGAAGATTTTATTTTAAATTTTGACTTTAAAAATCCAGTTTTTTTCCCAGCAAGTTGGCCTATGCTTAAAATAATTTCAGTAAGAAAAAAATATGTTTAAGCTAATTATTAATTACCTAATTTGATACAATCACATAATTAGCATGCTTTTTGAACAGTGATTTCTCGAATTCTAATTTGTTCAGAGACAATTCGTATTGGAAATTATTCTAGTATTATTCTTGATGTTGTGACACTCCATGAGGTTACAAGGGAGAATACGTTCTTTTTTACAGTTATTTTCACCAAGGAAATCTAAAAGAAATCAAGATTTTTCTGGAATTTTAACATTTAAAAATCAATTACAAATTCATTTCTTAACCAAAAACTCTGATTGAAGTTCAGAGCATCCGCTGTATTATATAGATTATAATGATACAAAAATAATTATAATAGATAACTTCCTTGTTGAGTTACCACTGTTTGAACATCCTATTGCAAAGACAGTTCCTCAGAAATTGAGTTCAAAGGTTTGGAAACATGTTTGTACTGGAGACAGTACCGAACGTAAAATCTTGTGACTAGAAAAGTATTCCGAATATTTACAAGATGTTGGCATTGTTTAAAAGCTCAGAAATTGCGAAATATTTTAAAGTAATTAAAAAAATCGATATTGTGGTCAATTATCGTGATTTCTAGTGTATACATACATCGTAAGAAAACTCGAAAAATATTTATTCTTTCCGCTACTAGTTAAAAAATGGACTAACGTTGACCTCTGATGGATTTTGAAAAAAAAGGCACCAAAATTTTTAAAGTAGGAGCTTTTGAGCTGATTTTCTTTATAAAGATACCCCTAGTCATGAAGGTTGAAAAATAGTAGCAAAATGCCGCCTTATAGTCGCCTATGGGAACGCTTAGAATGTATAAAATAACATTGCATTGTTAAATGACACACGGGTGAATTTGTTTCCTCTGATAAGAGATCTATATGTGAATATTTCTTATGTAATGAATGTGCTGAAATTGTGCAAAGAAATATGAATTTTAAAGAACATATTTTGCAGACAATTTTTGATAAAACAAAGTCAATACGAAAAATATTATTCAAAGTAATATGTTTCTCTCATTGGTATATCTTTAGCATATTAATTACATTTCTCAGTAAAACCTATTGCGCAATTTTCAGAAAGAGGTAAATCTCATGAATCCAAAGACGTAAGAAAACTAAAATATTTTTCTTTATTTTCATAATCTATATTCCATAATTGTATGTATTTTAATAGAATACAAAAATTAAGTATTAAAGTATGTTTTATCTCTAAAATAGTAATGGCAATGAGAAACCCAATAGAATGGTCGGATCCTCAAATAAGTATTATACTAATTATTGACATTCATGTTTATAAAAATAATTGAATAAACAATGAGGCATAAATAACCTGAATCAGCCAACTTTAATTTATGTTAGTGTAGCCGACAATTTCATTCACTTTCAACGATTCTTGACCAAGCAACTCAAATATTGATATCAACACCATAATCCATCACCTTAAATAATGCATTAATTCGTGAGAAAAGCACTCAAAACAATCTAAAAATGCACTCCGCTTGTATCTATTCTTTAGTATATTCTTATGGGCGAGTATAGAATAATAAATCTTCATAACACAATGTACTGCAAAGCATGCAGTCATGTTCGCAAAGTGAATATATACCCTTATTATTCTTCAGCATCACATTCACTGCAACGAGGTATAAAAATATATTTCGTCTCCATTACTTTACTCGGTCATTACAATGAAACGAAAAACACTTTCCTAACTCAGTTTTACTTGCTTCACGTATATTAATATTGGCAGGGTTCCGTGTTTCAACAACCATTTCCTTTCGAGGGATATTCAATATACATTTCTCCCAACATGTCATCAAGGTATCAAATCCCTCAAAAGTGGCGCTTCAGGGCAATTTTTTCTCGCGTATTTTCAATTAAATAGAGAGCACAATCTCATTGTGTTCGTGCCTTTAATGACAGAAAGCGTTCCGTGCCGCGACGATGCCACTTGGACAGGAAGTTGCATATTTCCGGTAAATGGCTCCCTGTAACTGCTGCAACAAAGACGAAAAATTGTACTCCTCCTAAATGTGTTTTACAGGGATTTTTCCTTAATGAGGCTTATTGCCCGAGTTCCACGTTGGCTGGGGCATCTAATAAGTTTAATGGGTCTTTTTTAAGCTTTAACGATGATATTGTGAACGTTTTCCTTTATGATTTTCTTGTTTTAAAACTTTTATTAGAGTTCCGAACGCTATCTGAATTATGGACTTATTTTCTCGTAACGGAACATTGGAAATCAAATATTGAGAGTTTCTGAGAAAAGCCATCATCTGGTAAGTGAATTAAAATAATATTTTCGGTCTTCAGGATTGTGATTATAAGAACCTCAATATTTAAAAACGTATTTGTGAATAAGATTTAAATGTCGGCCTGTTGTTCATTTCTAAGATTTATTTGCACTTTATACAATTTTTACACTTGATGTTTGAAGTCTCTTAAAATATGATTGGATTTTTGTATTTTATGGAACAAGGTGCAAAATAGCACAAGCTGCGACATTTTAAAATACGAGTCCAAATGATTAAAAGTAAATATTAAAATTGGCAGATCCTGTCTTATTCTATATTTTCTAGGCTATGCATTCTTTTAGTTCTAACTATAATCAAAATAGTTGTGAATTTTATTCAAAGTGTACTTTATGCAGTGGTTACATATTTAATTAGGAATCCGTTGCAATTTAGTTCTAACAAGTTATATTTTAAGTAATAACCAGTTTCAAGGTACGTTATTTAAGTGCATTAACCTGCTGGCCTATTTACATATTTTAAAGGGGTTTAATTATTACTATTACCTACAAGACTTTTAAAGCTTAAAGATTTTTGAAAAATAGTAAAATTATAGAACACTCATGTACAAAAATATCTTTACATGCATAAAATCACGGATTTTTCGGAAACTGAACTATAATTTAATAAATTTGTGTGAAATGATACATAACATCCTAACACATAAATGCAAAGGAAACAAATTAAGAGCACTGCATATGATATAAAACTGTACCATGAAAGAATAAAAATGGCAATAATATGTGACAAGGAGAGTTCAGAAAGAAAAAAAATAATTAAGGCTTATAAATTTAATATCGAATGTGATCTCCCCTGACGTGTACACACATATCACAACGTGTTTTAATGCTGTCAATAATGTTGTTAACCACAGTTTGTGGGGAATTAAGTTCCACACCTCCAGCAATGCGGTCTTCAGGGCATTTATATCTCTAGGAGAAGGATGTCTCCTTGCTTTTCCAAGGTAGTCCCATAAGTTATCTATCGGGTTAAGATCAGGAGATTTTGCTGGCCACGGTATTCGCTCAATGGCTTCACTTTCAAGGAATTCGTCAACGAGGTTTGCTCGATGTGGAGGAGCATTATCGTTCATAAATAAAAATTCAGATCCGTATGCACCTCCGAAAAGTCTTATATAAGGTTCTAAGACCTCATCCCGATATCTCTGGCCGGTCACAGATCCGCTGTTGAAAACATGTAGGGGCGTACGTACATCGATCATTATTCCTCCCCATACCATCACAACTGCACTACCGAAACAGTCACGTTCCATACATTAGAAGGAAGATTTCGCGTTCTTGTCTCCCACCAGATGTAAACACGTTTAGAATCAGATGTTAAACTAAACCTCGATTCATCAGTAAAGAGAACATGGGTCCATTGGTGTTCCCTCCAGTTCTGATATTTTTGCATCAATTAAAGCAATCCCTCTTTTGTTGTGAAGACAGTGAAACACATACCCTTGGCTTTCTGGCATAAAGGCCTTTTTCATTAAGCCTTCTGTATAGAGTTTGCCGTGATACAACAGCTCCAGTGGCGGCTGCAACCTCAGAACTTAACTGCCCAGCAGTAGACTCCCTGTTACGATGGGCAATTATTGCCAGATACCGATCTTGAGAAACAGTTGTTGTTCGTTTACGACATTTTCCATGCCTCCTTATAACAGTTCCAGAGTTCTGGAATTGCTTCCATAGCGTAATCCTTAATAGTAGTCCGTAGTTCCATAGCGACTGTCTGTCTTGAAACATTCACACATCTCGCTGCTTCCATGATTGTCTGCCCTGCTTCTAAACGGCCGATAATTCGCCACTTCACAGATTCTTCCAAATGATACTTCGGAGCCATAACAAACCGATTTGAGTCCTTACACACTGAAATCAAATGCTGTAATACAAAAATTCACTTTGAACGAAGCGCTTGATTCATCGTCGGATGACGTAAAGTCTTGATTTGCATATCAAAAACCGTTTGATCACTTTTGATTGGATAGTGCTAATTAAGCTTGTTTTTACACATTCCCTGCAAAAATGGATTACATCGATTGGATATTTCATGGAATATCATTATTTTTGGATATGTAAAGATAAATTTGGCATGAGTGTATTTTAAAAATTTGCACAATTTGATGGAAAACAAATGGACGGTACAGGGATGACGTCAAGACCAAGAGAGCGATTTCTTCAGCCAATAGCTGGCTGATGAAAGACCAACTAATATGTCGTTGTTTACGGAAAGGTGACATTCAACAATCTTTGAATTTTTTAAAAGTTTATTGGTACACAGGACAGACAGGTATATTAATGAAATCAAAATAGAAAATAATCCAATCTACCGCAGAATCATAAATGAAAATGACAATTCAAACGTTATTGCAATATTATATAAAATTAGGATGAAAACAAACCACAATGTAATTCAACGCGGGATAAAAAAGGCAATTATCAAATCCAGACGACTTTCGTTAACCTTGGATATACAATATAAAACTGAGAGACTTGTCATTATAAATTTATTTTGCATCTTATTGGTTTTAAGGATATTCAAAAAACATCTAAATAATATTTTAAAGTGACAGTATGCTGTCATTTAAGTCTCTAGTAAACCAACAATTAACATAAACTATTGAAAACATGCTTTTTCACCCCCATCCCACCCCCACGGAGCAGGGTAGACTACTTTTGCTTGCATTGCATTATCATCGTGGTAATTCAAAATGCTAGAAAGGATGAAGCCAAGACAAAGAGAGATGCTTCTTTTGTCACATTCTCAGAAATAGCTCTCCTACAAAGAAACAGCCCTCTGGAATGAGGACGAGGTACAGGATTTCAAACCGGACTCAGATGGAGAAAAAATGCTTTTAAGGAACGTAATTTCAAGAGTCATTCAGACAAGAAAGCTCTATCTTGGGTTTGAATAGTCAGAGGAAGAAAGATGCATAAATTACGCACATCCGTATCGTGAAGTAATACAATGCCCACGAATAATAGTCTTTCAAACTTTCTCAAACCACATGGAGTAACTTAGAAAAGAGTTGAATGATCTTTGTATCCAAAAGAAAATGCAACCCTTATCATTGTTCAGAGGCTCTGGGTTTTGCCTAGATCTAAGTTACTCAAAATGATAGACATTACAAAATATTGAAAACATACCCGAAGTACTGCAGCTTGCCAGGAAAAATTGATAGCTGTTATTGATAACTATTCAATTTATTAATAGAAAAGTATAAAATTAAAATGGTTATTTTTTATTACTTGAAAGCCAAAATTACCTTTTTACTTCTGGACAGCTGTATTCCGAATTGATAGATTCAACTTCATTTTGAAAACGTATGAAGCATATACACACACAATATAATATATGTATCAATATCCCCGATTATTGAAGATGTATTGACGTAGTGTTTACAAATTTCTTAAATTTTTCTATAAATATTGCTGCCCAAGAATTAACAACGGCTTGTTTAAAAAAAACTGTTGTTATATTTTTATTATTATATAAATGTATTTACTTTAGCACCGGTACTGTCACAGGAACTCTATAAGTTATAGACCACTCCCAAATGAGAACTTCTGGTAACTTTTAGCAGTCATACGTGTAGTTGCAAAGGTCGATGTTATGTTACTAAAAGCTCCACACGCCATTACATTAACAGCTCCTTACTGACTCCTGGTGAAAGCTACATTATTCTTCTGAAAATCATGCCAATATTTTGAACCACTTTAGTCTATCAAAATGATGTTATTTTCGTCATCTAATATAATTTGTTTACGAATTGTGCGTCTTGGATACGTTAACTGCTACAGAATTTCCTTGTGCATTTTAGTTAAAAACATGACTTCATTTTCTTGTAACGTAAAAGGTTACATGATTGAAGAGCTCTATTAACATTCAATTTGGGTGCTCTGCTCTCTAATGCTCTCGAACAACTTAAATACTTAAAATAGAGTGGGTCATACGTCAAGAAACTAGTCATTTTTGACGGCGGATCGGTGCCTCAAGACTTTTGTCTGTATTCTTTTGACAGCACATACCTTTGGATTTTAAACAATTTCAAAATATATACCATGAGAAAGGTTCATTTGTATTCAAATACGCTCTTGTGATTGTTACTTTCAATAGAAATAATTTATTTTACATTGTTATAATGCATTTTGACTTTTATATTGCTCCTATAAGTACTAGCTAGGTTAGTACCTCTTTCAGTAGGCAAAGCTTGCGAGTAGTCTAGCAATTACGAAGATTTGCCTGTCATAATGTAAGATTCAGATACTGGTATGTTTGTTTTTAATTATTCAAGCTGGTAAGATCATTTTGGAACAGTGGAAAATTACGAAATCTTTTACATATGCTCCCAAATTTAAATGGGACGACGACCGTTAACATACGTCACTTCACATTTTCATTAAGATTCCTTAATATCTTATCTTCATCAGCAACCCAAAAGATCGTGCTAAAAATGCAATACCTTCAATAGATCTATCATTTTGAAACACGGCTTATACGAAAGTAATTTCCAATCAAACTGGTATCGAAATTTCAGTTCCTTCAAGACGAAAAGCTTGAATGAAAAGTTAGGGAATATAGGGGAACGATCATTGAAGTATAGAATAAGGGACGATCATTGACTACGCTATTTGAATTTTTTAACTTTTTGAAGTAAATCCGTTTTCTCTTAGAAGTTGTATTTAGAGGCAAGTGGAATAACAAAAGAACTTGATCAAAAATTGAATGTCTTCAATGCAGACAAAGCAAAGATAACCGAGTACAATTTTTTAAAGAAATAATAGGTAGATTTGACAGCGTTTGTTTAAAATAATCACTCTTTTAACAACTTTTTTAAAGATTTAATCAATTTCGCAAATATAACTTTAGCTCATACAGTAGGCAACATTGATCTGATGTCACTAAGACAAAGCATGTCTAATATTTCAAAAGACCTAGATCTGTACAAAAACTGACATAAGACGGGAAGACAGACTGACTTGTGTGTGTTGTTTAATTCAGTCACTAAATAAATGAAAATACTCTTAGCTTACAAAGTTTCATGAAAATGTATCCAGCCTTTTGGACGTAGTACGGGCACGTACAGACAAAAACGGACACCAACGCGGAGACTACTGATTTTGCATTAGAATGACCCAAAACGGATATATATTCAATGTAGAAACACTCCATTTGCATTTATATATACTTTGTAATAAGAAATAGTGCTTAAAATTATTTATATGTACTTTAAAAATGTGAGCATTACTTGCAATTATTTGTGAACACATTTGTAAAAAGTGCAAAACCAAACTGTTGAAATGAAGTAAATCTTTCAAAATTTAAACCGTTTCACTGTCCGAAAGTCACATCACTGCCATCCTACATCGATCTACAAACGGATTGAAAATTCCTGCTTTAGCCATAACATTGGTTTCCTTGTTTTATGAAGGCACTTGTCTAATCTCAAATCATTACACTTTTCACTACTCCAAATTCACATCTGCATTTCATTCACAAATATACTTAATCCAAATCGTAATAGGTATTCTCTACAGCCACGATCGAAATATGTTAAGTATTCAATATGCATAGCTATAAATCCTCAGTTACGACTTACATTTAATGAGAAGAGCTAGTATTACATTGACTTCAGACTATTTGACCCAGAGCTATAAGTTCTACTTATAGTGGCACTTTGCCAGATGAATAGCATATTGTTTCTATATTATGGTCTAAGTAATTCTGAAACCATCATCTAAATAGGCCATAAAACCGCTCATACGTGATGGAGCTGCTTCTTTTCCGCATAGCTGGCGATAGCTTTGTTTTCTGGCATTTTAACTTGATACGGCTGCTTTTCGTTGCGCATAGGATGCGTTATTAGATCGTTTAATGAGGGAATAAATCATAGGAAACATTTAATTGGTTTGATTTATGCCCTCGAGTTTGTTATTAAAGCATGGGAAGCTTTGGGAATCTGGAGACTGCTTAGCTGGGAGATGTCATACAAAGCCTCGCAATTCGTTTTGAAAACATTTAACGCATTATGACGGGGAATATGACATAAAATGTAAAGAACACCTCGTTTATACGTTTAATACATTTTAACATAACGCAAGGCAACATGTGTTTAATCGTCCCAAATACTCAACACACTCTTATTCCAATGGTTGCGAAACCTTCTATATCTTAGTTTTGAAGTTATTTCGCTACATTTTGACATACTTCTACCGATTGAATTTTTTTTTATTATTTTGAGATATCTCTTTCCTAAGAATTCACGAGTAATCAATAAATTATACTCATAAGGAAATATAGACTTTATGATGTATGTAAAATCCTAGAAATACTTCCGAGAAAGTTGTTTTTTTGCCATCAGCATTGCTTTGATTCAGAATTAAGAAACGTTTTCTTAAACACCAATTTTAAATTAAATAAATGGCTATATATTAAAGATGTCACACACATAATTATTGAATTTTTACTTCATCCAAAATTAAATAATTTGTTTCAAACCTTTTATTATAAATTAAGTCGATGTATTTAAGTATTTAGAGTAGAGTACGAAATATTTCAGTCATTAATCTAAGTTACGATTTTTAATTGTATTCTACAAGTAAAACACATTTTCAATTATTCTATACTTTATGCCACGATATAAAGTTTAAGATTAACGAATAACTGCATCTTTATTTTCACATGATTTCATTTGCTTTGGAAACGTGACATTTGAATAATCTGTACTTTCCAAATTTCTAGCTAACATCTTATAGACGTTTTTTATATTACAATATGACCTTTCTAGGTATTTCATCCTGTATTTCTCTGACCTCTACCACAGAATGACATTAAAAGATTAAATTGATTGATATATGGATTGGTTAAGTTAAGTATTATGGCGTGAGGGTTATACACTGCTGGCCACCCAAATTGCAACACCAAGAAAGACAAGAGATATCACAACAAAATTTATTTTGTAGATAACATGTTGACCAAGTATCAAATGATTAAATTTATAGACTTCTGTGAAGTGTGGTTCCTGCCAAAATCAGTAGCCAGAGTAGCCGCCATTGTTGGAGATCACCGCTGCCACACGCCTCGGCATTGATTCAAAGAGACTTTGGATGTGTTCTTGGGGTACAGCAGACCAAGCAGCTTCCACACGTTGCCAAAGTTGATCTGGTGTGGCAGCTGGGGATGTATTCTGGGTCAATCGTTGAGCAACCATGGACCACATGTTTTCTATCGGCGAAAGATCCGGAGAGCGAGCTGGCCAGGGAAGCAATTCAATCTGGCGATTGACGAAGAACCCTTGGACAATGCGTGCCACGTGTGGTCGCGCATTATCCTGTTGAAATATGGCTGTGGGCAAGCCCTGAAGGTAAGGAAGGACAACTGGCTCCAACACCTCGGAGATGTAGCGCTGGCTGTTTAAAGTACCGGCAATGCGTACTAGAGGAGTGCGAGAGTGATATCCAATACCGCCCCATACCATAATACCCGGTGCAGGACCAGTGTGGCGGTGCATAACGCAGCTGTTCAGCATCCTCTCTCCACGGTGTCTCCAGACTCGAATCCGACCATCGTGGTGTTGCAGACAGAAGCGTGACTCGTCAGTAAAGACAATTTCATTCCATTCTGCCGTCCACATCCTTCTTTCATCGCACCATTGGCGGCGGAAACGTCTGTGGTTCTACGTCAAGGGTAGACGAAGCAATGGACGTCTTGCGGACAGACCACTCTGCTGTAAACGGCGTCGAATGGTACGCGCAGACACTGGATGATGCGGTACAGACTGAATGTGCTGTGCTATGGTTCGTGATGTGGCTGAGCGATCCGTCACTGCCATACGCACAATATGCCTGTCATCACGTGAAGTGGTGCACTGAGGTGGATGCGATCGAACACGTCGGTCCGTCGTACCCTCCTGCATCCAACGATCACATATCCGCATTACAGTTGTTTGGTTTCGTCCAACACGACTACCGATTTCCCTGAAAGATAATCCACAATCTCGGTAGGCCACTATCCTTCCTCTGTCGAACTCGGATACTTGATCAAAAGATGATCGCTGTTTTCTACGAGGCAAATTGATCGTTTTTTTGAAAAACCACAAGAAAAACACAATTGCCGTACTTGAAATCGTCGAAATCTCCAAGCCTTAAATAGCGCTTTGAAGTGGCGCCACAGGCGCGCGTGATGTGCGTCTGCGCTGAAATTCTAATCATTTGCATATCTCACCTCCGCTAATGCATGTTGTAAATTTGATATTATTTGCATGCTTCCTTCAGGGTGTTGCATTTACGGTGGCCAGCAGTGTATTTCGCCATGCTGTGCCAAACACAAGGCAGGCAACGTCGAGTAATGGACTAACACACACAAGGAAGGTTTTACTGACACAGAATAGAGAAATACAGTCAAGGAGGAATGAAATCTACACGGCCTACAACTCAAAAGGCCGTGAGGGTCTTTGATCTAAATAGTTTCTCAATTAATACATGAGGAACTATTTAGATCAATAATCATTCAGTTACAAATAAAGAAATAGCTTCTCTTGGAAAAGAGGTGGTTCTACGTTCATGTAAACAAAAGCTGCTCAACTTAATGGAAGGGATTTTCGAGATCCGAAAAGAATCACTGGTATTACGGATTCATTGGATACAGAATCAGAGGAATTCGGGAACAAATGAAGCTTGCCAAGACTAATCTCAGGTTTATGAGACCCAGGTATTGGTTTGCTAAGAGAGCGATTCTAAGATCAAGTTGGGGCAGCTGAGTTTACTTTGCTGTTGACAACGAGCCAGCAATAACATTGGTGTTCTCATGTACTTGGATGGAATATGAATCCTACCTTTCATCAGGGATTGCTTGAGTTATAAGATACGGAAACCAGTCAGGAATCAAACTAATGGCATCAAAATCTACAAGGTGAACATTTATTAAATATCAGCTTTGAATTTTCCCAAAGCTTACAAGAATATGATTATAAGAGTACAGTAGAATTCGTGTAATACGTGGTAAATGTCGATATTTTAACTTTATGCATTTACAGTAATGTATCGATTAGCTTTGAAATAAAATTGCCTCTTCTTCATTCAGTGCGTAATACTAGTGTATATGCTTCTAGAAAATATATTTTGAAATCTATTAAATATTATTAATGTTTTTAGTTTTCTGTAGTGTGTCTACAATAATGTGTCTTGGCTATTAATAAAGTATTCGTTGTATTTCGTCAAAATGTCTGTATAATATATTTAACTATAATTGTAAAAAGTGATAGGAACTACTTTTCCGATTATCAAATTATCGTATTTGATATATACTTGAAGATTACAGATTTGTGTTTAAATATTTTAATTGAAATTTTTTCCATTAAATTCAAGTTTTATTTTTCTTATAATTTCATTTTAGATTTCAATCGTGGATATAGCTGATCATTTAATGATTTGTTTATAAAGATAAATAATTACCATCACGAATCATGAAAAATTTACTAGAGGCAAAAATGATTCCAATATAACACTTTAATGTCATAACAAAAATATTTATTAATTCAACTAAACTTTTCCAAAATTTTCCTGAAGTACAAATAAATAGAGAAAAATTTTGGAGTGTTTTTATTTGTTGTGGAAGTTAATATGATGTGGAATCAATGAAACACGACTCATAAATTACAACAGTACTAAAGTATAGTATCCATTTATAATTTAAATACTGGTATCAATGAATATAAACAAATGAATGCCCAATAACTATATTGCTATGGTTCGCCCCTTTACATTAAATATTACCCAGTTTCATTAAATTTGTAAGCTATAAATGTCATTCTTTTAGCTTTCTATATAAGTATTGAATCATGTGTATTATTCTATTATAAACGTCCTCGAAACAAGAGGAAAACCTTTTTACAAATGTTTAAATGAATCGTCTGATCATATACATTAAAGTAAGCGATGTCTACTTTCATAGAGAAGGAACAGAAACTCATTAACTGACATTTTGGCACATTTTTTATGATGATTGTAGTAGAAATACATGGCCATTTTGTAATCAGTTTAAAACATATGCGACATTATCAAAATGCTTAATTTTGTTTTTTGTACATAAAAACTAATAGTTAGTCATTAAATAGCTGTGCATTAAAATACTTTTGTCAGTAAATGAGTTCTAAACCGATTATAGGTATCTATTATAACAGACAATTCAACCGTAAGGGCGACAAAAGATGAACAAGTCCGGGTAATGATTTAAAAAGTCGAAAGTTTCCTATTTAGGTAATGGGACGATAGGGACACTTGTAATGTAGCTGTAACTTCAGTGCCCTGTTTAATAGGTTGATATGTTAAAGGAAAACTGCAGCTAGTATATAAAACCAAGACTCTACACGATTGTAATATTTAATTATCGGACATTTTCTAAGACATGTATTGAATAGGTTTCAATGTTCAATCAATTGTATATTTTGCTCAAAGTCATAACGTAGCAACTTCGATTAGTCTAACATTGTCTAACATTCACATTCGTACCCTTATCGGCAGTCCTACTTTCATATTACCATTACTCTTCCTATTTCAACTCATTGAGAATACTGAAAATGTGAATAACAAAGGAATTAGTTACAGGAAAATTAAATTTAAATTTAAAGCTCTCAGAGGTTCACACTCATATATTAGTTCTGCAGCCTGTAGTCTTCCCTGTATAACCTAACCAGTTTTGGCATTTTGACCAATAGTTTCCTAGAATTATTTCGACCAATAATCTTGGTTATTTAATCATTTCGTGTGTTGAAGTGCAAAAGTAATAACACACCGCTTGGAAATCTCGCGACGTTCAGAGGGTTAAATACTAGGAACATCAACACACATGGATTCAAATCTTGAAGAGGCTAAAAGTACTACTCGTCTGAAGCAACATGACGGTTTTCGTAATAAAATTCATCCCAAAGACATTCATTAGCCCTCCTAGAAACAGTACACGGGAGTTTCGAGTGAAAAATACATTCGAAATGAAATCACACAACTATCTCCAAGTCGCTGAATGGAAGACGCCATTACGACGTCACATACAAAGGAAGATGGATGCAGTGCAGTCGCATTCAGGGAATAGCGGTTTTGGAGCTCGGTTAAAAAGCCAGTGGAGCGTAAATCCCAAATCGGTGTTTTGTTTGTGTCGGAGATGTCACATTTAGGGCTTAATATAGGGGGTTAATGAGTATTTACATCAGACTCTATCTCTTTTCGCAAATGAACCCGCTTTAATACGTTGGGGCTTAACATTTCAGCAAGTGCACCTCTTGGACGAAGGCAAAAAAAGAACAATTATGCTGTTAGCGTTGTTTAATTCTGATAATTTAAGAAGGGCTTTCGAATGACACTGCTTGCTGTTAAGCCTAGGATGTATTATTTCGTTAAAAATGCTGAGACCTTGTATTTTTAATTAATCTTATGGCTTCAAGGCGGTACATTGAGTTGATCCTAGTAAGATGCGATGTTTTTGTTTTTAGATTTCATGTCATTACTGAATCGACGTGATTGTTTTTGCTGTCCCTTTTCAATATGAAGATAAATATATTTTGTAAATGTTTAGTTGTTTACTTAGAGATGCTTGTTTTGCTAAAGCACATATTTACTTCATTAGCTGAATTATGTTAATTTTAGTATTTTGAGTTTGAAGGCATTAAATATACATAAGCCGAAGACGTTTTAAACTTTGAAGCATATTTGAACTATACATGCATGCAAAAACTCCAATTAAAAAGCAAATTGGCAATAATCGATATATTTTCATACTATGTATTTCATACTATTAAAACATTAAATTATGCTTAGAATTGTAACTTGTGTAACTATTAATTATCACTTGTGTAACTATTTAAAGAACTGTTCTCCTTTTCGAAAATGAAAACATGAGATATGAGATTGATATTTGGAATTTGAAAACTGTGTTAATACAATTTGAAACAAAAGTAAACAGAACATATTTGACACGAACAGGAAATAGTTATTTCGCATTTAAACGTTTTCCTGAAATATTTGAATGTGAGAAAACAGTGAGAAGAAAACCATAAAAATTTAAAGAAAAACCTGAAAGCTAAATATTATTTCATTGGTGACAAAAACCTTAAGCCAGAAAATAAAATTGAAAATAACGTGTGAAATCGTTAATCAAACAAGTTTTGGAACAGAAACATGTAAAAACTTAGAGGACTCCAAATTTTCAGATACTGTCACCATTTAGAAAATGTTTCCGCAATTTCATTTCTACGTGATTTATTAAAGCCAATTTTCCATTAGTTAATATAAGTTTCCAATCATATCAAATATACGATCGACATATTTTATAAGTAAACCATATTACATCAAGCGAACGGAAAATAAATGATGGTAAGAAAAACAAAACTAAGGTTTTCAGAGAAGCTAATATTCTCTTTATTTTAGAAAAAAAAATGGTTAAAAGTTTTTCGCCTTAAAAACACGTCAGAAGTTAATAGCAACGAGAAAAAGCTCTGTCAAAATGAGCTCCCACTACATCCATCAAAAGTTGCCTGAATTTATAAAAGAGCGAAAAACAATCCCTCTACGTGATGAGAAACATTTTGAAGAGGCCTTAAGCGATCTGGAGTTCGGAACTTTTAAGCACCGACAAGAATCAGCTGAATTTGAACTTCCCATCAGAAATTAAATTTCCACTTCCATTAAACTTAGAAGGAAGTTTCCTCCCAAAGGAAATCCACCTTAAAGTGTTCCAATAACCCAGAGCAAACTCGAGTATAATTTAAATTTCCATTCGGCAGCCGTTTCGTCACGACCCAAATAGTTAGTGGGGAGCTTGTCACGTGACTAACGCTACCCTCTCCCCTAATTGGTCCGCGTGCCTTGGATTTTAGTGCATGACGTGTGCTTGAAATTCCACGAATGTCGGGACAGTCTGCGAGCGTGCACCAGACGTGGCAAGAACTGTTGGAGATGGGGAATTATGTTCACTTGCAGGGAAAATGCAAACGTCCTCTGTTGCAAAGCGCGAACCATTAAAACGGGGTCTGCATTTAGGATGGGGTACCATGGTACCATGGACAGTAGGCTACGGTGGTCCCGGAAAATGTGAATTGCGTATTGTGCTGTGGGAGCAATCAGTTTTTTAAGTTAGCAAATTTATAAACATTCAATTCATTTATAACAAATGCTGCACACATTTGCAAAGGAAGTGCAATTTGAAGATTGAGCATTTCAGCATTTTTCAAACTTTATGTACATCCACATCCCTTTATTATATGGGGTTGTGGTAGCCTAGTTGGAAGGGTAGCGGATTAATAACCGGAGGGCTGCGAATTCGAAATTTGATTCAACCAAAGAAAGTTGTCTACGTGGGAACTGGTTGGTGCAACATTAAATCGATTATGTACCCTTACTTATATATGTGATAAAGTGGGTTTGCCTACTGCCCTATCAGCCTGGGGGTTGTAAGTGGCATAAGTTCGATTCCTGTCAGATTCCATTCCTCCTTGGGTGTATTTCTGTCTTCTGTGTCAGTGAAAGCTTTTATTGTCTGCATGTGCATTTACTTTACGTCGTCTGCGAAGCTTGGTCAGATCCATATCTGGCGAAGCTGCGCAGTCCTTGCGTCATCCCCTTTATTATAAAAAAAGTATCGCGCCTTCTCCAATTTTCATAGAGGTTTAAAGTCACTCTTATGAAAATGGATGACTTTCCTGGTTATGAGTTGAAATCTCATGTGTGCCGAAGTCAAGTGGGCTACTTGAAGTTTCCTGATTTTATCAAGACTATACGTAAATCCGAGGAATGTCTGTCCCCCAATTCATGATGGGTGCGATTTGGCAGCCTCTCCTATGGTGCCCCAGGTTAACACCGAGACTTACGCTCTTTGCTAACTAATTGCTTGAAGGAATATACTGTCATAAGCTGCAATTGAAAAAGAATTTAAACAGGATCAAACATGACTATTAAAAATGGTTTTCCACTTCATGTGAAGGAAAAGTGTTTTGATATTAGGAAATACATTAAAAATACTATTATATATCTTATCCCCATATCAAGCTTTTCATAAATACATACTTCAAAGTACTCAGTCTTTCATCCACACGATCACATCATTCAAATGTTATGCATCACAGATTATACCTTCCGTGTGATGAAACATAAATTTTTACATCGTAACTAGCTTGTCCTTACTTATCGGTAGTACAGTATTTTCTTACAATAAAATCTTAACATCATACGATGAAAAAACGATGTACATTGAAGAAACATCCGCTTAAGAAGTGACTGTGTTGTACAAGGTTGAGTACCATGACTCCAAGTGATCTATTGCCTGGAAAACTCCAACCCACCTTAAAGCAAAGTAGCTTACAAGCTTCTGTTAAAAGTCTCCTTAAATCTTCCTTCAGAGGACACAAGTAGAAACAGACACTTCCAAGCAAAATCGTTGAATCCACTTTCAACTTGAGAACCTTGGAGTGCAGAGAACAATCAAATGTAATTTCGTTCAGCCGCCCCCCTCAACCCGTTCCAATCCCTTTTCTTGTCACACTCTCTTCCTCCTCACCGTCTTAGAAAAAGGAAATTCCTTTCTTTGTTCAAAATACTAGAATTCCGACGGCGGTTTTCGCTGCGAAGTCTGTCACGATGACGGTGAGCAAATACACACTTACCCGCATGTTCCAATTCCGAAAGTAATAAGACGATATCGTGATTCGGTATCTTGTTTTCGTGTTTGGTTTCTCGGGGTTCGATTAGTTTCGAGGTTTCCCCCCTTCTCTTGTCACCACCTGTGTTTGAAATAAGTTGCTACATTTCCTTGTTGAGAATCGCAAAACGCAAAAAAAATTGACTTTGCATTTGGAGATGAAATCATTCATTTATTTCATTAATGATCCAGTATGGTGATTATTTATTAAGAATAACTGTGGAAGAATCAATATTAATTTTCTTGGGATATATTACAAGGATTTTAGTATCGTTTGAAATCTATTTTTATGTATCTTACTTCAAGTCCCGAACAATCCTTTGCAGTTTTATGTGTAATAACTAATCCAAAGGTATAAGTATATGAGTGGTTTGCTTCACGACAACTACACTGAGATCTGCGGCGTAAAATACATAAAATAAATTATGAAGCTTTCGAACATGCATGGGAAGACAGGATTTCGAACAGAGCCTGTTAAATCAGAGCAATAAGTATTCTGTTATCAGGCTGACTATAAGTACTTTAATTCATACAATCCGAGTAATAAAAAACAATAAAATATGTGATGACCCACAGCAAAAGCATGGGCTGTTAGAACATGGTTGATTGGTTTTGGGGTTTATGACGCAAGAGCCATACTTGGCCAAGCTGCGACAAACATAAGATAGGCAACATCAAGTAATGAACACACACACAAAATGAAAGTCTACTGACACAGAAGAGATAATTACATCCAGGGAGGAATCGAACCTCCGCCACCTACAACTTACAGGTTGCTAGCGCAGCGGGCTAGCCCACTGAGCCACTACAACAAAGGCGTGTTAGTAGTTGTTACAATTTTATTTTATTTCCAAGTAGGTGTAATGTAGTAGGCTTCCGCGTGGTGCGTCCTGGATTACGCTAAATCTACTACAATTTTGCCGCTCTCCAACTAGGACATATTATGTATGTTGAGGGAAAACTTGAACCAGTACCATGCACTAGTGGTTTTTAATTGTTCTGCAGACAAATATTGGAGAGTACGTGGTCTAATGACCTTGCGGCAAAACGACGGGCGTTTATCAACATCAAGGAAAAAATACACACAAAAGTTTTGGAAATAGAAATTTCAATTTGAAAAGTGTCTTAACTTAAATATTGGTTTAGTACATAAGAAAATACTTAAAACAAAGCTATTTTTAGTAGACGAAATTAGTTCCCTTTACATGCAAAACTTGAATGAAACCAAGGGAAGGAAGCAATTTGGTGATAGGTAAGTACATAAAATACATGCTGATCAATAGGTGGATTGAATACTTGTATGCAATGTATTTCAGAGAAAAATATTTTTGAAGTTGGTCGTTTTGCTTAAAACGATTGTTGAAAAAATATCTTCGCACTGTTCAAAAATTCATCTTAAACACGCTTAAGATGAATTTTGATGTCAAAATATTAAATTTAATTGAGGTGTACGTATACACTAGTAGATTTTTGAATTTTGACTTTTTTTTACAATAGGTCATTGGTTTGGGCTTCACTATTTCAACTAATTTCAGTGTGAAAAATTCAGATTAAGCTAATTATGAATTATCTCATTTAGATATAATTAGATACTTAGACTGTTTTTAAGAGTAATATCTCAAATTCTAATTTGTTCAGAAAAATAATTCATTATTCCTAATATTATTTTTCATGTTTTGACCCTTTCTTCAATTTGCTAGAAATAATAGGTTTTTTTGACAATTTATTTCGCAAAGGAAATCTAAAAAATCAAGATTTTTAAAGAATTTCAACATTTAAAAATCAAATTAATATTCATTTCTTAACTAATAACTGACTGAGGGTCAAAACATTCACTGTATTATATAGATTGTAATGACACAAAAATAATTATTATAGATCAATTCGTTGTTGAATTATCACTGATAAAAATAATTTTGAACTAGTAACTGATAAAAATTTTGTCAGTTTAAAGTTTTGGAAACATGTTTGTACAGTGACAGCACCTAACGAAAACCCTTATAACTAGAAAACTGTTTTGAATAATTACAAAATCTTGGTATCATTTGAAAGCTAAGGAGTTGGACAATACTTTGAATTAATAAAAAAATATTGATATTTTTGTCGAATTTCGTGACCTAGGCATTTTATAGAATGCCGAAAACCGGCCGGCAATGTATGAAACGATTAATATTTCACACATTTCCTAGGCATTCTATGGAATGCCAAATGACAAACCGGCAATGTATGAAATACATCTCCGATTCGTTTCGAATATCACGTGGCAAGGCACGTGACTTTTAATCCTCTGCTCAGGCTCAGAATTTCCATTGGCATTTTGCGCTTTGTTCGGGAGTGTCAAAATGTGGGAATTTACTTTTTTTGCACAAACAAAAAATTAGTTTTATGCTGTGCTGTATGAAAATGGAAGAACAAGATATAGTGTTGGAGAAGGAGTCACAGTCAATAGACATGCACCGACGATTCGGAACGAACAATTTTTAAATAATAGACTTATCATGATCTCTTTTTCATACTTTGCGTAAATAGTATTTGTCATTCTATATAATGCCTAGGGAAGGTATATAATAATTCTCATATTTCATACTTTGCCTAAAAACGCCGGGCATTCTATAAAATGCCTAGGTATTCTATACAATTCCGGCGTTTCAAACTTTGCCGGTAACATATACATACAAAAGCAAGTAACCAAAATTTAATCCGTAGAATTGAATTTCAAAGAACTTAGAATGGATTAAATACTCTCGCTTAGTCTACTGACTCGCAGTAAACCCACGTTTTCTTGCGCAAGTGGTCTGCCTAGAGGAAGAACCGAAACGAAATTCCTCTTCTCCAGCTGATCCACTCGACTGTTCCCTTTATTTTCGTTGGCGGCTGGAAATTTTTACTGTCGAATCAAAGTAATATAACGTTTAAACTGTATGTTGACCATTTTTATTGCGTCTGTACTTATTTACTCATTTCCCTTTGTCTATTTTTAGCTCCGGGGCGAAACAAAAGCGAAGGATTTGTGTAAGAAAGAAACAAATTGCGTCTTCTTCAATTTTCGGGAGTTAAATTCTGCACTCTACGATGGAGCCACAGCGGCGTAAACAGAATCGACAAATAGTTTCAGTCCTCGTAAGAAAAACGGCCGATCCTACGGATTTTCTTCCTTGGACTAAATAATATATTTTTTTATTTATGTTATTTCTTTGTTTTAATGTTCTTGCTTCTTTTGTTCTTTGCAGTTCTTATGTTTCGTTGATAAAAGTGTTTTTGGGGCAGTAAAGCGTTTATAATTCTTTGTTCAAAGGAGTTGACAGGCGCAAGGAATGAACTGAAGAATGAGTAAAATTCAACGCCAAATATTGTTAAAATTGAATAAATACAAATAATGGATTGAAAGCGGATATACAACAGAACTGGAATACCATGGTAGTACAATTTTCGGTTCAGTGAAACTATTTTTCATATAAAATACAATGAATAACTAAAACATCCATGAACGGTGTATTCATCATTCCTACACAAGCAAGTCATAAAGCAGTAATTATTTTGTCCACTTCCTGGTATGGATGTAGTAATGGATAGCATGTTGTGGATATGTAGGTAGGTAGTTAATTAAGGTCGCACTGGAGCAATAAAATGGGCTATTGGTTACGATCTATGTTACTTTTTACTGAAAACTCGCTCACATTTCTTACTGTAGTCTATTGGTTCATGGAAAAACCATTTAGTGAACAAGATCCTACGGACTTTCTATTAAATTTTCAGTGCAACTACACATTTCGCTATTTTATTACCGATTTTAAGGACATTAAGCCATTGTTTTTACAGCAAAATTGTCCACATTTCTTGCTGTAATTTATTGGAAAAACCAATTAGTAAACAAACGGAATCCCAGAGCTTTTATATTAAATTTTCAGTGCAATTACACATTTCGCTACTATTCTGTTACCGGTTTTAAGAACACTAATCGTGTTTATATTAACTTCGACCACATTTATTTGTGTAATTTATTGGTCCATTAAAAAAAATAATTAGTGAACAGACGGAATCCTACAGCTTTTCTATCAAATTTTCAGTGGAACTACACATTTCGCTATTTTGTAACCGTTTTTAATGACAATACTTCCTTCTTTTTACATCCAACTCGTCCACATTGCTTGCTGTAATTTAATGGTTCATTGGTGAAAAACAATTAGTGAAGAGATGGAATCCTACAACTTTTCTATTAAATTTTTACTGGAACTACACATTTAGCTATTTTGTAACGGTTTTAAGGATACTGCGTCTTTCATCAGAAAACGTGTCCCCATTTCTTGTTGTAATTCATTGGTTCATGGGTAAAACCAATGCGTGAACAGACAGAATCCCATCCTTTCTATTAAATTTTCAATGAAACTACATATTTTGCTATTTTGTTACCGGTTTTAAGGACATTACGTCCTTCTTTTTTACAGAGCACTAGTCTACATTTCTTGCTGTAATTTATTGGTTTACTGGAAAAACCAATTAGTGAACAGAATCTCACAGGTTTTCTCTTAAATTTTCAGTGCAGCTACACATTTTGCTATTTTGTTTCACTTTTAAGGACACCACATCCTTCATTTTACAGCGCCCACGCTCACATTTCTTGCCGTAATTTATTGGTTCATTGGAATTTCGTCTTCCTCAGTCCGAACGGAAACCAGGTGTTCCGGACTCTCACTTTGTTGTCTTAAATATTTAACATCGGCCTATCGCAGCAATATTAATTGAACAGTCAGTACTGTAGGAGACAGTCTGTTGATTAACTTCACGGGGAGCCACAAACTATGACCCCCTTGAAGCTCTGCCGTCGCATACAATTTCCGCTAACATTTCCTAGGACTTGTAAGCTCGTTATAAATAATTAATGCCTACATGAGCTAATGCATCTGCGATGTGACTTTTCTGGGGTTTTCCATCATGTGACGTGGTATCGTGTGTAGGCTTAGGATGTTCTCTTATATTCGGAAGATGGTAAGTAGTTTTATAGGGATTAAATGCTCTTAATTATTAAATTAAAATTCCTTTGAGGGTTGGGAGGGTTAAGATAAACAGCTATTGTAGGAAGTGCCGTGTTACATTTCAGTACCTGCCAGGAAATATAAAACGTGTATAAACATCGGAATATCTTGGATCACTAAGATGTGACCTTAATGCATCTGCGATGTGATTTGTTTGGAGTTATATTACATGATATCGGGTATTGGATTAAGTGACTATTTCGTCTTCCTCGACTATTTATTTTAATAGCATGACTATTAAAATAAACGTTTTTGATATTTAAAGGTTAAAATAAACCGCTATTATGGAAATTATCTCAGGTTAAAGTGCCTACTTAGGAAAAATAAAACGCTCGTATCAATCAATATATCTCCTATTGGACTATGCTACGCCATTTAACCCTCTTGGTTGTTTATCTTTTCGTCTAAAACTGCCTTGTAATGTCCAGCCTCTTGTGCAGAATCCAATCTGTCATCAGTTTGTTCTGGGCAAAGGACCATTGGTTTTTCCTACTCGGATCTATATTGCTCTTAGAGTAATAGGGCAGTTTTGTCTTGACGATATATTTCGTCGTTAGCAAAATTTTTTCAGATTTTGGACGAGATATCTCGTCGAAAAACTTGGAGGTCTAACTGCTATGACACTTGTAATTTTATGTTTACAAACCACTTAATAAAAATTTTATTTCAGGAATGTTGGGAATATAGAATTGTACAGGATGGTCAGAGTCGTGACTAACCAATAAACATAAGACACAATTCCTTGGTGAAAACCAACCCAAAAAGTATAGTCCGTTTTTCGATTTGACATGACATTTCGGAGATGCGCACATGTGTTTACTTCAAATTGATAGCTTAACACATACAATTCGGATTTGCATATCCGTCTGGTGTTTTATTTTCGCATGTGTCTCAATTTGCACTTAGTTACCGGCAACCTCAGGGTCGCATCAAGATTAGTTTAGTGCTTTTAGCACGGAAATTTCGAATGACCGGATGCGGCATTATAAACCTTTCGACGACAATATCATAGGAATGCTATTTAAAATCGAAAAGAGGATACATTTTTGGGGTGGCCTTTGCCAATGAATCAAGTAGTATGAGTACCATATGGTCCATTCTGAACGCGCCCTGTATACATTATGAACATTCTATACATATAACCTTTAAATTCCATAACATCGAATCAAACAATTTAGGGAATTAAAAAGGTTGGTTGATTTATAAGTTTAATGGAACAAGGTCCAGTTTTGGACAAGTTTGCGGAAGGCAAGACGAAATGAAAATCGTTAAGTATACCTGAAACCTTCAAAATATCAAGCCAAACCAACAATAAAAAGTACATAGAAAACAAGACAAAATATAATTTAATCAAAGATATGACAAAGCAAAAGATTAAAATTTGCCATCATTGATATAAAATATATAAAGTGATAGATGATATGAATTGATGATTTAAAACTTGTTCACAAGCAACAAGGTGATAGTATAAAAGGCATTATTAATAAATAGTTGCGAATAATAAAAATATCAAATGAGGTTTAAAAAGTCAATGTCATTTAAAAATGAGAAGAGTTTTGAATGAGGATTTTCCCCAATCAAATCTGCTACTGTTAAAATATGTCTATTAAAATATGCTGATTAAAAAGACAAGCGCAATTAAAGTTATGCTTTTCTTTCAGTATATATATGGACAAGTTTGGAATAACAGTTGCTATTAATAATTGTGATGAAACAGATTTTTTCGAACAAAAAATTACATTTTAAGGAATGAAAATGACAGATTCATGCCTCATACAGTAGTCAATGATAAGATATCAAACATTTGTGATAAACTGTCATTATGTATTAATAACGATATTTTTTAAGTGGCTGATAAAAATTTCGAATTCATATTCAATTGATATTTATAACTCGTTTTCGTATAATAGAAAACAGAGATTTTGTTTCTATCAATGAATTCCGAAAATTAATCGCCACAGTACCATTTTTGACAGTTCTATTTTGATCCAAGTTGCATCAAGCATGATTTACTTATATGAAGAATATTTTTAAGCTCATAACTATTTCAAGATACTAATCCCGATGTTATGGGTTTGTTACTATATATAAAAATTAAAATAATAACTACCTTATCCATATAGAGTAAAAATTAAAATTTTAAATTATATTAGTTAAAAAGCAGATATTTTCCTTGAACACTAATCATATATATAAGCTGGTATTTTTAAATTTATTTGTCAGAGTGAAATGAAATAATAGGATTATTTTTTAAAAAGCTATTTTATAATTAACTTTTAAGATATTAATATTTATTCTGATAGTGAGCATAGTAGAAAACTTTTCGTACATTGATATTTTTTGAACTACAGAAAATATTTAAAAGCGTAAAAGCATTTCGTGGAAAGTAAAACTAATCACAAGTCATGGACAAAATTTCAATGAAATGTGTTCATGAATAAAATATAGATTTTCTTGCTTTTCGGAAGGAATAAGTACATTTTCTTAGAATTTGTACGTACGTTGGCTAATATATAGAATATGGTATTGTTTAACGTTCATCTCATTTAAATGTGCAAGCAACTTTAGTTTCTACGCTGGCTTCTATATATATTAAACTTTTAAATATTATTGAAAAAACAATTCCAGGAATTATTTTTAGTTTTCGTTATCTTTTTGTGAAATTGATCTTCTCTAATGTAAGATTACGCACTAATGCGCACAAAAATTAACTTAAAATGTAAAAATAACCCGCATTGTTTGCATTTACTGCAGTTTAGAGTCTGAGTTTCATGAGGTTTGAAAATAAAAATAAAATATTTCATTGAAATTTAGAATGTCTTGTTTAAAATATAAGAGCCAATTATATTTATTCCCTTTTCAAAACTTAAACAAGATGTCTTTATATAAACTTTAATATATTTTACTAACTATTTAATTCAGTTAACTTAACGCATCAGTAAAAAAGGAACCCAATAGTATGTAAATAAACAAAATTGGAAATTCTAATTCTACTATCTGTAACTTAACCAAACAATTTATTTCTTCTGTTATTTATAATTGGTTTCTACGCTGAACTAATATTACCCCCGAACAAATAGTTAAGCGGCTTAAGCGACGCCACTAAATTTATGCATTCAAAGGAACTTAATTCCAGTAGCAAATGAACTCCTTTAAAGTCCGCATAATTGTGCAGCTACCCAGTCCTCTACCAATCGGTTTTATTTACTAATTGAAACCCATGGTTCGTTCTTCCATTCAACTTTATTTAAATGAAACCCTTTCCTTTCGGAGCGTGGAATCAATACTGGAGACGAATATATCTGCCTCCTTCCTAATTAAAAGCATTGCAGAGTTTTACTTTGCACAGTACTTGATCCAGCTCCAAACTCGTTCAAAGGGCACCCGAGGTCCCTAATAACGGATATTGAAATAAATGCTAAATAATAAGTTATCGAGGTGTTCTTTTAAAAGTTTTGGAAATTCCTCTTTTCTGTAAGAAAAGTTGAATTGATTTTGCTGTTGCCACAAGCTGTCTAGGATTTCAAAGCCAAAGGTACGGTGAAAACCATGTGACAGTAGCGTGTCTAGTTTATTTGGTTATCGATTTTCAATAATAGTGGTTGATCTTGCAATAACCGCACTGGCGGCCAGTTTCATGAACATGTGGTTGCTTTTATGAAGTTATTTCTTTGCATATTCTTTGCGAACCATGGATAAGATGACGGTTAATTATTTGATTGAATCATTTTTCACGGCAATCCTTAAATAACAATTTCCAGCCGATTGTTCGTGATTATAATTAAACAGTAGTAGGTAAAGATGCAGAATCCGGGGCATGTTTGTCGCCAAGCAATTTTTGTCGCCAAATCAAGATGGCGTCCAAAGCCAGTATGTTCATTAAAAAAAAACGTGGACTTTCCTACGCGAAAAACCTTTTGCATAGGGTTGCCATAAAGCTGAATCAAAACATCAAGGTTACCATGTTTGGCGATAAATCTCTAGTGCCCCGGATTCGACATCTCCACTCAGTAGTATTACTGATAAACGTAATTACACGATTCTATTCTGATTAATAAAACTTAAAATATTTAATCTTCATATTAGAACATATTAGCAATCTTCAATTTTGTCTATTAGTTTTTTAGCATATCTAGACTATTCATGTTACTCACATACACGGAAAGAACCAGATTACAAGTATCAACTAATTCATTTACTACTTTTTGCTATTATTATTTTAGCTTGGTATTATATTTCTTATTCTCAAATGTCTTAGTGAAATATACGTGATATTGAGAATAATTCTCAAAGTAATTAACAGATAAGATAGTAGTTGAAACTAAGTTAAAATTTAGTTTCATGCCTTAAAGGGGAGGCCTTAAAGAAAATCTCCCCAGTACTTCATTCTAGTAATTTATGAAACATTTGGAAATATTTTTTTGCCAAACTATGACTATTTTCAGAGCACTCAGTAAAGAGCTACATGAGACGAGTTTTATGAAGCAATAAGTCCAGTGGGGTTAGATAAGGTTAAAATTGTAAAATTGAATTATGCTAACCCAATTTTCAAATTGATATTCCTTCTTGGCGAGCCATTTATAAGTCGATTCTTTGACCCTTAAACTTAAAGTCATACACAAGTTTTATGCTATTTTTTTATGAGTTACTCAAAATATTGTCCAATGTTACGAATAATCCACATGAAACTGATTCATCGCAAATAATACTGAAATTCAAGTTACTATTTTATTTAAAGTGCAAGATACCAAAAAAACTGCTTGGATTCAAGACAAATCATTTGATGTATCAGATACAGAATTTGTATTAATTTCCAAATATACTCAAACACAAGAATGTTGGCATGATACGCAACAAGAATACTAAAGAACCCTTTCAAAAATTGTCAAAGAAAGGAAGAAAATAACCTTCACCAAGTCCAAAGAATAGGAAGTTTTAAACTCAACATTCCTGTTGCCAGAGTTTGGGATTTTGATGTAATGAAATATACACTAACCCTTGCATGAAGAATAAAATTCAATCAAGCCCATGTTTAGAGAGATAGTATGATACATGCTTGTCATTATAAGGATTAAATTTATTGGACCAATGTAGATAAGTAAAGAAAACGTATACTCTTAGAAGCTCGTGGCAATACTTAGACGATGTAACAGGATGTAATGAGCATTTGTTTGTCATATTCAATTATATAAATTAATTTTTTCGTTTTTTAAGTATAAAATGAGTAAAATATATTTTGTAGAAAATATAAATAAAATTTTTAGTACTCTCAGTAGGGAACTGTATTAGGTTGGATTAAAATTGCAGTAATGATAACGTGAACTACTTTGATTCAAATCATTTACAAAATATTTTTTATAAAAAACAATTTTCCATGATTATTTTCATGCTAATTTAACAATTAATCTTCTAACAATTACCCTTGTGATAAATCTATCTAGTTGGAACTGCACTTCAAAATAAGTGCAACTGCGCATATAATGGTGTATTTCTTTTTAACGGCAAACTCATAAAATAATATTAATATCAATAATCCCGTTTGAATTCCCTAAAGTAAAATAACCCTACTCACATATATACTTAATAAGGTATGCTAAGAATAAAAAGTGGGATCTCATTTAAAGGGACATTGGTGTAAGCTCTACTCAGTAACATTTCTACGAAAACATAAATATGGATCATTTTTCAACATCGATTCTTCATTACGCTCTGTAGAATGCATTGAGTTGCTTTTGTTAAGTTTAGGAAAAATAACTCTCCTAAAACTTATATCGAGTAAAAGAACATTCGCACGCAAGTATTGTTAACAGAAAAATAAATGGCATTATGACTTCAAAATTATATCCAAAGACACTTCAAATATTTAAGCAGTTAATTTGAAATGGTTAAGGATAAAGCGACTTACAATCTGATTATAGAACATGCATTTTGTGGTATCTTGTTACTCATGACCTTCAAAGAAATTGCGTTTCGCAGGTTTTTACAAATCACCAGTTTTATCCATGCGAGGTCGAACTTTGTAAAATAATTGTTTTTGCTACGATATAAAATATCATAACAATTAAGCGCTTCCTAAAAACATGAACGATAGTTGATTGTTTGGCATGAAAATTATTTTTTATTTTAAATTCAGGCGCGAGTATTGTTCAGTCTTAATAATGCTACATATTTAATTGTTTGATCTGAACTTGAGGATATTTAATTGTTATTTACAAAATATATAGAAATGGTACACTTGTTCTTGAGTAGCGTTATCAAATTTCCACTTTTTATACCAATTCCTTTCCAATTAATTCTTAAATTAAATTTTCCTGCTTAAAAAAATCGAATAAATATCTTTCAAATTGTGAAACTTTCATGACATACAATACTTTTACAGAACAAAGCACGAAAAACCATTGTGTATTTTAAAATAATCCCAGTTAGACTCATAAATTTGTCACACATCAAATAAATAGACCCGATTTATTAATTAATAGTATTGATATAAGATTTACATATAAATTTATTATTTAATTACAATTTTTTTAATTAATTACTTAAATTGATCAGTTTCATTTAATAATATCCATATTATTTAACAAGGCTGATTTTGAAAGCAAAATGTGCCAGTATTCTTCCAAGTCGTTGGCGTGGAAATAAATAGCTGCAATTGTTGAAATGGAAATGGAATTCACGTCACGTTTAACCTAAACGACATAGCCTCCTTTAGCTTCGTGAAAAATGGACGTATCTGGAAAATGATATGGAACTTTGATCAAGTATACTTAACAGCCCCGTGCGATTTTTAGATTTAAACATCCTGATCGATTGCGGTATGTAATGGAAAATAAATTTGAAATGGCTTATTGTCAATATGGATTAACTTGATTTATTCGAACTGTCATCCGGAAAATAGAAATTAGGTTTGTCGCTGGAATGAATTCAACTTTTGGTTTTCTTATTTATTGAGATAAATTAATTAAATAGGGTATTATTTTATATAATTTGCAATTTTTTAAAGCATGTTTATATTTCCGAATTCTTTATACATAATTAGATAATTGCACTGCAAATTAAAATCACACTCAGTTATTGAAAAACAATTTTAACTTTTTGTAGTATATAAGATACGACAAATTTCATGATTATCCAGTTAATTTTAACCAGTGATTTGCACTGGGATTATTTTACTACTACACCCAATAAAAATGATTGAAAGATTTAAAACTTCAATGTTTGTAATTTTGTGATTAGTGACTCTTAATTATATTATTTTTCTCAGATTTTGTGGTAGACCATGTTATTTGCTCAAAAGTTTTCAATTCTGTCTTTTTCCCATTAAATCATTGATAAAATTTAGATTAGTTAGATATATATTTATATTAGAGATTAATCTAAGGATTACCAAATTCTCTTAATTGTAAATTATGTCAAAAAATGATTACTTAGTCCATAATTTTTCTCTTTTATAGAATAACAAACCTTCTAGTGTTTGTCTCGATGACGTATCTAGTTATTAGCAACTGACCAGATCTTAATGGAAGAGATACCTCGTCAATATAAAAAAACAGACCAGATCTGATACAGAATTGATCTCATCACCATAAAAACTTGGCATTATCTTGATAACAGGATATCTCGTAATTAGCAAAGTTGATCAGATCATGTTGCTTTATTGAAATTAATAAAAAAATTGCATAACATATGGATGTAACAAAGTATTATGTATTGAAATTCACTAGAAAATATTTTGAATCATAATCTTACAAAAGATATAATAAAACGGATAATATAAGAGTGATTTCAATAATAGTGACAAATAATATCTGTCTTAGGTAATAAACAGATAAAAAAAATAAACAAATGAGATTAAAAAACATGCAATTTCCAAAATAAATTGACGAATGTTTTAGTGGTATTTCGGAACAAATCACGATACATCTAAAAGACCATCCAGTAGTAGTAATCAAAACGACACCAGAGATTCAAATCTATACCACGCGTATATTTTTCACACCATCTCATTTTTTAAAATTTACACCAACCATATGAAACTTAATCCCCTCATAGAAGCATATCTGCGAAAACCATTCCCGAACATATTTACCTCAAACAGTCCTGAGTCGGCGATAAATAATCTCAAAACTCCCCTGCCCTCTAACAGATACTACGTGACATCGCCAATACCATCTAAGGCACCATCGTGTACTTAACATGCTGCTAATTTCAACGATTACTTTCCAGGACGTCTTTTCAGGCCATTACTCCAAACTCTGAGCTCCTTTAAGACTGAGTATCCCTATTACGCCCTCTCGAATATCAGCTACGACGTTATTTGACACGGCTTTGGAAGTCCCTTTGAAGCATAAACATAGTACATTTAACTGCTGGGAAGCGGACGAGGCTATGATTAAAGAGCCTGAAAGAGTCTCGAGGGTGCCTGCATTCTCGACAGCTAGTAATTTAGATGTGTAGAAATCCGAACACCTTTCCCGCTGCAGATTCTTCGGCAAAATGGTGAGGTTTTATATCTGAAGCAGTATAAAAGTGAGGTGGGTTGGGACCGTTAAGTGTTGCAGGGAGTGAGAGGGTTATCTTTAGGTTGAGATTTAATAATTACGAACCCCGTAACAGGGTGGTAAGAAACTTAATACATTTCAAAGTTTAACGGGCTATTTTAACCATATCCCTTTATCCAAAATCTGAAGATAATTTTTAAGGTAAGAATTTTTTATTGACATTTCATATTGATGGGAGTATGGTTAAGCGGGTGGCATTGGATTTAACGCACATATATTAATTGGTGTATTAAATCTAAAGCTGCATGCTTTGCTGTACTCCAGATAGTTAGGTTTTATATCTGAAGCAGCATAAAAGTAAGGTGGGTTAGGATCGTTAAATATGGCAGGGAGTGCGTGGTTTATCTTTAGTTTGAGATTTAATAATTACGAAGCGTAACAGAGTGGTAAGAAACTGAATACATTTCAAAGCCTAACGGACTATTTTAACCATATCCTTTTATCCAAAATATGAAGATAATTTTTAAGGTAGGAATTTTTTATTGACATTTCATATTGATGGGAGTATGGTTAAGCCTGTGTACATTGGATTTAAAGTAGATTTATTAATTGGTGTATTAAATATAATGCCGCATGCTTGGCCGTACTCAAAATGGTGTGAGATTTTATATCTGAAGCAATATGAAAGTGAAGGTAGTTGGGATAGTCAAACCTCCTGGTAGTTGTCTTGACGAGGTATCTCGTCATTAGCAAAATTGACAGATCTTGATGGACTAGATGTCTAATCAGAAGAAAACTTACCAGATCTTCATCAGGTTATCATAACAAAATCTTAAATATCTTGATGACAAACTGAACAATTTTGCTAGTGACAAGATATCTCGTCACTAGCAAAATTGTTCAGATCTTAATGCACGAGATATTTCTTTGAAACCATTCTGAGTGTTAAGTGTTACAAGGAGTGGGTGGTTTATATTTAGTTGATATTTAATAATTATAAAGCGTACAAGGGTAGTGAGAAACTGGATAAACGTAAAAGTGTAAAGGAATATTTTTAATATATGCATTTAACAAATAATTTTTAAAGTAGGAATTTTTATTACCTGAATACTGAAGGGAAATGTGTATTAAACTCTATAAAATGGAAAACTTTTGCATATTCAGGTTCTATTTATAATGTTTCAATACCTCAATGAATAGGCAGCCTCCATTGTATCTTATTTGGTACTGCATTTAAATGTTATGGATCATTTTACTTAAATAATTAAAATATTTAGATCATTATAATGCATAATTTATAAATTAGACTTTACAAAGCGGACGAGGCTATGATTAAAAAGCCCGAAAGCATCTCAAGGGTGCCTGATTTCTCGGCAGCTATTGATTTAGATGTGCTGAAATTCGAAAACATTTTCCGCTGTAGATTCGTCGTTCAAAATGCAATGTTTTATATCTGTTTTAAACATGAAAGTGTAGGTTGATATTGTTAAGTGTTGCAGGGAGTGTGTGTTTTATCTCACGTTTGAGATTTGATAATTACGAAGTGTACTAGTATGGTAAGGAACTTAATGTACTTCAAAATGTAACAGGCCATTTGTATCATCCTTTTAACCAAAGTGGGAAGATAATTTTTAAAGAATTTTTTATTCACACTTATGTAATATTAATGAGAAAATGCATTAAGTACAATAACGTCGCATGCTTGACCGTACTCCGGTCTATTTATTGACTATTTTAATGAATAGGCAGCCCCCATTTATATCTTATTTTGTGCTCTATTCAAATATTATGGAGCACAGAATTCCATCATACATACTGGCTAATAAAGTCATTTATCTCATAATAATACATCATTTTCAGAGTAGACTTGAAAATACGCATTGCATGCTGGAAAGTTCTTCAAAGCGCTCAAATATGTGTGTATTTGGAATTAAATGAGTTTCATTTGAAGGGTGAAATTGTGCATTTAAAGCAACATGAACCAGTGAGTTGTTTCATATACAGATAGCTGTTAATTATTTAGCATATTAGTAATACTAATAATAATAATGTAATGTAATATAAAACCCTATTATGTTAATGTTTATTCAATTGATTCAAAAATATATTTCAATATAAACAAATGATAAGAAAATGATCCTCAAAATATTGATTTCCAAAGCTAATTTGAATAAACAATTTTACATATATGTAAACAGTCTAATAAAACATAAGTATATCATTCAAATTGTTGATTGTTTTACAATTGTCTGATATTATTAATTTTTACACGCATCAATGCATTTAATATCCATGAAGAAAATATGAATTTTCAAAACGTCCCCCAGTTTATTGAAATTAATTTAAATTATATAATTCACCAATAATTGTCCGTATTTGTAATTAGAAATTTTATAATTGAATGGGTTGGGTTTTATGGCCTAAGGGCCATAACATATTTGATCAAGCTGAGCGAAACACAAGACAAACAAAGCCAAATTATGGATATGCACATACAGAGCTGACGGTTTTTCGACACTTGATGACACAGAAGATAGAAATACACCCAGGTTAAGTTAAAGGAATCGAACCCGTGCATTTAGAACTCGTAAGTTGCTAGCGCGGTGGGGAAATCCACTCAGTCATGGCAACTCCTGCAAACTTTATGGATATACCTCTAGTGTCAAGTGTTTTTTAAAAACTTTGTGACTTTGATTTGAATACAAAAAAATATTGCCTCAGGTCAGACACTTATATAGAGAAAACAAACACTCATTTTAAACATAAATACAATGAATAAAGAAGTAGTTTCCGTAGGAAATTGTTATTTTTTATATAAAATTTAATTAAACGATATTCTAGATCAATGCATATCTGGTGCATGCAATAAACCAATGTATTGGTGACAATAGATATTGCAAATATGTATTGCATGTATTACACCTTTCTAAATATTTCCTACTATGTTTTATCTATCGTGTTTAATGGCTTTAACCATAATTTACGAAAGTGATCTTGAATGGGAATAACTAATACCTACGTTGTTGAGATATTTTGGAGCATTTGCAAGAACTATTTGTGTCCTACCATTATATTTTCTCCTGATGAGATTTTGATTGCATACTGCAGCGACACTTAGCAGAGAAAATGGTGGAAAGGGGTGTTATTTAGTTTTAAATAGCCGAACATAAAAAACAGCAGTTTCTTTTACAGTTGTGTTGCACCCCTCCTACATTTCAAACGCAAGGCTATGTGCTACGAAACAAGTCTGTCGTCTCATAGTTTGAAGCGAAATATGTTCCGTTGACTTTATCAGAATAACCATTGAAATATTCTAATCTGTTCATTCGCATCAGTATTGAGTAGTTAGATACATTGAGGTTTGTTTTTGTCTCTTTTAATGAATCAAAACTAACTACAATTTCTCAATTATAGACAATAATTGAATGCTTATTACATGAATAAGTTTTGTGAACCACATTTATTCGCTATAACCGAACTGAGGTTTTCCAGATTATGAAGCATAGTCCGTATCAGAAAGATAATAATGGTCTCAAACGAGAATTTGTTCGAGGCAATTTGATCACAATGGATGTAGTATGTCTGGCTCTTCGTGGTACAACCTACCTTCAAAATGCTAAATACAGTTATTGGACTCTTCTCACAATGGATCTAAAATGTTTTAGGTAACGGAAAATGCATTCTAAATGTTTTTACAAGGGGATGCAGTCGGTCTCTCTTGAGAAAAACGACCATCGTTTATATTTTTTGTATCAGTGTAAAATCAAACTTTTGTTTTGCCTACGTTTGAAAAGCTGAAATATTTTGACTTAACCAGCGAATAAATTTTAAGCCTTTTGTCTACACAATACGCTTAGTAACTTCAAATGTTAAATAGATATTTGGGGGATCAGATGGTTATATTAGCTAAGTACCATACACCGGCCATGTGGTTTGAGTTTTATGGCATCAGTACCATATTTGGCTAATCTGCGCCAAACACAAAATAGACAACGTTAAGTAAGGGACATAAACAAAGAAATATTTACTGACACATGTTGATTGTTTGGGTTTTATGGCGCAAGGTCTTTACTGACACAGGAGATAGATACACATCTCTAAATAAGGTTAGGTCTATGGTAAGTTACAGGGATCGAATACACTTTAAATAAAATCTAAGAAATAAAAATTAAGGAATTTAGAAATTTAAACACTAGATATTTAAAAGCCCCTCTTTTACGCAATAAATGTGCTTGGAAAGAATGCTATTTTTTTAATAATCAGTATATACTAACCTAAAGTCACTATAGTTTTCATAAAAGTAAACTTTTACTAAAACTACCACTACTGTTAAAATGTAAATTAACAAAATTAGAAATATTTTAACAATTTTTATGTCTAGAGATTAGGTTACATAAATTATCAACGCATGTCCACTTTATAAAATAACTTCAATTAATCACGAACTTAAACCTAAATTATTATCTGAACTACAAAGAATTTCCAAACTAGAAAATGCTTGTCTAGTCCTGTTCCTACTCACATCAGAAACATTTTTACTGAAAAAGATGAAATTGGAAAATATGTATTGCAAAGCTCTTTACCATAACTTGTTCAAGCAAGAAAAAGGTAACTTTGAATTTTTAGCAAATACTTTCGTATCTAGAGATTACGAAAAAAGTTACATGCAAACAGTGCATGTTTAGTTTATAGAACAATTCTAATTAATTGGGAATTTAAACCTAAATTATTATCTGAACTACAAAGAATTTCCAAATCACAAAATTTTTTGATTTGAGAAAATTAGGTGAAACATGGCCAGTGAAACTCAATGTTTTTGTAAAATCTAATCTGCTTTTCTACTCATTTGTCAAGTTCATAAAATCTTGTAATTTCAGTTAAATTGTTTTCCACTGTGTCTTTGTTAAATCAACTTACTTCTGTAAGCCCCATGTTGTACTTCTGTGGTGCACGGGGAGTTTGCTTTTGTTCAATAATAAAAAATAATAAAAACCACAAAATTGTTGTCTCGTCCTGTCTATTCCCTTTTACATCAGAAAAAGTGCACTCAAAAGATAAAATTGCAAAATATGTATTGCAAAGCTCTTCATCATAACTTGTTCAAGTAAGAAAAAGGTCACTTTGAATTTTGATGACACGAAACTGGGAGGAGCTTCATTTTGATGGATCCAAACAGGACAAGGAACTGACGTTAGGAAGAACACACAATTCAAAAAACTAAATAAGAACAAATAAAAATGTAATGGGAAGAAAGAGATGGCTTTGCATGATCTACTCAAACTGAGTCCATTATGATGACACACTCTGAACCATAAGCAGCGATTTGAACAATTTCCCGCTGTGCAGTAAAGACGAAAAAATTCAAATGACAGAAGTTTAGAACAGACGCATGATTCTTACTTAAAATGATTGTTTGCTTTGTAACTGCACCATTCCGTTGTTTTTGCATTTGTATTTTTTATTTAGGTGGACTTTTCTTACTTTGAAGCACATCTTGTGTTTTATAACTGTACTTTAAGTCGTTTCTCTGAACTTATAAATAACTAAATGTATTGATGTACTAAATGTAATAAAACATTTATTCATCATTCTTTGAGCAAGTTTGTCCAATGAAATCATTATTTATCGCGTTTCAAATAAATGTTAGAATTATTATTATTTCAAGTACATGTATAGGGATTAAAAAACTTCAATATAGAAATGTGGAAGGAACTTTGTTCTTTTGCTTTTACAGTGCATCTTGGTTTTGAATAACTTTATATCTTGTTTATAAATTATTATGAATACATTTAACAGTTAAAATAGTTTAATTGGTTTAAAACAAGATTAGTTTAAGATTAGACAATCTCCTTTATGAATATTTTATATTTACTTCTTTATATAAAAATCGTAATTTAGTTCCCCTAGATATTAAAATTGTATGACACAATTTAATTTAATCAATAAGTAACTGTTTCACTACCATAATATCAAGAGGTATGCAAATATAATGAATCTCTAGAAAAACAAAACACTTTAGCAGTGCTGGGGAAAATACGTTCCATTAACTCAATCTAAAGTGGGTAGGTATATCTCAGATAATTGAATTTGTCCATTTCACAAGACGGTCAGTGAGAAAGGGCTTTAATTTTTATGTTTATCGATTCCAATCGACATATTGAATGCGTCTTCACCTGAAATTCATTCTATGGAAGTTGAATAGAGCAGTATTGAACGGTTAATATAACTAGTTAATGCACCCACACGACAAAATCGATGTGTTCTCTATTCTATACATTGCTGTTTATGAAAAACACTGACGCAAGTTCAAAATATTTTCAGTAAGTGCGTCACTTGTTTTCGTCATGATTAAGATATCCAATGGAACACGCGTCCACCATATTATGGTGGTCTGGCATTCAAGCCTGGAAATGTTTTCATCAATTCAATCGTTCGTAAAGTCTAATGTCATGAATTGACTTTTCAAATGAGAAATTTTATATTTCGGAAAAATGTACTGAAGAAAATGTGGAAAGTGATAGCTAGAGACAAAACAGTAAACATATTCTAGGAGATAACACTTCTTGTCATATGAGAACTACCTATATTATTACCTTTAACACAGCTGATAAGGAAGTAACTGAATTATTGAAATACAAAGATGCAAAATTATGGAAATTTGTTTCAATTTTTAACTTTATTTTTATTAATTTTGAGAAATTTTAAAAATATAACAGCAAATACATTTAATTTCAGTTTTACTTTTTTATGTTACAAATGTTCCTCTACCCTGGTATTTAATGCGGTAAAAACCTATTATTTAGCTGATAACATAATTAACAAATACTACTATTAGATCTCATTATCATCGTCCTTTAATTATATATTGATACTACGAGTAACAACCGCCAGCGTAATAATAGAAATATATTTATTCAGCAATTAACGTAAGGATATTAACAGTAGTAGTATGTACAAACAGAAAACAGGACGTTTAAATCAAAATAAAGGTGACATCAAATCGCGCGTCACTAGTAACAACGCCTCCACCAATTGGCAATACAATCGAATTATTTCAATATTTTAATATTGATATAGATACTTCATAATAGCTATTGTATAGCTCCATGCATATTATTAAATCAAACTTCAAATCTATTACTATATGCAACCGTTAAAATTGACGTTATAATTAAAAAAGCAACGACTAATTTAATACCAGCTAAGAATGCGTTTTCTTATGTTAAATACATAATCTCAATTGTATCAAAAGTGCACAACTGCCCTAAAACGAGTTTTATCGTCTTCCCAAATGAACGACAAATATGTTTCGATTATGAGAAATTGCCTTCCCTTAAAATTTTTTGAAAACCGTCCCTTAACGAAAGGTTTCTGACTCTTTATATCATTAATACGCTGTTGACAAAAATTTGGGATCTCCTCCATTTTTCTAGCTTGCCTAACTTCAAACAAGATGCAATAAAAATACATCACTGCATAAATTAAATAAAAATGTATATACCATGAAAGAAAACGTCGATTCATGCTTAGTAAAGAGGTTTATCTGGTCACTCTGGTCATTTTGTGCTAAACAAATAGTAATAAAACTAATTGTGTAAAGTACAAATAATTCTAAATTATGACTTGCAAACGTTTTCGGCGAGATCCATTACTCATTATCCTATTAGAAAAAGGTTTTCGAGGTATTAAATCTTTTCGCAGCTATTTCTGTTTAAAAAAATACTCTCTATCCGCGGTTCATTAGTTTAGGTAATTCTCGCCTCGTCCAAGCCACTGCTTCCATATTATGAGCAAATTGACCAATTAAAAGCAGTAATATTATTTTAGGATGCAACCAAATTCGCCATAAAAGTAAAAAATATGCATCTCCCTTTTAACTAGTGTTCAGTGTGTCACGACACTGGGTACGAGAGTGTGATGGTATTGGGTATGGATATTTTCAAAGCTACATAACTTTGCGAGTCTCAAAACTTTTCCATCTAAAGTTGATTCTTAATATTTTGATAACAAGGCACAATGGATGCGATGACCTGTACGTAGGATGTTTTCAAGCCCTACCAATGACCACTCGGCATTCGGCACTACAAGGGGAGAAATAACGACTACTTGTGAAGAAGCCCCTATGGCAGGATGTTCGTTGGATGTCATACTACCATATTAATTTAAAAATCAGAATTCAAAATTAAAAGCAGAATTTAATTTGATAGTTCCTAAGAAAATGCATAGCATCCTTTAAGAATAGCGAATTAAAGGTTAATGTGTGTTTAGTGTTTGGTTTATAATAGTGACCATGGTATAATCAGGAGCTCAGATTTGGTCATGCCGGGAGTAGTTATTATACAAACATGATAGTCATGTGTCACAATGGCGTATAATAAACGCATCAATTTCTGGAGGCTTTCTCCTTTGACACTTTAATAGTTATAATCATAATAGACGTATCTATCATCGTCAAAATATTGTACTTATCATTGAGTATATTATATCTCAATCAATTGCGTTGTATAACTTTACCTTAATGCGCTTATTCATGGTAGGTTATTAGTTTTTAAATGTCTCATTGCTCCATTGATAAACAGTTTCAGCATTAAGTAACCAATTTGAAACCTGCGCAGCTCAAGATTTATGCTGTTTCTTATAATGGCTACCATCCAAAAATTGTTGCGAAGACCGAATAAATTAATTTATGCTCAGCTAATGTTAGTTGGAAAGCATTATGTAAATTGGAAGCATGTACGAACATGCTTTTATTTCTTTCCGTGTGATGTATTGCACCATTTAAAAATCTAGGATTACTACGTGCGAAGAAATAAGTTACAAAAACGCATTAAGAATAAAATGTGCCGTCTGATAAAACTTAAAAATTCCTAACCGTGTTTTGCAGGGAGCTCAAACGGAAAAAAGAACATTTGATGGTAATTTTGTGAAGTCGTTTCTTTGTTTTTATGCTATGTTTCATTCATTTATCATTCTGTAAGGTGGGTTCCTTTCCTTAACGCCGTTTTTTAAACAAAAACGGAGAACAATTTGATTTTCTTTCTCATTCTTCTTCAACATAACTATTTCAATTCTTATTCGCTTTAATTCCCATATGATTATGGCAGCATGGCTTTTTCAATGTCGCTTTTGCTGAATCCTGTTTTTGCTTTCGGTAAGCTATTATTGATTACTGTTTACGAAAATCAATCTAATTTTAAGATTTTTCCTTTTCAGACATTCATGTTCGGGGGATGAATAAAACATCTGGAATGTGGCAGATTTTTTAACGTCCCCTGGAGAACTGGTTGCCTTGTTTCGATTGTGAACTAATTTCCAGCAATAACTGATCTGTTTAGTAAGATAAATGGAAATTTATTTTTATTTGCCGCAAAATTTAAAAGTGCTTGGAGTGTGGTCGTCAATGAAGTATGTGAAAAAGAATCAGACAACGTAGCTATGTATGTTTTGTGCACAAGAAACATAGTAGTTAAGTATGTGGCATCTATAAAAAATCAAGTAAAGTATTAAGTAGCTAACTAGTCAACTAAAGAGTACGTAATTAACTAAATGGATGTATTTACAAGAAAATAATAGGTATAAAATTCCAAAAGGAACAGAGGTGGAGTGAAAAGCATTTAACTATGCAGAATCACAATGTTACTAAATTTAGAACTAAGATATATAAAAAAAGCACACAAAGTATGAACAAAAAAATATTCACCTACTTGGTAATGAATTAAAGAAATCGAGTAACAGAATTAATCGAGGTGTTATGTAGCATGATAAATAAGAAACAAATTCAAGAGTATATAGTTAAGCTAGTCAGTGCTGCTTATTAAGTGAGTAAATAAATTAGAAAGTAAGTAAGAAAATAACCTACGCTTTTTGTGAAAAGTAATCTTAACCGTTTTAGAACTGAATAAAGAGCAGTACAAAATAACACTTAATTAATAGGTACAATCCTGCATTAGTTTATAGTTTACGAAAATAATTTAATAACGATGCATCAATGGTGAGGAAAATCATACCAAGCATGTGGCCTAATTTTTCGTCTTTACTCACAATATTAAATAAAAATAATGAAATATTTATGATTAATCAATAAAATAGATGATTAATCAATACAAATATATGACTTTATTGTAAAACATTACAGCTTTGGCGATTCTATTAAATATATTCAGCATAAATCAAACGAGTTTATATGAGGGAACTGGGGTTTTCAGATAAACTCATAACATATCGAAATTTATTTTAAATTATCAAGCATGCGTATGCTTAGGATCGCTGTAATTATATATTTCCTTTTTTAATTACGTAAAAGACTAAAAAGACAAGTGGAAAAATCCGCTTTTAATCAGTAATTTTAACAAATGCTTATAAATTACTATTTGTCTAGTATGCTTCAAGTGATTAGTACAAAAAGTTATATTGTATAATAAAAATCACCGCTGTTGATTTGGAAGACTAAAGGTAACATGTTTTTATCACGTTAACCCTCGTTCACAAGCATAAATTCACTTCACAACTGCAGTCTTCCATGCATGACTTCAAACAAATTTTAACCTTCTTGACCAATATAATCTTTCCAAAGTTTTCTATTCTAAGCAAATGATCAATGGAATCATTGCAGGCAATTCTATTCTAAAGAAAGAAGTAGTAGAATATATAGGATTATTTATATTCATAGGAAATGAGCAATAGAATCCAAGATTCAATACAAAGGAAAGAAGAAATCGAAACTTTCGAAAGGATTCTATTCGAAGGAAAGGAGCAATGGAATCTTTAAAAAAGATTCTATTCTAAGGAAAGGGTCAGTAGAATTTTTGTAAAGGTTGAAAGTTAGTATTGATTTTTTTTCAGCCAATAGATATGGTTATTTTTATTCTTAAAGTGTTGAGGGGTATAAGCAATACAACACTACTCAGAAATCTCGCCACTCATAGAGAGGTAAATTGAAAAAAATTGAGAAAAAGAAAATACTTAGGCTGTTTTTAAATATTAAAGATATATTTAAAAACGTAGAGACTTTCCTTTTAATGTCATTCCTAAAAAAGTCCTACATAATTAAACCTTCTAGAGTTATGAGATTGATAAAACATTTATTTTCTGCCTTCAAATTGATGAATATTTAAAACGTTACGTTGCTGTTCAAAAAATGCTTTGGTTGCGCTAAAAGGTTACACATTTTGTTATTTTATTGTTACTTTCTTAATAAAATATTTTTTAGGTCTTTCACCTGATTTTATTGCCAAAACATAGATTTGTACCCCTCTTTTCATCCTTTATCTATAAAAATATTCTTCCAAATTTCATGTTTTTATACAAGTTACAATAATTAGGAAGCCATGCTTAAGATTTTGCTAAGATTAAAGATAAAATACCAACTTAAATAACTTATGTAACGATAAATTAGAAAGGAAACCCCAACTCCATTTGAAGCTTATTTTCTCAATGATTTGCCTCTCTTAACCCATGATTTTGTTGTGTAACCCAATAGACAATTCTGTATTAACCACTAAATGTTCTGAAGGAAATCACCGTCAATTCCAATCAGGATATCGTATTGTTGCTATAAGAGTATCGTATGCCCCTTTTGATCCCAAGGCATCGGAAAATTGTCGAATTGCCAGCTTTAACATGTTTACCTGTCTCATAAGAGAAAATATCCATGTTTTCATTTAAGGATATGATATTTCTCCAATAACAAACGTTTATACCGAAATAATTATTTTAGATTAATATTAGCAGAATAAACCGGCGTTGCTCGGGTTAAATTGGTTAAATATTGATTAAATATGATTAGACTAATCACTATTCTTCCATAGAAAAATGCAAACATCATTGAAGTGTACAGAAAATAATTTTTTAACATCGTTTTAACTTTCTCATACCTTCTACAATTTACTTCGAGCAAAATATGTATACATGATATATCCATCCATATAATTCATTTCATATTCATCGCAATTCTTCTGTGAGACAAACTACAAAAACTTTTTATGGTGACTACTTCAAAAGTCGTTTTAGAAATACCTTTGAAAAATAATTTTATTTTAACTTTACCGTTCATTTTAAATAAGAATTTATACACCTTACTTAAAAAGGTTTTGTTTTGTATATTTTTCTTATTTTTATGAAACGGAATTCTGCAGTCCATTACGTATTCAATCAAAAACTTAAAAAAAGTTGGTAGAAATATACATACTGCCAAGAAATGAACCATGTTTCGTGATATTTTGTAGAAAAGATGTTTCAAAAATAATGATCAAGACAATAATGATTTATTTACAAAAAAAGAACTCAAATTTATAAAACACACACTTAGAATTGTTCAAATATGACCGCAAAATTTCGTAGTCCTAACACAAGTACACAAATATAGAATTCTAAATCAAATTTATAAAACAAAACATTAATTATGGTGTTGCCAGATACCGAATAGCAAAATTACTCTTTTATGATCAATGAGTTTTTCGTTTAGGCTTTTCGTGTTCCATTACAAAACGTAACTTACGCAAAATTAAATATTTTAAAGAGCATTTTTTCCATCAATCAAATATTCATAAATTATTTGTTATGGGAAGAAATACAAAATCAGTTCACACATATACGTATATTATAATTTAATTTGTTTTGGAAAAAATTGTTTTTCGAGCAATAATGTAAAACAATTTTATTGGAAAAGTTGTTTTTCCACAATTATAGGTAAAACAAACTGAGTTGCGTATAGCAATCGTTTTATACTCACTGTTATTCCTATGGGGATTTCGAATTGTTTCCAACTCTTACTGCACAGCTAAGACAAATAGAACGGGGGTTAATATGCAGCCTACGTTACTCGCAGGGTTCAAAATTACAAGTGTACCAAATTTGGTGTGTGGATTAGTCAAACGGTGTAAATTTGAAGAGGACAGACAGATGCCAACTCTGCTTTATATAGAGATTAAATTCATTTCTCACCAGTTGCGTTTTAAACTTACCCTTTTCAATTCAAAACTTTTGAATTAGATATTTTGCCACTATAATTGTAATAGGCTTTATACTAAAAATGTCAAGTTGAAGTAATGGTATACAGAAAAATGTAATTAACTTTTCTCAGTAAACTAGTATGTGGCAGAATAGTGTAAGAGCATGTGCAAATGTCTACCTTGTTACATTTATTACAGATTTTTCACCTCGTTACATTTTATTTTGCTTACGAGCTATTGCAGCAACAGCCTAGAACAAATGTATAAGTTTATTTGTAATCGTAACAGAAACGTAAGTCAAGCTTATTAGAAGATATATTGAGTGTGTATCGAAGAATTTCGATATAATTTTACTCGCACTGAAATGACATGATATTTACAGACTGATTATTAAAGGTAATTTTTTAGAAATTGTTAGATTATTTAGCAAGATAGCTAAGTAAATGTATGACTTTTTCTTGAGTAAATATATTTATAGGGTAAGTGCATTTTCTAAGTAAATGCAGAATGAGATTTGTAGGTAATTTTATTTAGGGGACTAATATTTTTCCATTAGAAAAAAATGATTTTGCTCCTTTAACCTGCAAGGTTGGTTAGTTGATTTGGGTTTTATGGCGCAAGGTCCAATAGTGGACTTTAATCTGCAAGGAGACTAAACTATTTTTTGTAAACCAGTACGAAAGTTAACATGTAAAGCTGAATGGCAATATGATTTGCATTTTTGATTGAATTGGGTATTTACATCTTTTCTGATTTTTACTACAAGGTAATTGTAATTTATCTTAATCAGAAGATTGTTTATCTTTATTTATAGAAATTGAGCTTACTCATGGATAATTTACAATTCATAAATTAAAAAGTTAACTTCAACTTATCACACATTGGATATAACATTTTGAAATGTAATCTTAATTTTTTATTTTAACTTGAAATGTGTGTGGGTTAAGTAGGTTTCGCACATTAAAATGACAATACATAATTACTTATGCATAAACGCTAAAGAGAGGTGAATAAAATTTAGGTTTCTTCTTGAGTTTACATATTTGTTTAGTTGATTATTGAAGTCGTTTCTAATGAAAACTAGTTACTAAGACTCAACAGATTATACACAGAATATTTGTATTAATTTTAAGTTAATTAATATAAATTGTTAATCTTGTTATTTCGATTAATCTAAAAAGCCAAATAAATAAACCAAACTGCATTTATCAGAGACAATCTAATATCTCAGATTAAAAACATAAAATAAGTTTTCCATATTTGTCAGAAACATGTAAGGTTTTTCAAAACCTCTTTATTTAAACGAAGCCACAACGAACAAACATGGCCCGCTCAGAATCTTATGTAAAATTAAATTAGTTTTTCTTATACATAGAATATTTGTAATGATTTGGAAGCTAAATAAAAGAATAGTTAATCTTTTTATAGTACTGTTATTTATAGGTGAATCTAAAGAGACAAATAATCACCTAACTGTATCAATAAAATAAACTCTCTATCATCTTATACGAAGAAATAAAATAACAATTCCCTATACTTGTCAAAAACATGAAAGGTGTTTTCAAATCCTCTTTATTTACAAAGTCACAGCGAACACAAACATGATAAACTGTACGATGCTATGAAAAATAAAATAGTTTTTTATATTATATATAGAATATGAATAATAAATCTAAAAATAACTAATAAAAATTGCAAATCTTGTTTTAGTATTGTTATTTCGGTGAATTTGAAGAGACAAATAAAACTGTAACCTATAACTAATATACTCTAATACCTCATATGACAGAAATAAAATAGTATCTTCTTATACCTGTCAGAAACATGAAACTTTTTCAAAACCTTTTTTACTCGAAATCACAGCGAACACAAACAAGGCCTGCGTAAAATACCATATGACCGTACATAGAACATTTGTAATAATTTCGAAGCTAACTAATAGAATTATTAATCCTGTTTTTTCATTGTTATTTCGTTGACTCTGAAGTGGCAAATAAAACTCCCTCAACTGTATCTATCAGAACCACTTTAACACCTCAGATGACAAAATAACAGTTCCGCATACTTGTCAAAACATGTAAGGTTTTTTCGAAACCTCTTTATTTACACGGAGTCAAAACGAACAAACATTGGCCGCGTAAAACGCTAGGTAAAATAAAATGCGTTTTTATGTTACGCGATTGAATTAATAATACAGCAACGCAACCAAATTAATCAAAGCTTGAAGTATCCGTTTTTACTGTTTGTTATATTTTCGTTGAAAATCTCAAAAGAATATATAACAAACATGCACTAGTGACATCGGCTTGTGTTTTCTGCAACTCCTGATGAGAAAAAGAATTACTTTTAATTAAATGTCGTCGTTCGCGTTCCTTATTATAGTTAGAAGACAATCATGTCCTTCGTATTCCGTAATTCTGAATATTTCCTTTTATCGACAAGAGAAAAAATGCTTATTGAAGATTCATTATTAACACATATTTAATTTTATGACAAAATTTTTCATAAAGTAAGCAAGGGAATGAATTCTTTATTTATGAAAACTTGGGTGACTTTTGATCAAGTGAAAAAACGTGACTTCGTTGGTGACCTAAAAAGGCTCATAATTAATTTAGTGTTCTTGGATATTCTTTCGCAGTAATTAATAAATGAATGAAGTTTTGGAAAATGCATTTCATTATTCGGTACTGAACTCTGATGAAATGTTAAACATTTATTTTTCAAGTTATTATTCTTTCGGGGAAATATTTGTTTTTCATCTATTCAGTAATGAGATTTCCTAACAATGTTTGAAGGAATTAAATGAATTTTTCTTGAGAGAAAATATATTTTTTCTATAACGAAATGGGGTATGTATTTGATTTGATGCTTCGATCCAATTACAAAAACACAATTGCATATTGTTATAAATTATTAAAAATTTCAATGCCCCCTTTCCATCTGTATGTTTACATCTTGCATTAAGTTCAGTAATCGACATTTGTAATTCGCAGAATGCCAGTAATGATGACTATAATGGATTTTCAATGAGGGGAAACGAAATTTGTTTTTCGTTGATTTCATAAATATTTTGTTCTTAAATAGGTGACTCGAAACTATATTCACAAAAATTAAATTATATTTTATATTATATAGTTAGAGTTGGCAGCATATACAAAGATACAAATGGAAATTAATTTCAAACAGTGTTCGTTGATCAAACTGATGGGAATTTGCATGAAAGGTATTTTTGTTAACTTTTCTATTTTAAAAATAGTCTTGCGAAACGATTAGAATCTTTATATCTAACATACAATATATCCTAAATTGTTAGTATTATAACTTTATCAATAAAGTTTACGAAAAAATTAGGATTTAAAGATGTTTTAAATAGCATTGAAAGGATAAGTACGAGTGCCAAGTTTTATGATTCAGCCTCTATCAACCATTTAGATTAAAGAAAGTGTTGTTAATGTTACTTGCAAGGCCATCTGAGAAATTAAAATATCAAGTTCTAAACATATTTGAATTTCATGAACATTTGTGCAAGCTCTTATCAACTGGGTTACGCATAGAATGCATATTACGATAGTTGAATACTAGTTTGACTATTTAATTTAGCTTAAGAGTATTATTGTTCATACTTCTAAATAAATACATTTAATGTTAAAAATTGGGTGGTATATGCCTGGTTTAAGTTTCTACTTTAAATCAGTCTGTTCTTTCTTACACTGTCGAATATTTTGTAATAGTAATATATACTGTACTGACAAATCACTGGACACCTGGAGTATAAACAAAGAACATTTATTTTGGGGTCTGATTACACATTTAAATTTCCAATTTCAGTTCAATCCTCATAGGACTCATCATCATCCACATCCTAATAGGTAACTAGAGCTACCTGCTAGTGAGTATAGACTAAATTTAAGGAAGGATTGCCCTATAGATATATGAAATTATTTTACATCAAAATCTAAACACTGAAGTAGCCAGTCATTTTTTATCCTTAAATATACAAGTTCTAGGAGACTGAACTGCGCTCGCGCCCCTTCATAAAAATATTGAATAGCCAAAATGGTTCAGGGACCACTGTAGCCCAGTTGGAAGAGCAACGGATTACCAACAGGAGGATTGCGAGCCTGAAACTTGGTATAGACAAAGACCGTCGTGTACACGGAGATGATGCACTTTAAATCTGACGTGGCCTCAAATGTCCTAACATTGGCTTGGCATGAATGTTTGGTGAGTGGGAGCCAGCTTAGGTGTGACCTCATCATCTGAACCGTGGTTAAAAATTTCGTGGTGTTATCCTGTACCGTTTCCAATAGCCCATTGCGTTGCTCCAATGCGATGTTAAATACCTACTAAAATTGTTTAGTCCCATTGAACTTGTGCTCATGATGGTACTTATTTAACGTTCTATATATGGATATTTAGGGATAATAAAGTGACTGATACTTCAGGGTTTTGATTTTGATGTAAAACATTTGCAGATTTCTTTAAAACATTCCTTCCTTAATTTCTTTAATATTCCTTCCTCAGTCTATACTCACTAATAGTTAGCTCTGTAGTTACTCATGTGGATGTTAATTCTGAAATTCAAAATTTAAATTCGTGGTCAGACCCCAAATAATTACTGTTTTGGTTCTACTCCAGGTGTTCGGTGACTTTGACAGTAGTGTTTTCTAAAACAGGTATAAAATACATCTTGTTGGAAAATCATAAATTGTTAATTTAATGGGAGTGAAATGTCTTTCTGATTTCGTGTACTTATTTGGAAAGTAAGATTTTTAAAGCACGAAAAAATGTCCACCCTTTAGTACAGTAAATATACCATTCATAACAGTTAATAGTCATTTTTAAAAAATACTTTCTATTGCAATTTTAATTTTAAAGTAAATTTTTACAAACATACATGGTGCGTCAAGAGTAGTGTTAGAGTTACAATTTCGTGTAAAAATATTTCTCTATAAACATTAATTTCTTTTGGGAGCCCCTGTTTTCGTAAACAGAAAAGAGAGCCTTTGCAATCGTTCATCGCGTTGAAGTTATTTAATTTTATTGGGAAATGGACGTCTAGTGCCATTTTTGATGAAAATACGAAAGTTATTTGATAAAAGTTGCAACAGCTGTTTAAACCACTTCAATTTTAAAGAATTTAAGATATTCAAGCATGCATTAGAGGTTTGAACAATTTTAAATTTCTATATTTGAACCTGTTAAGGAATAGCTTATACATTTTAAAAATCCCATTGACATTAGTTTTAAGTTATTAAAATTTAAAGTATTTTCATAATCCCCTTCAGTTTCTTAAATACAATTTATTTTTGAATCAACGAAAATGTTGCCACACTTCGTACATAAATAATTTCCTTTCTCTTACGAGTTACAAGTGAACTAAAATAGACGTTTTCAAAGAATGAGTTATACGATAAACGTTGCGGTTATACATACGGTTGTATTATTTCCGTCCGTCTTTTTTTCGCGATTCCCAAGCAGGAAAAGAAATCAGAAAAAGATGGCCTATACTTAGGAAGTTGGAAAAGATTCAATGACGTGAAACAACTGTTTCGTCTGAATGGATCTCTTCTGCCAAGAAGCATCTGAGTATCAATTTAAAAAAGAAGCGAAACGTTGTGCTTTGGGTACACAAAATGCAACATCTGTTCTGCAAAGACGATTAATTCGAAAACACTTCTGGTGGGGTAAAATGTTTATTTGAAAAAGCCCAAGAAATTACAACGCTTTGTTGAATTTAATGGATCATAGCGAAGAGATTACTTTTGCTCAAGAAACTAACTCTTGTTGTGTTGGTATGTCTGGAATTATACCTCTGTTTCATCCAACAACGTTTTTAAAGCAAAAATTACGTTTAGAATTATTTCTGGAGTTTGTTAGTTAGAAAACTGTCCGATTTCGGTTGTTGCTGTGCTAATTGGAGTTCAATTTTTCTTCGGAGATAATTATTTCAAAGAAAAACACTCAAAAATTAAGCTTTTCAATTTCTCCTCCTTTCTAGATTAAAACTATTAAATCCCAAATGGAGGTAACGTAACTTAAAATTCATATTTCATTTAGTTGAATATTTTTACAGTTACGATTGCAAGTTAAACTAATGCACCTTGTATATATATTTCAAAGAAAATATTTCCAACCTTTTCGATCACATGGCGCACATTAAATAATTACCAATTGAGGTACACTAAAAAATATGTTATATTTTTTGCCGATCTGAGGAAGAAATAGGTATGATTTTGATTAATTTACAAAATAATAGTAATTATATAGACTTTTGTTTCAGTAGCTTTCAAACATATTGTGAAACAATTTATTGATGATATTTTATAATTCAAAACAATACTTAAAATGATTTATACAAGTATTCAAAATAAATACTAGTTATAAAATTATTTATGAACACTTTTATAGTATTCAAGACTATACCGTTAAAATGGAAAACACAAATCTTACAATTTAAAACATTTAACCATTTTTAAAGGAAATCCAATGTCATTCTTGTTATACACTCTAGCTTGCTGCGACCCACCGGTTGAAAATTTATTTCTTGTTTGGAGCAAGAAAAAAAATAGAAATTTATGAATACATTGAAATGGTAATTTATCATACTTAAAAAACTTCAGATAAAATTTAAACATAATTTTTTATTTATCTTTTAAAAAATACAATATAAAATTTGCCTCAAAGTAATAGTTGTTCATTAACATTACACGCATTAGAATCAAGTCTTTTCAATTCACAACATATATCGTTAATTTTTTAATACATCTTTCATACCTTTAGAAAATTGTTACATTGTAATTTCTAAAATATAACGCACGGTCTGTGCATACACTATTTATGCATACGAATTTTTATACATCACTAATTGAACTATTTTAACTAACTAGAGAAGCAAATTTCTCTTGATCGAATAAAACTACTTTTTAGCATTATATTAGATATGATCCTAATTTGAAAAGATGATCTATTTGTCTCTGAAAGTTAAGGACATTCGTAGAATTAAATTCCAACAAATTCACCCAGTTTATTCTTTTCCTTGTTAAATTCCATTGTAGTGAATACCAGTGATTAAAGCAAGTATATATAACTTTTATCTTATATTTCATTCGAAATTAAAATCATGAATTTAAACATCCTATCACACTAAACTGTATTAGAGAAATTGTTTACTACAGGTAAACCTCACTTTTGAATCATGATCTCTAGAAATGGAACTGAAAGCTTCGTGTGTATATTTTTTTCTGTTCACTTCATACCAAGTCAAATAATAAATTTTCAGCACTAAAACGTCTCACTAAATTTATAGTGATTATATGCTTTTTGTTTATTATTTTGTACAATAGAATTCGTCTTACACTATTGCTCTTAACAAATCTGGGGAGCATTCCACAAATTTTAAACATGAACTAAGTTAAAAAACAAACCTTTCTGATTATTTCAATCAATGTCAAACTTTTGTGATTCATTATCATTCGAAAACCTTTACTTTCCTAAAGGTATTAATCTAATTTCAGCTGTCAACACCCACGACCTTGGAACCGATCCCCTAAAATTAGGTTTATGCAACCAACGCATCAAATTAGGTCACTTTAAAATTTAACCTATCTCCTCCCCGACCGAGGTAGGGCAACCTCCCAAAACGCCTGTCCAGAATAACACCAAATAAAACACACAAAAAAACCCGTTCCCATATTTAATCCGCGCATTAAACAGAGAACAGGGCAACAATCTGATGGGATCCCAGCCACAACACATGCGTCAACTATTCCTTATCCCTTCCCGCGCCGAGAATTACCTCTACCCAACAATGGCAGAGAAAAAACCTCCATAATCACGCTGCAGGGCAAGTGATTCACTTCAATTACAGGAGGGTCGGGTTTCCTGCCATGGGAAAGATAGGGGTTCTCTTTTACACCCCTCTCGGAAACCAGCCCTACCCTTATTGCAGGGTGTTGCTTGGGAATATGAAATCCCCATTAGAACTCTGGGGTGGAGCTCACTCAAATTAATACGGTAATTCAAAACTGGATTTTCGGCAACAATAGAATCTTCTGAGGGGAAGTGGATAAGCGTTCTAAGCCACTTTTGATGAAGATAAATTTGGGCTCGTTGAAAATAGGAAATTACCTACCGAGGCTGATGTTCATTGAGACTGATTTTAAATGACGGTTGCGAGCTTGGTGGAATGCTTGGATTTATATTTTCTAAACGAAGGAAGTCCTGGGCGGAATGTTTGAGAGGGGTGTTCGGCTTTTAACCTAATGAGCGTGTGAGTTGTGTTGGTGCACTTGAAATATTTCCGTGCGATTCTTCCTCTGTTAAGTGGCCTGTGCTTGCTCAAAATGTGGAATGGAGGGTGTAGTTTTCTGTTAGATGTGGCTTATTTCGATCGTAAAAGGAAAGCATATGCTTTTAGATGGTAATGAAATCAATTATAGCTTGTTCTTTATAACTATGGTTGCTTTTAGGTTTCGCAAGATACTCTTGGATTGTGATAAAGGGCTTGCTAAATCCTACGGGTGGTTGTTTCGATGGGGTATCTCTCCATTAGCAAAAGTGACCAGATCTTTAATGACGAGATATCTCGTCATTAAAAGAAAATTGACCAGATATTGATTTCGTCATCAATAAATCGACAAAAAAATCTCGATTGCGAGATATCCCATCAGAAGCAAAATTGGTCAGATCTTGATGGACAAGATATCTTGCTAAAACCACTTGGTGTGTCGAGCTTAATTCAACTACTCTCCACCATCTACAACATGAGATGCAGGACATTGAGATTCAGGACAGCATAATATCTATCTTATTCTAGAAATAGACTTATTTTAGGTCTTTGAACCAATGCTATGACTGTCTATGATAGATCCTCGAAAGAATAACCTGCTACAATTAGTTTTAGATGTTTCCGCTTTTTTCATTATTATATAACTACACTGCTGGCCACCGTAAATGCAACACCCTGAAGGAAGCATGCAAATAATATGAAATTTACAACATGCATTAGCGGAGGTGAGATATGCAAATGATTAGAATTTCAGCGCAGACGCACATCACGCGCGCCTGTGGCGCCACTTCAAAGCGCTATTTAAGGCTTGGAGATTTCGACGATTTCAAGTACGGCAATTGTGTTTTTCTTGTGGTTTTTTAAAAAAAAACGATCAATTATGCCTCGTAGAAAACAGCGATCATCTTTTGATCAAGTATCCGAGTTCGACAGAGGAAGGATAGTGGCCTACCGAGATTGTGGATTATCTTTCAGGGAAATCGGTAGTCGTGTTGGACGAAACCAAACAACTGTAATGCGGATATGTGATCGTTGGATGCAGGAGGGTACGACGGACCGACGTGTTCGATCGCATCCACCTCAGTGCACCACTTCACGTGATGACAGGCATATTGTGCGTATGGCAGTGACGGATCGCTCAGCCACATCACGAACCATAGCACAGCACATTCAGTCTGTACCGCATCCTCCAGTGTCTGCGCGTACCATTCGACGCCGTTTACAGCAGAGTGGTCTGTCCGCAAGACGTCCATTGCTTCGTCTACCCTTGACGCAGAACCACAGACGTTTCCGCCGCCAATGGTGCGATGAAAGAAGGATGTGGACGGCAGAATGGAATGAAATTGTCTTTACTGACGAGTCACGCTTCTGTCTGCAACACCACGATGGTCGGATTTGAGTCTGGAGACACCGTGGAGAGTGGATGCTGAACAGCTGCGTTATGCACCGCCACACTGGTCCTGCACCGGGTATTATGGTATGGGGCGGTATTGGATATCACTCTCGCACTCCTCTAGTACGCATTGCCGGTACTTTAAACAGCCAGCGCTACATCTCCGAGGTGTTGGAGCCAGTTGTCCTTCCTTACCTTCAGGGCTTGCCCACAGCCATATTTCAACAGGATAATGCGCGACCACACGTGGCACGCATTGTCCAAGGGTTCTTCGTCAATCGCCAGATTGAATTGCTTCCCTGGCCAGCTCGCTCTCCGGATCTTTCGCCGATAGAAAACATGTGGTCCATGGTTGCTCAACGATTGACCCAGAATACATCCCCAGCTGCCACACCAGATCAACTTTGGCAACGTGTGGAAGCTGCTTGGTCTGCTGTACCCCAAGAACACATCCAAAGTCTCTTTGAATCAATGCCGAGGCGTGTGGCAGCGGTGATCTCCAACAATGGCGGCTACTCTGGCTACTGATTTTGGCAGGAACCACACTTCACAGAAGTCTATAAATTTAATCATTTGATACTTGGTCAACATGTTATCTACAAAATAAATTTTGTTGTGATATCTCTTGTCTTTCTTGGTGATGCAATTTGGGTGGCCAGCAGTGTATTATAGCGGACTGGAGTTACGTCGCAGCAAACCACAAGAGGCCAGTCTCTCATTAAGTCAAGTGATTAAGAAAGTCATCTTTTTACATGAATCTGTTGAAGAACATAGAAATAATGCGATAACCCACTATTGCTACATTGTTACACCTACAGATGAAACTTTTTCAGTAATCGTCATAATGTCAGCATATTCTAATAGACTGTACATGGCAATTGTATTGAGTTATATCATTGTTTTGTGGAAGAAAGTTCTTCCTGTACATATTGTATACTCTATACCCCGAGGTAAAATCCTTGTCTTCTGGTGATTCGTTTTACCGTTGAAAAATCTCTCTTTGAAATCTTTCTGAAAATCTCTCATAAACAAAGCGATGGTAATAAATTAGTTTTTCCGAAAACAGGCCGTTTGCAGCATTTTTGAAAGAAAATCAGTTTTCAACAACCGTTTTCCTGGTATATATAAGTTGAATTTGATATACCTGCTTTGCATTTGCATTGCACTTGAAATACCTTCTTTGAGCTTCTTGTATTTGATATGCCCTTTGAATACCTTCAACACGTAAAGTAAGCAGCATTGATCTTCTGACGTGAAAGCAATTTTTTTCAGTTTTTAAGAAAACCTAGTTCAGATATTTTCTTATATATATAATCTTCAAAATTAAATGGCTTTAATTGTTTTATATCATCTTTCAAATATTTGTAAATTGTTCAAATTTTGGAATGCAAAAAATATAAGTTGAAACATACAGAATTAGAATTTAGATTGTGTTAAAATAATGTTAATAGAAAAAAATTGTTTCTTCAGCAATACTGTCAAAGCAAACATATTGACTGATATCTCGTGAAAACGCTCTTTTCTGAGACAAATTTTCACAAAAGGCATTCGTTTTTCAGGTTTTTCTACTTCTTTTCTTATTTAACACTCACAAGTTTGAAAATCGAAGCTCAAGGTGGACATCTTCGGTATGTAAGCCACCTTTGTGATAAATTTGAAGACTACTTTGAGTAGTTTCTTTTTAAGCCGAAAGGCAAACCCCACAAAGCTTCTTTTAGATTACATGAATCCACTTAGTTCTGAACTATATGCCAACATATCAAGCACCTAAAATTCTGTCAATTTCTATACATCCAAACACTCGCGGGGCATTCGTGAATCTCACTTATCCTTACAAATGGTTTTGACGAGATATCTCGTCCATTAAGATCTGAACAATTTTACTAATGACGAGATATCTCGTCCATTAAGATCTGAAAATTTTTACTAATGACGAGATATCTCGTCCATTAAGTTCTGAAAAATTTTACTAATGGCGAGATATCTCTTCATCAAGATATTACTGTTTTTTATCAAAACGAGATCTTGTCTGTTTTTTTAACAAGATGAGATCTTGTCTGTTTTCTTCTAATGACGAGACGATCTTTAAGGATGATATATTTCGTCCATAAAGTCTGATCAGCTTTGCTAATGACGAGATATCTTGTCGGGACAACCACCAGGAGTGTTAACACGACAGGTTAAATTATATAGGCAAGCGAGATTCAACAATCGAAAATTCGTCAGCACATTCCGAAAAATGCCATCACAGTACATATCATCAGTGAGTATAGAAATTTATTATGTCAAATTCCGCAAGAAAAAGTTCGAGAAGAGGCAATATCCATTATAACTACCCCCAAAAGATCTTGCCCAGAAAAATGTCTCCCGTGTATGTGTATTCCGAGATCGGAATAATGTATAACTGATCTCAGCAATACAATCAATTTGAAAAAAAACGCCATCATTTGACTTTCATAAATCTCCGTTACCGCGATTATAGGACCTTAATTGTGCGTTTTGCAGGATAATTAGATTCAATACCAGCATTATAGTCAGTATTATTGAGGCAAATACTCCACAATGCATGTAAACAGAATGGATGCATGTGCCAAGTCAGAGGAATATGTATTCTATAAAAAGAATCTCAGAAACGAAATAACGAGCCGAAGGAAGATGAAAAAATACGTTGGGCAGCTGCCAAGTCTATTGCCGCCAGTGTGGTTACAATTATGTTATCCCCACACCATTCAACCGGGCTTTCCCTTTGCTCCTAGCAGTGGTAGTTTTATTTTCGAAATTGCCCAAGCCAATTCGTTGTTCTTTGGCTTATTCTAACCCTGTGCTCCAAACTATTCGGAAGACAAAGATCTTCGACGTGGGAAAGGAAAGAAACCGAAAGTTGTGTAACATTCTCCGTAAATTGGGTTTCTTTCAATAAGTAGATTGAATATGCAGAGTGATGGCATAGTTGTATTCACGTATGCTTTAGTACCCGTAACACACTACCGAAATTTACATATCGGAAGGGTATTGTTATGGTATGTAATAATGTATCTAAATGACACGAGTCTGAGAGAATGAAGATATTTTATAGTCTAATGTATCTTTTATAAATGTATGAAAGGGTATAAATTGTTCGATTTGTTTCAGAACAAAGGGATAAGATGATATGGTTGGATTTTATGGAGAAAGGCTATATTTCGACAAGCTGCACCAAATAACGTCAATTAAATGTACATACACAAGGAAAGTTTTACTGACACAGAAGAGAAACATACACATGGAGTAATCAATTAGCTGCCCGGGTTCGGTTTTAAGATACAAAGATCATATTTGGCCAAGCTGTACCAAAAAATGTCAAGTAAATAGATATACACAAGGAGAGTTTTACTGACGCAGAAGAGAGAAATACACCCGGAGAGTAATCGAATGGCAGGTCGGGTTCGGCTTTATGATAAAAGGGCCGCATTTGTCAAAGATATTCCAGACAACGTCGTGTGAATAGACATACACACACAAGGAAAACGTTGCTGACAAAGACGAGCAAAATACACACAGGAAGCAATCGATTGGCTGATCGGGTTCGGTTTTATGATAAAAGGGTCATATTTGGCCAAGCTGTGTCAAAGGACGTCAAGTAAATGGGCATATACAATGAATGTTTTACTGGCACAGAAGTGGGAAATACACACAAAGGAGTATGATAGAAATCAAACCAAGACCACCAATTCGCAGGTTATAGCTCAGTGGGCAAACCCTTAGTGTCGGTGACCTCTAAAATTAGATAGAAATATAATGTTTAGATGAAGTGATGATCATTCACTTTTTCATTTAGTAATATTCACAACAAGGGAGGTAGGATTTCTCTCGTATGGTTATCGTATGGTGTAATATAGCTAATTTATGTACAATTTAACAGCAGTACATGCTTCTGAAAGGAAGTAAGATTCATAGTTGAATTGCATGTTTACATAAAATATTGTTTCAGTTATATGAAATCAAGTCACTCAAAAAATAAAGATAATTCAGCTGTATTAGGAAATAATGTTAAAAAATGATTCAGCTGTAACAAAACAAACATGCTACTTTCATTAAGGTAGTTAATGGTTTCTAGTTCATTATTATCGCTCCTGGTGGTTATTAGGACGAGGTATCTAATTAAAAGCAAAATTTACCGATCTTGATGGACGATATATCTCGTCATCAGGAAAAATAATTTAATCTTGATCTCGTCATCATAAAAAACGGCAATATCTTCTTCATTCGAAATTCAATCGTCATTCTTGGTTATGATACATTTCGTCATAAGCAAAATTGTTCGGGTCTTGATGGATGAGTTATATTGTGGGAACCACTTGGAAGATGTTAAACGTTTTACCGATTGTTGGATTGCAACTTTCATCAAAGCTCTTTCAGCTTAAATTTATGGAAGATTTTATAGATCCAAGGAAAAGCAATAACAGAAATTCTTAAGAGTATTTGCCAGAAATCAGGATCACTTAATTCCTATAGAAACTTACATATGACAGTTTCTTAACCATAAAATATGAACGCAGTGGGAAAACAAATAAATAAACTAATCAAGAAAGAATATGTGTTACTTCCTGATGCGGATATTTATTAAATATTCGATATTAAATAATCCAAATAGTCTTACATATTTGAAAAAACATGATATAGTAACAGCATAACTGGCAATTTATGAGTATCTTGACATATAAATAAATTTGTTTTCCAAAATTAGACAACTAAAGACATCTAGCTTTTCAAAAGAAATGTGCAATACATTTCTTTAACGTAAAATATTGAGCACGAAAAATGTTGAGCATGAAAAATATTGAATGCTTTTTTACGGTGCAACATATTATTATGTATACTAGTAGTTAAAATACATGGAAACATTATTGAAATATTCAGTTGTAACCATATAAAACCATTTTTTAAAAATAATCTTATAAACCACATTGAAAAAAATGTTAAAATGATATAACAATTCCTGAAAATAAAGTTTTCATTGTTTGAATGTTTGCGAAATACCTATGATTCAAACGAAAATGTATTCATTCTTGAATAGAATTATGTTGATAATTATATTAGTAATAGTAGTAATTAAAAAGGTCATATGTGCATATTTCAAGATTTTTTTATTAACCCTTAATGATGCTTAGGCATTAAATAAAAATTATACTATAAATATTATCTATGAAAAATTTAAACCACAAGAGGCTTGACTAAGCTAACGAGATTAAGATTTTTCCTTTTGCATTGCTTCGTAACATAATATCTTAAATGATACCTTCACAATGCAGTCTTTTATTCAATGTTGATTCTATATTCATGCAGATTACATTTCACCCAATTGTTTTATCTCTCAATATATAAATATATAGAATAATTAAGGATAAAAGATCGTACCAGATTTCTGCGTTCCATCTAAAAAGTAAAGTTTTGGAATGGGATGATATAAATCACATACCTAGAAGAAAGAAAAAGAATAAATATAGTAAATTATAGTTAGTATCAGGTTAATTAACATTATTTTTTTAGAAATAATAAAGAAATGTTCTTTAAAACTACATATAATAATGCATATAATTAAAAGTTTCTTAATGATTTATAATATTTCTAAGAATTTAATTAACACAAACATAAAATAAAGCTTTAAATTTATTTCGTTGAAAGAATGGTTAAGTAACATATTCTTTTACAAACGGAAGAAAAATAAATTATCTTAAAAACGATGTTAGGTAAAATTTAAGCAAATAAACTACTAATTGGTTTTAGAAAACCATTTCTTGCTTTAGATACACTTTTAATATTTTTGAACTTATTCATCCTATTATTTTTACATTATGTATTGCATTCAGTTTTCTTTATATACGTATTAAGCATTGACAAACGGGTTTTCTAAATACTTAATGCATATATCAAGGATAATTTTCAGAGCATATCGTGTAATATGTAGGCTTAAAAACAAATTTAAGCCTGCAACCAAATACCTGAATGCTTTCATTTTCTTTCACTGCCAAACAGCTGATTTTTACGATATCATACATTTCACATTTTCAAACTGAGAGAAAGAAATCGAAAAATTAATTCAGAAAACCAAAACAAAATTAAAATTCTTTGATTTTGAATTTGAAATTTGAAGGATTCTTCCCTTTTCATATTAAAAATTTACAGCAGGCCTTGCAGCTTGATTTCCATTGTTTGAGTTTAATAGAACTGATTATTTATTGAAGTGTTCTCCATTCTGAAGTGTCTCGTTTCGAGTTTATGCGATGTTATAAAATTCAAAACCACTCTATACAAACGGTATTAAGTTTTGTTCAATTGCATCGTGTATGTCATTTGTAAGATTTTTAACATTGAAAGATTTTTACTCTTTTTTCTGCTAAAAACTAACGTTCGACGCATCCTTTGAAATTGCAATATATTTCTGAATGATCCTTTGAGAGAATCCGTAAGTACTAAATAAATGATGTTACAAATAGTAAGTAAACATTGTTCTTTGTGTTTCTATCTCCTCAAATCAATGTTATTTTTAAAAGATTAAGCATTAATTCATCAATTCAAAACTATCACAAGGGAATATAGTCTATTAAAATTGCATCAGATCAATAGAGGTAGGTAGGTAGGTATTTTAATTAACGTCGCATTGGAGCAACAAAACGGACGACGGTCCGGGATCAAACCAGAAGGGAAAGATTCAAGGAAACACCACGTAATTTTGAACCACGGTCAGATGGCGAGGCAACATTTGAGCTCCCACCCCACTCTCAAAACTTTCACACCACACCAATGTGAGGACCTTTGAGGCCACGGCAGATTTAACGGCCCTTTGTTCAGGATGGTCTTTGGTTGGATTCGAACTCGCAACCCTCGCTAGGCCGTTACTCGTCCAACCGGGCGACCTCGGCACTCAGATGAGTAGAGAATAAATCAAAACATGAATTTAACCTTTCAAGTGCTATCGACGAGATATCTTATTCGAGATGTGGTCAATTTTACTATTGACGAAATACATCGTCAAAACAAAACTGCTCCAAGAGGAATTGCATATAAAATAGAGGAAACAAATTGTCCCTTGCTCAGAAGTGATGACCATTTATTTCTAACAAGCTTTGTAGCAGAGGCTGGTCACTACAGAGCAGTTTTGGACACTAATATAAACTACCAGGGGGTTAAGTGAATGTATAAATCAAAATAATTAGTGGTTCCATAAGAAGCTTAGTGTACAATACTATTATATTCATAAAAAATCAATTTTCAGTAATTACACACAAATAATGCATGGATAGGTTCAGGACTGTAAGGCTGACATTAGCCAAAATAGTTTTCAAATCTACTTGTTATCATGGGAATCAAATCTAGTTCTCATGAAATGGCGCTTTTTTGTTTAAAAGTTGTTCGGAACACTACCACAACCACAGGCTAGACCTTTTTGTATTACAGGCAATTTTAATTTCTTCAATCACTATGGGACATGTTCGAATCATCAAATAGCTTAATTGAAATATTTTATACACAGCTCTATCAATAAAATCTACTTTTAAACTATTCAACCCTTAACGAATCAACTAAAACAGTTTGTAAAAATATAAGGAAAGTTAGATGCTTCTCAAATTGAGAGTATGTATTGAAACATTTATACCAAGAAACGAACATGTTTCTTATATGTGCAAGGATAGCATTTAAATACGATTGTTAAAAGCTCTTGATGAAATGGCTTACATAATACATTAAGGAGAACCTCATTAATGTTTCAGTATGCTGTTTGCGCATGAATTAAGGCGTCTCGTCGTGTTTCAATGTCATTACGGGAAATACTTTAGCAATTCTGCTAGCCGTCAAGTTAATGGCATTGGTAAATACATGTACGCAAACATATTCTACTAGTTTAATGTACGAAATAACGAATTTCTTGCTCCACTTGTGCTTGATGAAACAAATAAACATTTGTTTCCGATTTTTAAACATTTTTGCTTCTATTTGAGATAGAAAGAAGAAAAATAATACCAGTACATTTTGCTTGAAAAAGTTGAATGATGTATCGTGACAAGGTACTATTTGTCGTGCAACTGCCATCGGTAGAAGTGTCTCATCTGTTATTTTTTTAGTGTTGTTCACTGTCGTGTCTGTACAATGTTTTCAACAGTTTTGTGAAAAGATCATCGACTTCGAGATATTGTCTTGCACTAGATAATGCACACGATGGATTTCGGACTCTGTATCAATATTTTATGGATCCGAGACCTCTCAAAATAAATTGCGGTAATGGTAAGAAACCAGGTTATTAAGAATCTCGTCAACATGTTGGATCAGTACTTTGAGACCGATATAATTTATGCATCATAATCACTAGGATAAAGATTTGCATTCTAATTACTTACGTGGTCTTAATATTTTCAGATTGAAACGGTTGATTAACAGGATTGAAAAAATATTTCCTCAGAATGTTTTAAAATAAAAAAAAGAGGTAAATTATAAATTTTTTAATGGCAATCATATTTTTTTAATTTATATTTTTATTTCTAATGCCCGACCACTGACCTCTTAGGTATTAAAAGAGCCGAATTGTCAACTACTTGTAGAACACTTAGTGGGTGAGCCGCCACTACTCCTAACAAAAACAATATTCAACATCCAAGTTCTTACAAACCGGATTCAAACCCGGGTCCTTCTGGGTGGTAGACAAACACTATGACCGCCTTACCAGTTAGGCAGCTTTATATAATATTATTTACTCGACAAAAATAGTATATATAATAGTAGGCTAGTTGCTTAAGTTTTGCATACAGTTGAATTAATCAACATAATAATTATAATATAATCTTTATTTAACATTAAGTGTAAAAACATCCACTCAATGTTATAGCCAGGTATTATAAAAAGATATATCTCAAAACTATATAAATATTAATTATAGATAGACATTAAATATCATAACGTCCTGTGAGTGTGCATAGATAAAATGTATGTTAACTTTTAAAGAACTATACGCCCACTTTTTAGATGCAATAAACACATTTTTTGTTTCGAACCAATGACGTAATAGCCATAGGCAAGAGTACACATTTAAAAGAGATCACTTAAAAACAAATTTCCAGAATACAAGCAATTATCTTAGGGATTTTAACCATGAAAATGATTTTAATTTTTACTACGTTCACGAGTAGGATTTTTTATCATAGTAGAAAATGTTGTCATTAGTATAATACTAATCTAATAATGTTACCTTACACAAAATGTATAAATATAGTTTATCGACTGTGTTTTATAGATTAAGCATAATTGTGAATCGGTAATTTTAAATGCACTTTTTTCAGAAGATTTGCTTTCATAAATTTAAAAACTGTTCACTATATATTAACTAGTAAATGACAGAACAAAAGTTTTTAATTAGCCTTTTCACTATAATTTAATAATTGCTTAAAAAGTTAGTAGACAGTAAGATGACTTTGTTTTTTCTAAGTAATACATGACAGAACAAAGAGCTTTTAATTATGATTTTTTATAATTTAAAATTTTCTTTAAAAGATAGTAGGTAATAGGATTATTCTATTTTTTTCTCTTCACAAGACTAATTTTAAAAAATCACTTCCTGCAGTATTTATTTTTAAAAAACATCCAGATTAAACTTGAAAAGGAAGCATTAAAATTCTTAATATTCTCAGCAATATCAGGTAGCATATCTAGTTTTATAAAAAGAAATCCGCCTTATTTCATAACTTTAAAATTTTCAAATACAGTGTCTAGAAATCAGGATTAATTTACTTAAAATTTTATGCATAAGTTTGTTGGCTTAAAAAAATGCTTTAATTATACACCCGAGGTTCAGTTGGAATATCATTATCATATTTCATATCTTGACTGCATAACATTTATGCATCAAGTTTTCTTCTACGAAGTTCGAGTAATTACAATATGTACATGAGAGTATAAACAATAAAAGTGTGTATAACATTATACAATATATATTAATTACAGCTACCCAGCTAACAGCTTTTCATTCTATACAGTCGCAGAACATATCCAGTTGAGAGTATAATCCGAAACCTCACTGTCTCGAACGCCTTAAGCTTCATGAATGAAGTCCCTGCAGCTTAAAGTTCAAGGAGCATGCATTCTCAGCCTCCCAAACTAGACTTGATTTCCCAATGTGATGCAGATTTTTGACTCGGAGTTTTGCTTCAATAAAAATAAATAGCTGGGCATTTTTCAGAAACCCCATAATTGATATCACAAAAGACAAAAGGGTTAGCATACACAATATCGACTCACCCCCGACGGAACTCTCGTGGGCATCATACCATCAGTTTCCCCAAGTCATATGAGAATAGAAGTGTGAGGAATATTCGGTGTGTGTGTAGTATTCTTTTGACTTCTTTTCTCTGTATGGTAATACTTGTTTCAGAGGCAACGGAAGAATGATACTACCCTGAAAGTTATTTTTATTCGCGCAGTCCCTTGCATATTTACTAGGTATGTGCTCTATTCTTTCCGGGCGAGAATATATGGATGGAAAATGCACACTGAACATCCCTTTGAACGCGTTGAAAAGGGAATTTCCCAGAGGGGCTAGAGTGTACCCTTGCACACCCGTGTAACATATCTAAAGGTACCGGCCGTGGTGTGGCAAAACTGGAGCAGAAAGTTATTTTCTTCTCGAGCATGGGATCTCGAAAGAAAATAGGGCTGATACTTTCGGAATAATGGCTATTTTAGAACGATTTGGTAATGCGTTTCCGTCCGAATGTTTGATACAAGTTTTCTGGAGATGTTCGAGGTTCAAGGTGTCGCTTATGTATGTATATATTCTCGTAGATTTCATATTCAAATGTCGTGGAAGATACGTGTGGTTTATCGTGGTTAGTTTAAAAATTGCCTTCACGATCGACACAGTTGAACAATCTATTCAACATCATTTATTTTCTTTGACAAAGTGGATGATGAATTGAGATAATATATGTGACAAAATAAGCATTCTATTATGGATAACCGTGCCGAAAGCATGGGATCTCGAAAGGAAATAGGGCTGATACTTTCGGAATAATGGCTATTTTAGAACGACTTGGTAATGCGTTTCTATCAGAATGTTTAATAAAGTTTTCTGGAGATGTTTGAGATTCAGTGTGTCGTTTATGTATGAATATATTCTCGTAGATCTAATATTCAAAGTATCGTGGAAGATACGTGTGGTTTGTCATGGTTATTTTAAAAATTACCCTCATGGTAGAAACAGTTGAAAAATCTATTTAGAATCATTAATTTTCTTGGACAAAATGGATAATGAATCGAGATATTAGCATGCGTATTTTGATTTTTTCATTCGTAACCCTACCGAAGCATGGGTAAGATAGGGAAGATACTTTCGGAAATATTAGCTATTTTAGAATGACTCGGTGATGCGTTTTCTTTGGAATGTTTGACACGAGTTTTCTGAAGACGTTCAAGGTCTCTTTGTAAGGGTATATATTCTCTCTTCCACATTCAAAAAATATCATTTAAAAATTACATTTACTGTAGAAACAGCTGAACAATCTATTTAAAAACATTTATTTTCTTGAATAAAATGGATGATGAATTGCGATATTAGTATTCTTATTTTGATATATATTACGCATAAACGTGCTGAAATCATGGGACCTCAAAAGATAGGAATGATACTTTCGTAATATTGGTTATTTTAGAATGATGAATCGGTGATGCGTTTCCGTCGGAATGTTTGATATGAGTTTTCTGAAGATATTCAATGCTTCTTTGTAACGGTATATATTCTCGATTCTACATTCAAAATATCACGAATGGTACGTGTGGTTTACCATGGTTAGTTTAAAATTTACTTTTATGTAAGTTACAGTTGAACAATATATTTAACCTCATTTTATTACCTTCGCCCAAGTGAATGATGAACTGAGATGGCAGTATGCATGTGTTATGCAGCATGAGATGGCATATTATTGCATTTCTGTATGCAAAATTAATTGAAGATATAACCTAACAATTTCAAGTATTATTTCCCATTCAGTTTTTAGCAAGAGATAAAAATTAAATGATCAACTAATGAAAATTCTGAAAGAGTTATTATCTTGAAAGAGTTATTATCTACTCATCCCAACGTTCTGTCTCAAAAACGAACACTTAAGAAAAGAAAGTTACGATTCGAGGAAAATCCCAGTAATATAATTTAAGATTTGATCAATAAATTTTTGTGGACACATTAAAAACACATTAAGCTTAGTTTCTTAGCATACTAAAAATAACTTATACGACAAGAATAAAATATGGTCTATAAAATAAAATTAATACTTTTAGTTCCTTCACTTTCAACGATTTAGAATATCAACCCTACAAGTGGTTTCGACGAGATATCTCGTCCATCAAGATCTGACCAATGTCGCTAATGACGAGATATCTCGTCAACATATAGCCGATTTTTTACATATATGACGACTAGATCAAGATCTGGTCACTTTTTCACTAACGACGATATACATCGTCCATCAACATCTGGTCACTTTTTCTCTAACGATGATATACATCGTCCATCAACATCTAGTCTCAAAGCTTTGCTAATGACGATATACCTCATCGAGACAACTATCAGGAGGGTAAATCACATACTTTGCAAACACATATACACCGAAATCTTTTGCCACAAATCTCTAATAGAATTGACTCGTTTTATTCCGATATAGATCATATTTTACTACAATGTTAGACGATAATTTTTCATTGTGTCATTTACATTATCCTCGAATTTCATTCTCCTTTCGTTGTTCAAAATATCTATAAATAATATCTATACATATAAAACAGAGTTGGCGTCTGTCTGTGTCCCGTATAACACGGGAGTTATGTTCCAAAAAATTGCCGTGTTATGCGAATCCGTGTTATACGAAACAAAGAACTAGTACGAAAAGGGGGGGTTGGGTTCCAAAAATTAAAAAACATGGTATTATATTTTCATAATTAAGATAAATATCTTTATTAAAATTTTCTTAAGAAGTAATACATATTAATATGAATTAAACAATGTTTTCTTCGTCATCACTAAGCACTATTAACCGAGAGTGTTTTCTTTTTGGCAAGATATCCTCATCCTCTGAGTGACAGCCACGAGATCAGTGATGCCATTTATTTTTTAAGTCCTTTATTTCTCAATTTCGTTTTATCTTTCGCTCCAGTGACGCGCATTAACTATGCTAAGAATCTTCCAGAAAGTTACGTCATGCCATGTCATGTGTGTCCGTCTAACAAATTACAGATGAGCTAGTTTAAAAACAGCGAATTAGGAAGTTCAGCTCCCTTGATTGACAAGACCATCTCCCCTGATTTGCGACCCCCTGAAAAACTGATAAAAAGAGTGGAGAGGAAGAATACGCTCTTTTTTTTTCGCCTGTCCAACGACCTTGCAGTTTTGTTAGAAAGAAACGCGTTAAGCGTTCTTGCCATTTTTTTCTTTTTGATGCGGGGATCCCCGAGAGACGCCATGTCTCTTCTAAGCTAAGCTACTTTTTATTTAATTTATCTCGAGATAATATCCGCGCGTGTAGTTCTTAGGATATTCCATGCTACACCGTTTAAATTAAACTTTCATAATGCCATCTTTTCGCATCGTTGTTCCAATCATTCCATAAAAGCACCGTGTTATTCGGGATGTTCCCAATTCTCGAACCGTGTTAGAGTGAATCCGTGCTATAGAAGTGCCGTGTTATACGGGGGTTACCTGTACATTCATTTTTTAGAATTATGCGGGGCACATAGGCTATATATTAACCCCGTTCGATTTGTCCTGTGTCTGCAGAGGGGACTAAAAACAATTCGAAATCCCCATTGGCATAACATTATTTTTACGATCACTCAGACCAGTTAGCACCAAATTTGGTGCATTCATTCTTTAGAATACTGCGGGAAACATAATCTAATAATCTCTAACCCCGTTCTATTTTTCCTGGTTCTGTAGAGGGGGCTAAAATCAATTCGAAATCCCCATAGAAATAATAGTGAATAATATTACGATGAATCACAAACAATTCAACCCGAGCAACGCCGGGTAATTCAGCTAGTTCTAGGTATATAATATTCTCAAACTTTTGCAGCCTTTTAAATTATCCTTGCTAAATACTTCGAGGAATTCCAATTTATATCATAAATCGTCGAATCAATTTTGAATATCCTCTAACTCACAAATGTGCAGAAATTGAGCTAGACAGGCTGTCATGTGAGCCAGCTTATACAATTAATGCTAATTACTCTCCATTTCAACAATTATATGCGAGAAGTACACTTTTGCGTAATCTATTTGAAGTTATTTATTGTAATTAAATAGTATCTTCACGTTTTGGATATCCTTGACAATGCTGTTAGAATAACTTGACGTTATATAGATAATTTATTATTAATAGAGAAATGCATTGCAGTGTGAGTAACATTGTTTTAAACTATTCCCATATTAAGTATTCTCTTTATTTTCATATAACAGACAAAAATTATTAGTATGAATTAATTCGATTAATTCAAAATAATATTGATTTCAAATTTATAGTCGAGAATACTTTACTCGTGTGAGTTCCTTCTAAGTAAAATTGAAGTTACTTTTTGTTTAAAAGAACAATATCTTTTTAAAAGTACACATCGAGTTTTTATATTTAGGATATTAAACCACTGAGGGGTTCACACTCGTATATATCCATTCAGCAACTTGCAATCATGAGTTGCACATGAGTGCAATAAGCATGAGTTGTGACCTTGGCTAGTAAATTATTCCTAGAATGTTTCAACTAATATGTATAGTTATTTAATTGGTTCATGGGTTGTGACGTAAAAGCAACACTGAACTTCTTCCAAATCTCATGACGTTCATAAGGTTAAACATTTTTACATGGAAAATATTATTTCCCCGCTTAGATATAAGTTTCAATTGCAGAAAGTGATTCAAAATTACTTTCTAGGCATTCTGTTATTTATGACAAGGACCATTATAATCCGGCTCCGGCTAGAAGGCAGTTGTCACGTGGTTTTAAACGAGTCTAATAGTTGATTAGTGCTGATTAGATAATTCCCGAGTCTAATAGTTGATTAGTGCTAATTCCCACTCCAAATTTGGCGAGGGATAAATCATTCATGGCGAACGCCACGAAGGTTTTTTCTTCTGCTTTTGGCAGCCTTTATTTGAGACAAATCCTCTTCGCACCTATTCAGAAACTAATTGACCCAAGGTCGGCCACCTTCTCGTGGCAGCCGCACTAAACTTGAAACATTATAACAGCGCCAACTGAATACGAAAGTGTAACCCTCAACTGATTTGTTTAGCAAGTTGTTTTTTATGTATGAAACTCCGTGAATGGTGATTTGGAAGTGCTTGTTTTACGACACATGCATTTTGTTTCTGAAAGACACGTGAAAGGAGGAAAATTCTTTAGTATCTTTGTGATCTTCTTAATGAAGACCACAAATGTGATACAAATCATCCAACCTCAAATCTCTAAAACCTTCGGGGGCACTAAGTTGAGTATTCCTTAGAAATAATTCGTGCCACGGATGCTAGGTGAAGGGAAGTTATAGAATATATGCTGCAGAATATTAAACAAGTAATAAAACTGTTGAGTTAAACTTCTGTGTTCTGTAAGCAATTGTGCTTGGCCGTTTCCTGGACGAAAGTTATGTCACGAAACCCGGGATATAATTAAGGCATACTCTATGTTTAAAAAGTTCTATTTTAATTCCTTTTACAGGGACACAGAATAATACGTGCTGGTCTGCTGTTGTTAAACATCAAAACTCCTGCACGTAAACTATATAGAAGGATGCCTGGTTATTCAGTTTCTCGGACTCAAGATGTGAGATGTACTGTTACAATCGTATAACATATATTGCGTAATATTTATATGAAAAAGAAACTCAAATTAGGTAGTTAATTAAGACGACGTCATACTGGAGCAACACAAGGGGCTCAATCCCTAAGAGAAAGTTCCAAGGACAATGCCTAGTCATTTTATACCACGGTCAGATGACGAGGTCAACACCTGAGCTGGCATCCCACTCTCCAAAATTCCACGCCACACCAACGTGAGAACATTTGAGGCCACGACAGATTCAACGTGCACCAGCCCTTGTGTACTGGACCGTCTTTGTCTGGATCGAGTTCCGAACTCGCAACCCTCCTGTTGCTAATCCGTTGCTCTTCCAAATGGGCTACCGTGGCCCAAATAACAAAGTCAGAATCAGAGGATAAAAACAAAAGTTAAATGGAAATTTGTAATGAAAATTAGTTTACAGTGGCTTCAAATAATAGCCACGGTTATTCCTAACAGAGACAATTACCAATATCCATGCGCTTACAAAACGGGATTCGAACCCGGACTTGGAGAGTGGCAGACAAAAAGGAGAATGTATTAGGATTAAATCTTTTGAATCAGATGTAGTTTGTGTTTGAGTTATAGAATTAAGTATTATCTAGTATTTTAACCACATTTTGTTGGGTTTGTCTATCTAAGGTCATTGTCTACTATTCTAGGGCTAATTAGATAGTTTAACATTTTCCACATTAATTAATTATACCACTAAATTTTATCTAGCAGTTGAGTTATTTACAATCACACTGACCCTCAACTAATTTTATATCCTTATACACGCAAATTCCATTAAAAAATACCTTCCAGGGTCATTATTTTTATACACTGTATGGGACTCAGCTCTTAGGCAGAACGTTATTTATCAGCACACACACAAGTACCGCTTAGGAAACAATAAATTTGTCTGGGTGTACGATTTTCCGTCAACACTTCCTTTTACGACAAAAACCGAATCACATTCGTACCACATACTAATTTTGTGGGTTAAGGTGAACGCAGATACGCCTCTTTTACCAAAACATTATGACTCTGAGACATATCAAACTATGACTAATATCAGTTTCGGCACTCTGAATAATAGCTCTCGAGCCACACGCGATGCGGCTGAAAATACATTTTCCTGGCCGTTGTAGAAGAAACGAGGATACAACAAAACTTCGATACCAATCCGAAGGAAGAGGTTTGCGTGATTAGACCTCGTTTGGCTAATCTTGTAAGGGTATGTATTCGTCTCTATACTTACATAGCAGTCAGAATACCAGTCAGTGTACATATTATCAGCTGTCCGGTGATGAAAGAGCTACGGGAGTTAAAATATTGTATTGTTGAGATCGCATTAATACTCAGAAGTTTGCCTTAGAGCCTTGGTTATTGTCAAATATAGCAACACATCAGTGTAGCGCTTCGATATATTGCTTATTCTTCTGAATCGATCTTTCGTATTCAATCATTTTTCATATTACCAGCTGATAATGAAATACCCTTGAAACTACTTTAATGACTGATATAGCATTATTCTTTGAAGTTATCCTTTGTACCTTTATTACCAGAAACAGTAACTTCTCGGTATATCATGCCTCGATACATCGCGTATTCGTCTAAACAGCTCTTTCATATTCAGTTTTCATATTGCTAGCTGTTATCCAATGAAACAAACGTTTAACTATTTTAGTGTTGATATCGCATTATTCTTTGAAGTTTGCTTCTTGAAGTTTATTCTTGTTATTACCAAAAACAGTAACTCCGCGGTATAACGCACCTCGATATATCGTTTATTATATAGTGCTAATTTTTTACTTGCACTGCGATCGGAAGGAATAAGTTCTCAATCTGTTTAGAGCTCGGAGGTCAAACCGGATTCGGACCTGTTACTACCACTTAGCTTAGTATATTTCGTGGGCTCTGCTGAAACAATGCGATCCGTAGGTGAATATTTACAGCATACCTGCCAACCACAAAGAAAAGAAATCCAGAAAATTTTTACGACGTAAAAAGCAACGTGGAACTGTCAAAAAAGAGCATAAAAGTAAAAGTTCCAAATTACCGACATTTGCACCAAATTGATCTTCCTGAAAGTGATTCAAACGGAATTATTCTCTACTACTGTTATTTTTGGCAGTAGTTCGAACTCGGCATAACCAATTCGGCGATACCTTACACGAAAGGGTGCCAAATATATGCAAAAATGAGCAATTATTTGCCGTGAGGGCTTTTTAGAGGTATACTTGTAGTTTTTCTTGAACATTAGTGCCAAAGATGGTTTTCACGGCATTGTAGCAACCACTGATTACGATGTTTTTCTTTCTTGGTTGCCATGGCTTGTTGCCAAAACTTTGAAGTTGGCATCTTGGCCTTCGAAGTTGGAAAAATTCCTCCCTTAAGAAACATCCGGTTAATTATTTTTCCATCTGGAAGACCGGAAATCCAAATGTTTTTCCAGAAGACTTCTCAAGAATCTAGAAAAGTTGTCAGGTATGATTTACAAGGCGTTGTCTTATTAGGTGACTTGAAGTTCACTTGTCACAAATGAGTTATTGTGTATACGAATATAATGTATTATATAATTTGGGCGTTTCGTAATTAAAATTTTCTCGGCCCTGGTTATAACGCTCTCTGTATACATCTCCTTGTATGTCGTTTGTCGTTCTTTCACTCCCTGTATATATATGTATATATATATATATATATATGTATATATATATAACATAACGACATGTATATATATATATACATGTCGTTATGTCGCTCCCTGCATATATCTTCACTTATATCTGTTGTATCGCCCCTTCTTTTTCTTGTTCACCAAGTAGTGCGACATGCCGAGATTACTATACAAAGTTTATCATTACAAAATGGTATTTAATTTGCAGTCTAATATTCAAAAATGACTCCACAGGGTAACGGTATCTTAAATAACTTTAAATTCGTAATTATTTACCAAAAGTGGCAATTTTGGTTAACATAAATCTTATTTTACATAGAAGAATTAAATATTTTTCTAGTAAAATTCCATTTGGGTCAGATACGAATTTAAGGTAGAGGTATGTTGTTATACTAACAATCATACATCATACTCTATTGAAAGAATAATTTTTGGTATTTGGAATAATTTCTATCCTTCATATTTTTTCGGAAGTATTTCGACGAATTCAGCATGTTTTATTTCCATATGTTCAGAAAATTTAATATTCCAATATAAAATGCTAATGGATAGTTAATAGAAATTTCAGGTAAAAAATACGAAGTACATATAAGCTAGATTTTATGAACAATGTGAATAATCCGCAATATGGTGAATAGCTTCTAATATAATTATAAGTATTACAGTTGTTCAATTGGCAAACTCTAAGCTCACATTGACTCCCAGTTGATTCTGTAATTAATAATAAAGCAAAGTATTGATAATAAGGCAAAGCACATAGAGAGTATGTAACAATATTTTAACTTATTATTTATACAGCATACACGCAAACTAAATTAATTTAAATTCTATACTGAAACTAATTCCCGTAAAATTACTTCAATAGAATTATTAATTATTACTAGTCAAAAGGTTATGAAAACAAACATAATTCCACTAACTAAATAATATAACTTACTGAATATATTGCATTACATGATATAGCAATACTATTTAATGCAGTATATTTTTAACAAATTACCTGCAAACACTTTTGGGGATTTAAAGTGCATCATAATTTAAATTTTGTCTGGACTGCTTCAAAAATAATTTTCACTGGAAATGACTGCAAAGCTGTTAGCTTTAAATAGAAACAATTTGTTCGGCATAAATGATTCATTCCACGAATATGTAAGTAATCGATAAATGATGCCTTCTCAAAACAAACAGTTGTTATTTAAATAAATAGTGCAATTACTGTTTTGGAGATGGGCTTACGAACATACGTTACCAAGCTGAACCGTAATCCTAAATGAGACGAAAATAATATCAATATGCGGAAAAACTCCAAAAGACTATCGAATTGAACGTTCAATGCAGTTTAATGAGTTTCATGAGGATATTTCCAGACAATGTAAGCCCATGTCACTTTCACAAACACTCATTAGTGTTCACTTTATGAATTGCAGGGTCGGTTTTAATGTTTCAAAAAATGCAGGTCTTTAAAGCGATGTCCATCTTTACCGTTGGCGGTGGTGGAAATTGCAATTATAAGGGAAATAAGATAAAAAATTCTGCAAATGTGCATTCTTATTACGGATTACATTCATTTGCGTTTGAATTATAAATGACAAATGGTGATTTGACATCTCAAAGCAGATATTTTATTTGTGAAATATAAGAGCAGTCTATCCTTGATTCATTAACGTGGAAAATGCAGGGTTTCATATTCAATTTGGGTTCTGAAATTTCCCCTTGCGTACTAAAGAATAGGTTGAGTGTATTCATTGAAGTAGATGAATTAATAATTTTTTAAAAGGGAAACATACAGACAATTCTATAAAAACTCTCATATACCTGAAACTATACAAACACACACACACACACACACACACACCCATTTAGTTTTGAATGCTGCTTATTTAGTACTACTTGGCTTCTAAAATGTATAGTACTCTCAATAGAAACATTATCATGTTACCAATTCAAGATTCCCTAATTTGAAAGAAAACCGTCCTTTTATGATCATGGACGTTGTTAACATACCTCCAAGTGGAAGGTTCCAGGTAGGTAGATATTTTAATTAACGTCGCACTGGAACAACACAATGGGGTCAACACAATATTGGTCACGGTTCGCGATCAATCCTCAACGGAAAGATCTGAGGACAACATCACGTAATAAGGTCAGATGACGGTGGAAGGTTCCAGAAAGCAACGTTTAAAATTTAAACCA